>OX101753.1:15653690-16853690 GCA_944452675.1 Tachina lurida
TATGCAACTGATGCACAATTGCAAATGTCATAACTATGTATGCATTAGAGTTTGTAGTATATTTGCATTTTGTTTTATCTCTTACTTTAACAAAACTGAACTAAAACATGATTTAGAAATCATTTTTTATACATTGCTACCAAATTTTGTAATAATCGAAATAATCATCAGGTTGTTGAAGTAATTCAAATTCAAAGATGAATAAAGTTTTTGACCTTTTCAATTAAAAAAACTAAATTTTCAATGGCTAATAGCAAATATTTACATTTAAAGTTTGGCTGCTGTCAAATTGTCAAAAAACAAATTGCATTCCCTACAAATTTCCCTGCCGACCACTGTGACACTTCTAATTCAATTTTGCTTACAAGTATTAGAGAAAAAAAGCGTTTATCTTCCTGCAATCAGGTGGTGTTTTGTTAAGAATTTGTGATCAAAGTTTCAAAATACGTGTAGCAGCGTGTTTTAAAGCAAACAACAACAAAAAATTAAATCACGAAAGAAAAGTAAAAATAAAAAGTTACTGAAAAAGTTTTTTTTTCTCTTTGCGGTTTTCCTATTCCTAACAGCTTTAAGCTATGTTTGGTTTTAATTTTTGACGTGAGTTTTGAATTGCTTGTTTTTTAAAGAGAATTGCTTAAAGTTTCATTTTAATTTAAAGGAAGCAGAGTTTGGTTTTTTATACCAGGAAGCATCGTTTAGGTTTTTTTGTTTTTCTTTCGAGAGATTGGCAGTAACATTTTTTTAAATATTATTGAAGAATTATTTTGTGGTTATCTTAAACATTTAAAAGAAGGAAATACTTTCTATTATTTTTATTTTTCCACATTTAATAGCAAAATTGTTGATATTTAATTTGTCTTAAATCTTAAATATCTCTTATTGGCTTATATCCCAGCAATATTGAATATTAAAATCGTGTAAATTAACTAAGACTCCAGGAGTAATAACTGCTATGCAAAAAATATATATAACATTGTCGCAAAAAATTTCGTTAAGAACAAACTATGTTTCAATTGTAATAATTTGAGTTGTAAATAATTCTATTGTATTAGACCATTTGCTTAAAATTTTATTGTAAAGACAAAAAATATTTAAAAAAATTTTAATTCGTGACTTGCCGCCTATTTGCATGGATTTTTTTTCTGTTAGTTTGTAATATATGATTTCAGTGTTTTTGTTATTGTTTTGGGTTTTAAGGGAGAAGAAAACTAGACTAACAAGAGCAGAAATCCAAAAATGTTTTAAAGAAAAATTAAAACAAGACGAAGAACAGGATGCTGAATAAAATAAAAAAACAAGGCAAAGATAAAAGGAAATAGTCTTAAAAACACTTAGTTTATTTATATACATAAATTTTGTGTGTGTTTTTTTTAAAGCAGTTCTAGGCAATCAACACGAGGTAACTAATGACAAAAAAAATTAGGAGATGCCATAAGCCATGTCCTTTATACCATTCGAGGTATGGTGAGGTAACGAATGACAAAAAAGTTAGGAGATGCCAGAAGCCATAAGCCATGGGCTTTCTACGATTCGAGGTATAGTGAGGTAACGATTGACAAAAAAATTAGGCGATGCCATAAGCCATTTCTACCATTCTGCGGGTGCATTGCCCTCCCCCCAATTTTTGCTGTTGTTACTCATTGTTGATGTTAGTCATGAAAATCACCAGTTATAATGCCCCCTAGAAAAAAATTTATAGCTACGCCAATGGGCGAAAACATAAAATACATGTTTTCGCAATCTACAGCCAGTTGCTCATTCATTACACATTTTAAAATAAAAAATTCCTTAATTTTTTTCCTTTTTGTGCAATGTAAAATGAATTTTAGCCGTAGATATATGAAATTAAAAACATTTATTGGCCTTAGCTAAAAATTATTAAATTTTCATTTGACCCCCTCAAGTACTCAATATGTCGCTCAGATTTATTTTATTACATTGAATATTGAGTACGACTATATGAAATTCAACTGAAAATTAATATATCAAACTGTATGAGCACTCATCAGTCCATTATTTAATATTGATAACATATTTTCCAATTTTTCAACAAATTTTATTTGTTAATTTATTTTTCATTGAATTTACATTTCAGTGGGTTTTTAAAAGGTCATTTTATAATATTTGCAAATTCTCCAAAAAAAAAAAAAATCCTTCATGAATTTATTCATTTTTGAGTAGCTCCTCTGGAAACTATAAATCAATTAACGTTTATGTTTCCTGCTTTTTTTGCGCGCAGTGTAGCCTTGTTGATAGATTTTTTTTTTCATTATCACATATGGCTCAAACGCAAATGCTTAATAATAAAGTTAACCATATATGTACATAGTTGGCTGCTACTGTTTGCTATATTTTTAAATTCATATTTGTATTGGCTTTAGTTTTCTTTTGCAAACATTTTCTTCCTGGCAATGAATTGTATGCACGTTATGATTGCTGGCTTGGACTATATGAAGCATAACATATAAAACAAAGTTAAGCAATCGACCATTATCGCCATCGACAACATCAACTGTAACCTTATTGATTGATTTATGAGCTTTCCATATAGTTTATGTACCATTTCATTTTTTTTTGTTATTTTTTTTTTCTTTTTTCTTCACGAGTAGTTCCCTCTTTAACACACTCATTTGTAAGTTTCTTTTCTACTTTTATTCTTTTAAATTTCAATTGCAATTTTTTTGCGTTTTCCTCATTTAAGAATTTATTGGCGAGAAATATTTTCCTTTTTATTTCTGGGGCAACAACGTCAGCCGGAAGCCATTAAACCGCAATCTTTTGCACACACTTTCAATTAAAATTAAAAGTTAATTTTTTGCTAATAATTTTTCATGGAACTCTAATAAGTCATTCCTTGCTGCAGAGCTAATAAGCTTTTTTTCACTCAAACAATGTATAAGTTCTTTTGTGGTTAATAGTGAAAAAGAGACACTGTTAATTTCAAATTACTGGCACCGGATGTTACACATAAATATGAACTGCATACGCACACACACATTTACATATGGATGTTGCACATAAATATGTATGTATGTATATGTATGTATGCATAAATTATTTATTTATATGTATGTATGTATAATTGCTGCTATTATTTAAAATAATTTTAATGGCCACAATTAAATGCAAAGCAATCAGTTTTCCACACAATTGAATTTAATAAATTTTAAGAATTTTAACAGGATTCAGTTTAAACTATTAAGCTGAATTGCTTATTGATTTTTTAATTACTTAAAGCAGCAGTTAATACATAATTGATATACTTTGAATTGAATAATTGAATTTGAATAATAAATGTAAATTTTAGTATTGTAATTTTAAAAGATTTTAAATTGAAATAAAGCACAAAATAATCAACAGAATTGTCCTACATTAAAAAATCAGTACAAAATCAACGCAGACGAATATTCAATTCGGGCTTATAATTTGAAAAGTAATATTAAGTCCATGGCGCTTATATAGTGCATACTTTAAAGCATTAGATTTAAAATCGTATTTTATCTAAAAAGAAATATTTTCTAAGAAAACTAGAAATACAAATAATCTTTAATCTAAATTTCCTAAGAAAAGCACAAATTATTCCCCCTTATTGCTGTTAGCACATTTCGACTTCTACTACGATATTTATGTAATAGATTAAAGATTACGGCAACATTTGTTCTTTAATCTAGGACCAAAGTCTCGTAGTCGAAATCGAAATACGCCAAGAACGATAAGGGGAATTAACTTGACAACTCCCGGTCAAAAATACTTAAAACGAAATTAGTGAAGTCGCTGTCCAAAATAATAGGCGAATCGTCTTAACGGGCGACTTAAAATTCCCCGCCATAACAAAAGAATATCCGTTATTATTGAAAAAAATCTAACAGGCATTTCGCGTGAAAGCAAATTTATTAATAATTATCTCTCTCTCTCTCTCAAAGGATTTTTCTAAAATTTTTTTTGGCAAAAAAAATCCTTATCCAAAGAACCCATTCCAAAACATACTAAGTCAACATAGCACGCTATGCAGGGAATAGCATTTCTGAATTCATCGTTTATTAACTTAGATTCTGTAAAATTTTGATAGTAATCGGTCTATGACATCAAAAATTTGCATAATTTGTCAAGTTTAAAAAACCTCCATTTATAAATGTTGTAAGTACACTTAGCATGATTTATTTTACAATTAAGTAATTAATTTGAATTTTTCTCCAAATTAAAACATGCTATATGTACTTGGATGTCAAGTCAATTATTATATGATTACAAAAAGTCTCTCTCATAACATTCCCTAGATATCATCAATAAACTTTGAAGGCGTTTATCTCAAAACTGGCCTTCTTTTTACTTAGCATGTTTTAGAATAGAGCCGTCGATATAGAATATCCTGTAGATGCTTAAAGGCAAGATAAGATACACCTCCATCGGATCAGCTAGTTTTATTCGAAAATAAAAATATCTTTCAATGAAAATAAATAGCAAAAAGAAATTTTAATAAAACTGCCTTATGCGCTATATTAAAATTTAAAACATGACGTTTATCACTCAAAATTCATTACAAAAGACTTAAAAATAAACCGGCTACATTAAACCAAAAAGAAAAAAAAAAACAATGATATTTGCATTAAAATGATGAGCGCAGTTAAAAAGGTCATACAAACAATACATATTGCATGAACTTACAACCCTTATATGTTTGTATAACCGTATTTCATTTATATTTCTTCAGTTATTTTTAACCAAAAAAATAAAATAACAGTACATATCGCTAACAAATACTTACATTCTACCTAAGGCTTGGTTAAGCAGCAGCTAGTAATTCATTTTTTTTAATAAACCACCAAATAAAGGTTTTCTCCATCAAAACTATGGCATTATTATCATACACAGTCGTATATTAACATCCACATTATCATATGCTTATTTACACTATGCAAATAATATTCACACGTACACAGAGAATAATAATAACACTCATTCAAACATGTGCGCTTATCATCCCACTCACTCTCTCACTAACTGTAATTTAGCGTAGCAAACAAAATTCATTCATATCTTCATTCATCCAAAACAACAACACAAAATGTTGGCCAAAGTGTTGAAATGAAAACTGAGTGCATGCTTTTGAATGTGTGCGTGTGTATGTGTGTGTCTCTGCCTGTTTAAATTTATGCATTCATATGTGGGTTGAACATACAACAAAGCACTGCAACAGTTGTTGATGTTGTTGTTGTTTTTTTGGTCTTGGCAACCTTTAAAAATAAAAGAAAAATTAATAACAAAAAAAAAACTCATCATTATCCAGCTTTCTTAACACATGCTTTTTAATGCTGCTGCTTTCTTTCATCACTTTTTCAAGCTTCACGAGAATGAGAATAAGCATGAGCTTGTTTTGTTTATCTTCTGCTTAATAAACAAATATTTTTTGTTATACGTTCTTAATATTCTATCTCACCTACTGCAGCATTTCACACACATGTACATAGATACATACACACATACACATATACATATACATATGTATGCCGCTTCATCACTTTGACTTTGTTTAAAGAAAACAAAATATGTGTCAGCATAAACAAGAGCGAGCAGGAAGAGTTTAGAATAAATATGAATATTACAAATTTACTTCTAGTATTTATTATCATACTCATTGCTTTTGCAACATTATGTAAACATTATATATGTATGTATGTATACATACATATTTATATATTTTGTCTGCTGCTTATAAAATATAAGTCACTGTCACTTTTGTGACTACAAATTTAAGCTATTGTTGGCGTTTGTTAAAAGTAAGAAAAGAAAAAAAAGGAATATTAAGTTTATTATGAGTGTGTTGAATGCAGGAGATTTTTCACAACATAACAATGGCTTTGCAAAGGATAATAAATCTGTTTAAAAAAATAATACAACTACTTTAAAATAACAAAAGCATAAGAAAATTCTGCAATTTTAAATTTTATTTCTCCTTAATTAAAACTAAATTGAAGTGAACTTATTGTGATCAACTTTTCTAGGTTCATTTCTCAACCGAGCGCGTAGAATTACATTTTACACGAATATTTGCATATAAAAAGGATATAGTAACTTACTATGGGACCGCTTCAAAGTAGTGCATGGCAATGTTCAAGTGCAATCCGGATGGATTCATTACAATGCACCAGATACCAAAAACCAATCAAAATAGTGAATTTATTTAGGTGAACTTCTACCAAAGAAGGCTGTGTGTCTGTTGGTCTGTGTTGGCTTATGGCCACATTTATTTTTTAGGATGCAGGTGGTGTCATTCATATCGTTTATCTTGAAAAGGGTAAAATTACTCCGAGCTTTTCAATAGATCCAACATTAATTTAAAGAAAAAACGATAGCGTTTACCGCAGAAAACATGTTGTTTTACAAAGACTATGCAGGGATGCATACTTTTGTAGTCACTGTGGCGAAAATTCATGAATTGGGTTAAAAATTGCTACCCCATCTACCATACCCTCCAGACTTAGCGACTGCTTCCAAATTAAAAAAAATAGCTAAGTGGTAAAAGATTGAGATCAAATGAAGAGGTCATCATTGAAAGAAATGCTTATTTTGAAAGCACTGAGAAATCTTATTTGGATTTAATAAAAAAAAAACTAGAAAAAGGCTTAAGGAAAGCTATCTTGAGAAATAACACATTTTTTACAGAAGGTCATAAAGGTAAAATTAAACTGCCCTCGTATTATGTGCGTTCAACGATTTAAAGTCATTATAAGCGCCTCTTAAATTCTTGCGCGCAAACATAACATATATCTGTGGCAATAAGGAAAAAGGTCTTAAGTCATATTTTACTGTTTTGCAGAAGAGCTTTTTTAAAATTTCAAGTCCATTTTAAAAAATCTATTTCTTTTGCAGATAAATTGGGAAATTCGGTGTACACTTTTATTTTATGCACACTGTAACTAATATATTAAACTTGATATATACCGAAGTATGGGCTAAATTAAGCAATTGTTCCATATGAGATTATAGGTTGAAAAAAGATAATCCTTAATACATTGCGCTATAACTGCCATAAAATAACTGAGCTTTTTCTCAGAGGAACTCTCGAATATGAAGATGACATTAGTGCCATTAACTCAAAATTTGGTTATCTCAACTTAAGCACTTTTTCCTTTTTGGCACAGATATATAAAAGCGCCAATTCAAAACATTTCCTCTATCCAAAGTTAAAATAAAAAATATTTATATGTTACTCCTAAAAGTATGCTTTTTTATAAGAATATTAATATAAGCATCACATCTATTTTTATGAGTAATTTCAATGTGGCGGGTGTGACCATGATAGATAGTAAAAAATATAAAATTTATAACTTAAAAAAAGGTGCGGTTTCCAAAGATGTTGATCTTAAAAACATGATTTTTGCTTAGAATGTCCATTAAAATGCTGTGACGGGTGTGACTTTACATATCTCAGTTTTTAAAGAATTATTAGTCTTAGAATATATTCGGTAAAATCTTACGTAGAACTCACACAATAATTCTAATATAGCAAATTGTTTAAATTCCTGCCTGGCAAAAACTTATTATTTCTTTTAAACAATTTTTTCGAAAATATGACGGCAGTGAACAATTTATGGGACAGGTGAGACCTAGTATAAAAAATCAAAAAGGTTGAATATGTAAAAGTTTCTGTGGACTTCATTCATATAATCAGTAGCATCTTCTTTAGGAACTCACATTAATTAATAAAAATATTTCATTCAATAAGAGTTTAAATTACTGAAGTTATGCCCGACTAAGAAATTATTTCTGATTCACTATAGTTCAATTAAATTTAAAATGTCTCACGTAAAGTCGTAATTTTATTTGACTTTGTATTTGTATTTTTACTGTGACGGGTGGTATGATAGAACATTTTAATAAATCAATAATATACAAAAGTCTCATTACAAGACAAACAAAATTGAAACTTCAGCAAACAAGCGTATAGTATTCTCAAAAAGTAAGGTTCTTATTAAATATGAGAGGCATCCGACAGCTCGACTTGTCATCTCCAAAAGTATCATTTTGTTCCTCCAAGAATAAAATATATTACTTTTTATTGCAAAAATAAATAAATACAAAAATAAAATTAAAATTTTCCGCTAATTTGTTACCATGAAAACAATTATGTATATTAAAAATAATTTTCAATATCCTTTTGCGTTACTGCTGCGACAACTTAAATATGTAATGCTGAATGTAAAAAAAAATTAAATGACAGTATTTCTGCATAATTTTACTTATTTTAAATTATTTAACATAAAAATCCACTTTTAATTAACTGGCAACCACACGTTGTTGTCAGTTAGAAAAAAATAAATAATACAAGGTAAAACAAAACACTTTTCCAAATATTCAACAAGCAAAAATTAAAGTGTGTGGCTGCGTGTGCATGGTTAACAGTATGTTGACTGCAGCAGTGTTGCCAGTTTAGGGTATTTGTCCTTAAATTGGTGATTTTTTTCGTGATTGGGGATGAAAATTTCCTATTGGAGATCTGGGGATTTGTTGGGGATGATAACCAAACTTGAGGGGATTTGTTGGGGATTTTTCTTATAACTGATGGTAACAATAATGATTTTTGAACTAAGAAATATGCGTCTGGCAAGTCTAAAAATATGTGTTACTATTCATAGTGAGTGTGGTTTCTAATAAAGAAGAAGTATCAAGACAGATTAACCAATAATGAACACTACCAAAACAAATATACGCAACAAAGTCCAATACGACTTGTTGGTAGCACTTCTTAGAATAAACATTCACTTTAAAAATAATTAAATTTGTTCTGAGGCAGATGAATCAGAAGATATCGATTCTGAAGATTTTGAAATGGTAAACTTTGGTTAAATTTTTTTTGTACTTGTGTATATTAAACTATGTGTAATTTTTTCCTTGCAAGTCTTATAAGTACAAATTGAATTTATATGAATGTAAATATAGCTATCGATATAAATGAATTTTATTGAATAAATATGTTATTTTTGTCATTATTTTTCAAATAAAATTAAAAAAAATATTTTCTTCACAAAAGAAAAAATTTTAATAAAAAAAAAACTCAATTTGGGGATTTTTAGGGATGACAAATCAAAAATTGGCGATAAGCTCTAGAAAGAAACTGGCAATACTGGACTGCAGGATTGATGTGAGTGCACACGTACATATATGTGACGTATGTGTACATGTGTGTTAAGTTGAAGAGAGTGTTTATATGACAGTTTTAAAGGTGTTGCTGGCGTTTATAAGTGCATGTGCAAGTGTATGAATGCATATGTGAAATATACTAAATACATATGGTTTTGCTACAAGGAAACGTGTATATTTAAAGTAAATGAGTAAAAAATCTTGGAGACATTTTAAATACAAATTGTAGGAAAATAAATGCTGTCATTTGCAAAATCTTATTATATTATTTATGAGTTTGTAAGAAACATTAATTATACAAGTATACTAAATATTCACTATTTATCGTTAAAAATAATTAATGTTTTAAAAAGCTAAAGATAACACTGAAACTAAATTGTTCTTAAACTTTTTAGTATGCAATTTCGAAGTCTATTAAATATTTTGTTACAAAATTTTTATCTCGTTCAAAACACTCTGTGATGATAGCTTTTAACGAATCGATGGCGTTTCTAAACAATTTTATATAAAATATTTCTGTTGATTGACATACATATTATGTTTGTTCTATTTGTGCTCAAACAAAGAGCAAATTGCTTGCGTTATAATTCCATAAAGGCCACGTCTTATTTGTTAAGTAAATAATAACTATCGCTGATTATAACATCTATAATACGAGTAGTATTGACGGAATTATATTACTGCTAATAAACTCTCGCACTATAGTGATTTATTATTGTATTAGTTTGTGCTGGTGGTTATGTTGCAACGCAGGGAAAATTGTGTTTTATATAATAATTCAATTGAGGTTTCTTGCAGCTAAAGATGATTGCGTATGCACAGCGACTGTGATATTTAAGCAACAAAGGCATTTTTTAAATTATATACATATATAAATATTATGTACTTAGCAGAAGCTTAAGATATATAAAACGAACGTAAGCCAAAAGTGAAATGAACTTAAAATATTGTATAAAACCGTTTAAAATTCAGCAATTCATTCAATAATAATACAGTAAATAAACCAAAGTAGAAAATACTTCTAACTGATTCTGGTAGAAAATATGAAAATTATATGTACGGTGGGTTTTGAAAATTAAGGTATAAACTGATCGAAAAACTTGAGATTGAAGAGAGAAGTAACACTTCATCTAACAGCGCTCTCATAAAACGGAGATAGAACAAAATATTCCCTACAAGAATCTAAAATGATTCCTTTAATAATGCAACATTTAAATTTGAATTTAACACCAGAAATAAGTGAAACTTTAAAATATGTTCTAGAGTTAATACAAGCTTTTACTTGTTTCTTACAGTGAACAGTAGTAATTCACTTTTAACAGAATATTCACTTTAAAAAAATCTGTAAATGTTGTTCTAAAAAATAGTTGAACGTGACGTCGGAAAAAACAAAAAAATGTTTATGGTGCCAATTGCAAAATATGTATTCTTCCACTTTCGTACAAATTCTGTTGTTTTTATTATTGCTATATTACTGCTATAAATATAATTTTAGTTTATTGGGCATTATTCTTACGCTTTACTTTTTATTATTGAAATATTTCTTTTAACTCTTAATTCGCTATATGTGACCTGCTACACGAAAAGGCACCTCTGCGCCGAAAAGAAGTTATTGAGAAAACCGCGTTTAAAAAAAGCGCTTCGTTTTTCCATGTTTTACGCATGGTTATGCAACTCTTCCTTCAACCTGATCATCTGGCGATGTATTTCGACTCTCTGGTACTTTGTACGATGATCACTATGCAGTGTTGCCTCTATGAAAATTATTTTTGCAATTTTGTACCTTTGATATTGAACTTTTTTTAAATTTCAAATATTATATATATTATCTGTTTATATCACATTTTTAAATTTTTTCATTAATTATGTTTATCTTTACAGGTGATTTGTAAAAAAACTAAAAGACGGTTTGCGGCATTTGAAGGAGCGTTTTTTTTTCCTATAAGAATCACTCAAAACGTAAAAAAAAAAATTTTCGGCGCAGAGGCCCTTTTCGTGGAGCAGGTCACATATTGTAAAATATTCACCCCTATTGTGAATATTTATTCCCTCGAAATATTTCCCTGTTGCCTAAAGTTGCAATCGTGAATAATTTCCACGTGAAAAAAACTCGCTTGTTCGAAAAAATATGGCATCGCCGAATTTTATTTCCGTGAGCTTTTCCCCTCAAACGTTTTGTTTGGAAAGATGCATTTGATGCATCTCTCAAATGTCATGTGCTTATTTTTTTCAATAAAAATAACATAAATCGGAGCAAAATGCTATTCATTTTCCTGAATATTAACAATTTATTAAGAAAATTATAAAAATACGCGTAAAAAGTAAAAAATACAATTACATCAATTCACAATAGCATTTTGGACTCGCAACAGATGTTTATTTTATTCCCTAACAATTGGCGATGCCAATTTGTTGTTCATGGGAATAAAAAAATTATTACCACGAATTTATTCCCTTGATATTAGAGATAATGGGGGATTCTATACTTAGCATAATTTTTAAAGACTTGTGTAAAAATATCAAGTTTATTTAGTATTTTACTAAAAAGTCTTATGCAAAATGTGATGAATTTCCTTATAAAACTCATCTTAAAGATAAAAATTAAGAAAAATTTTCACGAACAAACGCAAGGAAAACGGAAGAACAGGTATTAACTTGAAATTTTAAAGCCATTTATTTTACTATTTTACCGCTTAAATTTATAACATTTTTATGCTGTCATTTAATTCTTGTTGTTTATAGTCTTTTCCCTTTTTTTTATGATGGAATTGTTAGCTAAAAAATGCAAGTTTACTACAACCTGTTGTATGATTGTAATTCTATAAGTGCGTCCGTCATAATGTTAAGCAACAAGTTGTCAATTTGTTTGAGTGCTCGCTGGCTAAAGACATGAAATAAAAAAGTCTTTTTGAGGAAGCAAAAACAAAAAAATAAAAAATATGAAACAAGAAACAAATGTGCTATACGTAATAAATGTCCTTGAAGATTATCTTTGTTTTTAGTAAGTGAAATAAATAGCACAGGGAGTTCAAGCAGTCAAAGTAATTTAAAATGAGAAAATTTCTCACGTTTCTTGTTAATACTTTGACATATTTTGCTTTTAAAATAAATTTATTTAAGCTAAAACAACGTTTCAAATTGATATACATAAGTAAATTCTTTGAATGTATATTTTAAAATTTGTATACGTATGTATGTATGTACATTAAAGTCCTGCACATGACCATTTATTAGACCTTTCAAGACATGAGAGACTTTTCAAATGCTTTACTACAGCGAAATATTCTAAAACAAACGCTAAACAACACTGTTGGCAAGACATTTGTTTCAGTTATTTGTCTTGCCAACATTGTTGTTTAGCGTTTGTTTTAGAACATTTCGCTGTAGTAAGGCATTTGAAAAATCTCTCATGTCTTGAAAGTCCCAACTTCTTGCAAACGACCTTTTACTCATATGAATCATCGAATTAAACTTAATATTTATTAGAGTATTCAAATAAAATTTTTAATTATTTTTTTGAAAGTGCCTTTTAAAATTTTCATAACGATTATTACTCGAATAAATGCACTGTATTAGAAACTATTTAAATTTTCTTTTAATCGACCTTGAACTCAAAGACTTTTTTCAGCTCGAATTGTAGTCTTAAGAAGTATGCAAAGAAAATACAAACAACAACAGCTGTTCATTGCTTTAGCAAGAATAGAGTGTTGCCACACAATAATTTTTTATCGGCTGCAGTCAATTTAATAATTAGTGTTGTACGTTCTTGTGTATTGAAATCAGCTGTAGTCACATTTGCGTGAGAGAAAATATTTAGGCATACGAATTGTTTGCGCTACAATTATGACTATACGCAGTTACTAAAATTAAGACTATTGATGCACTCGTATATTGTAAATTTTTTGCTTAAAAAGCAGACTGTTGTAGCTGTGGCATAGATTCTAAAACAAAAGTTAAAAATATGCTTCACTTACCTTTATAAAATCAATATGTTATAGATGAAAGCTGTAAAGATACATATAAAAGAAAAGAGATTATTTAGTAATTAGGGCACAAGATCTTAAAAACATCTGTCTAAAAAGTTATAAATTTCCTATAAACTTTTTAGACTTTTAAATTGATAAATTATGCTTGAAAATTTCAATCATTAATCAAATTCTTTCCTCTAGATGTTATTCAAATTTTCTTTTTTAATAGCTTTCCACATACGTATATTGTATAGAACTCCAAATTGCTTAATGAAGCGTATGACTGCATATTAGATATCTTGCATATTTTTATTTTGCATAAAATAAAGTAAAATGATTTTTGTTTGGAATTTTTTAAATCATTACCCTTTATAACTTTCCAAACTTTAAGTACAATAACTAATTGCCTTTTGTATAAAATGAATCTTTAAAATTTATTATTTAAATTTGTTTAATGGTGCGTAAGGATTGTAATTTTTTAAAGGTAGTTTTCAAGTGTTCGCCACTTTTCAATAAAATTAAAGCAAAACAATTTTTCACTTTAAAAATGAAAGACGACAAAGCCGGTAATTTAAGGAAAGTATACTTTGCTGCATTAAATTGCTTTGAAATGTGTTTTTGTATTTCTTTGCAAAATAAATCAATAGTGCTCTGTTGTCAATGCAGGGCTTTAATAATTCAGTGCATTTGTAATTTACATATATTTTTCTACGCGTTTACCCTTGAGAATATTTTTATAGAAAAGTATGCCCAGCTAATTCCAAAGCACAATGGGACAGAATAATATCATTTAATTGTGGCAAATATAAGACAAATGAATAGGCATATAAAAAAAAATTCTGCAAGTACTTCAAGTTTAAAGTATTTTAAATGAAAATTTTGCTTTTTTTGAGCATCTGAACTGGATTTTTGTCTAAGTATTTAATTGGTGGCAATAAAGATTTGTGATTAAGAAATCAAGTGGCATCTCTATGAAATTATCACGAAGCACAAAGAGGAAAATCAAAAAACTATTAATATACTAGTCATATACAGACAGTGTTGCCAGAAATTTTAGGGATAAAATCTGCAAAATTTAACAATTTTACACGAAAAAATCTGCAAAATCTGCTTTTATTTTTTAAAATCTTCAAAGTAATTTTTTAATAAAACTTTTTTATATTTTATTCAAAAAAATTAATAATTTATTCACAAATGTTATACTGCATATTGAGCCTGTTCGTAAACGAATCATTGCGCTGCACATGGAAAAATGTTCTAACGTGCTTCACTGAGTACATAAGGCGGAAATAAAGGTTTAATATGGAGTACATACAAAGATTAAAAATAAAAAGATTTTCAGCGAACTTGTATTGGATTTTACACAAAAGTTTGATCGTATGATGCAGAGCACTGATGCATTTACGAACATGCCCATTTTTTTCATTTCTTTAATGCATGAAGAATATTTGTTTGTGCATTGATTAAGCAACGTCTATGTACATTTCGTTTCTGTTTGAGAAATTCATCAGTAAACTTCGACCAAACTTTTTTTAAATAAGCTTTGTAGAAGGACTTTCAATATGCTATTGAGAATTACGCACACGAGCATAATAAGTTTAAAAGCTTCAAACAAAAATCTTTACATACACATAGCTTGACTCCATTTTTCCTCTTTCACAAAACTTTTTACAATTATTTGCCACATTGGTAGAAATCCACTGATAAATTTCTTAAGCAGAAACAAAATGCATTTAGACGTTGCTTAACCAAAATATTAGCTGATATTATTTTTATACAATCTGGAGATATAAATGTGTTCAAACAGTGCGAGTTTTCAGCTTTAGGTAATCTTTTGTAAATCTACGAGAGACTCAGTTTCCAACCGATTACGAACTTTTGTTTTATTTAAGTTCTCCTGGCTGAAAATATTTTCGATATTTAAAGACGAAACCTCGTTTTATTTTAGATATTTATCAGAAGCTTACCAAAGATACTTTTTCTCTTTAATAACATCTTCAAAGTTCATGAATTGTAATTCTCTAAAGTGCGAGTCGTTCGAACATAAAAGGAACAAAAGATAATAGCAATATGAGAAAAAATTTAAAATATTATTAAAGTTAAAAAAACTGAATTTTTTCGCCAAAAATCTTCAAATTTGCATTTAGTCTTTTTGGCCAGATCATAAATTTAAAAAATTGCAACTGTGTGATTATATCGTGTGATTAATTAAAAACAAAAAAATTGGTGTAAACGCTTTGTCGAAGTTATTTTTATGCCTTTTAATCGATGCTCCTGTCTGGTGTGCCAATAAGGTTCCAACATACATACGGACATATATACCATTTTTTTCAATTCAATTTACTTAGACTGCTTAATGAAATCATAGTCACTAACATCATTATCATCATGCTTACAAATTAATGCAGTCAAGTGTAAATTTTTCACAATCCTTGTATATGTAAATATATATTTAAGAGCAAACACTCACTCCCCAATCCTTCGTCGTCACCTAAAAACCATCGAGCTGTATGTTTCTTGTAGAAACATACGTACATACATAAAACTAAATTTAGTGTCATAAATTTCGTATTAAAAAAGTTTTTTTCTTACTTTTTCATTTAACAACATTTGTTGTTAAGTAAAATATAATAACGAAATAACCATATTGATCTCTCTATATATTTTGGAAATGTTTATTTTGTACTAAATATATTTTGATTTCCTTGCCAAAGAGTTGAAAACAAAACAAAAACATTGTGTGCAGCACCTGTTGCCGGCCTTAACGCAGTAGATATTTATAAAAGTTATTTTTTTTTTGCTCTTTCCTACACTTAATTAGGTTATTGATTGCGACAAAATGTTTAAAATTTTTTGCTCCAGAAAAATTTTTAATGTATTAATTGATGCAAACAGTACGCAAAATTTAAAGCATATATTTTACCTCTAAAATTGTATTGTATATATGAAAGAAATCAAGTAAATGGACTTTTCTATTTACTATATTAAAAATTTGAACTGCCTTATTCATAAAAAAATATTTCTGTTCAATAAGAGGCTTATGAAACAAATTTTCTATGGAAATTTGATTAATAAACATTTTATAAAATCGAAATATTTTTTATGAATTAGGCCCAAAATATTTAAATAATAATAATCCCAACATATTTAAAATTTTTATATGATATGCATAAAATAAATTATTAGGAAAGTCTTTTAACAGAAAAATTAGCTTAACATTCAATACACAGAGAAAAAACTGCCTCAAAAAGATTTTCTCTATGAACCGTTTTTAGGCTAAGCGAAGATTTTTTCATAAATATTCCTTATTGTTTTTATGTGGTAAATCTTATTAATTTTATCAAGAAGAAAACCACATATAATCAAGAAGAAATCTTATTATTCACAATTGTTTTTACTCAATTTCCGTTATTTTTGGCACCAAAAAACAATCCATAGAGAAAAACTTCTTGATTCTATTAGGTTTTCTTATGAATTGTAAACTATAGGGATTTCTTATTGATATTATTAGGTTGCCTTCTTGATTTTTTTAAAAAGGTTTTCTTCTTGATTTTATTAGGTTGCCTTATTGATTTTTTCAATAAGGGTTTCTTCTTGATTTTAGTAGGTTCCTATATGAGTATGTGTAAAGCATTTTATTGATTTTTTAATAAGGAAATCTTCTTGATTTTATGAGGTGTCTTGTTATTTCATATCTATAAATAGACATAGAGACAATTTTTTCATGATCTTTTTCATTTTTGTATAAGAATGTTTGCACAATAATTTCAATGGTTATTCAGGCTGCTTGTTAGCATATTGGTTAGAGTGCTTGTCTATCAGGTAGAAGTATGCTGGTTCAATACTTGCTGAGTAAGTTAGTTAAGAATATAGCATAATGTGTATGTATGTATGTATAAATAAATAACATCTTCAATATACTACATACATACATATGTATGTATATGGTATAGAATTTAAATGAAAATACATAAGTACAGAGATAAAGACGCCATTTTTTTTATATTTTTTATTGTAAAAATCAATAAGATAACCTCATAAAAACTACAAGATTTCTTCTTGATTTTTTCGAAATTAATAAGATTTCCTTATTGAAAAAAAACCATAGAGATTTCTTATCAATTTTGTTCTGTTTTATGAGGTATTTAGTAGGCACTGTTTTCTGTGTGTAGGGCGTATTCATAGAATATAATTTTAGTGTACAAAAGGCCTATCCAACAAATTTGGCTACAAAATTTGTTTTGTAAACCTTTTGTTAATAAAATTTTTTTTCGTAATATTACCGTATATGTTTATAAATAAAATCTACATAAATCGATTTTCATTATACAAAAATTAAATGAAAATACCTACTACAAAGGATTATAAAATTTAAATGAGTTTTAAATTCTATGACAGTTTTGCTGTTTAAATACAAATACAAAAGAGAAAAAAAAAACATTTAATTATTTAATGACTATGACCTATTGATTTTTCCACACATGTTTTCAAATTCCCTTCTGTCCCCTATAGATTAGTTCGGCACGGCTTTTGTCAGTTTATGTCCTGTTTATTTCGATGGAGGATTTAAGCGTTGACATTTTTCACTTTTAACTTAATAGTTGAGTATTAACAAACAATTTTCAACTGGCATCTAATATCCAATATACTTGTTCAATTTGAATTTGGTTGTATATGTAAATTTATAATAGCCCAATGCATAATATTGTGCGAATGGTATTGCAACGTTGTATTTGCTAAGTAGTGTAGCATACAAGTAATTTGACACATCAAGTAAAAAGTACTTCCCTTTATATAAACTTTTTAATTGTAAATGTTAATTATGTGAAAAAGTTACGTATATATTTTATATACTGAGTTATCTAAATGTACAATTATGCTTTTATTATATTGTCGTTACATTAATTCCTATTAAAATTATATAAGATATTTGCTTTATACATACATATGTATTACGTTTCACGCTTATGGCAATTTATGTGGTAATATTCCCTTTTATTTTCTTGTCCCTCATCAATTATATAATTTTATTTCATACGCAAGTAACGTCCTTATGTCATAAATACATGCTTATTATCATATTAAATTATTAACAGCACAACATTTAAGTGTTTTCCTATAGATATTTCTTAAATACAAGGAAGAAAACAAGAAAATATTTTGCAATTTCCATGTAATCTTCTTTTTTTTTTGTTTCACATATTCGCTGCCAATTAAATTACTTAAACGCCTGCATATTTCCAAATCGACATATTTACACTGGTCTTTCGTTTGACGCTCTAATTAAGTTTAACTTTTATTGTGCAGAAGCCGAAACGCAAAGTATATCCTGTTTTGATAATGAAAAAATTACCACAAAAATGCTCAAGCTTAATTATTAGATTGAAAATGCTTGTAAATGTTTCTACATGATTACTTATTTCAAGTGGACCTTGATTATTTTTTTTATACTTGCGTTAAAAGGCAGCTTAATTTAATATGCGGGTGCTTAATAAACAATAATCGATCGGCAAATACATAAAAAAAGGAAAATAGCTAAAGGCGAAAAAAGCAAAAGATTGCTAGAGGAAACAAACAAAAAATAATTTCAGTTTGCTTTAAAGCCCCGTTCAGACTATTATACAAGTATTAATACTTTCATCACATTTTACGATACAGAAATCTAAATACATTCGTTGCGACTGTCAAAAAATTTAACGTAAAATCACACATTGTGTTCAGACCATCACACTTCAAATAAAGTGTGTAATACAAGCAGAAAACAAAACAGCTGTTCAATGAAAATGTCTGTGCTATTCATTGACTAGCGGCGGCAAAGCGGTTAAATGTAGGCGGGGGTGTACCGGCACTTGAAAAAATTCAGCAGTTAAAAATATTCTATGTAAATAACAGAAAAATTTTAAGAAAGATATTACAAAAACATTAAAAAATTACGTCAACGAAATATACTTATATACGATTCACTTATTCAAAATTTTGAGCCGATATACATATGACAAAACATTACATCAATGACGACACGCTATCGGCGGCGAAACAGCCGACTTGGAAATTTGGTTTGTGTGAAATTGCAACCCTGATCTAATGTTTAGAAAATTTTCTAAAAACGAATTAGTCTTATGGGATATCAAAATTTTGATCGTATTATTTGCCACTTTGATGACATTTTGCGCTCAGACTATCACACTTGCACGTATTATTTGAATTTTTGACAAGTGTAAATACAAGTATAATATTCTGAACGCGGCTTAACTGTTGTAAGTTGAAAAATATGCAAGGGAACACCTGAAAGTAATTCTAGTAAAAAATTCTCACAATGCTACAAATGTTCGATATTGATATTGGCACAGTTCACACTGAATTTGTTATTTTAAACATATTTAAACATCAAAACGCATCGAATATTTTTCCATTTACCAAGTTAAAAAATAACAAACTCAGTGTGAACTGCGCCAATATCAATATCAAGCGGTAAAATCAAATTTAGAAATAATTAGGGAATTCACAATAAGTATCTTAAAATTTTAATGTGGCTACATTGTGCCATCTTAAAATTTTCATTGTGAGCAGGCAACGATATAAAACACGGTACATTGAAGTAATAAAATAACAAAAAAATTTAATATATCATATTTTTTTTATTTTTTTGACAGTTGTAACTTGTTTACTTTAATATTACCATGTTGTCGTATTGAAAATGATATGCTTTCCAGACTTTAAGGCTTGAAATTTGATATTAAATTTGATTTACACACACACAAACACAAACAAAATTGCCAAACCATATTAAGGAATTAAAATTTAAAGGTTGCAATATTAAGACATATTTTAAAACGCCTTTGTGAACTCCCTAAACATGAAAAGCGTTGATTTTCTCAGATTAAGAAATAAATTTTATAAGCATATACATACACACATATGAACACACATACAAATGTATCTATGTGTGTATGAACACAATGAAATTTCCGCTTTATAAACAAAAAGTTAGTTATAAGCTGCAAACAAACAAAAATGAAGGTTAAAAACGCCAATTTAACTTTTAGGTGAAATATATAAGACCAAATCGTTTAATTTGCTTAATATTTACCAAACTTACAAACTTCCAAATGCACTTTACATTAGGGGGCGGTTAATTATCACCCAGAATTACGAAGCCTGCTTCCAAATACTTATAATCTTAAAGTATGTACTAACTTCTATTTTGCAGCCCACTCCTCCCATAGCCCATAAATAAAATTCCACTCATGATTTGTGTTCATAAAAATTTCACTTTTCTAAGATTTTAATATTATTGAAAAAAAAATTAATATCTAAATTAAAAGAACAACATTTCAATAAAACAAAATCAACAAAATCAACAGCTTTTGTGTGTGGGGGTGATAGAAACGATAAAGTTCTTTATGACAGTTTGCATTTACTCTCTTTTTCTCAGCATTAAAATACATTTTAATAAAATGAATATTTATTTGCTATTAATTTGCTGTAAAAATATGTACACACATATACGAATATGTATGAATGTGTATATTTTTTATAGATTTATAAGTAAAAAATCGGATATACGTCTTACATTTTAATACTGGTTTATGGGAAATAAGTGGTTGTAAAATAAATAGTATATAATCGTAAAAATGTAATAACATCTGATTGAATTTTTGAGATTATATGATTGCATTTACTAAACAATATTTCTAATAATAAATAGTTTGAAGTTTAAGTACTTTCTATATACATACATACCAGTGTGACCAGATTTTAAAATAATATTAAGCTAAATCTCGTTTGAAAAAAAGCTAAAATAAGCTAAAAAGTTAAATTTTAGGCTAGAAAATAACGCTAAACTTTTTTCCACTTCTTTGATCACTTTTCAATAGTTTCTTATTGCTAAACTAACGTTAAATATTACACAAACATATTTTTTTATTATACATATAGAATATTTGTTTAATGAAATTATTTATTAATTATTATATTTTAGATTTAATGAAGAACAAAACAAAAACTTCCCCAAAATAATTTTAAAAAGTTTTTAAAAATGTAAAAACATTTATACTAAAATATGAAAGCTTTTTAAGTGAATCAAAGCTATTTAAGGTAAAGCATGGATCACACTATCTGCACAATGTACCGAGTTTCGTCAGATCAGTGAAATAAAGTCATAAGTAAAGAGTTTGCTCTAATTTATCGACTAATTGAAATACAAGGACATAATTGCGCCACACTGCAATAAGCCCATATAGACTTATTCCAGGATTAATTGAGTAATAATGCCATTTTGGCTTATTACTTATGACTTTATTGAGGTGTACCGACGAAAATCGGTACATAGTGTTATCTAGGCTTAAGGCTATTTCAGGTTTTTGTTTTAAGTTAGTTGAATGAACGTTCAACATAAGTCAAATAATTTTATACCCAAAAAACTCAACAAGTGTTTTGGCCACTAATATGAATTTAACTTTTTCCATTGGAATTCTAACCATTCTGCCATTATCTACTATTTTTCAACTTTCCATTTCTGTTATAAAATTGTCGTATAATTTACATTTTGTATTTTTTGTAAACTATTTTACAATGTTAAAAAATTATAATTTTTATAATTTTTTATGTTTTTAATATATTTTTAGAGAACACACAATTTAGACTAAGAAAAGGCTAAAAAAGCTAAATGAGTTTTAAAAAAAAGCTAAAAAATAAGCTAAGAGCTAAACGAAAATTTTAAAGCTAAATCTGAGCTAAATTTAGCTCAAAAGAAGCTAATATGGTCACGCTGATACATACATACATACTAGAGTTCGACCGATTAATCGGCTTCGGCTTCGGCCTTCGGCCAAAAATTGGTAATCGGCCAACATTCGGCTTACGGCAAAAATCGGCGATTAGCCGAATATTTTTCATTCCAAGCTTGAAAAATAGCATTATTTTTGGTCGTTGCTCGCCGACAGTTTGTATTGTGTTTAACGTTTTGAAAGGGTTGCTTTGAAATACAACTCTGTTGCTTTCTATTTTCTTTTACTTGGACGTTCTTGTGAGTGATCATATGAAAAAGCAATCTAGAAATTGCAAAATAGTTTTATTTTTCTTGTTATGTATCCAATAGATATTACAGCTATTTCAAAAAAGGAAACTTTTTTCTTAAAAAAGGAAACTTTTTTCTTAATTCATATAAAACAAGTATAATTTTTAAAATTTAAAACATTCGGCTTCGGTTTTGGCCGAAGTTTAGGATTTTAGCCGAAGTTCGGCTTCGGCCAAAAAAAAAGGCCTTCGGTCGATCTCTAATACATACATATGTACATATGTACGTATGTTGTATGTTGAATTTGGGGAAAATTTTTTAACAAGGAATATAATGATATGATACATAATTTAAATTAAAAAAAAAAAGGTTCGGACTAATTCTTATAACTCTGCACATGTTAGTTTGCATCCATTTTACAATAAAAGTATGGCAACGCTGCTCTGGGCTCTCCGGAAAGAGCCTTAAGGCTCAGTTACCCGACTGTAATGTAAAGTAACTGCAACAGTAGGAAACAGCTGATCGATATTCTTATATGAAAAGTATGTTACGTTACATTACATCTCTATAAAGGCTCAAGGATCAGTTACCCGAGTAATGTAAAGTAACAGCAACAGTAGGAAACAGCTGATCGATATTTTTATGTGAAAAGTAATGTAAATGGTTATAGAGATGTAATGTAACGTAACCTACTTCTCATATATAAATATCGATCAGCTGTTTCCTACGTTACTTTTACAATAAATACATTACCGTCGGGTAACTGAGTCTTAAGCCTTTAAACAAGTAAAAATGACGGCGAATTGATACCATGTGACCTTAATTCAGCTGATGATCAGCTGCTTAATTCTCTGGTGGCTGAGTCCCGTTTGAAACGCGTCAACTTATATTGATCAACTTGTAATTCAGCTGTAAGAAAGACGGATAAAGAGATTAAAATATCTATTTTTTTACCAGCTGAATAAAAAGTTGATAAATAAAAGTTGCCGTGTTTGAACCGGCACTTTTATCATGCAAAACGTTCCCCAATTTGTTGACGAAAACTTTACAACACTGTTTTTTCTACAGTGTGGCAAATCTTATCATTGAATTCACTTTGATTGTCAGAGCTGCCAAAATTCTTTGGATTTCATATCCAAAATTTCCCAAATCACCATCCCTAAAAAGGCTAACGAACTGTCCCACGATGTCACCAGAATTCGTTCGATGGAATACTTCTAGTGAAAACAACAACAAATTTTCTAATGTTATTGTTGTTTGCAATACAAGTTGTCGATCGAACGATTTCTGGTGACATCGTGGGACAGGCCGTAAGACTGACACTTAAATTCATTTAAATACAAACGTAGCAATATATGAAGCCTGATTGTGAAAGGCATTGGTGATGAAAATATTTGCGCTTTTATAATAGATTAAAGAAAATTGATACAAGTTTCCTTTCGTATATAAACAGAAACGAAAAGATTTCCATCGCCAACGCATTACACAATCAGGCTGATTATTTATAACGTTTTTTATTCCCCAATATCCCCACTAGAAACTCCGATTTAAACTCCTTGAAGTTTTTATACATAAGTATTTTATTTTATTTTATTTTATTTTATTTTATTTTATTTTATTTTTTGTCCAGTTCATCTTATGTACGTTGTTGCAATGTATATTTATGTACAAGTATATTCATTCAGATATTTTTATCTAAATCAGCTTTTTGAAAAGTTTTATTTGTTTTTTCCAAAAAAAAAAAAATATTGTCATGAAAAAATTAAACGCAATTAAATACATACGTACATATTTCTTGGCAATATTTGGAAAAATTAAATTTTTATATCCTTTATTTTATCACAAATTTCAGATAATTCGTACTACATTTATATTCTTCATTTAAATTTGATTAATTTAATTCTTGAAAAAGCTAATATTTAATTTACATATGAAATTTTTTCATGCCAATTTTTTCCATGAAAAAATTAGTTTTATAAACTCCCTATGAAACAAAATAATTTTCTTATGAAAAAGGCAGTAAAAATATATTAATAATTATAATTTCTTAATTCTTATTATTTTTTTTTTCTTTGTTTTTCACTTGCAGCATTATTATGCAACACAGCAGCAACAACAACAAACAAGGATATAAGACACAATAACACTTAATCGCTTAAAAAGGTAAACAATTTTTACTCAACAAAGACACTTAAAATTCATAACACGAACTTATAAACCAACTTAAAAAACATTTTTCTTATGCGTTTTACCGCCTCTAAAAACAAAAATTTCATGCAACTAATTTCATGAAAAATATCATAATGTAAATTAATTTTTATACTACACAAGCATTTCTAGTTGGAACCATCTGCTTAGACAGTGTTTTTATTATGTGATGTATTTTTCTTGCGAAGGGATTTGCTTTAATTTGGAACGATTTATTTATTATCATGTCACAAAATTTTATATACAAAAAGAAAAACAATTAAAATTGTGAAATACAGCAAAAACTTTAAATACAAATGCTAAATACATAATTATAAAAAAAATATCTTAAATATGTCCAAATCATGTAAAAAAAACCCCTTAACAAATCCCCCAATTCCCAAACTAATTTTTAAACTTCAATTTTTTAGATAAACAAATCCCTAAGAGCGGGATAAATCCCCTAATCTGGCAGACTACAACCAGCCAGCCAGTGCTGTCAGATTAAGGAGATTATCGGGATTATGTGTGAAAAATTGCGATAAATTAATTAGTTGGGGCACTAGGGAACAGTGATGCCAATTTTTTTGGCTCTAAAGGTACATCAATGTTTAAAAAAAGTACTAAAAAGCGTAATTTTAAAATATAAAAAGCGTAAAAAGCACTAACGTGAAAAACGAATAAAGATTCAAACTAATGAAGTTTAATAATGTTTAATATTTTCTAAGCTATTCTATATTTCGCTATGGTATAATTTTTAATAAAATATATCAGACGAAAAAGGTATGATTTACACTGAAAAAAATAAATACACCAAGTTTTTATTAAAGTAATTTTAAGAAATACACAAATTTCTTATAAGCACTACTTAGTGCTTTTTCTTAGTTTGGCACTAACGGTCAAAATTTGGCGTTTTGAGTCTGCAAAAAGCACTAAAATTAGTGCCAAAAGCACCAAGTTGGCATCGCTGCTAGGGAACACGTTGAGAATTTATTTTATATTTGTAGGAATTGTTATTGTGAACTTTATTTCTTCATTCGCATGTGAAATTTCTGCAGCATTACTATGAATTTAAGTGTTCATCTTCTTGTATATAAAATTTAATGGTATGACGATAAGGATATTGTATCTTTTTGCAAACTGCTGGTCCAAATATTTTACATGTCTAGGATATATACTACACTCTGCACCAACAACAACAAAAAATCATATGAAATTGAAATTTTTTAAATATTTTTGAGAATATCTATACTAATATTATGAAGCTGAAATGAAATCATATGTTTGTAAGAGGTAATCTCCGGAACTGCCGGTTCGATTTTAAAAATTTGTTCAACAAAATGAAGAATTGAACCTTCTAACCGACATAAGGTACACTCAAATCCCGATAATTCGTAATCGCAAGGGACCGGCCATTTCTTACGTATTATAGGGGTTTTCGATTTAGCGGGGCTTCGATTTAACGGGGTTAAAATAAAATAAATTCGAATTAACGGGGGTTTTACTAAAACTATAAAAAATTAACATAAAAAACAATTGTCAAAAATATAATACAAAATAAATAAAATAAATACATAAAGTAAAATAGCAGATTCATTTACTTAGCGTAAAATACGCGTAATTTTAATAGCAAACAAAAAACAATAAAATAAAAATAAAACTGACAAATTCATTTCATCATTCTTTCCATGTTTTTGTTGTTTTTATAACGAATTATAAGTAGTAGTTAGCAAACAATTACGATTTATAAGAGGTAAAGAAGATTTTATTTGAAAAAAAAATAATTACGAATTAGCGAAGGGACCAAAATGTATGGAAATTTTTATCAATTAACGAAATTTTTTCCAGGGACCGACAGTTTATTACGAATTATCGGGAATTACGATTTATCGGGGTACGAATTACCGGGATTTGACTGTATATAAGTTTCCACTATAATCAGAAAATATTAATTATCACTTTAGAAGAGATCTATTAAAGCAGTAGTTTCCATATTCAAAAGAAACATAAACCCATTTTAAAGTGGTAACGTTGTTCGTTCTCCCTCCGCATCCAGTCTATCTGTCCGCTCGACCGACCCCCGACCGAATGTGATACTGAGTTTTGCTTTAAATGCTAAATAGCTGAAAATATTTTAATGAAATTAGAAATGTAGGATTTTTATGTATGTACGAGTATAAAACAAACAAACTCGTATGATGAAAATAAAATAATTGAGGGCAAAACAACATTTGGCGGGCTCAGCTAGTAAGTAATTCATAAAAAAACTTAATTTTAATTAATGTTGGTTCATTCATTAGTTGGGTCACTCATCCTTTTTCACAAGTGATAGAATTAACGCGTTCAAATTAATCTGCAAAAATTTCCAGCAGGGCAAAGAAAGAAAAATTAGAAAAAAAATTAAGATTAATATCTCATTTTTCCCCAATCTCTTTATTAGCAAACAGTTTTGTGGAAGAAGTTACAAAAAACAAGTTCGTCAAATAAATTTCTATAGTTAATTCCTTAAAGATGGATTTCTCACTATTAGCATCATGAGATATGTATATTGTCGAACGTTTCAAATTCTTACCAATTGACTTTTACACTTAATTTGAAGCAAATGTTTTTTTTGAGTGAGTAATGACATATAATTTGTCATTAGTTGTAATTTGTAAGTATAGCATGTGTCTTATCAAAAGGAGTTTCGCTTACTATGGATACATAATAAGCTATTCATAGTTGTATGATGATGATTATTATATATGCGTCACTCAGCCTAAATTATTTAGATGATTTGATATAATTTGCTATTTCCTTTCTCAAGCTCAATTAAATGATACCAACCAACCACCACTTCTAGTCATTAAAGTATACGAATTTTTTTATGAATTTTTTGTGCGAGGATATGCTCGCTTGCTTTTTCAAACCTCCAAAGATATAAAGTATAAAGCTTGAATAAAAGCTTTCATTGACATCAAATATAATATTATATATAAAACTCTTACAGCTTCACTTCGGGATCACCCTCGCAGCTACAAAAAAAAATGCAAATATTACCATTTTGGTTTTTAGGTCTAATAAATTTCCTCATGTTCTTCTTTATATCCTGTTGCTACAGCATTCATAATAAAGTATATTATGTATATTGCTTTTTTTTCTAAGAATTTTCATAAAATTTTTTATTTTTGGTTTCTTTCTAACAAATCCCTAGCGTATTATTGTTGGTTTTGCTTAACATACATATATACTTGTTGGTGAAACCCTTTTTTATGCTTAAGATTATCTTTTTGTTTAATTAGATTAACACCAACATACATATACACATGCTTTACACACACACACGCACACAAATTATGTTATCCTCTTACTTCCTTTTGTAACGTTTTTCTTAACACAAAAAAAGTGTGAGAAATAGTATAATTTGTTAATTTTTAGGGATTTTCCGTGTTAGGTGGCAAAAAAAAACATAATGAAGGTTTCTGTTAACAGTTTCAAAGAGAAAAACAACAATTAGAAAGATAAATAGATTGATGGCTGTAATTAAAGATGTGTGAAAGGATATTGCAACTGAAACATAGAAAACGGTGTTTTTGTAAATCTTTTTAAAGCTGTAATGAGACATTAAGATACCAAAAGTAATGGAGAAGCTTAAGGGAAAGGGAAACCATTTTATAAAATTAACAGATTATATATACATACATATGTGCCGTACGACTTTCGGTTGCACAGTTTGAAGTATTTTATTGTCTGCCTGTATTGATGAAACATACATACATATGTATATGGTTTAAAAGGTATTTTCTCTTGATATTCACAAAATGTATCTTGAAATCACGAAGTTCTCCCAACACCACCACGGTAACACCTAAAAAAATATTATATCGGCAACGCTGAATCTTAATCTTAAACTGAAACTGGCCTTTCTGTTAATTCTCAAGTTTGTGAGGCTTTGTCTTGGTTTTTACTGCACAATAGATTTACTTTAGAAATAAAAAAAAAAAAAATTAATAAATAAAAATTCAATCGAGTAGTTTTGTATATTCTGTAAAGAAAATTTTAAATAATTTTTTTTTTTTCGGCATTAACAGAAAGGTTGTGTGACAATAGTGGTGTTTACTAGTGAATTTAATTTCAAAATAAAAAAAAATAATAAATTTTTTTAAAAGAACGAATTATATAAAATTTGTTGGATCTGTGGCGTAATTTTAAAACTTTAAATTTAATTGCAATTTGCGTTATATTTACTGCTGATGGTAAGAATTTTAAAGATAATGTAAATCTATGAAGATTTTACACGTATGTATATTGTGTTTTAGGTCATATTGTAGAGGCACAACAAGTTTACGAGAAGCTGCAAGATATTTTTGAGGAAATTCAAATTATTAGCCAATACGGGAATTTGATCATCAAATAAATTCAATAAATTCTAACCACAGAGCAAATGACATAGGAATTTTAATATATGTTTGGAGTCTACACATTGTTGTTTTATGGCTTATATAGCCAATATAAGGAATTTGTATATACTACTGAGTACCAAGATCAACTCTTGGTTAAATAGAATCACGAATCAGTTTCCATTAAGTTCAGTATCGGCTGGATTCATTTTCGTCATAATATACTCACGAAAACACTTAAATTCGAATCCAAGATGTGTTTGCATCATTAATCAATGTTAATCAAATAATTAATAGTATAATTTTTTTTTAAGTTGCTTTGAACTTTTGAGATATTTGACAAATCTAACAAATTAGTAATATCTTTTGAGTGAAAATTTACTAAGTACATATGAATATACATATGTATACGCAATCTACAACTCCAGCATCATCAGACATCAGGCCTGCAGTCTGCGATGGATACAAAAATTGGTGAGTTTATTTTTTTTTACTACTTATTGCATTATTATAATTTTCACTCAAGCAAAGATAAGAACCTATATACATGTTTTTATATATATGTACATATATACATACATGTATTTGTGTACTAAAAAAATAATTTCACAATCTATATTAGAATTGTCAAATAATTAATGTTTACTGTTTACATTACATAAATGTGCAATAACATAATTTATTGAACATAAACTTTTTCTTTAATTTTTTTTTTTGTCCATGTAACATTACGTTCATAACATTAAATTACACATTTTTTTTTGTTTGTTTCCTTATTTTTCTTTTACATAAAGTTATTGAACTGTTATTAGCATTTAATGTTAATTTTGCAGAAAAAAAAATGTATGTTAAAAAAAAAAATTTATAATTTTTTTTTGAATGTTAACATTAATGAATATTTTAAACGTTAATCAGGCACTTAATACAATTAAATCATTAATTTGTTTATTTTTATAATTTTTCGACTTAAAATAAATTTAATTACTTACTTACTTAAAATAAAAACCTTTAAATTAATTTCAATAATGAAATCTTAATTTGAAATTTTTATATTCACGAAAAGTTAAGGTCAACTTTAGGTAAGATATTTTGTAGGGCTGTCTGTAAATTTTATGATAGATAGTAAGGTATGGGAGGGTGAAGAATATAAAAGAGGGACTTACATCTTAATCCCTTCGACTGAGGCTTCGTATTATTTTTTTTTGTGTTTGTTTTTTTTTTTATTGTGAACGATTCTATTGTTAGCTACCTGATTTTTTTTATATTCATGTTAGGAACTTTAGTCTAATTTGTAAGGGGCAAGAACCAACCCGTTTTCCCTGAGCACGGCCGGAACCTTTAGGTAGCATGCTTCTTGCAAGTTAGAGCCTGAAGAGGTCAAGTTCGTTACAAGTTTACATATACATACATATTCTACATGTAAAAATTAGTGTAAAACAAAAAAGGTGATGCCAGATTTATACAAGGAGAGAGAATACCTGGAAATTGAAATTTTTAATTTTAATATGGAATGGAGCGAATAAAAGTTTGAATTTTTTTTAATATGCGTAAAAAAATATTTGGTAGCCATTTCAATGTGTGAGAATTTGTATTGAAAACAAACACAAATCTTCTTACTCTGTTGTTTGTTGCCTTCCATATTTCTTTTCACACGAAGTTTTGTTTTCATTTGCTTAAAACAATCAGTAAATGTTAAAGTTTATTTAAATTACTTATACAATTTATTTTGATAAATTGCAATATATGTACATATGTATGTACGTATTACAGATATTGGAAAATAATTATTTCAAATATTTTAAATTTGTGTTCCATTGCGGTTAACATTTGTTAAATTACTGTTCATGCTCATGCATGTTACTGTAACAACAACCGGATTAAAAATGAATGTTCATATGTTCGGAAAACTCAAAGATGTTTCTTTTGATATATTCCTTCTTTTACAGGAGAAAAATTTATTTTTCTAAGAATATTGAAAAATATTGTTGGAGTTGCAGGTAAATACATTTTTATGTGTAAGTGTAGATGTATGCATGTATCTACATCTACATACAAGTACATCTGTATAGTAAAAAGTACAAACGAGTGATTTTAAATGAACAATTCTTGCAATTTTTAAGTAAAAATATTGGTAGAAATTTTCCGTTTAAAAAAATCATAAACAAATTTTATTCAGAGACACAATGACAATTGATATAAGTTATATTCGATGTTCAATCTTCGATAGCTATCGAACATGAAGCATCGAATGTGAAATTCGTATTATGGCGTATGTAACACCATCGAAATTTGTGTCGATCATTAAATTTTTTTATTGGACAGAATGATGCTTTCGATGCTGTACTATAGTTTAAAAAATAATAATTAAATGTTAAATGTTGCTTTCGCAATAATAGAGTGTTACCACTCAAGTACTTTTGACCGGGTGCAGTCAAGTTAATAAACGGTGTTTTTGTATTTTTAATAAAAAACATTTTACTGAATAAGTAAAATATTGATTTGAGATTATTAGTGCGTTAACAAATCGTCGCCTCATAATTGGCTCAGCCCATACGTCACAAATTATTAATTTCTTATCGAAATGAAGCAAAACAAGAGTTAACATAACTTCGTACGTTTTTGTATGAAGAATTTGACGCAATCGCCAAACAGTGGCGGGTACAGCAAACACTACTTATTTAACCTAAAAATCGTGGATATGGAGCAAAATGAATGTTTAATATCTCAGAAACACAAATAAATTTCGTTAAACGCGTTTTTGATTCAAAAGATATATATTCCACACCTAACTCATTTTTTTTTAAGAATGGTCGGTGGAGCAAAACTATTTTGGGGCGACAAAATGTTAAACTTGATTGTTAACAATTTCCAAAAAAAAAACACCAATTATTAACTTGAAAATATTTGTGTGGCAACACCCTATTCTTGCTAAAGCGTGGAACAGCTGTTGTTGTTTTTACATTTTCTCTACATACTTCTAACAACTTCAATTCGAGCTGAAAAAAGGTCAGCCAATTTAGCAATTTTAAAGTAAGAAAATAAAAAATATGTTAATTATTCAGTTCATGTCTCAACTTTGATATTATTCATTTGTTTAAATAGAAGTTTAGCATAATATCTCTAGTTATTCTAAGACATTTTTGGGTAAAGGTTCTCTGAGGATCTGCATTAGCAACAGTGCAATGCGTCTGGGATCCAGCTAACCCCCTCAATAATCAATTTGAATAAGTAAAATAATAATTCGGGAATATTAGTGCGTTAACAAATGTTAAACTTAATTGCAACAATTCCAAAAAAAAAATTAAAATTAATGTTAATGTTTTTTTTAATACTTTATTTTTACGAATTAAAAAAATGTAGTTGTTGTTGGTTGAGCACGTGTAGATGCTGATGAGTTGTTTGAGCAGCAACGAAATACATTTTTTAAATTCGTATTATCTCTAATGATTTTTATATAGTCCTATCAACACAAGGCGTTCTCTTTTACGATTTCTAATCACCGAACAGGAAGCGATGTTAAGAAAAAAGGAAAAAGGACAAACAAATTTCTCATATTTGCAAACTCATTTCTTTGCATGCAAAATTTAAATAGAAAATATGTGTGCTTATTCATAGTGAAAACAAAGTAAATCCAGTATTGCCATACAAAATAGTGGTTATAAAACCTTAAAGTATACTTTATTTTGACTATTAATATGTGCCATTCTCTTCATGTAAATCTTAGTAAATAATTTAAAAAAAAATTAAATGAAAATTAGTTAATAAATTTCTTTAAAAAAAATCATTTAAAACTATAATGGAATTAAACATTTTTCCATGACAAATATAAATTTTTACCCGCATTCCTTTGAATAAACCAACCAGTTGCAACTATTTAAAATTTTATTTGTAAACATTTGTTGAACTCCCAAACAACACCAGTATTAATCATAATCATTTCGTTACCCAACGTTCAATCAATTTCAGCGCAGACCAACACAAAATGGTGAAAATGTAATTAGTGGCATATTTAAAGTGGTTGTTTGCTAGATAAACTCACGCACATTTGTTGTACGTAGTATCTGATTGAATGTTCACATACAACTACAGAATAATTTCACCCAAGCACAAGTGGAAATGTTAAAACTTTTAATAGAAACTAAAGAATATAATTAAAAATGGTGTTAGCAGTATATTTTGTCTATAAAAATTAGTAATAAAATTCAAAACTAAATAAAGTTAAATTATTAGCATACATTTAGGTGGCTAAACAACTTTTGTGGTAAGTGGGTGTAAAAATGTTATTGTTAAAACCCCCAGCTGGAGCTAAGTTCTATACGTGTGTATGTATGTGTGTGCAATGTGTTTGTGTAACTATGTATGTATAGTTTTATTTACATCAATTGCAGTATGTTTAACAGTAACTAGTCGTAACTACCTTAACTGTTTCCAATTTGATGTTCAAGCCTCTTATCTAATTTTGTTTATAATAATTACATTTGTTTAAAGTGTGTGATATAAAATTTTACAAAAATTAATTGACTTTTAAAGCCTTTTGGCAAATATAATTATTTCAAGCATGTGTCACTTGGGTTAACCAATTTTTTAATTGAAATTTTATGGCTTCCTTAGATAAAGCATAGACACACATGTCTACAACATGGATTTTAGTTATTTCAAAGTAAGTGTATTTTATCAAACGTGTTTGAGATTTTTACCAATGCAATTAAATTATTTTGAAGAATGTTAAAAATTTAAATAAAATAGAATCAAATGGATTTTCAAAAAAAGGTATTACTTTCAGTTGTACTTTCTTAAAATCTATTGTTAACGACTTTTTCAGTTGGGACTTTAGATGCTTTTTCAAATTGTGCTTTTTCGAAAAATACTTTTATGCAAGGTATTTTTCGAAACGTACTTTTTCGAAAGGTACTTTTTTGAAAACCAACTTTTTCAAAAGGTACTTTTTTGAAAACCAACTTTTTCGAAAGGTACTTTTTTTCAAAGCCAACTTTTTCAAAAGGTACTTTTTTCAAAACCAACTTTTTCAAAAGGTATTTTTTTCAAAACCAACTTTTTCAAAACCTACTTTTCCAATACGTACTTTTTCAAAAGGTACCCTTTTCATAATGTACTCTTACAAAAGTAACTTTTTCAAAGCGTACTTTTACAAAAGGCAATTTTTCAAAAGGTACTTTTTCAAAAGGTAATTTTTCAAAAGGTACTTTATCAAAAGTCAATTTTTCAAAAGGTACTTTATCAAAAGATACGTTATCAAGAGATACTTTTTCAAAATATACTTTTCAAGAAGGTACATTTTTAAAAAGAACTTTTTGAGAAGGTACTTTTCTACATTTTAAAAGTCACTATTTTAAAGGTTAAAAGAATTTTTAAAGTTTTTGCACAACATGACCAACCAGAACCCATTTGAGACGGTTTCTGGCAGCCTATAAAACCTAACCTTGAGTATTTCTATAGAAGACAGTTTTTTCAAAAGTAATGTTTAGAAATGTATTGCTTAAGAAGGTAATTTTTAAAGGTACTTTTCGGAGATGTACATTTTTACAAAATATTTTCTTAAGAACTATGTACCTTCAAAAAATTTACTTTTTTGAAAGGTTCTTTTTAAACCTGTTCTTTTGCAAAAGGTACTTTTTTGAAATTTATTTTTCCAAAAGGTACTTTTTTAAAAAGTAGTTTTCTTAAATATTATTTTTTCAAATGTATTTTTTTAAGTATTATTTTTCGAAGGTACTTTTTACCTTTTACCTTTGTATACGGTACTTTTGTGAAATTTATTTTTCCAAAAGGTACTTCTTCTACAGAGTACTTTTTTAAATTAATTTTTCCAAAAGGTACTTTTTCTAAAAAGTACTTATTTAAAGGATACTTTTTCAAAAAAGTACTTTTTTTAAGAGCACTTTTTCTAAAAAGGATTTTTTCAAGGGGATTTTTGAAATTATTTTTTCCAAAATGTACTTTTTTCAAAGGTACTTTCTTAATTTATTTTTCCAAAAGGTTTTTTTTTCCTAAAAAGTGCTATTTTAAAATGTACTTTTCCTAAAGAGGATTTTTTTCAATGGTACTTTTTAAGAGGTACTTTTACCTACAAGAAATCAAGTAGAATCGCGCAATAACGTTTTGATAGATGCCATTCTACATGCTTGAAGCCTATGATACATCTGAATCCAATGATAGATCCCCCGATCATTCGTATATACCAATCTGTGATACTTTAGTATATTTATATTATATTTAGTACTTGCAGTGGTCCATCGTACTATAATTTATATGTTTATATTTCTTAGGCGTTGAACTGCTGTATACATTAGTTTTAACATTTTAGGGCTTAAGTACCTAGAAAGATGTACACAAAGAAAAAACTGCCTCATAGAATCAAGAAGATTTTCTCTATGAAACGTTTTTAGGCTAAGGAGTATCCCAGCAGAAAGAAGCGAAGATTTTTTCATAGAGATTCCTTTTTGTTTTTATGTGGTAAATCCTATTAATTTTATCAAGAAAAAAACCATATAAAATCAAGAAGAAATCTTATTATTCACAACTTTTTTTTACTAAATTTCCGCTATTTTTGGCACCAAAAAAACAATCCATAGAGAAAAACTTCTTGATTTTATTAGGCTATCTTATTGATTTTTTCAATAAGGTTTTCTTCTTAATTTTAGTAGGTTCCTATATGATTATGTGTAAAGCATCTTATTGATTTTTTTAATAAGGAAATCTTCTTGATTTTATGTGGTGTCTTGTTATTTCGTTTCTATAAATAGACACACAGACAATTTTTTTCATGATCTTTTTCATTTTTGTATAAGAATGTTTGCACAATAATTTCACTGCTTGTTAGCATATTGGGTAGAGTGCTTGTCTATTAGGTAGAAGTTTGCTGGTTCAATACTTGGTGAGTAAGTTAGTTAAGAAATAATATAATGTGTATGTACATATGTATGTATAAATAAATAACATGTACAATATACTACATACATACATACATATGTATATGGTATAGAATTTAAATGAAAATACATAAGTACAGAGAATTTTTTTTTTATTTTATTGAAAAAATCAATAAGATAACCTAATAAAAACTAGATGATTTCTTCTTGATTTTTTCAAAAAGGTTTTCCCTATGAAATTAATAAAATTTCCTTATTGAAAAAAACCATAGAGATTTCTTATTAATTTTGTTCTATTTTATGAGGTATTTAGTAGGCACTGTTCTCTGTGTAGTAATCCAGCGTGGCCTTTTTGTCTCTGTGCTGCACATTTTGTTTCCATGCAAGTTTGGAATCCATAATAACATCTAGAGATTTTGCACTATCCGACAGTGTTAGTATATAATTCTATATGTGGTAAATAGTACCAGTTCCCCTCTATTTGGGCTTATTCCTAGACTACAGTCTATGGCTCAGTTTCTAACTGTACTCAAAGCATTGGTCATAAAACTTATAATGCCCACTTCGAGGGTTACTTTTCATAAGATCTTTGTGAAATATTAAAAACTAAAAGTAATATTCTTTTTAAAAGCCCTCTTTTGCGGTAACTCTCTTTCTTTAAAATACATTGACCAAAACTTTCTTAAATTAAAAAAACTCTCTTGTTAAATAGTTACTTGTTCTGAAACATCTCTTTAAATACAGTGTTTTATTTTATATAAAAAATTTTATAAAACGAGTATTAGAAAATTCTATGAAAAGTTACCGTTCCCTAGAATATTGAGTTCTATGTGTCCTGGCAATAAAAAAGGTTCACACACATACATACATGTCTATGTTTTTTAACAACATGTTTTCATTTCCATTTTACATTCCACAATATTTTTTTTTGTGTCTTAAAATAACAAACCTTTCTGTAACAAGTTTCTAAACTGTCTTTCTAACGTATATGCACAATGAAAATACTTGTGTGTATTTAAGTATCAGAGATCTGCATAATTACAAATCAAACAGCATATTGAGCTAGCGCTTAACATTAACAAAATGAAATATGCTATTGCATGATTCATATCAATGAGACTGTTGCTAATCAATGCATGCCACTGCTTGCAATTTCTATTCATTCATATGATTCACTAAAGCAATGAATCAGTATGATTGTTGTGAAAACTTCTTAAAACCGCTTCTGACAAATATAGTTTTATGGAATATTATAAATTAAAATAGCTAGGGCCATTTTATTTTATAAATTATTTTAATACGAGAAAAAATATTAATTAATACGCAATGTTTTATTAACTCAAGACTTCATCTAGTCAAGGTGCTTTTGTGAATTGTCTGATTACTATACAAAACAATCAAACAACAGTAAGAATTTTTATTTATTTTTACTAACGGCACTTAAAAAAAAGAGAGTGAGTTAAGGACAGTCAGTTGCCATTTCTTGTGTGCCATGTGTCCAAAAAAGCGTAACCACTAATTACTAAAGAAAATCTTTTTGATTCAGACATGTATTTATTGGTTTATTGTTGGATTCTATAAAATTGTCTATTAGTTATGTATGAAACTATTTAACTTAATAAATACGTGTCTGAATCAAACAGTTTTTCATTAGTAATTAGTGGTTACGCTTTTTTATGCAAATGTGGTACATGGCACACAGATGTAAACCCGGCCTTAGGGCTAATAAATCAGTTCAAGTTAATCTCAATTTTTGGTTTAAAATGTGTTTAAACTAGCAAATCTATAAGTCAATACAGTATTTAAACCATCTGTAAACGCATAAAATTGGGCGTTTAAACTACCAATACAAGACATAGGGTATTTTTTACTTACAGACCATATGTTTTGCATTGAAGGAGCACTAAAATTTTTTCCAAGCCTCTACTTTTTCTTCAGATCATTTTCGACTTGTTTTCTTACACTCTATTATTGTTTTATACTATTCGACTTCGCCAGGCATAAATATAATTCCTTTCTCAGTAAAATTTGGCGACGTTTAACTAAAATTTCTTAACTTTTTTGCCCTTTTGATTGTATTTACAAAGAATTGATAGCCTGCTTCAAAACAGCTATATTTTGACATTTATTCTAGTGCTGCCAAAAAATATTATTTTTTAAACTAGATATAAGGTATGGTTCACTGATTTACTCCTACATATAAATTTGAGTTTAGTTTAACTAAACCAGCGTTTAAACTTTGACTGATTTATTAGCCCTTAGAATGGTAACACTGCAAGCAATATCATTAGTACATACTTTTGTTAAAAAAAAAACAAAACAAAAGCATTGTGTAAGTGAGTGGAGAGCGAAAGTGAATCAACTCATACAGTTCTTTGGTGTATTTATACATACATACATATATGTATATATAGGACTAAGTAGTTGCATTGTAAAGTGAAACTGCTGCATTTTCTATCAGTTTTTGCTGTTTTCTTAGTTGCTGCATAATGTTTTTTGGCATTTGCTTATTCGCTTGTAAGCTCCAAATATAATGTATTCACAAACACACAAAAAATATGAAAGAACGGAACAAATATTTTTTTTTTTTTTTTGAAAAGCGAAACTTTATTTTCATAGCTAAAAAAAATTAAAAATACTTTCAAATAAAAAAAAATATTATTGTAGATAAAAATGGATCATAAAAAATAGCACAAATTTAAAAATTACTTAACTGCAATGTGATGTTCTTTATCGAGCAGAGAAAAAGAAGGCCAAAATAACAATTTCGTGCGACTGCACATAATTAATTTTAAGTTATGCATGTTGTTTAACTTTTTTTATTCCAAAACTTATTTTGCTTTGTTATTAAACGTTGACTTAACGAAGAGCTAAGAAAAATGTTCTAACGAATGATTTTGTTTAAAAAGGGTTACACGTTCTGTGACGTGTATAGTAATTATTTTATGCATATATTTGTTACCTTAATATAGAAAGGTCCTAACGTATTATTTTTTTTAAATCGAGATTTTTGTATATTTCGATAGATGAACTCTAATGTATCGGAGAATGTAAAAATCTCGTTTTCAAAAAAAAAAAAATAATGAGTTAGGGGGCCTTTCTATGTTAAGGCACCGCTATGTATTTTATATAATTATTGCTTAATATTCAATTTGTCTCTAAATTTAACTCAACATATTGAAATTGTTTTTAATTGATCGATTATTCACAGCAGTCCTATTATGAAGATTAATTTTTCTTTACTTACGTAAATACTTAATTTTATCAACATCAGCACTTACTCTAGACAAATTTGTTTTTGGGTTGAAATGTTAACATACATACAATGACATACATGTCATTGTGACATGTTTGAATATCAAATACATAATATCAAAAACAATCAAAATATGTTTTCAAGTTAACTGCGGTCTAATGAATTAAGTACAACAGATAAGATCCTGTTATTTATAGAATGACAATAACTTAAATGAAATTAAATTAATTACAATACTTAGCGTTAACGAAAAACTTTTTCTGACATAATAGTTAATTTTGTAATAGGAAAAAAGTAAAAATAAATCATTTTATTTCTATTGCAGTATTTGAAATATTTGGCTAATTCACAAAATATTCTATTGTGCCATATTGTCATAAGGTACTAAAATATTTGCTTGAAAGCAAAACAAAAAAATTATATTGAAATTATTTAAAACATTGAGACAAGATGTCTAACATGATAGAGCCACTTTGAATTATATCTACATAATTAATTAGTTAGTGGAAAGAAATTAATACAAAAAATAAAACTTTTGATAGCAAGATTTGAAAAAATACCTAAAATAAAATATTTGGGCTATTCAAACGCTATTCATAAAGGCCATATTGTCATAATGTTTAAAATTATTTTAATATAATTGTTTGTGCTTTTGTTTTTTCTTTCAAAAAAAAAATGTTTAAACGTAATGACAATATGACCTCGATGACTGCCCCAACCAATTAATATATTACATTAAATTTTTACATGAACTGTATTCACATGCGATAATTTGTGTTGCAACACAACATGTTGTAATGCAAGGTATATATATACTCGTATGTACGTTACTACAAATCTTACGATAAATCGTACAATTATTCTGCCATACTAGTGAGATATACAAAAATTAAAAAAAATTATTTTCGTGGACGGAGCTAATTAGTAAATTTAGTAACGTCTATACCCTGCATAAAGATTGTGCTTTAAGTCTACTCCGTTATTTATTCAATTTGTTTCGCCTTGACTTGCACTCATTAACGCCTTCAAAATACAGCGACACTGTAGTGTGTCAAATTAAAAGTTGAGTTGCCATATTGGCAAAATGTGTACATAATAGTGATGCACGAATATTCGTATTCGTATTCGAATTGTCGAATATTCGGCCATTTTTAGATATTCGTATTCGTATTCGCCAAATTCAAAACAAAATTGCTTAAATGCAGGGTGCAGAATAAAATATTCAACTATTAGCAATATCGAAAATAAATTCTTTGTATCAAATTCTGTAGTCGAAAAATACCCATAGGTCATAGAGCAAAAAATATATGAACCATTTTGCTTTCACAAAACAAATACATATGTATATATTCCACACGTGCGTCGGTATATAAGATTTAGCACAGCCGAATATGCACACGTACTTATTTTTTATCAATTGAATTTTTACTAATTCTTATTATTTCAGAGTCGACTGCCTGACTTGTGGAAATGGGGGATTCTATTTATAATTATTATAATTTGTCGAGTAATTTTATTAAATTGTTTCCTTTTCAACTTTTTGTCTAAACTTAAAACTCATTCTGCTTTTGCACACACCGTGTTAAGGAACGCTTTCAAGCGTATAAACAATATTTAATTAAATTATATAAATTTGATATTAAGTATATACATACATAGTAACACCTGTTGTAAGGCAGCCAGCCAACAATGATATTTCACAAAATCAAATTAACATATTCTCTAGTTACACAAATATTTATTTAGCTCTTCTCATACACTAACTACAGTCTTATTCAATTATTATTACAAAAAATATGTTGGCAAAAATCCCTGGAGTAATAATAATTTATATGCATAAAATTATTATTTTTAAGAGTCAAAAATAGTACTTAACATAAATTTAAGTGGAAAGTGTTGAAATTTAAATAAACAAGTAATTCTATATAAAAGTTAATGCAGTTCAAGTTTTATTTATATTTAAATGGCTATTAAATGAATACAAAAAAAACAATTAAGAAAGCTTTGGATTCAAAGAAAATAAAGTAATGAAGATTTTTTGAAATACATATGTATACTTAAAATGAAAAAGTTTAAAAGAAAATCAATTGAAATAAAAACAAACTTTTCAACTTTAGTAGAAAACAGTCTTTAAAAGCGTAAAAATTAGCATTTATTAACACTTTGACGAGAGAGAGATAACCAATAAAGTTTGACATTTATTAACGTACTAATAATCCTTACTTACTTATTCTGCAAAATGGTTTTTTTTTTATTAAAAATACATTGAAATTGATTATTGCGGGTTTAGCTGGATCATATGCCCATTTCACTATTGCAAATGTAGATAATCAGTGAACCTTTAACCAAAATTTCTTAGGAACAACTAGAGATATTATGATAAACTTCCATTTAAACAAATGAGAAGTTCAACTAATATCAAAGTTGAAACCAGAAATCAATAATCAACATGTTTTATTTTCTTACTTTACCATTGCTACATTGGCTGATTTGTTTTTACTGAATAAGTAAAATAATAATTTGGGATTATGCGTTAACAAATGTTAAACTTAAGTTGTAACAATTCCCAAAAAAAAAAAACACTAATTATTAACTTGACTGCACCCGGTCAAAAATATTTGTGTGGCAACACTCTATTCTAGCGAAAGTAATGAATAGCTGTTGTTGTTTTTACAGTTATTTTCTTTACATACATAATTCTTACAATTACATACTTATTTTACTGTATAAGTAAAATAATAACTTGAAGTGTGACTAAAGGTGTGATTTTAATAAAATTATAGCTTAGAACTCCTGCAGTATACTTTGTTTTTGCTTATGCTTAGGGGTCAAGGTTTTCAAATGAAATATTATACGAGAATTATGTATATTCAGCATCGCGAAATTTACTGAAAACTTTTTCTAAGCAAACTTAAAATCAAGCAAATTCGATTTACTTGATTGCTTTCAAAGATGTTTATTAGAAAGGAATAGAATTCGCAGATTTTTATTAGCCTTATTTAAACTATTTCTTTAAGCCCTTTTTTAAATTTTTTTTTTTTTTTTTTTTTTTTATAAAGAGAAGTAACACTCAGGCAATTAATGCCTACTACTATTACTAGGTGTTACCTTCTTTAGGAAAGGGATAGTGAGAGAGAAGACAGGTGGTGAAGGAAGAGATAGAGGAAAGCTTCATTCTTTTACAACTCTGCTTTTTCGCACGTTTTTAATAATGCAGTGTTGCAGCGCCTCTCTGATGTTAAATGAGGCGTATTAATTTTTTGAAGCTGTGTCTTGTAGCCACTTTATTGATTATTTTACTTCGCCGATGATTTTTGCTACACAACGAAGGAGGGCGCCCTGATGTCACATTAGGATTAGTATCTGCTGAAGTCGGTATAGTTCAGTGACCAGTGACTATGCCTTCATCACTTGAACTTTCCTACAACAACTGACACAAAGGGACACTAATGCACATCAGAAAAATGCGTGGTGTTGTTATTTAATGACTGTCGGATACAGGGATTGAACCCAGGACCTTCGGTTTTGTAGTCAACGTGCTAACTACTTCAGCCAACGCCACCCTCAAATTATTGCTAACATATGGCCACTTCTTGGCGAATTAGATTCTGGACATACAATGTTGGACTCCAAGACAACAATTGTTGCTGGTATAATTGCCTAAACTAGTGAATTCGTGTGACCCTACAGGAAACAGGTTAATTTCTCGAAATAAACTTATTGACAAATTTTGATTTCGTTCGCCGTAGCGCCATGGTATTAAAACCCCCTCTCGTCCGGATCAGTGTCATCCATATTTTCCAACAAATTGATTTTAGTGAGGTAACAATCTCCATTGACTGCAAAGCGAACTGTGGCTTCGTTTTTAAGGAAATAAAGTCCAGTGATGCCACCAGCGTGTAAACCGCACCGAACGCTAAATTTTTCTAGATGTAATGGAGTCTATTGGGTTTGTTGTGGATTGGTTTCACTGCATATGCGGAAATTGGTTTTTCAGCAAATCCATTATGACAAAAGTGAGCAAATTGATGGCTGATTTTCAAAGTAAAACTGGATAATTTGGTAGAGATGTTTATGATAATGAGTCGGAGTATAACTGTTTATTTGACAGTTCGTCGGTTGGTTTCTGGTTTGCGGCACAGTATATTCAAAATACATTATGTCTGCACCAAACCAGAAACCAACCGACGAGTTAACGATTTCGCAAAGGCTAGGATTCACTATCCTACACATTTGTGGGATTTTTAAGAAAATACAACTGTAGTATGATGGAGTCTATGAAAATTTTCAAAGGTTAGGTTAGGTTAGGTTAGCAGGCCGCTAGTAAAGAAGGATGAAATTTAGAGTCCAACAATGATCCCTTTGTGCTACCTGTGAGTTGAAGAGAAGATAGTGAGAGGATAATAGGTAAGGGATAGTGATACAGAAGACAAGTGGTGAAGGAAGAGACAGAGGAAAGCTTCATTCTTTTACAACTCTGCTTTTTTTGCGCGGTGTTTTGATAATGCAGTGTTGCAGTGCCTCTGGTGCCAAATGAGGTGCATTAAATTTGAAGCTAATAGTAGCCACTTTATTGTTTTTTACTTTACCGCTGATTCTGTTACACAGTACCGATGAAGGAGGGCGCTCTCAAAATTTTCAAAAGACAATAACAATTCATCATGTAGGATAGTGAGTCATGGCCTTAAATAACATTATTATTACATATTTTTTTATTCATTTTTTTTTTTGCTCGAGCACGGAATTTAAGACTACACAGGAAAATATTAATACATACATATGTATGTACACGCAAAGAAAAGATATGGTTGTAAAATGGTTGAGAAAACAATATTATGTTCTCTGAAACAAATGTGTGGTCGTTGAAAACTAGTTATTGTTATTATAAACATTAATTTCGCTACGACAAACACAGTAATGTTTGAATTTAATAATTACATTATTATATTCATAGAAAGTGCGATATGGTTAGAGTTTAACAATATAGTTTTGTTAAAAATTTATGACTACAATATAATTTGTATTATTGTGTAAAAATAATATGATGTAAATAACAATATAATGTTATCCAAAACCATACTATGTTAAGTTTAAAAAAAAAATCTTTTTCAGAAACATCTTATGTCAGTTCAGTGTTTCGTTTGTAAGCTATCGGTTGTGCACGCGTGATGTTAAATAAACAAAAAAAAAGTATAAACAAAAGGGTATATAAATAAAAATAATATGTACATACATATGTATGTATGTATATCTCTTTATACAGATATATCTGTATTTCGTGTACACATATATGTAAGTATACATTTCTATACATGCATACATTTTCTTTCAACAATATAAATTTATTTTTATTTCGGATTTACCGCACAGATGTTTTAAACAAAAGATTTGCCAATAAATATATGATTAAAAAATAAAATATTATTATTACATAAAATAATGCTATGGTCATATTAAACAATATTATTATAATATTAGATCATGGTATGGTAGGTATCAATTATATTTTAGTCACATCTAACAATAGTGTTGTCTTATTTACAATAATAAGATTAGGTATAACAAAGTTAATTGTTTTTGTAGATAATATTATTATTAACTCAGAAAATAATATTATTTAAACTGCTTTTCTATTGACAATAATATGATTTGACTGCAACCATATAATTCAATCATAGTATGTTGCTGTTTGATTATGGTTACCTCAACCATATTTTTTCTTTGCGTGTATGTATGTGTGTAGGCAGAATTATATATAACACTATAATTTCCTATTTTTCCTTTTTATTTTGTTTGAATCAAAGGGAAAAAAACATCTCATAAAATTTTCTTCACTACATGACCACTTGTGTACTGCATATGTTTTCAATAGCAATTTTTTTTTTGTATCTTTATCTTGTATTTTTTTCTATTTTTTGCTCTATTACTTTTATTAACAATATACCGTAAATTGGCTTATTATGTGGTTGTTTGTTTAAGTATATACAATACACTCAATGACAAAATTAACCAGTTTGTTAGCATAATTCAACAGTTGAGTAACTGTGAACAAAAAACAACAAATATAACAAAAAAGGATAACTACTGATGGTTAGAGTGAGTTATTTGTCGGTAAATAGTGATTACCTCTCTTGGTGTTTGTTTTGTATGTCTTTCTTTCAGCCAAGTTGTGTTATTTCTTATTGCTGTTGCCGTGGTCGTAAGAAATAAATCCATTCACAAGTCCAAATAAGTTATGCTTTTATAATTATGTAATATTGACCTGCACAAGACTATTTATAAGACATTTCAAGACATGCGACATTTTTTAAACGCTTTACTACAGCGAAATATTCTAAAATAAACGCTAAACAACACTGTTGGCAATATTTTTTTGAGTTCTTTGTCTTGCCAACAGTGCTTTTTAGCGTTTGTTTTAGAATATTTCGCTGCAGTAAAGCGTTTAAAAAATGTCGCATGTCCTGAAAGGTCTCATAAATAGTCTTGTGCAGGACTTTATTATGTAATAAATACCCTTAATCCTTAATGATCATGTTGTTTACTTTGCAGAAGAAAAAAATCCTTTCCAGTGGAAAATTACATATATAACAAAGCCAATTGTTTAATAAATAGCAAGAAAAGAAAAATTCTATGGAACATGTTAATTAAAAATGTAAGAAGTATCATTTCTTAAGTTAATTTACAGTGGGCTTGAAAATGTTTCAAATCCTGTGAATGACAAGAATGAAAGCAGCTGATACCATATTTTACATTAAGTAACGTGTAACTGTATTATTTTATGTCTTCCCATCTGTGTGTGTAGGTGTTTTCTGATTGGTACAGTTAGTTATTTGAATTTCGATAATAATTAAGTCATGTTTTAGAGTCGGCAGTTTTTCTTCAAGCAGTTCTCTTCAATTAGCTTTTAAAACTGCTCGACGGCTTCTTGTTCAATTTTCCTATTGTATTAATACAAAGAGAATTGAAGTAACTTTTCGATACAAGCAAGTTTGTACCCCGCTTCTTTCTTCTTTCCTCTCTCTCTCCCATAAACTCAGACTTGCTTTAAGAAAAACTGCCGCGTCTAAAGCATGACTAAAGCAAATTAATCGGGTAACCCTAGTTCTACCACAATTATTATAAACTTTGTTAGGGGGAATTACTATGCCAGTTGCCAATGTCGGCAGACGTTGTTACAGTATGTGTCTCTTCCGAGAAGTTTCAAACACAGCAACGAAATGCATATTTGTATAGTGTTTGATAGTGATGAAGATAAGGCCACAAAGTTTGACATTTGTTTTAAAAAAAAACATTGATCGGCTGAATTAGTGCGCCTTTATAATAATTTTTGTACATTTTGATGTACGTATCGCACACTAAATCATAAAGAGTCACAACTCAAAATAATTAAAATGTTTTTTTTTTCAAAACCCAGTTCACTGAACAAGTCTCCGCAAATATTTCTTTCGCAACACAGTCTTCTTAAGGTGTAATCAGACGTGCCATAACCATAGAAAACAGCCGTTCGAACCAAACTAATGGGCAACACTGTATTTGATTATAGGTGACTCGCCATAACGCCATAGCCATTACCATAAAAACCAATTGAATTTTGATTTTTTTTATGGCTATGGCACGTCTAATTGCACCTTTAAACAATATAAAATACCGTTATTTCTGTTATTATGTAACATACTTGGCTTTTATACGGTATCAACAGTTTTTTGAGTTGAAACTGTATATGATTTATTGTGTGTTGCCAGATGATAGAAAATTTCCCATACAAAATCTTTACAATTAAAGTCCCCAATACAAGTAAAGATTACACATGTTTACATTAAAGGACTTTCTAGTTCAATTTTTTCTTTAAATACTGTTAAAAAAAATTGTTAAATAAGCTTACAGACAATCCTGACATTGAGAGTTACCCATTAAATTTTTCTTTCAAGTGGATCATGTTAATAAATTTTCTTCTGCCGCAACAAACAATTGAATAAGTTCTTTGATTAATTCAACTATTTCTCTGAGTACTTTCAGTAAGCTGAGCATTTTGAGTTGTTTCCCTAATGACGACATCTTGAAAAATAGAATTGAATAGGTTGCGTGCAGCCCACATCACAGCTGTCAATTCACACAACTTTAGAGCGAAACATTCAATAACGTTTCTACAAGAAATGACTGTTCAAACAATAACACATTTGCAAAGGAATAATATACATACATTAATTTTAAATATGTTATTACATATTGCATACGTACGTTTACGCTACAACAGCAAGTATTGTGTTCATGCCGCCTAGCTTTAAAGCTAAAATTACATCCCAAATAAGAGCAAAAAAAAAATGTTGAGCTATTCAGCATAATCAAACACTGTACAAAAAATTGCAACGTTCCCAGCAAGGATGGCAAAGTTGGTACAATTGTACCTTTTTTGGTACTTTTCAAACTCGGAAAGTACAATAGTACACCAATGACTAATTTAGTAGATTTAAGGATTATCCAGTTTCACTCCACATTTCTTTTCAAACGATGCATATGTCAATTTTCACTTTTGAACCATGAAACTCACATTCTTCTCACTTGAAAATAGTCTAGTGAGAGCAAAACGCAGCGAGAAAAGAAAATAAAAAAAATTGAACTCGTCCTTATTAAAATAATTTTTCTTCTGAATTCGGATGCTAGAACACATGCTATTAACTTGTGTATTTTAAATTTCAACTTAAACAGGTGTAATCATATGCTTTAACATCCCAACTGAAAAGCAAATTTGTGAAAACGATTGGATAGCCACAGCATAATCGATCATTTTAATAAAAACGAACAAAAATATGTAATTTTACCTAAAAAAGCTTTTAGTACAATTAAGGTCAAAAAGTACAATTTTTGAAAGTTGTTGGTACAATTTTAAAATTCTCAATGCCGTCCCTGGTTCCCAGCGTTCTCTTATCTAATGGAGTTGCCAGATATAAGAATCGTGTGACAGTTTAGTCCCCGTCGGGAAATAAAACCTTTTAAAACGAAAATATTGTTGAAAGTTAGTTAGTATTTTAATAGGTCCCCCGCTTTTTGCTAAACTCGCCACAGGCAGCAATTGGAGTTTTTATATTGATATACATAGATGGATTGCATGAGCTCAATTCATCAGCTTTATTGTTTTATTTAAAATTGTATTGGAAAAGAAAATTTCAATCAAATTGTCTCTAAACAAAAAAAAAATTCTTTAAATTCGTATTCATTTTGAGACGCGTTATATAAAAATAAAATATTCGGCCATGTCACAGAGTTCAATTCCGTTCGGAATCGGAATTCAATCCACTCCATTTTTTGTAGGAGATATTGTGTAAAAAAGAAAACTAAAATACGGAAATTTGTCAGGTGTGTCCAGACTGTGGGAGGCGGTGGTATGCTGGCGTATGCTCCGGCTAGGGCTTGACATTTGGAGGATTATTTAATTCCGATTCCGAACGGAATTGAACTCTGTAACATGGCACATTGAAATAATTTGTTCTGAGAAATTTTGTTTGAAATTGCCCGCAAATACAACTTTAAACTATAAAACATGGCTTGTCAATTATATCTGGATGAAATCCAGAATGTCATTCATTTACTTCTTAAATTTTCTAAAGCTCTTTTTATTCAGAATTACAATGCAAAGATTTCTTTCTAAATTGTAAACTCGTTGTCGCTATTTTCCCTTGAAAACAAATTTTTCATATGCATGTCTTTCTTTTTTGACCGCAGATTAGTGTTTGTCTATTTGATTTGATAATTTTTTCCCATATGACGTTAATGGGTTGAAGCACAAGCATATGTATATTATACAATAAAAAAAACACAGTGAAAACTAAGCCCTTTTAATTACAATAACTTAAATAAATCTCTAATTCCCACTACACCTAAAAAGAAAATTTTTCAGGCGTTCAAAAACTTCCAAAAAAGTTTTAAGCGAAGGCATATAAATTTCAATTGCTATTTTAAGTTAAATGGAAACATAAGTACGCGTGTGTTATTCTTATGTGTAGTTTCCACAATGCAAGCAAGCGACTTGTCTAGAAAAAATATATGAAAAGCACTCAAATTTTTGAGTGATTCCTATACAAATTTTCTAGACAAGTCGCTTGCTTGCATTGTGGAAACTACACATTAATTTATAATGAGCTACATATGTATGTATATATAGGTATTTATATATGTTTGTATGCATGTATATGTGTATGTATGCGTGTTCGTATATATTAAAAGCATCATCCACAAAAAATAGTTTTGATTTGCAAAAGTTTTATTAAGTCAAATTCCATTGAAATTTATTGTTTTTATAAACCTTTTAAAACCACTAAAAACCGCTTTAAATAATATACATATTAGATTTTTAATTAAAAAAATAAAGATTCGAAATTCTAAATACAAATAATATTTAAAATGGTTCTAATTATAAAATAGCATTTTAAACTTTTAATCTGTTTATCAGTAAAATTACATAAACTTTTAATTTACCAAGACTAATTGTTTTCTTTCTTGATAAATTAATGAGAATTTCAATTCAAATTGTCAAATAATAGAAGTATTCAACAGGTGATTTTCGTATAAAAAGAAAGAGTAACGGCATGTTTGCAGCAGGGTTGTCAGATATGGCGATTCCTCGCCAAACGTGGCGATTTTTAAACTTTTTTGGCGTCTAAATTTTTGATTTGCCAGCATGGTAATTTTTCTGGCGATAAATAAATTTATTTTCGATTTTTTGGGATATTTTTTCAAACAAAATTGAACTTAAAAAATTTTGCAATTCAGGAAAATTAATTTGTTGAAGAAGTAGATACAAAATTAAATCCTACCAAAACTCGTCTGCTAGAAATTAAACCAATTTGATTTTGATGATTTTTGAAATATTAAATACTATAATTGCGCTTTGAATTTGGATGAGAAAAACTTACAAGAAACTATTTTTAACAACTTTATTTATACTTTTGGCGATTTTCTGCTAAATTTTTATAAGATTATTTAAAAAAAAAATTATATTAAAAAAACTACATAAAATTGATTTTGGCGACTTTTAGCGATTTTTAAAATCGAACTCGTTCACTAGTTCATTATTGACACGAAACCTATAATCAAATCCATTTAAATTTAAATTACATGAGTCATACGAGTAGGTCTGTGTCAAAAATTAACTAGTGAACGAGTTCGACTCAAGTCTAATGTAAATTAAATGGGTTTGAAACAACTTTTTATTCGAATGCAAATAAACTAGTTCAAAAAGACCTGTTGGACACAATATGTTTATAGTAGAACACAATATGTTTATAGTAGACTTGGGTCAAACTTGTTCACTAGTTTATTTTGGACACAAACCTACGGTCAAACTCTTTTTCAAATTAGACTTGTCGTCGGGTGGTTACTGGTTTGCCGCAATAATAATGTATTCTTAATATCCGTGCGGCAAACCAGTAACCACCCAAGGTTGTGTCGAGTTCGTTCACTATTTCCTAGACTTGGGTCGAACTCGTTCTCTAGTTCATTTTGGTTTGTGGCAAAAATGAAATACTGAATAGACTTGGGTCGAACTCGTTCACTAGTTCATTTTTGCCACAAACCAATGATCAAACCTATGAAATTTAAATGGATTTGATCATTGGTTTGTGGCAAAAATGAACTAGTGAACGAGTTCGACCCAAGTCTACTACTGAACGAGTTCGACCCAAGTCTACTATTTCCTTTTAGGCACAAACCTGTGATCAAACCCATTTAAATTACATGGGTTTTATAATCGGTTTGTGCTAAAAATTAAATAGTGAACGAGTTCGGCCTAAGTATAATCCTTTATATAAAATAAATTACTTTTCTAGACCTGGGTTCAACTCGTTCGAACTTGTTCAGTCGGTAGGTTTCAGACACAATCCTATCATCAAACCCATATAATTTAAATGTGTTTGATCATAGAGTTATATCTAACTGAACGAGTTCGAACTATTTGGACCTAGCTCTATATTTTGGTAGATATATTTAATATAGACTTGGGTCGAACTCGTTCAATAGCTAATTTTTGGCACAAACTGATAATTTAACACATGTTATTTAAAACCCATAACTAATCCATTTAAATTACATTGGTTTGATTATAGGTTTGTGTCTAAAACGAGCTACTGAAAGAGTTCGATACAAGTATAAAGGGTTTGACCATAGGTTTGTGTCTTAAATGAACTAGTGAACGCGTTCGACCCAACTCTACTAGTTATTTTTTGACTAGAATTGGGTCCAACTCAATCAGTTGGTCATTTTCGACACAAACCTGGCACTTAAATTTTCTAACAAATAAAAAATAAATAAAGCATACGTTTACGAAATTTATGTAAATGCCATTTGGCATATAGCATTTTTAAAGTTATTAAACGATGGACTTATTATTAATTTTGTATATAAAACAGTTTCTGAAATATTAACAGTTTGTGAAAATAAAACGGGTAAAATGGAAAAACCCCGGTTTCTTTTTAAATAACTAAAAATCCCGCTTAACATCTCTTATAATAATCTCATTGACTCCTATGAAATTTTCGTTCCCATTAAATTATTATTCCCCTCGAAGGGAAAAAATCTACCGTCAATCTCCCGTGACATTTTCCCCCGCTGTCAGTTCTCAGTGAATGTAAAAAACAGGACGAAGATTTGTAAAGCGCAATAATTAATTGGAATTCAAACAAAATTTAATTTAAATTTTGAATTTTTTATGTTGCTATATATTCTAGGTTCAGTAGAAAAAACTCTTTATTATAACACCGCCATAAAATTTACTGCATGTAACCCAAAGAGGTTCATACTCTATGCAAAAAGATGGAGAAGGGAGTTATTGTTCACACTCGTGAACATTATTTAATGATATTGTTCTAAAAATAATATTGAATATTTAATTGAAAGGAAGATATTGAAAGTACGTGATGTATCAATTTAATTCGCCTGCAAAAACAAGTAAAAAAAATTAAGGGAAAGGTGAAGAAATATTATTCACGATTAGGTACTTAAAAAATGGAGAAATATTTCTAGGGAAAAAATTATTCACGATTGCAATTTGGTAAAAGGGATATTTCGGGTGAAAACGTAAAAAAATTTAATGCCAAAGCTTAAATTCTAAATAACATTCAAACGGCAATTTTTTTATATCTATAAGGCAACATTAAACATAAATTAAAAAAAAAATGTGAAAGTTAGTTTGTTTGACGTTTATTAACGCACTAATAATAATCCCAAATTATTATTTTACTTAATTAGTAAAATAACTTTTTTATTAAAAATACATTTAAATTGATTATTGAGGGGTTTAGCTGGATCCTATGCGCATTTCACTGTTGCTAATGCAGATCATCTGGGAACCTTTACCCAAAAATCTTAGAACAACTAAAGTTATTATGTTATAAACTTTCATTTAAACAAATGAGAAGTTCAACAAATAACAAAGTTGAAACAAGAACTCAATAATCAACATGTTTTTTATTTTCTTACTTTACTACATTGGCTGACTTTTTTTCAGCTCTAGTTGTAGTTGTAAAAAGTATGTAAAGAAAATAAATGTAAATAACAACAACAGCTATATAAGAATAGAGTGTTGCCACACAAGTATTTTTGACCTGGTGCAGTCAAGTTAATAATTAGTGTTTTATTTTTGGGAATTGCTACAATTTAAGTTTAACGTTTATTAACGCACTAATAATCCCAAATTATTATTTTACTTAATTAGTAAAATAACTTTTTTATTAAAAATACATTTAAATTGATTATTGAGGGGTTTAGCTGGATCCTATGCGCATTTCACTGTTGCTAATGCAGATCATCAGGGAACCTTTACCCAAAAATCTTAGAACAACTAAAGTTATTATGTTATAAACTTTCATTTAAACAAATGAGAAGTTCAACAAATAACAAAGTTGAAACAAGAACTCAATAATCAACATGTTTTTTATTTTCTTACTTTACTACATTGGCTGACTTTTTTTCAGCTCTAGTTGTAGTTGTAAAAAGTATGTAAAGAAAATAAATGTAAATAACAACAACAGCTATATAAGAATAGAGTGTTGCCACACAAGTATTTTTGACCTGGTGCAGTCAAGTTAATAATTAGTGTTTTATTTTTGGGAATTGCTACAATTTAAGTTTAACGTTTATTAACGCACTAATAATCCCAAATTATTATTTTACTTAATTAGTAAAATAACTTTTTTATTAAAAATACATTTAAATTGATTATTGAGGGGTTTAGCTGGATCCTATGCGCATTTCACTGTTGCTAATGCAGATCATCAGGGAACCTTTACCCAAAAATCTTAGAACAACTAAAGTTATTATGTTATAAACTTTCATTTAAACAAATGAGAAGTTCAACAAATAACAAAGTTGAAACAAGAACTCAATAATCAACATGTTTTTTATTTTCTTACTTTACTACATTGGCTGACTTTTTTTCAGCTCTAGTTGTAGTTGTAAAAAGTATGTAAAGAAAATAAATGTAAATAACAACAACAGCTATATAAGAATAGAGTGTTGCCACACAAGTATTTTTGACCTGGTGCAGTTTGTTTGTTTGTTTGTTTGCTATGCTTTCACCCTAAAACCGCTAATCCGATTTTGAAAATTCTTTCACCAATAGAAAGCTGCATTACCACCATCAAATATAGGATATTTTTTATTCGGTTTGGAACCGGGTTTTTATATTTGGTACGGATTTTCTCCAAAAAAACACATGTTTGTGCTGGTTAGGGTATCGATTGTTTAACCAATTTTAAAACCGATTGTTATATAATTTTTAAATAGATCAACGCAAACGGAGCCAAGGGTAAAAACTAATTATGACATAAATTAAAAAAAAAATCCCTAACTGCCTTATTCATTAAAAAATATTTTAGGTTTATTACAGGTTTGTTTTACAAATTTCCCATTAAAATATGTATGTCAAATAAACCCTTAATAAACCTTTAATATTTTTTGTAATTATATAGAAACAAAGGAGCTTGTAAGGAAGACAACAGTAAATTTCGGCCCAACATATTTATTATATTGCGTAAACTTCAGTCCTTTTTGAACTTGCATTCATTCATTTATTTTATTTTTATAAATTAAACTAAACATTTTTACATGTAATTTCTTTTAATTTTTTTTTTGCTATTTTTTTATTTTATTTTAATTTCAAATATATAAAAGTATTCTCCTCTCTCATTGTCTGTTTTGATCTCTTTAGACATTAAAAGTTTCTGTAAATACTACAATAAAAATTTTTTATAACCCTTTAAAATGTTTTTAATTATCTAATCTAAGAATTTAGAGAAATGAGAAAAGCAAATGGGAAAAGTTAAGCATATATTTTAAAAATATTTGACAAAATTTATTATTAAAAAAGGAAAACAATTAAAATCTTTTATTGTCTAACATATAGAGCCATTCAAACGTTAAACCTACAACAACAATTAAAGCCATAAGATTTGGAGTCATTATTTTTATACATACATACATAAAATATTGAAAACAATTAAATTATTAAAGTTTAACATGATTCTCTAAAGGGAAAGTTCTCATCTGGCCGATAAAAGAATGCGTGTGTGGGCTCTTAAATAGTTTAAATGCATAATTGCTTCCTGTAGATGGCGCTGTGCTCTTATTCAAAGACGGTGTATCAATTATATTTTAATTCAACTCCATATTATATGCATATCTAATAAAAGGTTTTGTTCTAATAAAAGGCATTGCTGAGAATAATTCTAATAAAAATTAATTGACGACACTATAAATCATATCCGGACGGCCGATATGCCAACTTATGATATGTGCATCAAATAAAAGTGTTTGTAGAAAGGAATTCGAGAATACGAAACTATAAAAAATACTTGTTGGAAAGCTGGGAGCGAGCATTATATTGACTAAATTAAGAAAAATTTTAAATTTTATCAAAATCTGACACGCCCATAGTAAACCACCCATGCAATTTATATTAATTTTTTCGCATAAAATGAAGCCCATACGCAAAAACATAGACATTTCTTAAATATTTTGTTTGTCATTCGACAAAAAACTTTATTTATTCTTCATCTATCATTTCACTCTCGTCACATTCCAAATCCTGTTTGAAGCGCACATAGCCAGCTTAAGGCTTATAAAAGAGTCTGACGAAAATGATTAAGGAACCACTTTGAAATGGCTTTTTAAACATCTTCAACTTGGTCAGAGGAAAGTTTCCAATTTTAAGCTTTCATGAAAGTGTTTAATAATTTAATTTCTCAATTGCAATGAATTATTTCTTTACGCACAGTTCTTCATATGAAACCGAAAATAAGCTCATTTTTAATTATATATAAAAACAAGCTTTTACCCGTGGCTCCGCTCGCGTTGATCTGTTTAAAAAACTCATTAAAACCGGTTTTAAAACTGGTTAAACAATCAAATCCAAAACAAAAATTACCCTAACCAACCCAAAAAATGTGTTTTTCGGAATAATCCCTACCAAATATAAGAAAAACCGGTTCCGAACCGGATAAAAAATATCATATATTTGACGATGGTAATGTAAGAATTTTCAAATCGTTTCAGCGGTTTGGGCGTGAAAGCGTAGCAAACAAATAAACTCACTTTTTTCATTTATAACATTAAGTAATAATTTTAAAATTAAAATCGCTAATAATGTTATTCTTCCTTTTGTTAACTACAAAATGATAAAAATAATCATTTGCGAATCCTAAAAATCATATGGATTTCTTTTTTTTTTTCTTGACACCAAAGTCCCACAGTGCGGCTGAACAATTACTTTTTTATGCGTGTTAAAATAAAATGATGTTACTTTTAATACAATATGACCAACGTTTCAAAGAAAAATAGTTCGTTTTCATTCTAAATTTAATATAATGGAATAATTTTTTTTCAGCTAAAGTCTAGTGTAATTTTTTTTTGTCTTCTTTAGAAAATTACATTCATTAATAAAAATATTTCATTCTATGAGAATTGAAAATACTGAACTTAAGCCCGATTCAGAAATTATACTTGATTAAAATGCATCCTAGTTGAATTAAAATTTAATATGTATCAGGAATATATATATTTTTTTAAATTTATATTTTAAAGAGGTAAAGGACCTAACTAGTAGACTTGGGTCGAACTCGTTCACTAGTTCATTTTGGACACAAACCGGTGATTAAAACCATTTATATTACATGGCTTTAAATATAGGTTTGTGGCAAAAATGAACTAGTGAACGAGTTCGACCCAAGTCTGAACCTAACACACGGCAGCAAGCTTAAAAAATAGATCTTCTGTGTGTAAAAAAACATTAGAATTGGCTTAAACAAACTTCATCAACTTTAAAACTTTTAAAACTTCATGAAGTTTAAAAAAGTAAGCGTGAGACATGTCGCCCTGCAATAATAGAAGGCAACTAGTTCGTAAACGAAACCTAGAGAGTAGTAATAATGTATTAATGTATGTTTAGAAAATGATTCAAAATCAACAGAAATGTTTAGAGTGGTTTTGCTCATAAAGTGTATTTCCAGTCCAAATATGTAAAGAACTCAGTTTCTCTTTATCTTTGGTATTTTGAACAGATTTGGTTCAAGACTTTTGTTTTCTATATAATTTATCACTTGGTGAGGAGTTTTATACAATTAGGCCGTAAACCTGTTAAATTCGGCTGAGATAAAAATAATTATGTGTGGCAAATAATGCCATGCCAAATTCCTGATTTTTTTCCAAAATATTTTGACACTGTCCACTGTGCAGCAGTCCATAAGTAATATTTGTACGATATATGTATATACATACATACATACATATTTATATTTTTCTCATAAAAAATTAACAGTCTTATTTATAAAAATTATTAAGGTTTTATAAAGGGTTTTTAAAACAAATTTTCATACAAAATTTTTCTTATTAAGCCTTAATAATTTTTATAAATAAGGCTGTAAAATTGTAACTAAATTTTTTATTTTTCCAAAATAATATAAAAGCAATGGAATCTTTAAAAACATTAAATTCGTGTTTGAAAATAAGCTGAGTTCCCTTTTCAATTTCCTTCTTTCCGAAACTTACCTTTTTGGAATTGCTTTTTATTATTTTTATAAAAAAAATTTAATGGTTTTTATACTCAAAACTTTTTCAAACTAAATTTAACACGTGTATGTACTATGTATGTAAATATTTTAATTTTTTTGTTTATTCAATTACAATTTTTTTCCCCATAAAATATATTTTTTTTAATTTTTAATTAACGCGTTGTAACACTTTTTTTTGCAAATTATTTATTATGTTTTCTTTGGCTTTAAAAACTCACTTGCCTTTTTTTTTAATTTTGCTATTCAAAAATAATTTTTTTATTTCGCTTATAAAACTTTTTGTTACCAAACGTTAGACGCCACCAACAAGTAACGAATGTTTGAATGTTAACAAAGTCTGCAATATTTATACAACTTTATTTAAAATTTACGAAGCATTTCTCGTTTATAGTCGTGTTTGCAAACTTATGAAAATGCTGTTGTTGGTTTGCCATTATTCGTGCAAAGAAAAATGCTGCTGCTTTTGTTTTTCATTTACATTGGATACGACGAAGCAATCAAAAAAAAGCTTTCTTTTTCTTCGGTTCAAATCTAAGATAGTGTGTAAACACAAAAAGCAATAACAAAATTAAGGTGGCTGTCTATACTAAGTAGCAAAATGTTATGCATTTAACTGTAAAGTGAGAGAATGAGTGCATTAAAATAGCCCACACATTCTCACATGTAAAAAACAAAACAACCGGTATTTGCAGTCTAAAGAAGGGTGGGAATTTTAATGCAAGTGCACATTTGTAAGAGATATTTTACAGCTTCGCTCTAATTTTCAAACAAATAATTTACAAATATTTTATATATATTTTTAACCAGCAAATATATTAAATTCATTCTACTTTTATTTTTCAAAAATTAGATTTTGAGTTGAAGCTCAGTACAATTTTAAAATATACGTTTGACATCCCTGGTATGACGTAATTTGTTCTTACTGCTATGTTATTTAGCAATTTAAACTTGTTGTTAGTAGTTTTGTACGAAGTTGGTCTTAGAATTTTCTGATTTGGTATTGAGAAAAGTGACACGCTTCAGCAAGAACTGACAATGGTTGCTAAACAATTATTAATATTCATTTGAAACTTGTAATAACGAACATTTAATTCCATATTTATATAAAACGTCTGAAACCAAAGATCATGTCTATTAGAGATTCCCAATATTAACTCAGCTGAAGCTTAAACAGAATCCCATCTGGTAGCATGGAAACCTGTAAATAGTGCCAGGAAATTAACAGTACTTTCTTAAATCAAAGTTGCGAAAGTGTGCAAAGATAGAAAACATTTTTGTTCGTTCCGTTCTTTTTAACCTACCAAAATAATTAATTAATTCCCGTACTAATTTTTAATAAAAATAAATTAAATTACACAGGTCAATACGAAAAAAAAATTACGAGGATATGACAATGGATACTGGTAAAGGAGACCAAACAGTATACATGTGTCGGCGCACAGTGGTTCCTTAGCCAAAAAAAGTGATAATAAATATATATCTTCTGAACCTGTGGTTCAAATACAAAATACAGAAAAAACCTAAGCTTTTTGAAAATCTATATTTTGGACACCGTGTTATAATATAATTTGAAGCACAGGTAGTCAAAGTTGACCACACGCGGTATGAAAACTTTTCTATGAAAATTTGATTAATAAACCGTTTATAAAACCAAAATATTTTTTATAAATTAGACCCTATATAATTACGAAAAATTACAAACAATTTAGTTTTTTTCACAACTAGGGTGTTCATTTTTTAAAAAATTCTTAAAGATTTTTGAAAGAAGTGAATTTTTCTTAAGCTTCAAAAAAACTTTTAAATAAAATGTGGATTGATTATATTTGCACCACATCCAGCACTGGCCGAAAACTGTGGTTAAAAAAAATCGAAGTATTTAATGAAGGAAAAAACTTTCAACGAATTTTTTTAAGTTTAGTACAAATATATCGTTACCTGAAAGGCAACAAGCCCTAACTAAAATTTTCATAGTTGCACGGAAGGAGGAAAAAACATGTTAAAATGGAAAATATTGAAAATATTCAATGCGAATTTTTAAAATGTAATAAAATAAATATTATTTATTTATATATTATAAATACATAAATACAATAACAATATAAGAGGGGTAGAAGCACTAACTACTAAGGTCATCGGCTAATAAAATAAATAAAATCTATATTTTGTTCGCGCTGATTTGGTTTTATTTTGTAGCGGCGTACCTCGGAGTTTAAAGAAGTCGATTTTTAATTTTTTGTTTGAACGTTTTGCCTTTTAGGTAACGATATATAGAATAATACGTTTTATTAGATGAGAAATAGCCTCAAATATGATCGTACTGTCAAATTTATTCAAAATTTAGGGGCGTATCTAAAATAATATTTGATTTGTACTTCAAGTGTGCTTTAGTCGAAATTTGTATAAAATCTTGCTTTAACGTTTACTATAAACCGAAATTATTTTTTTTTGTAGAATAAAGTAGTAAAACTTGCATATGATTACGTATGAGTAATAATGATGAAGAATAATGCATTAGTCATACGTAATCATAAATATAGGTGTTGAATAAATTTGTCCGTTTATTGGCAAATTTAAAATATTTAACACACACACAAAATGTGTTTTCGATTGCAGTAGTTGTTGTAGAGTTACATATACTTGATATAAATATACTTTCGTTTATCTAAAATATTTTTTTCAATATTTTTCGATTGATAATGTTATATAAATGCATACCTATATGCATGTACATATGTATGTATATCGTGTCATAACCGCCAAAAAAGCTTAAGTGACATAATAATATTCGAACTTAATTTCTTTACCAAAATGGATTCCTTGCGCTCGTAAATAATCGATTTTCGTAAAAAAAAACGAAGTCCAAAAAATGTGCCGGCGGTTTGGCGGCTTTATATGAATTTTTAGATGTTCTTTCTGCTAAATAATATACAATAATTTTATGCTATCATTCATTTCACATTTTCTTTTACATTCATATGTATGTATGTATATTGGCAACACTATATTTGCTCATTGTTGCTGTACCTGCTGTGTTGAATATGTTTAATGTGTAAACCACCATCAGTGGCAGCTTAAACTCGCAATTAATAGTAAAAAACAGTAACTAAAAAAATTTAAATAAAGTTTAAGGTAAATTTTTAACCCCTAATGTCAAGCTCATAAACTCATTCTCAATGTAAGATCCCTCGCATATACATATATGTATACATACATATTTATGTACACACATACTTAAATCATGAATCAAAAAAACAAAATTGCACATTTAGCAAGTCCGTTATTTTATTTTCTGCTTGTGACGTAGACATAGAATATTTGTTGTAAACAAAGTACATACATACATATGAGTGTGGAATGTGCTCTCTCTCTCTTTCTCACGCTTTTTGCAACAAAAACACTCTTATCTATTCTATGATGACGTAAATGCGCAGTAGAAAATTTTTTTGTACGGCTGAGTGCGCAATCTTGTTTCTTTGTTTCATGTACTTAAATAAGTTTTATTCTTGTTGTTAGCATTACCTACTTGACGTTATTTGTGTTTAGTAAAATATTTACTACGACACCACTGTCATACGGTAATAACTTGTAGGGAATAACATTTTGCTGTTTGGAAATAACTCCTACACAAAGCGTAAAAAGGTTAGTTAGTATATAACCTGTTGTTGTGTTTACTCACACTTTTAAATAGCAAATACATAAGTACATACATATGTATGTACCTGTTAACAAGGCCATACACATTAGGGCGAGTGTTCAAGAGCATGTGTTTGTTGATGGTAGGCGGCGCTTAAGTACATTAAAGAAGACACATGTATAAAAAATCATCTACATTTCTACTTGTAGTTACTTTTTTTTAACACAAATGTTATTTGAAATAATTTTACTGAGATTTCTGAGTAAAACTCTTCATTATTCATTTGTTTATTGTTGGTTTTTTTATATTTAAATCGTGGTTGAGTGGTGTCTTTAAAATGTTATGTTGGTAAAAATATATATTTAGCCTACCAAATTTTGTATAGAATTAAAAACACATACATACTCTAATAATTTTTCTGGCGCCTAAAATTATTATTCATTACATAAAAAAAAAATATATATATGTATATTATTTTATTTCTATCTATGTAATTTTTTTATTCTCATCCTTATAATCAATGATGGTTATTCATCATAAGTTGGGTGAAACATTAAAAATCACTTAATTTGTTATATGATACGGTTGCTTTGATTTGTTTTTCCTTCCCTTATTTGCCGCAAATCTCATAATGTTCTAATTACAATAAAAGGATATGCGATATCATTAAATATTTATTTAATTTTTAAATGATGTATTTCAAATAAGCAAAAATAAAATGTAAAAAGGCTAAGGCTAGATAACACAAAATAAAAATATTTCGATAATTGAATACGAAAATCACCAATTCAATAAAAAAATTATTGAATTTCCTGTGATGACGATTTGATAAAAAAAAATATATGCACGTTTATTGAAAATATATTTTTTCAGTCAATAAAGAAATTTAAAGAATTTTTATTTTCAGTGATAATTTTTGCTGTGTGAGTGTGTGGATGAATTCAACGTTTTTCAACAACTTCTTGTTTGTATATGAACATATATAGGGGAAGTCCACTTTTATGTCGCATGCGCCAGCAAGCAATTAAGCTTGTATTTCAGAACAATGTGAGTCTTCTTAAAAATTTACCCAATATAAAACTGCTGCACAAATATATAAAGAAGTAAAAAAAAAGCTTTAGTTTTCTTTAAAAAAAACAAGCATATATGTTTGGTGTCGCACGTGACAAAAAGTTAAAATTCCTATGGAAATGCAGTTAAATGCTTGATTGTAACTTTGATAAGCAATCTATTTGAATCAAATACAGAATTTTCTTGACTTATTTTTCCATATTCAATAATAAAGGTTTTTGAAAAAAAAATTTGGAATATTATTTTCCGTGTACAGCTAATAAATCGTGTCTTCTTACAAAGGACTCAAACAAATTTTATATACACATATTTTAGGAAATTATTTGGCAAAGCTAATTATTTTTTTCTTATAACGTGCCTTCAGGAAGCTCATTTTGGACAGCTACTATTTTCACTACATGTTTATTAATGGCTTGTAATGCATTTTTCAACTATCCTGATGTATGCCAATATTCACTTTATGAGTGGTAAAATCCAAATTTAATAGAACTTAATTTGAATAAATTAATGATAGTACTTGTAGGATATAATCAAATTAGTGCAAATTATTTTCTTAGTAGTCATCAGTTGGATTTGATTGATAGTTTTCTAAGCTAAGGGGATTTTTTTTAGTAGATCATAGTCTAAATTTTAGCTGACCCCTGCAAACGTTGTCTTGTCCACAATTATATTATTTTTTTTAACTATAAATTACTCCACAGAGTGGTCATTGGGTCAAAAACTTACCGGATAGTGACACGAACCAAGGTTGAAAATTTCACATGTACTTCTGTTAATAGCTATCAAAATAAATAATAGTCCCTTAAAGGGAGGTATCTCAGGACACCTTGTTATAGCTATGCTGTTTAGTTATATAAAACAAATTTCATGTGTGAAATAACAATGCAATAAAATTATATTATATGATGATGTTAAATTCTCTGCAAATATATCAAAACGTTTCCATTATTTTATTTTCCAGCGGCGTACGATTAAATTTATGTATTGTTTGTGGCCGATGGTGGCTGTTAGCCGGCTTACAGACGATCGGCTGCGTTATCTGATTTGTGCTCATCTGCAAAAACAAATTGAGCAATCGTTCTCATTGCTTTTGTTTTGTTTTTGTTTCACTCACTTCAAAGAACCAAACAAAACAAAATCAAGCAATCTGTTTCGTTTATTTTCGTACTTTGTTTTTAAGTACAAAGAAATCAAAACAAAACTAATTTACAACTGTAATAGTGTCGATTATTTTTGTTAAGAAAATCTCATCGCGCAATAAATAGCATAGCTATAAAAATAAAAGATTTTTTGATTAAAACTACGCAAATTTTGGCGATCTCAAAAAATTTTGGGATTTATTAAAATAAATTTGGTATGCATACTCTCAGGAGTGGCAAACAAACATGCATACAAATCTGTAGCTTGGAACTAAAAGGACCAATGTCAATATTTAGCGATAACAACGTAAGTTTTTAGATAAACCAATTTTAATTTTCCAAAAAAATCAAATTGGGAAAATTACAATAATTTTGTGGTAAAGTAAATATTACTGTTTTAAGGAATGCATCCAAAATTTTATGAGCTTAAGACCTAGATCAATATTGTTTTAAATTTTTCTCAATGCGAAAACAAGTTACAGAAACGGGGCACATGTACATAAATAACAAAAAATTCAAAATCGTTTTTTTGTTTTTGCAATTTCGCTAATTCGTTTAAAATTAAAAACACCTAACTGCTGTCACTTGAACAATTTTATAAATTTGTTCTCTACTCTTGTAAAATTAAACACAAAAAAATTAGTTATGTAGATGATTTTTCGTTTAAGCTAACAGTATGTAACAACTACGACATCATATCACCTTTTTATATTCATTGTTTATGTAAATTCTTTTAGAAGGATAGAATAGTATATTTAATTGAATTCTTTAAAATGTGTAAGTAGAAAGTTTAAAAAAAATACAGCAGAAATATGACATTAGAGAATACATATTTAAATATGCAAATTGAAAAGTAATGCAATTTTCATTCTTGAATATCAAAAATCGATTTTATAAATATATACATATGTACATAAGTACATGCATCTCCACATAAATATGGGCATACACATCCTTGTGTATATATTTTCATATTTCGATACAATTTTTGCATACACATTTACATACTTTCACATGCATTTAGTTCCTTTCTCATATTCAATTAAAAATTTAACGAAGAATTACCCCCTGTTTGTGTAAGACGTTTGAGTTAAAAATCTTGACGTTTCTGTAATAAATTAAAGAGAAGTTGTACAAGTTTCCCTTAATCTATTACAAAAAACGCCAAGATTTCTAACTCAAACGTCTTACAAAAAAAAAAAAAAGGGATTAAAAGCTCGATCCTCGAGGAAAGTATAAATTTCAATGTTTTTTAAGTCATTTGAATTCGAAAAAAAAATACGGAGTGTTATTTTCATTGATTTAAATTATGCCTCTAGAAACTAAATTTAATATAATTTTTCACCAATACGTATATAATGCACATATGGGCAATTCCCAGGCGACGTACGTGTGCCTTGATTTACCTTTTGAAGCCCTTATAATACAACATCAATCATAGCAGAGTACGATAATGTTACAATAATAATATGTATATATACATATGTACATACATAAATTTTCTTTCTCTCAATTCCTACAAACATTTTCATTATTCAATGTTTTTCAATATGTTTTTAGAAAAACGATATCATAAGGAAAGGAAACCAGTATCAGTTTTTATCCCCGCTAAAGTATTATTCACGTTAAATGAAGGATCCAGGTATGGAATTTTCAAATAATATTTTGTTGTTATATTAGTGCACCTGGTAAATGCGCCTTTGCTACTACCAAGGTAGTTAAAAGTTGTGTATGTTTTCAATTGTTTTATTACGGAATTAAAACTATCTTCTTAAGTGTAAGTTGGCTGTGATTCACTCATGAATCGCAAGGTCTATAATATAAATATGTATGTAGTTAATTATTCCGTTCAACTCCATATCCCCCTCAAGGAAATGCCTTGGAAAGTCTTAATTTCAATGGTATTCCGCTACGTTTTCGAGTCAAATAAATGTTATTTTTCTGCTGTTTAAGGTCTAAACTTATATAATAATAAGCAAATACCATTTATAAGCAATGGTAAAAAGAAAGCAATTTTCTTAAAGGAATATTTAACGGTAAAAGTTAAATGTTGTTTTATGTTGTCAATTATATGGCACACCCTGTTATAGAATCACACCACTGCTATCTACCTCTAGCAGTCGCTATAAGACAATCACTAACATATGACATATCGTCGCTGTTTTAATTGCGTTAAACTTTTTCACACATATGGTTTGTCAAAATTTGTTAAAATTGAAGTTGCGACGTAGGCTGCAAGCAATTATTTGATTTATGTTCAAAATGCCGTCGTCGAGGAAACAATTAAATTTTTTTTATACATATTTTATTTCAGCAAAGAAAATTACTTCTGTTTTAAATATTTTACAAACACAAAAATTATTTTAAAACAGCTGTTAAATTGAAAGAAAAATTTAAGTCAATCTGGTATTCAATCCCTAAATGTATGAGTGTGGTAGTAAAAAAGTGTGAATGTATTGAACTTTGAAACAAGAATTGAAGCAAAAATTTAACGTGTAGCCTCCAAGTAAAAATTTCGCCATTGTCAGATGCATAAACTTCGCGCATCTTATAATATTAAAATATCTGGTAATAATTTTGAAATGTGTTCACACGATTGTAAGATGTCTATAAATGGATCGTGTGGTTGAAGTCTAAATTTTTACAAACGTTAATAATTATGTGTTATCAATTTATATACATAATACGTGAAATTACATATGATTGTTATTCTTGTCTAATTAATGAAAAACTCACGCCGATTTTCGAAATTAATATGCCAAAAATGCCGATGATGTTTCAGAAAAGTGTGCATTTTTCAGCAGAAACTTCTGGCAGCCCTTCATATGACAGTTGGCGCCAAAACAAGCGTTCTGCTGTCATTGTGTGAATATCAAAAAAAAAAAGCAATTTGCTCAGACCGGCACATATCAAACCACATTTATAATTATAAAAAAAAGCAAAAAGTTCGCAAGCTAAACGCCGTGTGAATAAAAAATTAATTGAGTAAATTTTCCAAATAGTTGATACACACCAGAAAAAATGTTTGAAGCACGTTTAATCAGCGCAACAATTCTCAAGAAAATCTTGGACGCCATCAAAGATTTACTTAATGAGGGAACTTTTGATTGTAGCGATTCCGGCATACAGGTAATATACATGACATAAAAAGACGCAATATAAAGAATAACTTTCCATTTTGTTTACTTAGTTGCAAGCTATGGACAATTCCCATGTGTCTTTGGTTTCCTTGACCCTACGCTCTGATGGCTTTGATAAGTTCAGGTGTGATCGCAATATATCAATGGGCATGAATTTGGGCAGCATGGCCAAGATTTTAAAATGCGCCAATAATGATGACACTGTAACCATAAAAGCCCAAGACAATGCCGATACTGTTACATTTATGTTTGAATCACCTAATCACGAAAAGGTGTCTGACTACGAAATGAAACTTATGAATCTTGATCAGGAACATTTGGGTATACCCGAAACAGATTATTCCTGTGTAGTACGCATGCCCTCTATGGAGTTTGCCCGTATCTGCCGCGATTTGGCACAATTCAGTGAATCTATGTTGATTTGCTGCACTAAAGAGGGCGTGAAGTTCTCAGCCTCCGGTGACGTGGGTTCCGCTAATGTTAAATTGGCTCAAAGTTCCACTGTGGACAAGGAAGAAGAGGCGGTTATTATTGAAATGCAAGAGCCCGTTACTTTAACTTTTGCCTGTCGTTACCTGAATGCTTTTACCAAAGCCAGCCCTTTGTCGGGACAAGTACAGTTGTCGATGTCTGCTGATGTCCCATTAGTGGTTGAATACCGCATACAAGAATTGGGCTATATACGTTATTACTTGGCGCCTAAAATTGAAGATGATGAAAGCTAAACAACTCTAGTTTATGGCATATACATAAGTACACACAAACATCTGTATCTTTATCCCTAAGATTAAAACTAGTTGTACACGCAATGTTTTACACAAATGTTCTTGTCTAACTGTGGTTATTTTCACAGAAAAGTTTGAACCCAATTTAGTATTGTAATTTGCACTATTATTTTTTACTAAACAAAACACTTTCTATGTAACGTTTGGGAATGGGAAGGCGTTTTTCAATAAAATGAACTAAAGTGCACGAAAATTTTTATTTTATTTTAAAAGTTCTATTCATCGTTGAATTTATTTAGTGCAATAGTCACAATTTTATACAAATATATTTTTGTGTACTCGCCGTTTGAGAAAAAAATTGCATTTAAATTTTTTATAAATTGCATATATTCATAACAACCGTTTTCTGTAAAACCAGTTTTTTTGCGGTGTCACTCTATTGAAGCAAATGCTCTTTGATATGTTTATGATATTCCATGTGAAAAATGTTTATAACATTTTTTTGTTCTGCGACACCTTTGTCGAAAATGTTCTGGTTACTCCGCCCAGTTTTGTGCAACCATATTCTGCAAATTTATTTTGTAGAATATGTGTCAATCAGTTAATAAGTTTCTTTATTTAATGCCAATAAAGACAAATTTTTATTAAATCATTTACATACACATTTCCTCCGAACATCATCGTATATGTTTTGCCAGCGTTTGCACTTACAAACGTGTGTATGTAATTTCTGAATTACAAATTAAAAAAATTCCCAGTACAAAGGCACATTCATGAATGTGCCTTGCCCATTCATTACCTTGTGATCATTTGATTTGTTTTTTATTTATTGTACAGTGTGGTGTTTCTTAACATTATATTTATGAAAAAAAAATAATTCTGCCCAGTAAAACTTTCTCTGGTACAACTTAAAAACTATACTGATGAATACGCAACTCGAAAGATGTGAAATTAAAGAAATATTTTCTATAGAAATAGAAAACTCTATAATTAAAAAAGAACAAATTTTGAACCAAAAAACTAAACTTGGGGTTCGTCAAATCTAATCTATAATATAATTCGGATGAACCACCAACAAGGGATCATCTTCTTCTTCAGCATCATCGGTATGTTTAGGACTCTTGCCAGGTTGTTTAAGTTCGGTAGTCTTCAAGGGTATTATTACTTGATCGTGATAAATTAAACGGTCGATAACTTTTTCAATGAGATTTTTGCGTGATATCAGTTCATCCTCTGATTCTATCTGATCGGCCACTTGCTCTAAATACCATGTGACAACATCGCTACGTTTCATGCCACTATCAGCGGCCTCTGCTTCACAACGAGCTTCCTCGTTACGCATGTGCAGAACCAACATAGTTGATAGATTTTTATAGTCTTCAAATGACAAAGTTAATTTTTTCTTTTGCAAACCGGCATTATTATCTCCGGAATTATTCATTTCCGTATCACCATTATCGGCAGTTTCAGCACTAGTGCCGTTGTTACTACCATTTCGATCCATATCTACATCTCCGGTAAAGAAGGCCTCATCTACATCATCGTCATCCAAATGTATATCTGGCTGCTCTACTCTTATAATGGATTTGTTAAGTAAACGAAAAGCTTCCTTGACATGACGTTCTTGAACCTCATTCATACACTCTAATTTAGCCATGGCTTCACTTAGACGTATCATAGATTCCAACTGTCTTACGGTAATACGCCAAGTACTGCGTCCCGATGTACCTGTGTCACATTGTCTTAAATGACCATAATTTTCTACTAAAAGTTTACAGGCTTCTTGGTTGATAACCGGTTTGAATTGTTTTGCAAATGTTATATAACGCAGAACTTCCTCTCGGGTATAAGCTCTTTCTATATTATCTTCAATGTTGGAATGAAGATCGACAATTTTTCGTGCTATGGCATAGTCAACTACCTCATTACATTCATCCACCAATATGAAGAACAGGTCAAAACGCGACATAATGGGTGCTGATAATTGTATGTTCTGCTGTAAGCTTTTCGAACGATCATAACGTCCATTTATGGGATTTGCTGCAGCCAAAATGGAAGTTCGAGCATTGAGCGTGGCTCTTACTCCAGCCTTGGCCAATGAAATAGTCTGCTGCTCCATAGCCTCGTGAATGGCTACCTGATCACGTGGATCCATTTTATCGAACTCATCTATACAACAGATACCATTATCAGCCAACATAAGAGCACCTGCTTCGATGACAAAATCGAAACTATCCTCATCTCTTACTACGGCAGCCGTAAGACCAGCTGCAGAAGATGCTTTACCAGAAGTATAAACAGCACGAGGCGAAAAATCGGCGACTTGTTTAAGAAATTGGGATTTAGCTGTACTGGGATCACCGACTATGCAAACATTTATATCGCCACGTAATGAGGTTTCTGAAAAATAAACATGTTTAATTCATCAGTAGTTAGCACGAAGTATTTTATATTTTAAAAAAGCTTACTTTCATGTGTGGTCTTGCCTACGCCTCCAAACAATTGCAGCAATATACCACGTTTCACCTCATCATTGCCGTAGATCGATGGAAATAAACTGGTTATCAAATTATTGTACAAATTACGGTCCTTCGACATTTCGTACACCTTATTCCATTCAGCATCAGTCATTTGTTTTTTCATATCCTCCGCAGTTACCTCAGACATGGGCAAATCAGTGCCACCGAAACGGGCATTAGTTGCTTGCACACTGCAAGCCAAAAAAGCCATACGATAATTTAGTTCACGCATGCCTAACGCCTTAAGACCAGTAACCCCTTCGGGGCCATCACCACGCTTATGACGAGAGCCCATATCAGCTTTAGCACCTGGCATACTTAATACAGCTACATCGGGCACCACAATCAAAGTTCCCGTAAAATCGTAACGATCTCCAGCCTGAACCGTTTCTACCAGTTCGGAACGTAAAATTATCTCCACAGAACGTGGTATACAACCTCTGGGCAGTTCAGATTGGGTTTCTTGAATACGAACTTTCTGAAAATCCACGAAAAGGGATTTTTCTACATCCAACATAAAACGACGACGATTAGCACAAACGGGATTACGACAAATTGTTGGATTGGTAAATTTAAATTGTTGCTCAACATTGCGTATTTCAGTTTGACAATCCAAACACATAAATACACCGAAAACCAGTTCGGGATGTACGGGATGAGTGCGCACCACTTGACCGGAAATGCGAATTAAAGTGCCAATTTTCGATGTAGTCATATCACGAACTTTATGACGAGTAGGGACTTCAGTAAATGAAACATAACATTCTTTTTCTGTTTTAAGGCCTATGCGATCTTTTACAAAGTTAGACACCGATTGGCAAAGATAAGGAAATATTCTAGAATGTGTTCACACATACATACATATGTATGTTGATATGTAGCTGTATAAATAACTGAATGCATATTGTAATGGAGCAAGAACTTACCTATAGTACTCCTCTATAATAGTGGTGGCCAAATTTTGGTTATACTTTTCAACGTCATCAAAACTCACTTCCAACGTACAACGATCAGGCGACTCCAAGTCTGTGGCAGGTTTGACATATTTGATCTCCCCGTCTTCTTTGAATCTTTAAAGAAATTGTTTTCAAATCACCTCATCAATAAATATACCTTTTCAACATACTCTTCCAAAAAGTCCTGGAACAATTTCTGACATCTTATACCAACTTCATCTTTCACACGCAATTGTCCTATATTAGCATCAGCTACATCCATAGTTCAATTTTTCAGAAATTAGTCAACAACAATAGAAACAATAAAAAATTACGATCTTCTTAAAAGATATTTTGGAAATAAAGAAACAACTTGGCCAATTTCATGGAACACAAGTCACACGCCAATTATTGTACAACAGCTGTTGTAAAAAACAATTTTCGCGCCAAATCCATTGTTTTCATTCAACAGATTGTCCAATAGTTCCACTATTCAACACTGGAAGGCAGAATTTTATTGTAAAAAATAGTCAATTTATAATAAATCAATAAAAATAAGAATATGTACATATGAGCCAGAACTTTTAATAAAAAAATGCACGAAATCAAAAAGCCCTCAATCCCTCAAAGATTATTAGATGTTCCTGGAGGTCTATATAAATATATCATCACCAACAGTGTGATTCATAATTATTATACTTTTGCAAGTACGAGATACAACTCTGTCCAATTGTTTTTTTTTTTATTGGCAACAGCTGTTCATTTTATTTGAATGGTGAAAATTTTTTGCAAGAATTTTCGCAATAAAAAACAAATTAGTTTTTGCACATTATCTATTACTTTTGAAATTTTTTAATACAAGTGATTTCTTTTGTTCCAAAATGATGTGAATCTCTAAAATGTCAGAATATTTTAGCTCTATGACGGGTTCTTCGAATTCGGCTTCGTCCACGGTCAACAACAATAATGGCAATAATGCCTGTACATCCACCAGATGGTTGACCGAAGAGGTATTTGCATTAATTGATTTAGTGCAACGTAATGAAGCAATTTATAATCCGCGACATAAGTACTATTTTTGTCGTCCATATGTGGAGAATTTTTGGCGTGAAGTTGATATAAAATTGGAAAAGAATCGTAAGTAAAAAAAATTACAATTGTGGCGACACGCGACAAAATACATATGTGAATCTACAGCTACAACTGATTTTGCAAATTAAATCATTGTTGTTTAATTAAAATATCTAAGCTGGCGCTAGTCTGGCGAAATGGACTAACTTGCGTATATCATTTCGCCGGGAGTATACGAACTACCTTGAAGAAAAAGTACCCCCCTGTTGGACCTATTTTGATCGCATGTTTTTCCTTCATCCATATTTAAGGAAGTGAGTGTTGCTTTAACTGAAGGAATATTTAAACTAAAAATATTTGCTTCCTTAAATTTTTTTAGAAAACATCAGCAATCTAAATCATTGGACTCTCAAGTACAAGATGCTTTAGTTCAAATAAGTTCCTTATCCAGTCGCCTGCAAAGAGAACGAGCTGTAGCAGCTGCAGCAGCAGCTAGTTCAATGAATCCCCAGTCAAATGCAGCATCGCCATCACAACCTCAATTAGATAACTACTTAGAATATTTTGATGATCCAGAACCAAATGCTTCGGAATTGGATGACATGATAGATGACGAGCCCTCGAATCGGCAACAATTTGCACATTCTACATTAGTGAGTGATATAAAATCCGAATGTGAAGATAATGCTGATGAATATGACAATGTCGAGAGACCATTAGACGAAGATGATCATGAGGTAGATGATGCAGATATGAGAAATTTTGTTTTAAATTCTTTGGAAAAAAGACAACAGCAGCAGCAGCGCCTACAACATTTGCAACGCCTGCAGTCTAGAACTTTTTATGAAGATTTTCGCAATAAGCGTGCACGTTCACATGAAAATATTTCATCTTCACAATCGTCGTCATCTTTATTGTTAGCATCTTCAAGCCAGCACACGAATAATGTGTCATTTGTAAGGCCAACATTTGCTAAACCCTTGGAGGTTGTTAGCACTACTACTCAAAGTCTTAACGCCAACATCAGTAGCAATAATAGCAACAATTCAAATAGCTCTTCAACGTCTTCTGGTCATGCCAACGACAGTGAACCGGTTTCGAACACTGCAGCACGTTTCAATTCCGTAATTAACAGTCAGAATCACACGCCTTCCTCTGCCCATTATTCTTCAACAAGTCATTCGCATAGCCATCATCAACGTTTCGAAATTTCTGCTATTAATTCTGCTGTATCAAATAATTCTTTAAATGCTTTAACCTCTCAAGCATCTTCTGGCTCCGGCCCAGCGTCGTCATTAGTAGTTCCAGCCCCGACTACACCCGAACTTTGTGATTGCAAAACTGATCCAGATGCCATGTTTTTAATGAGTCTGTTACCCGATATACAAAAGTTAAACGGACGTGATCGAGGTAAAATAAAAATAGCGTTTCAAAACATTTTACAAGACTATTTGTATCCAGATTAAATAAATTGTATGAGCATAGCGTTTAAAACAGCTATCAAATATTCCTTAAAGTAAAACCAAGATACATTATAAATGTATACTAAATGCTAATAGCAGTTAGAAGTAGTATTTAAAATTTTATGTAATGATTTTCTTTTCATTTACCAGTAAAAATTATTAAAAGAAATGCTTTAAATGTGCTTAAAAATATGATTTTTAAATTAAAACCACAATAAAAAATTAGAAATGTGAACACCTAACTACAATGCACATCACTCATTTACTTCAACAACGTCGTAATTCAAAAAACTTTTTTATATATTACTAAGTACAAAATCGAATGTTTTAAGCTTTGACACTGAAATAGAAAAACGAAATGTTAATTGAAATTTTTTGCAGATTTTTAGAAGTTACATATTGGCCCTTATCGGAAATAAAAGGCGAATATATTGTTCACGTGCAACTGTGGTTCGGTTTTTCCCCGATTGTGAACATATGTACGTGCATACAAGGCGAATTCGCATCAGGTAATTTTAATTCACCTGCTGGCATTACTACTCTGCTGTCAAATCAAAGCAAAACGTTAGGAAATATTTTGACATACAAGGCGAATACGCAGAGTTAAAATCTGGACCATCTGTATCAATTCGCCTTGCATGCACAGTTAGAATGTGTAATTCGCTTGGGCGTACCCAAGGCGAATGGACACCAGGTTATCTCGATTAACGTTCGGAAATTTTCTGACAGCAGGAAACTTTGTCATGTTTTACACTTGGCAGTTTTTCTTGAAACAGTTCTCTTCAATTCTCTTTTAAAACTGCCCATTTGTTTACACTCAGACGGTTTCTTGTTCAATTTTCGTATTGTTTTAATGCAGCGAATGAAATAACAAAACAGAATTGAAGTAACTTTTCTGTACAGGCAAGTCAGTACCCCTCTTCTTTCTTCTTTCCTTTCTCTCCTATAAACTCAGACTTGCTTCAAGTAAAACTGCCGAGTGTAAAACATGACTTTACACTAACAAATACATAAGGCGAATATGCAGAGCTGCAAATCGAGACCACCTGGCATCAGTTCGCCTTGTATACATATTTGTATTCTCACGTGGAAAATTCATTGATATGCATAGTATGTATATAAATTAACTGAATGAAACAATGATACCCATGCCTAGTATTTTACTTCAGAGGGAATCAAGTTTAATCACTAAAAGTTTTTATGATTCAATACATTTGATACACATGCAATTATCTCAAGCATATGCCATGTTTTGTTACGTCTGGCATCCCTGTTATCATTTACTGTGAATGTTTTTTGCAATAAAGCTGCATTGCTTGTGAGATTTTGTTGTTGTCGCTTCTGGCAAGAAAGAAAAAAGTAAAACGGCGTGTATTCCATAAATCGTAAAACTTTTCTAAAAATTATAAATTAAGGTGTTGAATTATCGCTGAGATTAGTATTTTACACATAATTTGTGAGGAAAGTTATAGCGAAATATAAAAACTTGGAATATGCCAGCTGTTGTAAGAGTGAAAAGACGCATTGACGAAGAACCTTTATCGGCCTTTGTGTTAAATGGCAAACGGCGACGTCTCGAAGATGAAAATGCCTCGGCTTTAAGTAATAAAGAAGAATTATCGACTCTATTGAAATTTGCCGGAACTATAAAGGAACAAGTAAGTAAAAAAAAAAATAAGGTCTAAGAATAGGTAAAACAAGCTTTAATAATTTCTCACACCAGGATGACACGGCCACTACCCAATATGCACGCTTATCTAAAGAAGAAGCCAAAGAGTTGGTGCTCCAAAAAACTCATAAACCTGTTAACGCTACTGAAAAAGCACGTCAAGAAATGCGACAACACCAGCATGAACAACGTTTTCGTGTGGTGAACTGTCTACGTACTACTATAGACGAAGACAACGATAATGATACAAAACCTAAAGAAATTACTATAGTTGATATAGAAAAACATACAACAAACGATAAGACTGCTGAAATTCCAAAATCTAAGGATGCTAACACAGATTTAACTGAAGCTTCAACATCAGCTGCAGCCGCCACAGCAGCTGCCTTAGCAATGCCTTCAGACTCTGATACTGGTTATGTATACGATCTATATATACCCGATAATGAACAACAGGCTGATTATGTCGATCTCATGGATGACAATTATTTAAGGTTGGTGTTACATGTCGATATGTTTATGTTTGCAAACCGATTTATATAAAAAAAAACAAAAGAATGATGAAACTACACAAAAAACTAAATTTAGTATTCATTCATTTATATTCTTAATAAAAAGGATTTTCATTACTAGTAAATTCGTTAAGCTATTGCTCATTGTATGTATAATAACTTGTAAACTTTTTGTTACGATACGAAATGATACACTGATTATTTTGAAAAGTAGTGTTTGAATGAAATATAGGAATATTATAGATATTGAACTTTTAACTTTTGAGATATGAAAGATTTCACAAAATATTTTGCAAATTTATTGGAAAAAGTTGCTTTCAATATTTTCATATACGTATAAATATTTAAAATGGGCATGCTGATATTAAAAATAATTAATGTTAATTAATTAAATAATTCATTAAATCATCGTGAATATTACCCCTTATTCAAGTTGTCGACATCGACGTCACTTTAGCACAATACAAAAAAATTGGGAATTGGGTACCAGGGTTCTAATCGCCGCTTTCTATAACGAGCTGATTAGATCACGTTTTTTCAGTTTGAGGTTATGGCATTTGCTATCGAACAATGTAATAATATGGTTCGATATCGAATGCCATAATCTCAAACTGAAAAAATGGGATCGAATCAGTTACGGCCCTATGTATAAGCAAAAATTGGCATAAATTTAGATAAGTGACGAAATTGCATTAGGTGTTAACGAGTTCCTGCATACAATTTGACATTAAAAATTGTGGCGTTACCTAATATTAACTCACCTCTAAGTCCTAGCATGATTTTTAATGTGAAGTTTCATGGCAAAACTCTTTAAGATCATGTTAAATTTTTCCATTTATGCTAACTTCATGCCAATTTTTGCTTATACATAGGGCCGCTAGTTATCGAAAGCGACTATTACACCCCAGTTGTCAAAAACAACTGACTCCTTCCTGTTGGCAGGTTTATGCTTTTTTTCTAGATGTTGGGGAACGAAAAAATATTGTCAGTAGCACAAAATTGTTCGCGAGAGCGAGAAAACAAGCCCCAATTTTTTGGTATTGTGTTAAAGTGACGTCGATGTCGACAACTGATATAAGGGTGATTAATTCCATTAAAGGCGCAACATCAATCTGAAGCTTTTTTGGTAACATTTGTTTTTTAAGGGGATGGTCACACTTGGGCAAATATTTGCTCAAAAAACGTAACCACAAAATATTAATGAAGAAGCTTTCAATTCAGATATGTGTTTGTTAAGTTAAATAGTTTCCAATAATGTTGGAATCAATGACGTTGTATATTAGTTGTTTATGGAACTGTTTAACTTAAGAAACACTTGTTTGAATCAAATGGTTATTCACAAACAATGAGTGGTTACGCAAATGTTTGCCAAGTGTGACCGTACCTTAACTGATTTGTTCTACATGCCTCCTATGACAAATAAAAAAATTCCTGCAACGGATTATTTACTTTCGTTTGGAATTAAAGAGTAGACCGCCTGTGAAGGTTCATGAATTTAGTTTCACAGATATTAATTTATACCGTACAGATCGTATAATTGATTGAAATAGAGTTAACAATTATATATTCACCCCCTTATTATGAACTTAGTGACAAATGACAAAATTATAACAAATGACAATTTTTATATTTTAAGCAATGTAAAAATTGTCATTTGCTATAATTTTTATTTTGTCACAGAGCTTAGAATACGGGTGTCAATGTAAAATGAAACTCTTTCCGGGAAACAAAATTTTTTTACGTTTTCATGAACTGATATAAAAAAGCTCTTATTCTGAATAGAGGATTTATGGTAAAGTGGACTGTGCCTGAAAAATAATTCCTAAAGATTTATAAAAAATAGTCTTTACAATGATCTTAAACATATTTTAATGCATTTGTTCAGACATTTAGATTTTTAGCTGCTCAACTAATATTTTCTTTTTGTCTACATACCTGTTTTAAATATTCCAAATCAAATTTGTTCGTATCTTAGTAAACAATATAACTTTTTTGTAGATAAATAAATGTTTTTATATGTACTGGATTAAGGATAACAATTAATTACTGCTTACAATACAATCATGAACGACATTTTTATTTTAAAGGCTCTGGTATTTGTGAAATCCATTTTTATACGACTATTATATCATCATTTATAAATCTTAAAAATTAAATTTTTCTTTTAACTCGATTCTTTTCCTCATTCTTGATTTTGAAATAACCAATAGGCTACAATATCCATTTAATTATTACAACGAGGTTCAACTACGATACTATTGGTAGTTCCTTATCTATAACTTCTGTTTTTGTTAACACTAACTAAACTGTCATCTCCCTCAGAAGAAAAAATAAATAAAACAAAACCGAAACAACAAAATCATCATAAATCAGTTAATTTAATCAGTAGCAAGTTAAAAAAATTATGTAAAGTAATTAATTGTTCATTTCTAAACCTATTGTATTGCATAAGTTGTATGTTGATATAAATTGTAGATAATTTCTATATACATAATTTTTCAAAAACATGTTTATATAGAAATTACCAATGGCATACGGCAAATATTTTTGTAATTCACAACCTTAGAAAATATTATCAACATAAATACATATTCTTATGTACTATACAATATTGTACTCCAATCAAGAGGTTCTGAATTGAATAGTTCTTTATTTTTGTACAACTGCAATGTATATTTACTATTTTTATTACAAATGTATGTTATTAAATTATTTTTTAGTTGGAGTTGCAATTTTTAGTTTGCTTTAAGTAAATAGTATTTTGAGTTAGAAAAAGTATTTTTTATATTAATAATACTATATAATTTGGATAAAGATTTTTGTGTATTTAGCCTAGTACTATGTTCAGCATTTCACATGAAATGTTGAACACTGTACCAGCCATTAATCTAAAATTGGATTGTCGGAATGCGAGATTTGGAAACCGTAGATATAGGGCCTGCTTGTCTAAATGCGAACGAACGTTTCGATCGATCATTTATATCAAAAATAAACACAAAAATTTCAAATTTGTTTTTGTATCCTATACTAATGTATCGAAACGTTCGTTCGCATTTAGACAAACAGGCCCATAATCCTGTTTTTTGTGTCTTTCATACATACACTTTTAATATTAATAGGTACGTACACTTTAGATTTTATTTGTTTTTTAAATTTAGTTTATTTCCATATTTTGCATATTTTTATTGGGGTGTTTTCGTTGCTTCGTGTAATTTGTTGTAATTTTTTTCTTCCAAACATATTTTTATTCCGACCATAACGAACAAGTTTCTCTTTAACATGTAATGACTTGTATTCGTATGTCGTCCCTACCACGTCAAACTATCCAATATGCAAATTTGTACTTTTCAGAAGAGCTCAACCACTCGCCAATTGTGAATTTAAAGTCGGCGTATTCCTAAAAATGTCAGGATTAAAATATTTCTTATTGAGTTATCTATCGTCTATGAAAATTTCAGCATTTCGAAATGAGTCATATCCTAGAAGTTAGGGTACCAAGGTAACGAATCTAAAAACCGAATTTTGCATATTGGATAGTTTGACGTGGTAGGGACAATATTATTGCTATAGACTTATCCATTTTCTTCAAAAAAAACATGCCTAAATAATTTGTGATTAAATATTAGTTTTATATTTTATTAATTACCTATAAGTTAATATTAGACTTTTTGTATGATTATATATTCTAAAATTAAATGAACTATGATATTAATAAATACTTGGTTTAAGAACCAAAAAAGAGTAAAATGTGTAGTAACAAATCCTATGAAAAAGTAATTTGTAGTAAGTAAATAAAATAGATTCTTTAAATACAGATGTATAAATAAAATTTTGTTTAAACATTAATTTAAATCTCTGAAATGATTTAAACGGATAAAGGTATCTTTGAAATAAACAATTATTACATAAATCAAAAAAAGAAAATCTAGATGTTGTTTTATTGTTATTGTTTGTTTTTAAACCAAGTTTTTATTTTTATTCTTTTCGAGTAATTTAATTTCTTTATTAAGTTTTTAATATGAAAAAATTACGTGAAACCTTTCTATCTGAATGATTAAAATTTTCTCAATTTTGTGATTCACCTTTTTTTAATTCAATTAGAGCATCAAAATAAAAACAATTTGCATTTTATAAACGATTTTTATACATTGGTATTCGAAACTGCACTTAACGTTATAAAAATTTTTCGGCCTGACCCACGATATCGACAACGTTCGACTTTTCCCACACTTACATTTGAAACAACAAAATATTAAAATTTGTTTTTGGTTTGAATGGAAGTGTGAGACAAGTCGAACGTTGTCGACACCGTGGGTTTGGCCCTTTAAGTTATAAATGAAAAATACAAAGTTTCGTTAGACTGGAATTCTTATTAAAAACTATGAAAGCTAGAATTTCTTCCAAATCTCATAATTTAGAGCATTAGACAACGAAATCTTTTAAATCTGGGAGCTAAGTCATTAGATATACACAAAACATACATACATAGTTTAAACCAAAACTTTTTAATTTTCGTTTGATATCAAATATGTACTGTAATTTGAAATTATTTAATTAAACAAGTCTTTATTGTTGGTTAAACACGTCGAGATGCCTAAGTAGAATTTAACAACAATTCAATAATGCTTGCTCCTTTCTGAAAAGTATACTCATTAGTTTGCTTAAGCAGCAACGAAATGCGTCTATACGTGTTACACCAACAACAAACGCATTTTTAAAGTCGTATTTATTTTGATATTCATTCAATTAAGCTTAATTTTAAGTTTACAAAACGCTACAAAAAATATAATTCGCGAGATCGGGGTAAGTAATTATGAAAAGAAAACGACCAGAATAGAATGCATTACTAGATTCCAAACAACTTTTACAATAACAACTCCAAATTAAGAAGAAATATTTTATATTCATTTGTTTTAGTGTTCGCCCTTTCGATGATTTAATCTATGAAGATTGCTACAACAACGACGACGATGATGAATATGATTCAGAAGACTCGAATCAAGAAAATTATGTTGGCAACGAGTATCCCGATGAAGACGATGATGCTGCTTTAAATAGTGATCGAGAAGAGATGGATGAAGATGAAGATGAAGATACCAAACATTTAAGAAGAGGATTGGAAAAGTTTGTGTTTGGTAAGTTGTTTTATGTTTTATAATAGAAAATATTGAAATTTTCTTTTGCAATAAGCAGAAGACGATGATGAAGAAAATGCTTCTGACGGCTGTAATGATTCTTCCTCCGAAGACGGTGGTTTCTATAATACCTACCGGGATCCTTACGTGCATTCCATTGATCCCGAGGAAGAAGGTTTTTGCGATGATGTTGACAGTTGCGATGTAGATCGTTACGGTTTGGCTTATGCTCGTTATAAAGCTCGTATATTGAAAAAATCGAAGCCTAAAATGGGTTCGGATGTTGAAGATAGCGATGAAAATGATGCGTTTTGCAGGTCAAGTACGGATGAAGAGGATGACTATTATCATAGTGCTTACGAAAGTGAAGATTAAATATTGAAAATTAATTATTGTAATTTTTAGAATTATGATTATTCATAATTATTTCATAACACGTAATATTTCAGTTTTTCTATTAAATCAAATTTAAACTTCCTCACAAAAAAATGTGGAGGAGGCAGTGTATCGAAATACTTGCAAGAAAAAAAAATAAAATTCTTTATTTAAAACTAGTATTGGTTTTTTGTTCTAATAGAAATCTATATGGGTAAGAAATTATACTTCTTAAATGCTTGAGAATTTTGTTAGTAAAATCATAGTTTTCAAATTGAACGGTTTCCAAAACACCATCGTATTGCTTGCTTATTAAATTGCATTCCATTAGTTTTACTGAAACTGCACTTTATTTTGTTGAAACTACCAGACTTTTTTCTACAAAAAAGCCAGACTAAAAAATCCTTTAAAGATTTCCCCACGAAAAGCTGAAAGTGGGAAAGTAAATTTATTGCAAACACATCTCTCAGCAAAGATAGAATATAAAAAGATTTGCTTGAAATAGAATTTGATATAACTTTTATGGTAATTGTACGTAAAATATATTGTGAGTGCAGTTGTTTAGTGTTTTCTTCAAGTTACATATTATTTTGAACTAGTATGGCAGCACTAGTTAGTCTGTGTGTACAAAAAAAAGCAAACGAAAAATTTTCCAAACAGTGTTGCAAAAGACGTCGGTAAATTAAGGTGTTTGTTACGCGTTCGGCTATTATTTACGTGCATTTATTTGCAAATAATTTTTCGCCCCACAGGAAAAAAACTCAATTATAAATTTTCTATATAAATAAAGAAAAAAAACTCGAAAGAAATTTTTGTGCAAGTTCTATAAATAAATACATTTACTTACTTAAATATGTATGCATATGTGTAGATCCGTCATTACAGGATTTAAGTTGTGTTTCATATACCCACTTAATTATTTTGAGTTTTATTTTCTGAATTAAGAAACCACACAAGTAATTATCAGTTGAAAGTGAAATAAAAAGTGAGAAAAATGCAAAGTTTTGCAAAATAATTAGATTTTATTGCAACTAGAATCTTTGGGTAGGTTTTCTTGTGTTGAATTTCAGTTTAAATAGAGTAAAAAGCAAAAACGCCCCTTTCTGGGGGAGCTCTTAAACAACAACAAAAAAGACCGAAGAATAATAACCTAATTGTGTTACCAAATAAAAAAAATAAACTTTGTGCTTATTTGGGGAAACAAATAAATGCAATGCCTGTAACAACTTTATTTAATGGAATACAAATATTTCTTTAATAATTCAGGTATGTAATTGTTAATTATTTCCATCTTTCTTTTGACATCTGTTTGTATGGAGATAAAAAGTATTGCCAAATTGTGTAAAATTTTAGTTTAACATTTTTTGTTGCTGTTTAAAAAACCCTTTAAAATTTCCCTTTTAGGGTTTATTTTAAAGTTGATAATTTTTGTTGTCTACCATATGTTTGTTGTGAGCAGTTAAAGTATATTTTTTTATATATATTTTATATATACATATATGTATATGTATATATATGTATATGTATATGTATAAATAAATAAATAAGTGTTTTGGCATTATTTAACTATTTTTTCGATAAATATGTATGTATGTATATTTTCTGCTTTTGATCTGTATATGTGACGCGCAAAATAGAAAAGGACCTAAGGGTAAAAACCGGTTTTGTTCAGGAAAGCCATTGTAAAGATTTAAATACGTGTATCTTTGGCGTACCATCACTGAGCGTGTTGTGAATTATAATACATACTCATTTATAATTCTTTTAAATCGTGAATATCACTCTGTTAGTACGAAAATTGTTTCACATAACCTTAGAATCGTCGACTTCAATTTCATAAAACGAGCATATCTCTGGGAGGGAACACTTTTGGGTCATGGGATCGGTCTCATTCAATGCTCATGTTGTCCACATAAAAAAAAGTGAAAATTTATTTTTTTACCCTTAGGTCCCTTTCTCTATGCGCTGTCACATATTGTGTTTTGTTCTGTTTTTACACATTGTTGCCGGATAATTATGGGACTGTGCAAAAATCGTGCATTAAACTATAAAGCCTATAATAAATAGTTCACGCTATGTAAAAAGCAGCATGTGCATGTGGCTATGACGTAACGAAAACTTTTCATCATATCGCTCATTTACTCAAAGAACGTCATAACTAAAAAAACCAAGTTTGCGCCAGAAGACTCATTTGAAGTTTTCAATTTACACACAACTCAATGGGAAAAATAATTTTTTTATTCGGTTTCAAGAGTTAAGTATACAAGATATTTGTATGAAATTTTTACACATGATGAAGAACGATATGAGGATTAATTCTGGATCATTATTTCAAAAATTCAATTTCTTGAGTTATGACGTTTTTTGAGTAAATGAGAGGGTACATGCCGTAGCATTTTGATGACATTTTTCTCCCAAAATCCAAATGTTAGGCATGTAGCCGAAGTGTACATATTTCTAGGGGCAGCACATGTGTAACCATGTGCATTTCTACATGCACATGCTATATTACTAGCACTTTTCATGATAACGTCAAAAATACGTCAGGGCCACATGCGCATGTTTCTTTTTGCATGCCGTGTAAATAGAGACTTTAGTTCAAACCCTTCCCTCCAAAAAGGTCGAATATTTCTACATACTAATTGTATGATTAGAATGCAGCGCTTTAAATAAATAGGTACCAAAATAATAATTGATAATTGCCATCCTGCCAGGAGTCGAACCTGGAATCTTCCGTAGTCGGACGCGTTATCCATTACGCCACAGTGTGCGTTATGAACGTCAGCAATAACATCTGAGTATATTTTTTAAAAGTTTGTTCGTTTTTTTGCGTAATTTAATATTACACAAATTCGAATCGTAATTCCTATAAAAATTCCAAATATCAGCCCTTATTTTATATTTTATCGTAAGCGACTTAAATTAAATTGTTGAGGAGAAGGTCTTTTATAATACACGAATTTGTTTTACATAATTACGTAAATTGTCGCTTACGATAAAACTATACAGCCCGTGTCTTAAAAGTTATCAAAAATTTTTGCATTTTGATAATTCTAAACTAATAAAATAAGCCTATAAAATAAAATAAGAAAAGTCTATTTTTGATAACATGTCGCTTACGATAAAATTGAAAATAAGGCTCGATATGTAAGTACGTATGTACATATGAAAAGCTAAAAATGAGTGGACGATAAGATATTTAAAAGTGTACGACTAAAATTGGGTGCAGTATTTATACCTATATAAGATTGTTGTAAGTTTTTAAAACTTTTATTTTTAGAACTTTACACCTACAGTGTAAAAATATATGAATTAATTATATCATAATAATAGTTATGGCTTTTGGGTTATATGTGAAAATAATACAAACATATCATATGGAAAATAGGCTTGAATTCAAAATCTCAGCTTGAATTAATCTTTGCTCCGGCTCATGCCCAAAAGCATATGTATGTATTTTAGTTCAAAAATCTATTGAAAAGTATGTACTTGCGCTAGTATAATAAAAAACTAATCCGATCCTGCCAGGAGTCAAACCTGGAATCTTCTGATCCGTAGTCAGACGCGTTATCCATTGCGTCACAGGACCCTTAGGGCAATAAACGCTATGTATAATCATAAGTATATGAAGTTTTTTGCTTTAGTGTTGTAACCAAAAATCCAGTCAGACCCGTTATCAAAACCCCACAATACCAAAGTTTAAAATGTGGTCTAAATATTTTAACATTTTACACAAGTCTGAAAAAACCTTATAAAATTTATATGTTATGATTTTTGCTTGTAATGATTATTTTTAAATTTTTTGTTAGCTAGAGAATTCTAGAAGAATGGGAATGAGAATTCAGTGGATTAATGACAAATAAGAAGGGATTAAATTTTTATTCCCCCTTACTGCGAATGACGTCGTCTGCGTCACATCAAGACGACAGTAAAAATTGGGAATTGTCTACTCTTATTAATTTACAAAGCCTTAGATATTACTAAGAGATTCTCAATAAGATCTAATTGTTACCGATAAAAGTGATAATGGGCCTAAAGAATATTGCAACACATTTTCTTTAGACTAGTAAAAAATCGTCGTAGCCGAAGTCGTAATACGACACTCATAATAAGGCACAATATTTACTGTTGTCTCGATGTGACGTCGACGACGCCATTCACAATAAGGGGTATTAAATAGTATAAACAGAAGGATACTTGGTCTCGAAGTACAGCTGTGTTTCAGCACTGCCCTTACTAACCTAACTTAACGTGGTTTTTTCTTTAAAGTTGTAGATCTTTGAAATCGATAGGTTGGTTCTTGAAGATAAATAAATAGGTTTGGAGAAACGTTCAGTTATAATATTGTAAACGATAGTCATACGAGTAGTCAATGGTAGTAGTCACATTCATCAAATTTTAATTGTAATTCATAATTTAAACAAAATTATAAAATTCAAAGCGATGTCTTTCTGAAGTTCTTTCTACGTGTTTCTGCAATAAAGATTTCTTTGCAAAATCGTAAAATAATTATGTAATTGTGGAAATTTTGTTTAGTTTTTATATTTAATTTTCATTTTGTGAGGTGATTTAAATTATTAGTCAAATAATCAGTGATAATTTATTAATTAATACTATTTAGGCAAACTCGACTTTTTTTTTAGTAAAAATGTTTTAATTGGTGTAATTATTTTTTAAAGAAAGCAATAAAATTTGGGATGGAAGGATAGCCATAATACATATTTATATTCATCCATAAATTTATTCATGTGCAATATTGTTCTCAAATGAGAATAACGAAAACTTAAGAAATGCATCTTATACTTTATTCATTCATGAATGTAAATCATTTCACAATTTATCAATATTTTTAAATACTCATACACATACATACATACATATGAATATACAGATCAATATTCATCTTGAAAATTTTCAATAAAAAAATTTTTTATGTACATACATACATATGTATGTATATTTCTTTTATTAGTTTTTACTGCTTTAGTGACTGATTAACATAATAACTTATTGAAGCAAAAGATGAAAAATAGTATGTATGTATGTACATATATACATATGTATGTATATTCATATGTATCTGCATACTATTGTTAAGAGAAACACATCAAAAGAAAATACTTAAATGTAAAGCTTATTAAAATCTCTGATGTAACACTTTTCATTTTGCTTATTTCTTTCTTTTCATTGTACTCTTATTTACGTTTATGAAAATATACCTATAATATAATAAATTTGATTTTCTTTCTACTTCAACCACCTGTCAAAACCGTAATCATTGTTTAGAAATGCTTTGCTTGCTACCTCAAAGATTATATATACATAAGTTATGCTTTCTCGTAATTCCCTATTTATTTGACCAATTCTTAAATACATACATATGTATGTATATTGAAAAATTCATCGTTACCATAAAAAAATTTTGAAAGCGAAAGGGGTCTTAATCGTCGCTATCGATAACGAATTGATTCGAACACGTTTTTTCAGTTTGAGATTATGGCATTCGCTATCGAAAAATATAATAATATGGTTCGATATCAAATGTCATAATCTCAAACTGAAAAAACTTTATCAACTTTAAGAAAAGATATTTGCTCCACATCATCTTTTTATCGTTAAAAAAGACATTGTAGTTTTTTTTGACATTAAAAAATTGTCTCAAAGCGAATTGAGCCGACTGTAGCATATGGGCATTTCCACAGGAATGTCAACTTTTTGTAGCGTACGACACCAGGCAATAATGCTTGTTTTTTCACAGAGAACGAAACTTTTTATTTATTTATTTATATATTTATTGAGGTTGTCAGCACCTCTACGTTAGGTAAAATTTTAAGAAAAATCAACTTACATTGTTCAGAAATACAATGTTAACTGCTTGCTGTCGCACACGACAAAAAAATAGAATTTCTCGGAGAAATGCCCATATATGAATTTGCCTTTGCAGGTAATATGTGTGTGACACAAACCTTGAACCTTAACAGGTCTCTGTTAGCGTGTTTACAGAGCTCTGTTATGCTATAAATATTCGATAATTCATTTCTAAAGTACTTTTCTTTTCCAGTAAATGAGGCAACCGTGATGGAAAAAAACTAATGCAAATTTATAGACAAGGTGTTCTTTTATTTATTACACATGAGATATTACCAAGTTTTCAACTTGACATTTTCTGAGGGATACTCACTTTTTTTGGTAGACAAATTGGTCATGGATTAATGTCTTCTGAAAACGTGCATAATCAGAATTTCTGAAAGTTCGAATGGTCAGGAGTTTTTCGAAAAACTTTTAATTTGCCCTATTACATATATTAAAATTATTTCAGATGTGATCAAATTTTCCTAAGAACGAGTTGATGATGGCGTAGAATAGTGGATACTAATTATGGATCAGATTGTACTGTAAAACCGTGCATACTCAGAATTTCTGGAAGTTCGAGTTTTCAGGAGTTTTTCGAAAAACTTTTAATTTGAGCTGCTATAATAACATTTTCTAAGATTGTACGCCCGCATTAACTTCCAGAAAGTCTGAGTATGCATGTTTTTAGAGGAGTACTTGTACATTAACATATGACCAATATCTGGTTCAAATTCATGCTTTTCAGAAATAGATGCATGGGCAATAATAAAGGAACACCTTGTCTATAAATTTTCATTACTTTTTTCCGTCTAGGTTGCCTCATTTACTGAAAAAATGCATTAATGAAATATCTATAGCTTAGCAGAGCTCTGTTAAAGCACAGTGTTTGTGTCAAGGGTTATTAATTTTCCAGCCTTATAAAAATTATTAAGGGTTTTTAAAACAAATTTTTATACAAAAGTTTTCTAATATAAAGCCTTATAATTTAAATAAATAAAAGGCTGTTAAAATTTAACTTCACCCACATCAATGTACATAAGTGGTTCGTTGCATTCCTAACCTGGTAACACGTTTGTGACACTGTTTTATAGCATCTATTTAACATGTTAGATTATCTTTATATAACTTCATAAACACTACAATTTAAAAGTTATAAAAAATTTCTTTCCCTAATATTTTTGTCTTAAATACCCTTTTCCGGCCAATAAAGCCAACTCAGAGAATAATTAAAGACAGTTGTGTGTAATTTAGTGACTCCAACACCACCACCAGTCCCTTAAAACATGCATATAAAGTGGCATGTTCTTGTAAAAATATACGAGTATTTTTAAATTTTTTTTTTGAAGTTTCTTGTTTGTTTTCAAAATTGACATTGAACTTTTTCTTCGGTGGCTGTTGTTTATTGTCTTAGATGTTCTTTATCTTTTTAATATTATAATTTATTGCATTTTTAATGCTCGCCGTCATGTAATACTCCAAGCTTTAATACGCCATTGCCATCAATATCACTACCGGCAGTAGCAGTACCAACTATGGCAATTACAACCGTCCCGCCCCGCCCCACACCTCATAAACACTTTGTTACACAAAAACAAAAGGGACACGACCAATTTCAAAAATGAAAAATTTGTGTAAAATCATGTTCTTCATAAATCTTTCATTTAAATTTTCAAGCAGCGGATGCTGCTGATGTGTTCGTTCGTTCGTTGACGAAAAAAGTTTCTTTGTTTTCCAGGTTTATTTGATTTTTGTTTGTTTGTGTGAATATAGTTTTGAAGTAAGTCTACCTACCAGCAGCATTCATTATTTTTTCATTCTTAAAAAAATTGATTTAATTTTAATTTTGTTGTTTTCCTCTTCTTTCATTTTGAATTTCATTTCATTTCATTTTTGCTGCTGTTGTAGATATTATTATGATTATTGCTTTTGTTGTAAATTTAATGTGTTGTCATTTTATTTTTAGCAGCCTACACTTATTTTCTTTTTCTTGTTGCTGTTCTGCTTGTGGGAGTCATACAAAGTAGCAAAATTTTCCCCATTTCTTTTCTTTAATAGTGTCGATGTGCTATTTTTGAACAAAAAAAAAACTGGTCAAATTTCTTTTCATTATTGAAAGGAGTTTATTACATTTCCGATTTGTGTTGGCTTTTCTGTGGTTAATTCCTGTGGTCCTTATTGAAAAATTATTATTTTGATATTTTTTCGGGGCAAGTTACGGCCTGTCCCACGATGTCACCAGAAATCGTTCGATCGACAACTTGTATTGCAAACAACATTTACATTAGAAAATTTGTTTTTGTTTTCAATATACAAGTATTCAATCGGACGATTTCTGGTGACATCGTGGGACAGGCCGTTAAAGGCTTGGAGTCCCTTAACCCCCATTTTTAGATAAAATAGCGCATCGTTTGTGGGAACCAAGTAAGCCATGCATTTTAGGTACAGGAGACGCTTAGGACTTTATTTAGAATTTCCTATTTAAGAGCCAGGAACTCCCACGTGTAGTAGATCATAGGTTTTGTGTCAAAACTGAACTTGTGAACGCGTTCGACTCTAGTCTACCCACAGCGTTTAAATCAATATCACGGCGAATCCATATCAGTTGGTGACTATTTTCGCCGCTTGTAATTCTAGTATTCCTTAGATGTCAACACACAATTTTCAGTAATTTTTTTTGATATCCACATTTTTAGATTCAAAGCGAATTGAGCCAAGTCCACGTTATATGAATCAGAGAACAGCAATGAGTAGTGAGAAAGTGAGTAGATTTGAATCATGATATATAATTCGTTGTACTTATGCGCACTCATACTTATTGCAATGTTGTCTATGAATCATATTCACCCGAAAGTTTGAAGTGTGCATTGTTGTTGTTGATTTCAACTCTCCTTAACTCAATGCCTTTGGACGATGCAAAATAAGTATGATTCAAAATGCAAACTCGCATACCAACATTAAAATTCTCATTATGAGATTATGTGTTTCTCTGTTGCTTTATTTTGTTTTTTTTGTAGTTATTGAAAAACAACCCTATTTACTACTATTATATACTACTCGTAGTTGCATTAAACAGTTAATGACTAACGGCCTTATTCATAAAAATATTTCTGTTTAATAAGAGGTTTATGAAAAAAATTTTCTATGGAAATTTGATTAATAAAACTTTTATAAAATCAAAATATTTTTTATGAATTATAACCTAAACTTTTAAATATACATACGTATATGGATGAGTTGAGCGAGCTGAATCAATGTGAGTAGTATAAGTATTTTCCAGAAATTATAAATCAAACTGATTTGATTTATGAGTGTGAGTATGGTATGACTATGATGTCGGCGTCGTAGTTGAGTTTAAATGATGTCTACTCACTTATATTTAAAATTTCATGAGTCAGTATGAATAGCGAAGAAACGATTCATTGCTAATCACTGATATGCATATGGCTTGATGTTGAATTCACTCCATGCAAGCAATAAATACTCGTAAGTATAGACATTTTTTGTAACTCTGTCCTAAAACTATTTTTTTTTTCTTACGAATATATGTATGTAAAAAATTTCTAACTATTAAAAAATATAATGAATTTAAAATTTACATATGTATGTATATTCGTACATATCGCACACTAAATCATAAACAGTCAAAAGTCAAAGTGGTCAAAGTGGTTTTGCTGTTTTATAAAACAGTTAATTGAACAAATCTGCAACGAACTCAACAATTTCTGTTGCAATACAGTCTTCTTGAAGAATATAAAATACCTTTATGCTAGTTTTTATTTAATATACTTGCGTCATTTGTACAGTATTAACAGTTGTTTGCCACTACTCAGCATTTGAAATTTTTTGAGTTGTGACTGTTTATGATTTAGTGTGCGATTGTACATATGGGCATTTCTCCGAGAAATTCCACTTTTTTGTCGCGTGTGACAGCAATCAATTAACCCTGTATTTCTGAACAACGGGACTCGATTTTTCTTAAAATTTTACTTAACGTAGAGCTGCTGACAGCCTACACAAATATATAAAGAAGTAAAAACAACGTTTCGTTTTCTTTGAAAAAAAAAACAAGCATATTTGCTTAGTGTCGCACGCTACAAAAAGTTGACATTCCTGTGAAAATGCCCATATGTATATGTACATATATGTATATGCCCATATACATATATATATGTATGTATGTATATACCTTATTTTTTTGGAAATTGAGATTTTTGCATTTTTCGAAAAATTAGATGTTTTCTATCGAAATACACAAAACCTCGATTTCAAAATAATGAGTTAGGGCCTTTCTATATTATGGTAACGATATTTCCTATTAACAGTTTTTTTTGTACATATGCATATATGAATCTCTTGAGCATTATTATAAAGATAAAATATTTTTGTCACGCTTTACTGACTTACACATTTCTATCAAATAAAAAAGTTTTTGGAGCATGAAGCATTCTTGTTAGATCAGTTATTTTTTTAATCTTTAAGAACTTATTATGCAAGTTATTCGTACATACTTGTTATTATTATTATTTAATTAAAACAATATAATATGGCTACTTATTATTACTCCTGCTTATTCGGTATTATTATAACACATTTGGTTTTATATCAAAAATTGCAGTAACAAAATATTCAGTGAGAAAAAAATTTCTTTTCATGAATCGTTCATGAAAATACGTTCGTTTTTCAATAATTCAATAATAAATAAACATCTGTCTGTCTGTTGTTGTGTTTCATCGCTGGTAACACTTGGTGCTGCATTTTGTGTTTCATCGCTGGTAACACTTGGTGCTGCATAATGTAAAAGGAGTTGCCCAACTTGATTATAGAAAAATTTGCAGTAGTGCCATGTAAAAGTTTTAAAGAAATCTCTATATATACATACACATCGTGCCATAACCGCTTAAGCGACATAATTTTCGAACTTAATTTTTGACCAAAATCGATTGTTTGGAAAAAAACGAGGTCCAAAAATGTGTCGGTTAAGCTTTTTTGGCTCGATATTTATATACATACATATATAATTTATTAAAATCCTTTAACCTAAAGCTAATTTCTCCTGTTCATTGAACTTTAAGCAGCTTTTTAAACTCTCATTTAAAAGTCGAAAAAATAATAAAATAAGTAAAAGAAATAGCAAGTGTTAATAGTAAAACTCTAAAAAATTGCCATAAACAGATAGCATGCCAAAATGGTAAATAAACCCAGATGAGCAAGTGTAACTAATAATGCACATGCTCGTATGAAAATAATAATAATATTTATAAAAAAAATTTCGAAAAATTATACTGATAGCATATGAAGTTTTTAACACTCTCGGAAATTGCATTTGGTTGTGGTGATGGCACAATGGCTAAATGTTTTTGTTTTTTTTTTTATTGCTAGACTGAAACGTGCAGTGTCATAAAACTCCCCGGTGGAAAGGGGATCATGGTGATGATACACACAGCTTGAGGATTATTATTTTTCCTTTTCGTTAATAAATCTTAAGATAGTGCTTTTTTTTAACATAATGGCCCCACTGACAGTATATTTCTTTCCAAAATAAGAAATTACAATCTTTTTATACACAAATATATAGTTAATGCTAAACGTTACATTTAAATATACAAATTTAATTTGGTTTTATACATAAGTAAATATGTATATAACTCCATATTTATTTTTGCAAAGCAAACATTTGCACTACACAAAAAAGGTAAATATGTAATATTGAAAAAAATCACGATTACTTACTTTTCAAGCATTATTTGTGTAAAAGTTATTGGTTTAAAGCTTTAAATCAATAGTTTAGCTTTTTTATGTTGCTTCCTAAACAACTAATGAAAAGTTAAATAAATAAAAGAAAATAATTTGTTTGCTTGAAAATAATTTGTTTGCAGAAAAAGCAAAAACAGAAAGTAAACATTTTCTAAGCACTTATTTTCACTTGGCAAATTTAAAGATATATACATACATACTTATGTACATAATGTGTACATATCTGCGAGTATATATTATTTGCAAACATAATTAAATGTTTGCTTTTTGTTCACATAGAATTAGCCACAAGTTGTGCAAAAAGTAAATACTGGTTGCTCATTATTATATTGATAACGGAGATCCCTACGATGTCCGTCTGTCCATCTGGTTGTCTGTCTGTCCGCCTCATGCTGTTTTCTTGAGAACCGTAAGAGCTACGGACCTGAAATTTTCACTGTTCCAGTTAAAAATTATATTGTGTTCTAAAGCCAGCAACGAAAAATTTTGAAGTCCCAATGTAATATACAGGCAATTATACATATCGTACCTTAATATAGAAAGGCCCTAACTCATTATTTTTTTGAAATCTAGTTTTTTGTATATTTCGATAGAAGAACATCAAAACAAATGCAAAAATCTCGATTTCAAAAAATAAAAGAGTTAGGGCCTTTCTATACTAAGGTAATGATACAGACACGTGAAAATTTCAAAGCTAGTATATTTTTATGCAGGCTACACCAATTTACACTGAAAAAAAAAATTAAAGGGTAATCTATCAGTTAATGTCATTTTGACACCTTGCTGTACCTTGGAAATGGGGCACTCTTGAAATTTTCAAAAACGCTAAAACTAAAAAATACTAAAATTAAAAAAAACGCCGAAGCGAAAAATCGCCAAAATGAAAAAATAAAAAATATGTACATACTCGTATCAACAAAAATAAAAAAAATTGCAAAAGTGCAAAAAAATTACCAAAAGTAAAAATGTCGCCAAAAAACCAAAAAATCGCCAAAAACCGAAAAAGATTCACCATAACGAAAATAAACGCCAAAATTACAAAATCACTAAAACTAAAAACCAACCGAAAAAAATCGACAAAAAGCTTAAAAATTACTCCAAAACGAAAAAAAGCGTTAAAACCGAAAAAATCGGCAAAACTAAAAAAATCGCTAAAAACAAAAAAAAAACGCAAAAAAATTTAAACATGTCTATACCAGATAAGATAATTGATTATATGGGTTAAAGTTCGTATACGAAAACTATGCAAGCGAACTTCTAAAAAAATCGCCAAAACAAAAATCTCGCTAAAAACAAAAAAAAACGCCAAAAACCGGAAAAAGCGTTAAAACTAAAAAAATCAAAAAGTGTTCGTACGGATGCCAACTTGGTGCTTTTGGCACTATTTTTAGTGCTTTTTGAAGACTCAAAACGTCAAATTTTTAGCGTTAATGCCAAACAAAAAAAAGCACTAAGTAGTGCTTTTAAGAAGTTTGTGTACTTCTTAAAATTACTTTAATAAAGACTTGGTGTATTTATTTTTTCAGTCTAAAGAATACCTTTTTCGTCTGATATATTTCATTAAATAGAGCATAGCTTAGAAAATATTAAACATTATTAAACTTCACTCGCTTGGATCTTCACTCGTTTTTCACTTTATTGCTTTTTACGCTTTTTAGATCTCAAAATTACTATTTTTAGTGCTTTTTTTTAATTTTGATGTGCTTTTAGATCCAAAAAAGTTGACATCACTGGTACTGAACCCTTCGTGTGCAAGTCAAGGTCTCACTTTACTGAATTTATTTAAATCAGGCGTCAGATGCCGCTTTTAAAATGATAAATTCTAGAGCGTTATCCTTGTTTATATGCGAATTTGCATTAGGAATGGGATCGCAATAACTATTTACTCCAGTGATTTTTAAGGAGCAGCAGATTTTAAAGCAGTCATATCCGGAAAAAAGAAAGAAGGAGAAGATAGAAGTCTTGCAATATATCGAAGTCTTAAGACTTCGTGAAGATTGAATAAGTTATTTTCTGGGTTAAAAAAGGCTCTTCAGGAAAATTGAAAGAAGACTTCGCCAAAAAGTCTGAAGAAAGTCTTAAGGAAATAATAATTTTGTAGAACATTAGAAGAGCCTCGCCTGAAAGATAAAAAAAATACTTCAGGAAGATTGAAAAAATAACTCTGGAAGAGTGAAATATGTAATACTTTTCAGGAAGATTTAAATAATGGTTTTTTAATGGTACATTGAAAGAAGACTGCAATCATACAAAAAATTATGTTCCCATGCCCATGCTCATGAATTGGAAATATTTTAGTGATCATACTGTAGTTGTAGTCATTAAGTCGGAAGTGTTTTATTTGCAAAGATTTTTCAATAGATTATTTCAAATGACGTCCTGCTTATCCTTATCTTTCATTCATCATAGGAATATGTAAGTAATTCAACATGCTATTTATCAAATTAAATTACGATTTAAATTATTTTTTTTTTAAATTGATATTGAAGGCGTGTCAATTAATAGGAGTGCGATAAAAAACAATAACTATTACTGCTTCTAATAATTTATGTAAATTCATAATAAACTTTTAATGAATAGAACTTAAAGAATACTTCTTATATAGAGAAGAAATTTTGCATTCAAAAACTATTTTATATTGCCAAAGTATATTGAATAAAAATGTTCGGAAATCTTGTGTTAAACTATTTATCCCTTCTATGTATCTATTGTAATATAACATCTGCTTTCTTCAAGGACCTAAATTTTGTTGTTCCTTAAGTTCCTTCATTCATTTATTTATTTAGTTTTCTATGTAAGAGAAATGGTACAAAAGTTTTTTGCTACAAATAATTATCTATCGGAATGCTTGCTGTGTTTTGAGATACAAGTAAAGGCCTCATTAGTCTTTACTTTTCGTTGCTGTTCTGTGCCGTTCTTTTCTGTATCAAATATTTTGCAATTACTTTTTCTGTGAAAAGAATCAGTTGGCAACCTATACAAAGTATCACAACACACTAACACATACACACTTTTGCTGTTACTTACTTCTATTTTCTAAAGATTTGTCCGCAACAGAACAGAACGAAAAAGGAAAAACTAACCACACATACTGACTTTCAATTGAAGAGAAACAAAACAGCTGATTCAGAACAGAACAGCACGTAAAGACTAATTCTGCCTTAACACATAACAAAATGTTGTTAATCTATTTGAATATGCATACATACTCGTACTTATGATATACTTAATGTTTTCTCTTCTCCTTTGTCACGAAATTTTTATAAAAACACCAAAAAAAATCTTGATATGCTGCTTAAATATATTTATGTCTTCATCAATCTTTAACTTCGAAGAAAATTTAATACACATCGACCCCAATTTAACCCTTAAACATACTTTCATAATATTAGAGACTCCACAATTTTGTTAATGACCCAAAGTTTCTAATACTAACCGCTGGCAAAAACGTCTTTTAAAACCACTTCTAACAACTTATTTGAAAAAAAAAAAATAAAGAAACTGAAAACAATAAAATAAAATAACAAAAAAAAAAAACTTTGAACATTGAACACAGAGCAGTGGTAAAAAAAATATTGAGGCAGCCAAGTAAAGAGTATCTAGCAGTTTAAGCTTCAAATGAAAGAAAAAAAGAAACATATCGTTTGTATGTTTTCTAAACTTGACTCATTTGTCCAATGAATTCTTATAGCTTTTTTTTACGTTTATTGCAAAAACTAGATAAAAACTAGACATCATGTTTTTTTTTTCTTGAATCAACAACTTTTTCTTCTTCTAGAATGTGCGCAGGAACGTACAAAATGACCTACTTAACCATAAAAACTCACAAGTCTTAATCATGTAAAACATTCGCGCACATTTTCAAATGAAATAAACAAATTTGTATGTATGTACATGAAAAACTTAACTTCAAATAAAAAAATTTCAAAGGCAGACTTGCTAAGTGTTAAACAAATGTTTACGGTGGAATGCGGCTATGACGAATTCGAATGGTCTGATACTATTATTTTGCTATGCAAGTTGTTTGTTAAGGCTGTGGATGCCTTTTCCAGTTTTTAAATATTTAGTGAATTTAAATTTTTAAGAATTATCCTGAACTAGAAATTTCACTTTTAAATGTTAGCAGTTTTATTACACTAGCTTCCTATCAAGCGACTGGATGCAGCTTCTGTATTACAGATTTTTTATTATAAAATAAAAAATATGACATACGTCAGTTTTATTCAACACAATAGCACAAATATTTTTTTACGAATAGCTACAAGTCGTTTTAGCCGTATTCTACTGTATATTGAATTTTTTTTCTTTATAACAGAAATCAGAAGTTAAATTACAATAGAAGTTTAGGAGATGGGAATTGTTTAATTATTAACGAATTTGTGTTCATTAAAGCGCGATAACGATGATACTCGTATGATAAAGAAAATGGCGTTAATTAAAATTGCTCAGAGGTAAATGTTTATATTATATATGTAGATAATTCTTTTATCTAATTTTTCGACCTTTTTTTTATATATTTAATCAAACTATTTTTTTGAGCTTTAGGTCTATTTGTATTATTTTCAAAATTGTATACATAATTGAAAAAAAAGGAAAAAGAAAAAACAGAAACAATATACTATATCCTGAAGAACTTAACCGAAGGTTAACGAAATATTGAAGTAATAAAAACATAATACAAATAGACCTAAAGCTCAAAAAAATTGTTTAATTAAATTATATAGATAAAAATATTTCGCACACGCGACTTCAACTACTGGCTAAGCGTTAATAATTCAATTATAAATTAAATCTTCTTAATGACATCAGGGCACCATCTAGATATTTTCCAGATCTTTCGGAAAATATTTCCCAATACTTATAGGGCATTTACACCTACACAAAATCTAGCAGATTTTCATTAAACTCTTTGTGAAAGTCCATACCATTTACACCAAATTTTTTTTGACATTTATCAAAACATTTTATCCAAAAACAAAACCCATTAACTGAGAATTTTCCAAAACTACAATCAAACAACTGCAATGTAGCCAATTCACACACCTTTTTAAGCAGACCGTAGCTAATTCACTCATCTTTTATATAAATATGTTGTACATGTTGGTAAAAATAACATTAAAATATTATATTATGATTACATTTCCTACAAATCTGACAAATTAGATTTCGTCTTGTATGGGAAATCTAGTAAAAAACAGCTAGATTTACCACAAAATCTCGTAAGTACTAGATTTCGATACAATGTAAATGCCCTATTAAGTAGCGTAAAAACAAATTCAAACAACAAAAAATATGTTTATAACTTAGACTAAATTTACACCATTTCCATATTTACAACTTGCAATTGACGCAGCAAAAATTGACGCAAATGTTTATTTGTTGACAATAAGTGTAGCTAGGAAGAGAAGGTGTTTGTTTGAACAATTTGCTTTGTTTGTTTGGAAGCATAGCTGGCATTTTTGTTTTGGTCTTGCTTTGTTTTATTTTCAATGTACATAGTTAAAATTTACATATTGTATTTTAAAAGATGCACTAAAAAGAAACATTTCATTATGTTATTAAAATTATTTTAATTTGAAAAATCTAGTGTTCTAAGAAATTATTGGGTAAAGGTTACCTGATGCTCACAGGAACTAGCAAACCCTTCAATAATCAATTTCAAAAAAAAAAAATATTTCACTGAATAAGTAAAATAATAATTTGAAATAATTGGTGCGTTAACAAATGTTAAACTTAATTGTAATACATAATTCCCAAAGCGCATCAATTATTAACTTGATTTCAACCGGCCAAAAATACTTGTGTGGCAACACTCTATAATGTATAGCTGTTGATGTTTATTACTACGTTTATACGCGCACTATTTGCAAATAAAATTATTTGCAAAAAAATTAACTGACTGTTTAAATAAATAAATAAATAAATAAACTTACTTATGTTGACAAAAAAATAGTGTAAATGTACAAAATATCAAATAATTGTTTGTTTTAATCGTCATTATTTGCTTCTATCAATGTTTTTTGTTGCAATATTTATCCATTTATTGTTTTTTGTTATCAAACATTTGTAAGCGTGGCAACCTCAAGCATTTTATTTGCGAATAGTGCGTTAATCGTGAATAGTTTTCTGAATTAGTAAGTCGCAATAAAAACAATAATATGGCAACAATTTATTGTTTTATTTGCAAATAAGCCCTGCGTATAAACGTAGTATATTACATTTATTTTCACTTACATATATTTATACTTCATATAACTACAGTTCAAGCTAAAGTCCTGCACAAGACCATTTATAAGACCTTTCAAGACATGACAGATTTTTCAACTGCTTTACTACAGCGAAATATAAAACAAACAACAGTGTTGGCAAGGCATTTGTTTCAATTGTTTGTCTTGTAAACAGTGTTGTTTAGCTTTTGTTTTAGAATATTTCGTTGTAGTAGAGCAGTTAAAAAATCTCTCTCTGAAGAAGTCATTTTCTTAGCTCGTGTTCCAAAATGTCACAGGAAAAAATTGTTTTTTTATCAATTAAAGAAAGAAAAATGGAAATTTTAAACAAGATTGAAAAAATGAAATGTTCGGTGCGTGAAATCGCGAAGATGTAAAGTTTCTTGTGTATTTTAACAATTCCTATTGCTACATTTCTTACAAATTGACCTTTCAACGCATTTTTCTAAAGGCGACTTTGTTGCATTCCAACAAATAAAAACATTAAAAGTAATTTTTAAACCCAACAGCTGAAATCTGAGTTAAAGCAGTATACTCTTAATATAATTTTTCAACTACAATAACCGGATAAAAATACCGCGACGGTGAGTGTCCGGTTATGAGAGGTTTCACTGTATGTATGTATGTATGTATGTATATAGTACATTGTGCATAAAGAAATGGGAATCTGTTACAAAGGTAAAAAACCTTGTAACTACCCTTTTGTACAAATTTCATGCAGGCATACATACATACATATGCATGTATTTATAATATGTATGTATGTATATGTATGACAATCCTTGTTATGGACAGAAAATGTTAACGTAACACAACAAGAAGGTAAACATCAACATAATAAACACATAAACATCAACAAAATCAATCATATAACAATATTTCATGCAAACTAATAAGAGAACACGTGCAGTTTTTATCATAAGCATTTCGACTTTGGATATATTACTATTCTATTAAATTATATACATACATACATACATACATATGTATGTACATACTTTTCTATAAATACTCGTACTTGCATTAATGGGGTTGTTTCGGTTAACTTTGAATTTACATACACACACAATTTACACCTATGTAAGTACCGTTATTTCTTCACACAATGCTCTTTTAGTCCTTTTGTGCAAGTGCAAGTCATTACAATGCTGCCAGATATTATTGCTGGAAGTAGTATATGTATGTATGTATGTATATATAAAAGACATGTTAAATAAACCACTAGCAACACTATTAGCCACCCTCTCAAGTAAAGAACCAAAGAACAAAGAAAAACAGTAAAGAAAATAAAAACAAAATTGAATCAAACAATAACATTTCGTTGTACTAAAGACACAATTTATTTATTATTTAAGTAAATCAAAAGGAGGGTTTTATATGACAACGCCTTAGTTACAAAGGCAACAGACATTCATACTCGTACATACTCTTAAAGCAAAATGGAAAAAGTACTCACTCGTCATTGTGTTGACCAACAGTTTTAGTTACATACTTTAGTGTACAGTAGTTAACAGTTATACGTATGTACATTGTACACACATACATACATACATATGTATGTATATTGTTATTTAAAAAAAAAAAAAAAACAAACTCCCTTTAATGATTACATACATACCTATATAGCAATACAAATTTATTGAAATTATTACATAGTTTAAAAAAAATCCACCACTGAAAGGAACACCCGATACATTAGATCTAACATTGCATACCTATAGCTTTTTTTGTAGCTTAAAATAAAATAAATTGAAGAGTACAACAAAGATTTTAATTTTGGTTATCTTATTTCATTTCATCAACAAATATTTCAATGAATGTAAGTTTTCTTTGAAAAAAAATTGGACATTTTTAAATTTAATCATCAATAATACACGAACAAAGCCATCCATCATGTTATATCAATCTTTCACTATTTAGATTTAGTGCCTGACAACGGTGTAGTGGCCAGCTGAGTAAAAGGTCACTAAGGGCCAGATACTCGTAAATAAAGAAAATGTATGTTGAACGTCTTTCATACAATTGTAATTGAAAAGGAAAAGTTTTCTTGCGATGAATATTTGAAAAGACAGTGAGACGGTTCTGATAAAAATTGTTTTTCAGTTTTAAGCATTCCTTTTTTTTATCTGTTTTCATACAAATAATTTTTTCTTATAATTTTTTTTCTGGAGAAATTGTTAACTGAAATGCAATACCTGGCCAAGTTTTCACTTAACAAAAAATAAAATTACTTTTTTAATTGAACATATTTTTCCTCTATCTTAGCCGCCAAGTGAGAGTTTAATTCATTTTAGTTTTCTTCTAACATCTAGTGCCAATTAAAAGTCGACAAATGTTACAATGTACATTGTACAATGAAAACAAAAAGAAATAACTTAACGATAAATTGTTTAGTCAGCGATTTATTGTTAAGCATTTATAACATTCGTATGCCATTTGTTGTTTGTTCGTATGTATTTCTAAATTAGTAGTGCATAAAATGAGCGATTAATACTGAGTTACTGCTAAAGCCAAAATTTTTTGTAAAACGTTCAAATTATTTTAATCGTCGAATGAATTAAAACGATTTTTTAAGTAAAGCGATTCTAACTACATATGTGTGTTTATGAAGGCCAAACGATTGAATATGTATATAAAATGACCAATAGAATTTAAAAATAATGATGCCATTAGTTAATTTTAGTAGTCATTCGTTGCTAACCATTACAATAAAATAAAAATTTTGTATCACTACGTTGTTTCGTATTTTTTACTTATTGTTTTTTCAAGAAAGAGGTGTGTAATCAATGGTATATTGTTTGTAATAATGGCAATTGAAATATTGAACAAAGAGAGGCAAGCATCCTACTACCCTAGATTTAGTAAAAAGAAAAAGAAAAGAAATTGTTAGATGACACTTTAATCCATGCAGGGAAAATAGAGTAGTTGGAATAAGTTTACATTAGACAATTTGTTTAAGCAAATATGTTTGTAAGAGAGGGAGAGGTATTTTTTTTTTTTGCAAAGTGTTATCTCGAGTACAATGAAAAAAATAATCAGCTGTTCTGTAAAGAAAAGTAATCAGCTGCTTCCGTGATGCCGCCCCAGGAAATCACAGGAAACATTTTAATATTACTTTGCTTGTTTCTACCACCAAAATGTTTAATTTTTGATAGTGTAATTTTGTTGTAGAACAGGTGGTACCCAGTGTTGCCAGAAAATGATGATGAGAGAATGCTAGATCCGAAAAAAAATTCTGCTAAAATGTTCTACAGAAGAAAAGTATAATGCCAGATTTAAATTAAAAAAAAAAAAATATTGAAATAGCTTTGAATTTCATGTTTAAACAAAGTTATTACTATTAACAGGTTTTATTATCCACCCTGCAGTAAGGCGGGGACCAAGTGTATATGTCAACACTAAAATTCTAGTAGTAGTTACATTGTCTACAATTTCTCTTCTATTCGTCAGTATAAAAGAAAGAGAGAAAATAGATGTGGTGTATTTCTGGTGTATTTTGCAACACCTTGTCAATATAAGTAAATTTGTATGTACGTAAGGTATAGAAATGTACCAGTGGTTGGTATGTCTCCAATGGAGATGCTAATCGGGACAGGTTTTTTGAAATCCCGGGCTTCGGGATTTAGTGATGGAGTCTCGAAATCCCGAACCGGGACCCCGGGATTTTCGGGACTTACGAAATCCCGAAAACATTGTGGACAAATGTGCGTCTTTATATTAAAAATATTTTTTTAATTTGACAATTTTTTTTTTCGTATTTAAAAGGTACATACGGACGCACATATGTATGTATGTATGTACTTCTATAATTCAGACATTTAATTCCAAATTTTCATTGAAAAGTGCAATGTATGTAAAATTTTTTCCTAGAAAAAAAAACGCCATAAGATATATTTACCCAATTCACAACCTACAGTAGATTGTAAATTGTATTAGCTACAACTATGGTAGTTGTGAACGACCTGTTGTAAGTGTTGTTTTAAAAATGTCGAACACTTAAAAAGAAGAGAAATAATAAAAAGCGACTTTTTACATGTTTTCAGATTCTTGGCAGTTTTGCCGATTTAAAAAAAAAATATCATACGTAATTTTCCCGATTTTTGCCAATTTTTTTTGCATTCCTTACAGTTTTAGCGATTTTCACTCTATGTATATGATGGCTTGTTTAAAATTTTGCCAATTTTTGCAAAGTCCGCAATAAAAGCGGCAGTTTGCATAGTTTTTAGCGTCCTAGCAATTTTGAAGGTTTTAAAACATTATTAGAGTTTGTTATCATCCTACTGCTATTAGCTTTATGCCAATTTTTGTAATTTCGCGAATTTTTTTATTTATTTGCATATATAATTGCACTAATTTTTATTAATTTAATTTAAGAAAAATTAAGGTAAATGTAATTTAAAAATGTTAGCACTTTTATAAGCTTATGGATTCTAAATGTCATTCTACGACATTCAAACTTTTCTATGGAAACTATCTACAACATTTTACAACTATTGTACAGCTTGACGACCTACTACACTTACAATAGGTTGTGAATTGAGCAATTATGTATATAAAATATAATATTATCTACTATAATATTTATCAAAGCAAATTTTTTATTTTAACTTTTTATAAAAGGGAGTTTCTAATAATTTTTAATATGAAAGACGACACTCAAAAACATTATTTATTCAAAAAAACGGGATTCAGATAATCCCGAAAATCCCGGGCCTTAAAGTTAAAAAATCCCGGGCTCCGGGATTTGCATAGTCCCGAAAATCCCGGGATTTCCGGGCTAGGGATTTCCCGTTTAGCATCCCTAGTCTCCATGTTCCCATAAGAACTACGGTAGTCACTACCTAGTCAATTGTTTTAGTGCTAGTAGTAGATTTTCAGTGACAAGCACATGCTAAATGTCTATAACACAAAGTATTGTATGGGGAATAATTAGAGAGTAGTACTGGTGACAAAGTCAAAAGCGACTCAGTACATTTTCAGTATCGACATTTCCTTCAGGGCATATATATGAATGTATGTATGTATGTATGTTTGTATGTATTATGTATATATGTATTACCGAAACCTATTTTCGGTTTAGTTGTAAGCAAACTGTTGTAAAAAATAAACTTTTGAATTGAAATTAAAATAATAGCCTACCCATAGTTAAGAATTATCAAAATGTTTGATATCTTGTAAAATTGTATCGTAAGCGACAGTTTATGTATGACGTAAAACATATTTGAATACTATAAAAACCATCTTCCGAAAACTTTAATTTTTGTCGCTTACTGATAATTGAAAATAGGGCTCCATATACACACATATAATTACATATAATACATTGTATATAATACATAGGTATTCATTGTATCTACATTACGTAGGAAACACATAATTGTAAAAAATACATTTATGAAAGGAATTATTCTCTACACTGAAAAAATTTGCAAATTAGCATTTTTTATTTTAAGCGAATTCTGCCAAAAAGCATCTGGCAGAATTTATTCAAAGTTGAATGCTTTTTGGGTAATGAAAATGCCAGATCTGGCAGCGAAAATGCCAAAATGGCAACAATGGTGGTACCTGATAGAGCTGTCTTGATGCCACCTTTTTGTGTTTCATAAATCTCTCTATCTCTTTCTCTCACTTACTTTATCGCTCTGCTTGGCTTTTAGTGCTAGTGCCTAGTAAAAAGTAAAAATATTTTTTCGAAAGAATAGTCACAGAATACACAGAAGTGAAGAAAGTGACAGGTAAAAAAAGCTCCAATCAGGTTTTTTAAAATTCGTGGGAAAAAGAGAAAGGTATAGTGTATTTGATACTGTAGTGTATTACTACTTACCAATTAACACAGCTAATAAAAAGCGTTGTAATATTATTGCACTAGAAAGAATAATCAAAACAGAAACGCCGACAAAATTCGTGGGAAAACGAGACAAACAGAAAAATACCTTTATCTTCCGTCTCGTGACACTTCTGTATGTTTTGTGGAATAGTTTCCATAAATTTTAAGATTCGGTGAATAAAGTTTATTCGTATGAACCAGAAATAACCGGACGGTTAGAAGCGAAGACTCCAAGTATAAGTTTGACATTATTGTCGGCAAGCACAATTTCTTGGTTGCTAGAAAGCACTAATTACCTATTGAAAATGACAGCTGATATTTGGCAGTTGAGGTATGCAACACAGTGACTGTTGAATATCCAGAGTTCTTTATCTCTCGATGAACGGGAATATACGAGTATCTAACCAGCTTTTAACCTACATACATATATAATGAAGCCATTAGCCTTTAAGTTGTTCCTATGGTGAGGCTTTTTCTGACTAAGACAAGAAATTGTTGGTTCCACACTAGCTCTGCTAATACAATGCCGTGTAATACCACACGTTTAGACATCTCATTAACAACGAAACTAACGCTAATGTGTTCCTAGCGGCTCTCTGGCACAATAATTTTTAGGATCTCATTGTAATGTACAATATACAGTGTCGATGTATAATACAAAACAGTTATAATAGATATTAATTAATAATTTTTGTTTGTTTCGAAACATTTCATTTATTTTATGCTTTTAACAAACTAGAGCATTCTTGTGTTTACCCATAAATTTAAATACATATGGCAACCTCCTCAAACCGTATGTTTTTTTAACGGATATAAAATTCTTCTTCTTCGTTTCATTTTAGTGAACCCAACCAAATCTGTAACGAACTGTGTGCATAGATAATAAGTTTTTAATTATAAAAAATATTTAATAGTTCTTCTAAAATTGACTGATTACACATTAAATTTAATGCACAGCAAAAACAAACAAAAAAACAACAAGTAGTTTTCTTCTTTAATAAAATGAAAACTAATATTTAATCAGTCTTAACCATCTAGAATGCTAGACAGCCACCTTAAGCAAAAGTGTAAAAAAGGCTTTAAATAAACTGTGGAAGCAAAATAAATACATATATTTTTATTTTCTCTACACTTTAAGTCTGTTGTTGTATGGATGGCATGCAGTTTGTTGTGACATTAAGTGTTGCATGAAGTAAATTTAAAATGCAAAATGTTGTTATTTGTTACAGCAGAAGTAGCAACAGCAACAGCAACAGCAGCTACTGCTGCTGCATACTTATATGTATATATTTCAGTTGTTGCTCTTATCAAGTTAGAAATAATAAAAAAAAGAAGGAAACAAGGTCTAAGAATTGAAATCCACAACGTTAAACCACGTATGAATGCATAAAAAGTATGTATGTAAGTAATTGTACTGCATGTATAGACAAACAAAATAATTCATGCATCTCATGCATTCATGCCTGCCTACTCCTTGGCTTGGCTTGGCTGCTTGGACTGACTGAGTGACTGGATAGCTAGCTGGCTGTTTGTCTAGCTGCTCGCTTTCCTTTTGTATTGAAACTCACGGCCCAAAGCACCATCAACTATTATTTGACAGCTATAAAAATAGCCTCATTGTGTCATCCATTTACTTAGCATTCTACAACAATAACTACATATTTGATTAGGTATATCCATTCTATTTCATACCATTACATTTTGCTTTGCAGCACTGCACCATCCCATATACGAGTACATACATGTAAAGAGCATTCCGCTTTAAACAAAATGCTCCTCGTACTCCACATTGTACTTGTCGCATAAAAAGAAAAAAAAGTGACTGACTGACTGGGTGTACTTACGTACATACATATCGTTGATCGCCAGTAGAAAGGTCCTAACTCAAATAATTGTAAGTGTACAGGAGAAGGTAATAACATAATAATAAACAATATAATACAACTGCTTTTTTTTAAAAGTGCTTGTAAAAGCCTTGTTTTTTACACTAAACGTATTGGAATCACTGAAAAACTCAGTTTCCTGAAAATACGTGTTGGGGCCTTTGTACTTGCGACCATCGATATGTACTGGTATGTATGTATTTAGTAAGTGTAAGTATGAGAGTGAGTGTTCGGTTTGGTTTGGCTGACATTTTGTCTTGATTTTCAGATTTTGTTTTTTCGCCTCTGCAAAGAGTTTCATCGTCACAACTTGCTTTGTAGTTTTAATATCACTTATTTTTTTAATACATATTATTCTATTTTAAATGAAAAAGAATAAAGTTTAAAATTAAATGCGTGCTTTACTTGTCTATTAGTTGCACTTTTTTGCAATTGATAAATGCATACTACACAAATTCATTTATATCTTTTCAATACAAAAAAAAAAAAACTCTGGTGTCTATTTGCACATACTTTTTTGTTAAGTATATTGAATGCCGGACAAAACTACAACAATAAAAATGAGAAAATTATAAAAATAAACATGCTCATAAAAATAAACTTGCGGCCGCGACTAGGCTATTAAACCAAAGGGCGGTAAACGATTTTTGGCGGCGCCTAGTTTGCTATAGAAAGACGAAGGCTGAGGCCCGTTTTTGCAACGAATGTTATTTTAGGCTCTAATGCCTTTACAATTGATGAAGTACCAGTGCGGTTTAAAATTAAATTTCACAAAAAAAAATTACAAAACTGTATGATCGCTAGAAGCTCCTTCTCTGGAGTAGCACTTTTTCTTATTTGTGCTAACTAAATAATAATAATAATAATAATTAGTTTAGGTAAATCAATTAACTACTGTCAGCGAGACGCAAAACTTTCGAAGGTCAAACAAGAAACACAATACAACAAGAGCTGTTGTTATTATTTATTTTGGAAACAGCTGATTGTTTAAATACCTGCTGTTTCTTACCCTCATACCTAAATAAGAGCGGCAAGCGTTGCGTTAGCAGCAGGGTAAGAATTTTCAGTACATTTAAATGTGAAAATATTATTAGATTGTACCGAAAATACGTACCCTGCTGCTAACGCAACGCTTGCCGCTTTTATTTAAGTATGAGGGTTACACCAATGAAAGATCTTGGCTGTTTCCTGTAAGAAGAAAAATATTCCTCTGTTAAAGCCGCTTTCATGTACGCAAACTGCGGGTAAGGAATACATCCTGAGCAGGGTTGCCAGATTTTTTAGCCACCTATTTCGCCAAATTTTCCTTAAAAATCGCTGACATTAATTTTATTATTTTTTTCTTAATATATATTTGATTAAAAAAATTGTTTATATAACACTTTTTTTAATATAAATTTTTATATAATCATCGTATAAAAATTTTGCAGAAAATCGCCAAAGTACTCGTACAAATATAAATTGTTCTCATCCAAATTATTAATTCATTAAAATTCATATAAAAAAAATTATCAAAGTCGAATTGTTTTAATTTCCTCCACGCGAGTTTTGTTGGAACTTATTTTTGAAACAACTCCTTCAACAAACTAGTTTTCCTGAATTACGAAAATTTTGAAGTTCAATTTTATTTAAAATAAAATAGCCATACAAATCGCCAACAAATTTATTCAAATCCAGAAAAATCGCCATGTCGCCAAATCAAAAATTTAGACGCCGAACAAGTTGGAAAATCGCCACGTTTATCAAGATATCGCCACATCTGGCAACCCTGATACTGAATTGTATATATTTGCGCTTTAATTTTAACATGTTATTGCAGTGTTGCCATACTGAACAGCCAAAAATGGCATAATATTCTTTGAAAATGTTAATGTTATCAAATTAGCGTGATTATTTTGTAATAAGAAGAAGAACAAAGAGCAATATATTATTATTGAAACATAACAATGGGCGACCCAAAACGCATCACTTTTTCTTCGCTTGTCAGAAACAGCTGATAAGTTATTACAACATAAAGTAAAGACTAATGATGCCTTTAACCTAAAAAAATATGCGTACTTTTGTATTTTTGCTTGTCAGAAACAGCTGATAAGTTATTACAGTAAAAGTAATTACATATTAAAATTTAGCAACATAAAGTAAAGACTAATGAGGCCTTTAACCTGAAACAAATATTCTTACTTTTCTATTTTTAACCCCCGACCAAAAAAAGGGATGTTATAAGTTTGTAGTGTGTGTCTGTGTATCTGTGTATCTGTGGATCTGTGTGTCTGTTCGTGTGCACGTACAGCCCAAACGGCTGGACCGATTTTGATTTAGTTTTTGTTGTTTGAAAGGTGACTTGATCGTTCTTGAAGGTTCTTAACTATGTTTGAAGAAAATCGGTCCAGCCGTTTACAAGATATCACATCTTTTCTAGATATATCGGGAGTTTTTAAAATTTTTAATTTTTGTTATTATATTTAAATATTTTATTTGAATAAAATTAGATTTTTATCTATAACTGATGTATTAATGAACAAATTCTCTTTCTTTACAGGTAAATAAAAAATCATAAGACATCTAAAATAAGGTAAACAATTAATTTGCTTTTTTATACTTAAAAAATTTAAATCTTTGCATATAAATACATATATAAGTGCTTTATTTTTCATTTGTATTAATTTTAGCTATTTAAATAAAATCATAGCAAAAACTTTCCCTTCATATTTAAAGCATATGCCAAAAAAAATAAAACAAAAATTAAAAAATAACACGTAATAACACAAATTATTTTCACTGTCAAATTACAGACAATTGTTGAATAATCTGCAACAATATAAATAAACAGGTAAATAAATGTAAATACAAATGTGCAACAAAATGCAGCCAAAAAGTTGTAAAAAAAATTTAAGGTTATTTGCCCCGGCTACAAAAAATAAGCTGTTCAAATTGAGAAATAATTTGTTTCTTCTCGAAATTTATATAACTTGTAAATAAGTACAAATTGTGCTAATTTGAAAAACATTATTTAATCAATGTGGCTGATATGTGAATCATTGTCTGTACTTATGTACATCCACATACATGGGTTAGGTTGGGTTAGATTAAATTGGCAGCCGCCTTAAGCATAGCTAACTTAGAGGGCCGTCAGTGATGTTAGTAATGTAAATATTTTAGATAAAAGTGAATATGGTTACGACTATCTGAATATATGAATATTAAATTTGAAATTTAGAGAAATACTCGTTGCATTTAAATTACCAATTTGTCTTAATAAATAACTGGCATGAAGTTAGCATAAGTGACGACATTGAACTAGGTGCTAACGAGCACCTAGTGTGTAGCGTTCCATGGCTAAAATTTCCCAACTTTTTACTAAATAAATGTCAAAGGATGACAGCTCAATTTTTGACATTTCATTGACAGCCAATTTACTTCCTACCCCCAAATTTTCCCGCCCTTTATGTGCATTCAAATTAGAAAGTAGGATCCATAATTTTATGTTTTTTATTTTATTTTATGTTAATTTATTGTAAATGTTTGTGCTATTTTGCGTAAATAAATCTAAATGTTATGAGTAATATTGAATGATTTTGTTGTTGTTTGCTTATAAAATAAAAAGTAAATATGTGGCCAGGTGTAATTTCAGTTAAATCAGATAATTTTGCTTCATCACAAGTGTAATTTTAAATTTAGATGGTGGTAACACTGTTCTTATCAAATCTAACGAGAGTAATCTCGAGTTATTGAGTGTTTTAACGGTAATTATAATGCACTTCATATTTTCTATCTCTTTTCAAATTAATCGAATGACATCCAATAAAAAATTTTAATGTTAGCGAACAAGAAAATATATCTTTTTTCAATTAAATTTTAAATATTTCTTCTCGCAGGCGTATAAATCGAACCATTTTAAATATAACATTCGTATACGAGAGAGTATTGTCTCAGATATTCGTATTCGAGTCTATGTACAAATTTATATGCTTTACGTCACTAATGGAACCTAGTAATGGGGCCTTGGGAATTATTAACAAATACACATTAAAGTCCTGCACAAGACCATTTATAAGACCTTTCAAAACATGAGATTTTTTTAAATGCTTTACTACAGCGAAATATTCTAAAGCAAACGCTAAACAACACTGGTGGCAAGACATTTGTTTCAGTTGTTTGTCTTGCCAACAGTGTTGTTTAGCGTTTGTTTTAGAATATTTCGCTGTAGTAAAGCATTTGAAAAATCTCTCATGTCTTGAAAGTTCTTATAAATGGTTTTGTGCAGGACATTAATACACATCGCACCTTTTTGCATTTTAATAATAACTCAAAAAATAGATTTTGGAGTTAATAATGCAGAATAATTCCTTCATCTTGTGCAAATATTTCATACAAATTGCTGGAACTCTCACCTCTGGGCAGAAGAAACTTTTTAATATTTTCATTGAGTTGTGCATGAAGTGAAAATTTGGAACGTCAAACCGGTTTCGGCTAATGCGTTGCAAATTGAAGTAATCAACCCCCTTCGGAAGAAAAATACATCACTGAAAACGACATTTACTTCTAAACTAGTTTTTATTTTTATTTTGTAAAATCGCAGTAAAGGAGCGATTGTATTCATTCCCTGCCAGCTTGCCATTTTCATAACCTTTATTATGCTGTTCAAAATCAACATAATTGATTGTTTTAGATATTTTGCCAAACATGTCGGTCGCTGTCTAAAACTTTAATTTCACATGTCACGGAATTTTATGGTCTGAAATTAAGAAAAAGAAAAAAAAAATAAATTTACATTTGAGTATAAAAAGTTTTAACGATAATTTACATATCGCGAAGCACATGCTATGGCCGTACAAATACATACATACACACAATTAGAAATATGTATATACATACATAAATATGTATGTATGTATATACATATTTAATAGAAATTAAGCCAATTACGTATTAAATTTTTGGACTTTTTTGGTTCAATATTAAAAGAATTGAAGGATAAACCTTGATTTGTGTAGCACCTACCGTTTTATTGATTTTTAACTGTAAGTAAAGTAAACAAATCTCATGCATACAGTATTGTGCAAAACAAAAGCAACAAACTCTGCAAAAATAAATGGAGACGATTATTTCAGAATATACATCATATACAACAAAAACTCTCACCATAAGTTATTTGTATTTATATGCCCTATCTATCGTATTAAATAAAATCTTTCTTAAAAAAACTGGGTTTTCAAAAGTTATTTAAAATAGTCCAGACTTTGATATGAAGCTGTGCATAACAAAAGCAACAAATTAATCCTTTTTGTATAATCTTTAGTTTTTTCATAATACGTGCATATCAACGATGGATAAATTCACAAATATTATTTATTATGCATTAAGCAATACATTTTCGCAAAGTTAATGGAATTTTGAAGTATTTGTTGCAATTTAGGATCCATTTTCCGAAAACACTCCTGCGAAATCTTGCAAAGAGGTTTGCGACGGCGTTCAAGAAAGCTGCGTTTGTCGGTAAAGCAAGGATTGGAATTAAATTAATTTTCCTGACTTTTTTGCCCAATCTCCAAGTATATTATGGAATACTACCGCATTGAAACACCCATAAAAGTGTCATATTCCAATCGAAATGCCAAATAATTTTTATTTCAAGGATATTTTTTTTTAATTTTTGGGAATGGTCTAACTTTATACGTCGGAAGATAAGACATAACCATCACCTAACCGCTGTTATGCTTAAAACTCATTTTAAAATTTCGTGGCGAAAACTGTTTGCTAGGCAAGCGCCGCATTGAAGAGATGATATACCAATTCGATATATGGAACTTGAATTCTGCAATAAGCACATCGGTTTCCGATTTTATTAGGATTCAATTACAGTGTATTTTACTGAAATCCGTTTTAAGCAAAAAAATAAAATTGTATGAACTAAATATAAGATTTACCTGGATTTTTTTTTAATCATCTACCTCTTGGTCAACTTTAGTATTTTCTTAGTCTGTAACTTTTTTAATTGCCTTCCCTGGCACGGTATCGAGTTGTACAATAATGCACACTCTAATTTCGAGATATTATAACCTCACTAGAAACAACAAACGAGCTTTTGGATTATTTGAAATGCATTTTGCTATGATAAGCTGCGGAAGTTTTTCGTGGTGGTACACAAAACTGCTCAATACGTAATTATTCTGCCGACATATCCATCAGACAATTAGAAATATATTTTTATTATACTTTTAAATAATTAACAGCCGCTTATCTAATGTTTTTAGACTCTTAAATTTTTAAAGATTAGAAAATTCAGCAATACCTACTCTTTCCCATTCTTGCTAAGTCAAGCAGCAGCAATAACATTGAGAAAGGCATTTTAATATTTAATATAGGGACTATTAAGTACCCTTAAGCCTGTTGGACTTTGGAATTATAGCGCTATATCAAAGATTTTATTGATAATTATACATTTTCCATTTTGTTGCTATTGTTATGCACAATTTCGATACATGGGTTTGAGAATGTTAGTTATTTTATTTTTCAGGAAATATCAATATTGAAAAATTAAAATGCGAATTGGTTTTCTAGTATGAATGCCTACAAAAGTTTGTTAAAAGGGCTGCTTGAAATAATCAAATATTTAAAATATTTCAATTTTAAGTCAAATAGGGTTTTTGTTGCTTTTGTTCTGCACAGTACTGTATATACATGCATATCGTTAACAGAAATGCAACATCACGTCACTAAATTTTTTTTTTAATTTTTTTTTGGAGAGGAAAAAAATTAAAAATCTTTCAAGTGACTGAAGTAAAGTTTCATAATTTTCATTTTGAATTCGACTGATAGTTATGATAAAGGTTTAAACATTTCGCTCATTTATCAAAATCCATTATTTGAGTTATGACGTTCTTTGAGTAATTGAGTGATTGGTAGGGACTTGTGCGGCGCGGCAATACCCAATTAATTAATTAAAATGCCATTTTTAATTTTTTTGTTAGTTAAATTGTTTTGCCTTTCAGCTGACAATATATATGTACTTACATATATACAAACATACTTTATTCATAGTTCATGTCTCTATCTATCTCTTACTCAACGTTTGAGCAGAATTCGCTAGCTGCCTCGTCGGCTTCACTTTTCTATTGAATGTCGTATTAAATCGACCAATGCAACATTTACAAAATGAAAAAAAAACTTTAAAATTTTTGACTTGTATATCTAACTATAAATTGAAAAAGCCACAACCAACAACACTACGAACCAAAAAGTATTAGAGAGTGAAAGTGAAAGTTGGGTTTAGTTTTTGTAATCAAATTGTTTTGTGTTGCCAAAAAAAAAAGAAACATTAAAACTAAAATAAAAGTTGTTAACTGTCATATAAAAAATAAATAGACATTAATTGGTTTTTGTTTAAAACATATTTTTTAAATATGATTACGTTTTGTCAGTTATTTTTGTTAGAAATATAAATAACACAAACACTAAAAGTGTAACAATAAATTATTTTCTATATGATATCTGAATATTCATATTGAAATACCAACAATTAGTTGAAAATGCCTTTTCTCCATTCCATTTGTATGTATTTATGTACAAATTGCTCATTTATTCAAAGAACGTCATAACTCAAAAAATCCATATTTTGAGTTAATTATGCAGTATTAATCCTCATATCGTTCTTCATATTGTGTACAAATTTCATACCTATGTATGTCTTGTTTACTCAACTCTTGGGAGAAAAATAAAATTTTCTTTTTCCATTAAGTTGTGTGCAAAATTTAAAACTTAAAACGCGTTTTCTGGCAAACTGGTTTTTTTTTGAGTTATGACGTTCTTTGAGTAAATGAGCAATACGCATGCGTTTTAAATTACCGATTCAACTGCTCCTTTTCTTGTATTTAAAAAGGGAATTTCGAAAAATGTTTGAAAGAAAAAAAATCTGGAAGGTCCTGTTTTCAAAAGAAAGACTTCAGGCAAATATTCCATTTAAAAAAATGCAATTTTTATTAGCAGCTCCAGTTTTGTTTGGACTTATTTCAAATATGTATTGTACCGCTGCTGTTTTTATGATCATAAAATGTGACTGAAGGTATTCGAGTTAAATATCTTTGCACGCATTATACTCGTACATTCTCTCATACAAGTTATATGTAGTCTTTCTATTATTTTTACCCTTCTCCTGTTGCTCTTAATGCTGTCATGCTGCTTCCGTTTAGTTCGTTCCATTCTGATCGTGTTGTTGCCTTTTATGAGTATGAAATTCTGCACAAATCAGTTTTATTTGAATTTTATTGTTGCTGTTTGTGAAAAGGAAGTTCATGTTGTTTGGAAAAAAAAATAAAAACTAAATATACAATAAAACTTGGTTATAACGAATTCTTATAGTATGTATCGCTTGACATCAACAGTGTTGTACGAGGGCGGTTCGGAAACTTCTTAGCCTAGCACAAAAAGCGCCGTATGAACAGAAAAAAGTTAAGTGTTTTGGAAACTTCCATCTCTGCTATGAAAACATGTTAAATTTTGTTTTGATCTGGCAACTTCTTCATATAGAAACAGGTGTTCACAAGAGACGCATCCGCGATTTTTTAACAATGGAAAAATTAGAAATGCGTGGTGTCATTAAATATTTACATAAAAAAGGTTTATCGGGACAAGAAATTCATAATGATATGGTGAATGTGTTAGCTGAAAGTGCTCCTTCATATGCAACAGTAAAAAATTGGGTTGCTGAATTTAAACGTGGTCGTACAAGCATCGAAGATGAACCACGTAGTGGACGTCCAAAAACAGCAACAACAACAGAAATTGTAGCCAAAGTGCATGATATGGTATTAAATGATCGACGAATAAAAGTGCGTGAAATAGCTAATATCATGGGCATCTCAAATGATCGAGTCCATTTAATTTTGCATGAAGAACTACAGATGAAAAAACTTTCTGCAAGATGGGTGCCGCATTTGTTAACAGTCGACCAAAAACGCATAAGAATGAACATATCTCAAGCTTGTTTTGGATCGTTTTAAGCGAAATAAAATGGATTTTAAACGTCGTTTCATAACTGTTGATGAGACATGGATCCACCACTATACACCAGAGACAAAAGAACAATCCAAACAATGGACTGAAGCTGGAGGAAGTGCCCCAAAGAAGGCAAAAACAATTCAATCGGCTGGTAAGGTTATGACAACGGTTTTTTGGGACTTCAAAGGTATTTTTTTTATTGACTATCTGCAAAAGGGTAAAACAATAAATTCAGAGTACTATTGCAACCTTTTGGATCAATTAAATGTACAAATTCGAGAAAAACGTCCTGGCTTACAACACAAAAAAATAATTTTTCATCAAGACAACGCACCAGCGCACAAGAGTGTTTTAACAATGGCTAAAATCAACGAATTAAAGTACGAGTTGCTTGACCACCCACCTTATTCTCCTGATTTGGCTCCCAGTGACTTTTACCTGTTCCCAAATCTAAAAAATTCCTTGCTGGCAAGCGTGTTACCTCAAATGTAGATGCAATTACAGTTGTAAACCACTATTTTGAAGACCTTGAGGAAAACTATTTTAATCAAGGGATAGAATTGCTAGAAAAGAGTTGAACTAAGTGTATTGAAGTTTCAGGAGATTATATTGAAAAATAAAAATATTTTTGAAAAACTAACTATTCTCTTTCATTGATAGGCTAAGAAGTTTCCGAACCGCCCTCGTATGTGAGACACGCGTATTAATGTTATATTTAACTAGCTTAACTTTAACTTTTAAGTTTTTTTAGAGCTTATTTTTGAAAGCGTTTTAACATTTCATTTCAACATTTTTAATTCTACAGATTTTCATAGAACGATAGTTTTTTATCTGTTATTTCTAATGTCGTACATTTATTGTGTTGTATTTTCATACAAGGTTTGTCATAACCGTGTTTTACTATACGTGTGTTCACTTAAGATTAATTATGCGATACTTGGTGGGAAAATTGTTTTTGATTTCAAGTTGATGTTGAGTGAGAAGACGAATACATAATGAATAAGAATGAAAAGTTTCAAGTGGTAAAGGTCAATGGTAAAAGAGATTTACAGTTTTGGCGCTAAATTTATATATACACTTTGTTTGATAATAAGTTGTAGTTCTTTTTAGTCGTTGAAAGAAAAAAAGGTAGGAATTGTACATATGTATACCCACAAACAAACGAACATATAATTAATATATTTTTAAGTATGTACACCAGATTTCTGTATCATTGCAATATTTTCTCATATCTTGCTTTCTTCAATATAATTAAAAAAAAAAAATAAATAAATAAAAACACATTATATTCTGATTTCCCCCAATGTTTGCGCGTAAACAGACTGTTTTGTTTTCCCTCGGGAATTTTCTTGTTTGTTCTTTCACGTTTGGCAATGTGAATTTCTTAGTAGAGGTAGAGAACTTCCTATTCAAACAAATCATTTAAAATTGCTTTTAAGCATTTAATTAAATACCCAATAGGAAAAAGGGAGGAATATTCCCTCGGAATTAATTGCTCACGGAAAATAATTTTCTCGAGGAAATTATCCTCCAATCATAAATTCCTTGGGAACAAAAATAGTAATACGTGGCATCACCGCAGTACGAATCTCGTTGTTTTGCTTGTTTGTTGACATTTTGTTTCTCACTTTTTTTTTTTTGAGTGAGAGAGTAAACAAAATTACTAAAATTCACCAACTTGAATAACATGTAAAAAAGTTTTTAAATGTTTTTGGGAATTCCCGGGAAACGTAAAAATCGTTTCCACTTTCCCCTGAAATACAAAAGTCCCGGAAAAGAAAAACTCTAATATTTACATAAAATGTAAAAGGCGCAACTAAAAAAAAATCAATATCGAGTTTTTTATTGATTATTATGAATACCATTAAACTAAATGTCTTGACATTATTTTACACTTCTGCGATTAAAAATGGCGCTTTTATTAACGGAAATCAAAGGGACTTAACTACAATTTTTTTTTAGTTTTTTTTTTAATTTTTTGCATCTTCTGTTAAATAATATTTTTGTTAGTTACGCCTTTTTGCATTTTAGCTAAGGATATGTACATATATGCAGATGTGGATATGGGGTAATATAAATAAATAAATAATCAGTGTTTGCTATTCTGGAAAACGCGTCGAAGAAGTGAAACTTTACATTAATACAAAAACAAATTTTCAAAAATATGTAATAAACGTGAGAATTTCAACGCGTTTCCCTCTCTCTCTTTTTAAAAACGGTTAATTTTGCATGAGAAACAAAAAGACATTTTTTTACATTTGCACAGTTTTGTTTTTGTTTTAAATGTAACTTTCACCAAGTCAACGCGTATTCCAGAATAGACACCAATGTGAAATTTCCTCCTTTATTACTGTGGAAATGAGAATTAATTTTTTTTAAATAAAATATTTAATTAATTACTAAGAATAATGAAGTATAAAATCTACATAAATACAAGCTATGGATTACCTACCGTTTGTCCTTTTCTTTACATTACATTTTCCTGTTGGGATGTTTTCTGACATTTTGTATTTACTTCAGAATCATGAATTAATTAAAAAACAACAAACAAAAAATCAAAGTTTTCGTGTTGGTATTTTATTTATACAGAAAATGCAGTAAAACAGTGAACTTTTGTGTAAAAAAATAATTACTATTATCTCATAAGTTGTAGCATGGCGAAAGGAAAAAAAATTAAAAAAAAAATTATTTTTATTATTTAATGATTTACAATTATGTCTGCCGGCTTGACTGCCGCAGATCGTTGTGAAAGCAGCGATGCCAACTATTTATAACCCAAACGCGCTATTCCGACGCGCTAAATTATTTAATAAAAGTCGATGTATGTATGTATTCTATGATTTTCATTAATGACAACGTATGTAATATATGTATTTCTCATTCCGCGTTTATGATAACAAATTGTTATATTTTTAATGCTTTTTAGAGAGTTCTGAGAAAATTTTGAAAATTATGGACGCATGTACATAATTTTTTTTCTAAAACAACAACACAACTTCCACCTTTTTTTAAACAACCTTGAAAATAACTTTTTTTACCCTACTGAAAGCATTTTATTTTTGAAATTTTTTTTAGTAGCTCTTTCAGATTTTACGATCGAAATTATATCCTAAATAACTAAAATCATTTAATACAGGAACAGAATCGCCTTCCAAATAATCGAAATCTTTAGTTTTTCTTTTAATTTTACTTGTCAAACTTTGTAAAATACGTTTTTAATTCTAACCACATTTGAGGGAATTTTTTTGCTACAGCTGCATCATTGACTGATTCAAAATTTTTTATCAGAATTTTGGATACTAGAAAATTTTTAAATATATACAAAAAAATTAAAAAATATTGAACTGAAATGATGTTATTGATTTTCTTTTAAAACGCGCTAACTTAGCGCCTTTTTTATTAAACGCGCTAAGATGGAAAAAAGCGCGTTTGCCATAGTTAAAACGCGCTAAATTGGCATCGCTGTGTGAAAGTGACTAATCTGTAGAAATATGTACATATGTGTGCATATAATTTTAATAATATAAACTATTTATAAATATTCAATGAAGTGTGGTACTGGTAAGCAAAAATAAGATGTATTTATTTTTATAGTATTGTGGTGGCTGAAAATCGAAAGTATGTACGAGCAATTGACCTTATGAAAATCACACATGTAGCCCATATACCACGATCGTAGTATGTGCATATGTATGTATGTACATTGTGCTCTAGGTCTAATGAATTTAAAATTTTTTATTTATAATTAGGAAGTTTTTCTTAAAAGTCATGGAACTCTAAACCTGAGCTGGCCAAATTAGCACCAGAGTGCCGAACATAGGCGTAGAAAAGCCATTCTGGGGGCGCATTGCACCCCCCAAGAATTGCTGTTGCCACCCTAGAATTATTGAAATTGTAAATATTTATTTTAATAATATTCATGAAAATCGCCAATCATAATCTCCCGCCCCCCTTAGAAAAAATTTATAGCTACGCCAATGGTGCCGAACATCAATCGGCTTCTTATACAAATGAATACACATACGCGAATACATTTCTGTCGTGTTTCTCTCCGTGGCCAGCTCTGCTCTAAACCATCTCAATTGTTGTTGAAAATATGAAGTTCATATAAAAATGTATTGAACGTTACTTTGAAAAAAATATTTTAAAGCCAAATTAAAGCATTAGAATGTTTAGGGGCGTTAACACCAAAGGGAAAATGCAGAAATGATTAAGAGAAAATATATTTTATAACTGCTTAAATCGATTCCAGTTCAAACTGAGTTATTAATGCTTAAACTATTCAGAATAGTTTGAACCAATTTAAAATTCTTTTTAAATTAAAAATTTATAAATTTTTAAGGCCATGACCTTTCAGAAAATACAACCCTGGTATGGTGGAGCTAATGAAAATTTTCAAAAGACAATAACAATTCGTTAGATAAGGGTTGTAATTGTTCGTAAGTCGTGCGATTATGTAGGATAGTGAGTCATGGTCCTTAGCAAAAAAGACATTTGGCGCAAATACACACACATATCTCATTTACTTCAATAGTGTAAAAACTCAATGAAGACAGGAAAAAATATTCTTCCTTCAGGAGGTGATGGTACAAGCATCATATAAATACATAAATATGAAATTTTTACACAAGATAAAATACGAAATGCCGCATTATTCTGCATTATTAACTCAAAAAACTAATTTTTTGAGTTATGACACTATTGAAGTAAATGAGCGATATGTTAATTTTCGAATTTTTCTATGCCAAGAGTACTTCCGTTGTTTCTGAATAAATTTTTTGTTATTTTTTGAAGTGTCAATATGGGTTTCGGCAAACCGGTGTTCTTTATTCTAGATCTTTTTACAATTCAAATCTTTTAAAGGATACACTTAAGTTGGCTGCAGTAGGCGGCCATGTTCATTACAGTTAATCTAGTGTTGCACTCTTAGTACGATGTTGCCAGGTCGCAGCATATATGTAATTGTTGCCAGATGACAGATCATTACATGAAAAACTTCATAAGAACCATACTTATGTTGAGATGAAGAAGTAAAATATTAATTTTGGCAAAAGCTGCAAGCGTATTTATAAAAAAATTATTTAGGTTTAACATTTGTTAGCGTACCGATAATCCCAAGTTATTGTTTTACGTGATCCGTAAAATATTTTTTTTTATTAAAAATACATTGAAATTGATTATTTAGGGGTTAAGCTGCATGCTATGCGCATATCACTGTTGCTAATGTAGATCAACTAGAGAACTACTATAGATATTTATATTTAACTTCTATATAGGCCATGCCTCTCTATTCTACACAATCGTGCAAGTTTTCAGAAAATACAACCGTTGGTATTTTGGAGCTTATGTAAATTTTCAAAAGACAATAACAATTCATCAGATCAGGGTTGTATTTTTTCGAAAGTCGTGCGATTGTGTAGGATAGTGAATCATGAGCTTTAGCATTTGCTAACATTTCGAAAAATTAAGTTGCATTTTGCCAAATTTGATTGTATAAGACATGACTGCATTAAAATAAATGAGTCACATATATATTCTTCAATATGATAATTAACTATTTCGTCTAGTTTTTGTTTTTTGTTTTTGCCTCATGTGTATGTAAAAATACTTTCGCTATACATTTTGCCACTCCAAATCCTAAAATAATTTAAAAGTAAGGTGTAGTTTCCAATACTAATTGCATTGAATAAAAATTTTTAAAAACTCTCTCTTACTTGTGATCATAAAGGTTGACTGCTTGTCTTGCCTTTAAGATTTGTTAAGAGGAACGAGTGGGCCTGTGCTAATCCCCCATTGAAAATGTTATATAGTAATTCTTATTTCCTTTTCCCTGTTTTTTTTTCATGTTGAGTTCGTGTAATTTATTTTAGTTTAATGAATATCATTATGATGTTTTTGTTTTTTTTCCAAATTATGACTCTCTTCTTTTTCCTTAAAAAAATACTCGTATTTCTCTGAATATATTTAAATTATGCAGTCAGATTTATTGAATTTTGTGCGCTTTATTTTATGTAAGTATGTATATATTTTTTATTTGACTTGAAATTAAATTTCTTGAGAAATCAATACAATTTTATTACATTTTATTTTGGAAGAGGGGATTTTATGTATGGTATTTAAAGTATTATATTGTCATTTAATATCAGATTATCAGTAGGTATGTATGTATATTGTTTTTTTTTTAAATTTCATTTACATACTTACGTGCACTTGTGCCTAGTGCACAATGAAAATTGAGGAGTTTCTTGTTAATAACTTTTGACAAAAGGTATACATATAAGTTTCCACAATTAATGGGTATAATGAACTGTGAATTTATATTGTGTTAGTCATAATTTGCCTAACAAGCTTAATTAATAGCTGTTTAAGTTGAAAAAGATATTAAAAAAATTATTTTAATTTAGTTAACATTTTATTTAGGAACAACTTACACCAAAGACAATTGTAATTATTCTGACAAACTTTTTCAGAACGGAACAAGATCCTGTTTTCAAAGGTCGCCGCTATACATATATACACATATATATATATATAATTCGTGAGCATTCAAATAGAATACGTGAGTTGTCTTGTTTCAACGCATCAACATTTTTTGAACGAGTTTTTGTAATGAAAGCGCAAATTAACCATCACTAATCTACAACAGTGTTGCCATTGACGTTTACTCTTTATTAATCATGCACATGTCCATACATTTGCTTATATTTGTTTTTACTGAAAACAATTTTTTTTAATTTAATTTATAATTCGTTTAGTTTTTCTTTCTAAAGTAAAAAAGGAAAAAATGCGAAAAAATTATTATGTATGTTGCGGCCAAAGAAAACACGCTTTATTCAACTAAAAATCCAACTCATGCGCAAACATACTCATCAAGCTTAAACTGAATACATATAACTATAAAGAACCAATGACTATATATACACACGTTCCTTGAATTAAACAGCACAAAAGGAAGCTTTAAACATACACTTAATAAAAATACTCTGAGTATATATTCGGCTACACATGAGTATAAACAGGAGTATTTTATTTGCACACACTTCAAGCATCGGTGCGGAAACGTTAAAATAATAACGGTGTTGAACTTTACAAACCACGAAATACCAGTATCAGTTTATTGCAATTTATTAAAGATATTTTTATTTACAAATTTTAAGAAAAAAAATTATTCAAAATTTTATTGAAATATCTGATTAATGTTTTCAAGCAGCCAAAGCCCATTTTCCATTCCATTTTATACACACAAATGCATATGGGGGCCAGGTAGGCTTGCCTGGATTGTCCAATTTTTTTTAGCCTAGTCCAGTTACCAGCTAAAATACAATTTGTCCAGTTAAAAAAGAATTTCTTTAATTTTGAAAATTGTTTGTTTGTCAAATATATTTTTTTTAATGTTTCTATATAATATCTTATACAGAAAAAAGAAATATGTTGTTTACTTATAGAATTGCGCTTGCTAATTGTATTTTTTCCCTGACACTGATTATTACCTCTTTTTGGAACATCACTGACAATTTACAAACAAAAAAATATTTTCAAAAAGTATCAAAATTTTGCTTTTTTTTATCTTATTCTTTCAATATCCAGTTGAATTTTTTTCATTGTCCATTTATTTGATTTTTGGTATCTGGCAACCCTAGGGTCAGTGTTGTCAGATTTTTTCCGATCTATTTCACCAAATTGATTTTAAAAATCGCCAAAAGTCGCCAAAATCAATTTTATGTAGTTTTGCTTAATATATTTTTGATAATAAATTTCTTTTTATATAACATTTTTTTTAATGTAAATTTTTTAAAAATAATCGTATAAAAATTTTGATAAAAAATTCAATTTTTTGTAAATTTAATTGTGAAATTTAAATTGTTTTAATATCTTGCAGACTTTGGTTGGATTTATTTTTGAAATTTCTTCTTCAAAAAACTAGTTTTTATGAATTACGAGAATTTTTAATTTTAGTTAAAAAAATAGCCATTAAAATCGCCAATAAATTTATTTATGGCCAGAAAAATCGTCACATCGCCAAATCAAAAATTTAGACGCCAAACTAGTTGAAAAATCGCCATGTTTGGCGAGAAATTGCCATAACTGACAACTCTGATGGGGGGGCGTATGATGAATAAATACTCTGAGTATACTTATTTTGTCCGAATAAATATCCATAGTCTGAGTATCAACAATGAAAACGTTATGATCTTGGGAACTTTTTTATATTTTGTTTTTGTTGTAAAAAACCTTATTTAATCAATCAAGAAAAGCTTACATTTTTGTACCTATAAGCAATAATTATATTGAAAGACTTGCTTTTCCCATTTTCAAAACAAAGACTAATATGTAAGAAAAATATTTATATTCTCCTCTTAAATCGTTGAAGTGTTGGATGGGACGGCTTGCATCTTATGCCTCTATGTGCAATTGTAAAGCTTTTTCCATGTCTGGCATTAGCAGCGGAAATATTTTTTGAAGGTTCTTTTTACCTTAAAATAAAATACTTCCGAATTAAACTTATTTTTGTTATTGTTTTCAAAAACTTAGTCACCTTGGTGCTTACATATGTACATACATACATATTTTTGTATTGCACAGTACGAATGAATGTGTTTATTTATGCACACATAATTTTTACCTTTCGTTTTAAGTCTATAATTTTTTATTACATCATTACTCTTGCTAAAATGTTGCACATTCGAAAGCAGCAACAACCAGCAAATTGAGAGAAAAAAAATTGGTACTGAAAATAAAAATTTAAAACACGAAAATAACATGAACAATATAAAATAACGGTCAGTTCATAATTATAATTTGAAATGGTCTGTTAACATGTTTCTGTAGATATACTAGTTGTTTTTTTGGGTTTATATGCCCACTCTGCCTCCCCACAAGCCGCAATAATACCAATAATAATAACAACAACAAAAGCATCAACAAACAATAAATAGTTAGTTGAACTACATTTAAAGCACAATTAAGTGTTATAAAATGTAATTTAAGCGTAAAGGTGTTAGAAAAAAATGTTAGTTGTAACAAAAATGTTTCAGTGCTTTTCGCCAATTAAATGTGTAGGTATGTTTAATGAGAAAAGCCTTTGCTTGAATTCGGAATAGTTTATTATGCATCGAATTACATACAAACATATGTGTGTATGTATCAGAGATCTGCATGATTATGAATCAAACGGCATAATTTTTTTTGCTTTTTTGAAAAATTAATATTTATATAACACTCAACATTAAAAAAGTGAAAGCTGCTAATGCATGATTCATATTCATAAGACTATTGTTAATAAATGCATGCCATTGCTTGCAATTTCTGTTTGTTCGTATGATTCACAAAATCAGTGAATCAGTATGCTTGTTTTGAATACTTCTTGAAAAACCTTATTCTTATTATTTCTGAATTCATTGTGTTAAATTTTCTTAAAACCCTTTTCAAAAGTTCTTTAAATTTATTTTAAAAATGTATGAAAACATATACGCATTGTTATATTCATATTAAAGACCTGCGTAAATAGTCTTGAAATGTAAATACGTCTTGTTTTTTAAATTTATTCTCGTGGCTGCATTATACTAAACCAATAATAAATGCTGTCGTATTATAAGCAAAGCACGATAGATGCATTTGTGTGCGTGTATATGAGTGCTAACAAGCAATGTCGTGAAGACTTTTTGTTATGAACAAACAGTCAACAAAGTAGTGTTGATAAGTGTATGCTTGTTATTTTCCATATTGTACGTTTGAGTGTGTGAGTGTAAGATGTAGATGGTAAGCTATTATGTGTTTAAGGGAGGTTTTTTTTTAAGCAAGCGCACACAACTAATGTAAATGCATGCCCAGCTAGCATTTGGATGATTGAATTTTCGGTAGTCATCTTACTCACTCATTTTTGACTAGTTTTGGTGATTAAAAATTGAGTTTTCATACAGTTCATCAAAAAGATCAGTCAAATTTGTCTATTCTTTATGATTAAAAACTGATTATAATTATTTTTATCATTTGCTTGAGTACTTTTTGACTATTCTTGGTGACCAAAATGTGATACTTACTTACTCTTTTACCCCCACCATTTCGCAAACATAAAAAGTGATCAGCTTGTAAACAAGTTCCCGTTAACCAACAAGTCAAAGGAAAAGCAATGCAGAAAAAATTATATATTGTATTTTGATTGCATAGTGAGAAATCCTGTTTTTGATCGCTAAAGTGAGAATTGGTGTCTATTTTTGTAATAAAAAAGTTTTTTATTGAAAAAATTAAAAAAAGTTAATAATTATAATAAACAAAATACTAATGACTATTTAAAATAAATTAAAAAATTAGAAAATTTAAAAAATCAAGTGAAATTATGTCAGCCAAAAAAATTAGACGCATTGCTAAATGAGAAGCTGAAAAAATTATGTCATGCAATTTTAGTAAGTAAAATGAATTCTTGAAATTATTTTATTATTATTTTGTTTTTTAATTAATAGTATATGTATATATAACATAATTTTATTCCCCTAGACTTAAGAGCAATGAATTTAAGAAGTTATTTTATTATTTTGTTTTGTTTTGTAAATGCATAAGAATTGAATTATAATAAAAATTTTATCATAAAACTATATCAAATTATAGTCTGATTTCTATTAAAAAAGGGTCAAATATTTTACATAATATGATCATAATATGATTTCAAATTATGGTAAGATTCGTTTCAAAAATTGATCGAATATCATACAAAATATGATCATTAAACGATTTCAAAAATGGGTCGAAAATGAAGCAGAATGTGATCATAAAATGATTGCAAATTCAACTAAAAAGTGCACAGAAAATATTATCACATATGATAACAAATGTACATGAAAACTGCATTAAAGCAGAGATCATAAATGACTATTCAGGAATTGTCACATGCAGGGTACCATTTTCTCCCGATGACAGAGTCATTTATGATTAGAAAATGATTGCATATTTGATAGTTTTAATCATCTAGAATATTCAAATGTGACTATATTTTGATCATTATTTTCACAAAATGCTGGCTGGGTGTGAACGTTTGTTTGCGTGCAGAAAAATAAAAGAGCATACACACAACGTGTGTGTATGTACATGCATGACGCTTGTATACGCGCCCATGCGTAGAAAGAAGCAAGCATCACAAATTTTTCAGTCACGAAGTACTTTCTTCTTTACTCCTATACTTGAAATAACTGAAACAAATTCTTGCAAACAGTGTTGCTTAGCGTTTGTTTTAGAAGACTTCGCTGTAGTAAATCATTTGAAAAATCCCTCATGTCTTGAAAGTTCTTATAAATGGTCTTGTGCAGGACTTTAATTCATATATGTTGTATATGTATGTATATGTTGAGACTTTATCTGTCAAACGTGCTTTTGTGAGTAATTTGTTTATTATACAAAACAATCAGACAACAGTAAGAAGTTTTTATTTACTTTTGCAAACAGTACTTAAAAAACAAGAGTTAGTTAATGACAGTCAGTTGTTAGAGAGTTAACACTGCAAGTAACATCATTAGTTAAGAAGCAAACCAGAAGCATTGTAAATGTGAGTGGACAGCAAAAGTGAACCAACTCATCCAGTTCTCTGGTATGTATAGTCTCATGTACAAGGTGCGCAAAAGTATTGTCATAATTTGACTTGGCTGCCATTTTTGCAAATGGCGCCCAATGTCACTCTGTTTTGACTTTTATGAGGTAAACAAATTTAAAAAGTTTTCAACAAGTCATAGAGCGATATATATGTATACACCTCAGAAATGTTTTTTTGAATGTTTTTTCAAGACATATTAATATACATAGGCCCAATTCATACGAGGATTTAAAAATCTTGTTTTATTTTAAATTCTCTTTAAAAGTTGTTTCCAAAAACATTGTACATTCATACGATGATTTTTTCCATGTTTCTAGGTTTGATTTTTTTGCCTTCCAAAATGGTATCAGTGTTGCCAGTAGATTTTAAAAAATCCATTTCCCCTACATGTTAAAAAATTGTTCCCATACGAAAATCTACAAATTTCATTAATTTTAATTTAAAAAAAGATTAATTAAAAACATTTAAGTCCTCATTTTGACATACATATGTAGTTCTTGTGTATTAAAATATTTAAAGCGACTACTTCTGCGTTCGAAATTGATGCATACTTCTCTACAGATTTTCAGAAATTATCTTATATGTAATACAAATTTAACATAAAGCTGCAATTGAGATTTCTCCATTAATGGAGTTTATTAAGATTTAAGATAAGAGGTGCCTGCCATTAAATAAAAGTCTGTGTAATTTCGAGCAAAAACAAATTTTGAAACGGTTTATGAGCAAAAATATATTTTAATTATAGTTCTTTTTGTATTTATATACAAAAAATGCAATCTGAGTATAAAAAATACCTACGTTTTGTCAAAGTTTATTAATATTTATAAATAAAGAAACGTTTTGGCCAAAATAAAATATTTGTCCGATATTCCCTATAGATACTCCTACATATATTTGCGACAAAATAACCTACAGGTAACACTGTTTTCTATTATAAAAAGATGTTGTCGCATTGAATGAAAAAATAAAATAAAGCAACATACCAAAAATTAAAATGTGTGTAAAGAAAATTTGAAAAAAAAAAACTCGGAGAACGGAAAATGTGATATTTTTATACTCCCTTTGCTTTTCTATACCGTTCGCCTACAAACTACAAAAATCGTGTTTCAAAAAAGCATTGAAAATCAACGTGTGAATTAGGGCATACCTTGAGTAAACTCACAAATAAAAATATATTTTTTTGGTCGATTTGAAGATTTCTGAAAAATAAATATGGCAACACTGGTTTCGATGGAAATTACAACAATCACAAGGAGAGTTTTTAAAAACGTAAGAAATTGTAGCATAGTTTCAAGGGTTATTTAATTAATATTGCTTAAGGGCCACTCAGACTATTATACTTTGTATTAATACATGTCAAAAATTCAAATAATACGTGCAAGTGCGATATTGTGAATGCAAAATGTCATAACGAATGGTAAATAATACGATAAAAATTTGACATCCCATAATACTTGACCATTTTTTGAAAATTTTCTAAACTATAACACTTTTCATCTGATCAGGGTTGCATTATTACAAAATCCAAACTAACAAGCCGTCTGTTTCGACGCCGATGCCGTGCCGTCGTTTATGTTATATGTCTTTGTATTAAAACGGATATAAATATTGAATGTACTTATCGTATTGAATAATTTTTCGTGTAAGACATGTCTGAAAGTTAACGAAACTATCGTATTTTCTTTTTATTTATCTTATTTAAATCAACTACTTTAACCGCCGTCTATTTTCAGAGGCCGGCACGACCACAGCGTACATGAAACTGCTTTACCGCCGGAAGTCAAAGATTAATGTAGGCATGTTAATGTTTTTAATGTAATATGAGGTGTGATGGTGTGAACATAAAATGTCAATTTACGTTAGATTTTTTGATAGTCGAAACAAATGTGTTTAGATTTCTTTTTCGTAAAGTGTGATGAAAGTCTTTATACATGTATAATAGTCTGAGTGGCCCTTTACTTGTAACATTTTTCGTACGATATATATAATCAATGTTGCTGAACATTTTCACAAATTTTAACAAAGTAATAGAACTATGATATTACTTTTGCGCCACCTTGTATGTACATATGTATGTATGTATGTATGCAAATAAGTACGTGCAATGTACAGTTAACGCACATGTTTACAGTACGGCTATGTTTACATAAACCAATTATTTGTTCATTATACGCAGTGTTTAACCAAAAAAAGTAATTCGGTTATAACGACCACCGCTTGCTTACAACGCGTTGCAACGAACACGTACACACGCAGATACTCGTACATATGTAGATAATTTGTCTACTTCACACGATATTTGTTTGAGTTTTATGTTGTAAGTAAGTTAGTTGTTGGTAATTTCTGTTTAAGCATTTGTTTACAAAACATATACTCTCAACAATATTCATAAATATATACATACATACATTATACCACTCATACAATACTTTGTGAATATAGTAAATATGTGATAAAATATTGTGAATACATACTAACATTTAGACTTATACATACATATGCACGTAAAAATTTTTATTTATATTCACATTCATTTTAACAAAACAAAAAGTACTAATTATTTCTTATTTCCTTCAAGGTAACCAAAATCATATTAATTATTATTATTAAATTCTTTTAATAACACTGTGCAACAAAATCAAACAACAGGGGTTTAATGACTGATTTTGGATAGAAGAGACAAAAAATATACATATATGTACATACGTGTATCTTATTTAAAGAGAACAAACCATGTAACTCCTGCACAAACATTTGGTCCTCTATCTCTTCTCCCTTCATTTCCGTAAAAAAAGGGCAAAAATATACCCTTAAACAGAAACGAGACGGACCAAAATGCTCTACAAAAATACTCGTATTCATAATAAAATTCTATTATGATCCCTTGAAAACGCCAAAGCTTAGTTTTTTTTCACATATTCACACTTTCATTTTAGATATACATACATACATATGTACATATCGCACACTAAATCATAAAGAGTCACAACTCAAAAAATTTCAGATGCTGAGTAGTTGCAAAGAACTGTTGATACCGTACAAATGAAGCAAGTATGTAACATAAAAACAAGTATAATGGTATTTTATATTATTTAAGAAGACTGTATTGCAAAAGAAATTGTTGAGGTCGTTATTGATTTGTTCAATTAACTACTGGCTTATAAAAAAGCAAAAGCACTTTTATAATTTTGAGTTGTGACTCTTTATAATTTAGTGTGCAATATAATGTTCTCGGAACTTTTATAAAGGGACCTACGGCAAAAAAATTTTTATTTTGACTCCTTCTGACTGTTTTGTTGTATTTAAAATGATGGTTTCGGATGTTGATTTACTACAAAAATATGCAAAAATTGAGAACTTGGGACGCCCTTTAAATAAGATATGTACATATGTATGTAAGATTTCGAAACTTCAATACACGTCCATATATTTGTTTTGACTCCTCTACGAACAGTGATGCCAACTATTTACAACCCAAACGCGCTATTCCCCTTCTCAAAACGCGCTAGAACGCGCTGAGTTACAGCATTGTCATCTATTTATAGCCAAAACGCGCTATTTTTCTGCGCGTAATATACTTTTTTTAGCAACTCTTTTAAGATTTTCCAATATTGCTTCTTCGAAATTATATCCTAAATAACTCAAATATTTTAATACAGAATCAGAATCACCAAATAATCGAAATCCTTAGTTTTTATTTTAAGTTTCTTTAACAAACTTTGTACGAGTAACAACATACTCGTATAAAATGTCGAATAGTTTTGCGATTCAAATGATTTTACTTCAGCTATAATAGATGCTTGATAAGTTATATACATTCTTTTGGTCACGAGTACGACTAAATATTTCTAGTTGTGAAATTTAAAGATATTTTCCATTTACAGTATTAAAATGCATTTTTAATTCTAATCACAGGCAAGGAAATTTTATTTCCAACAGCTGAATCATTAACGAAATTAAAAAAAAATTATCAGAGTTTTGGATACTAGAAAATTGGTAAATTTATACAAAAAAGAAAAAATTTAATTTAAATGATGTAATTGATTTTATCCAAAACGCGCTAAGTTAGTGCTTTTTTTATTAAACGCGCTAAGATGAAAAAAAGCGCGTTTGGCGCAGTCAAATCGCGCTAAATCTAGCGCGAAACGAGCTAAATTGGCATCGCTGTCTACGAATATTAGTCGTTAAGACGTTGTTATTTATTTCTGTGTTGTACAGTGTAATATGAAACTATCTAGTTATTATATTTTTGTTTTTTAAGGCCAGGTGTTTTTGCATATTTTTTTTTCTTTTCGGAATAATAAAAAGCAAATATTTAATGTCAAGTTTTTAATAAATGTTAAATATCATATTTTTATGATAGTTTTCGTTACCGTTTATTGCGTTTTAATAATAAAATTAAATTTTAAACAAATTGCCCCCGTATAAAATGTTGTGTGTTTACTTACAGTTTGCAATTTTATTGGGAATTTTGAAAATTGATATGTCAGCAGCCAAACCAGGGAGAGAGCATTAAATAGAAATACAAGTTTATTTATTTATATAGTTTTACATATAATAACACTGACACACATAAAGATAAAATTTTACAACGCAGTAATGATTTTTTTTGAGCTGCTATTTTTGTTTTGCAAACTGGCAACTCTTTACAGCATATGTGCATGAACTCATACATTTTGGTGTTGTTCGCCAGCTGACATAACTTCTCTGCTGTCGAATCAACCAAAACGTTAGGAAATATTCTGACAGCAGGAAATTTTACACTAACAAATATACAAGGCGAATATGCAGTGTTGCACATAAATACCACCTTGTATCAATGCGCCTTGGAACGTATTATAATTTTATTTAAGAAGCTCATATATTATCATCAGTAATTATGTAATTTTTTCTTTGTTACGTATTGGTCGCACAAATGCCTGTTGGGATATTTTAGAGTCAAAATAAGTCTCGTATACCTTTTACATTGAGGGTTCTTTCTGTATGCAATTCCTATAATAAATTTCTATAATATTTCTATAATAAATACTTACCATATGTATGTGCCCTTAGCTGTAAAAGTGGTCTAAGTCATATAGACTTAGACCACTTTCATATACATAGATTACATTTGAACAAATCAAAATATATTTTTATGCTATGCAACATTTTAATTTACATTTGTTCCAGTTTCGATTAATACAAAATTTATTTACGATTTATTAAAGTTGAAGTTTCTTTAAGATCTATTTAATATTTCGGAGCAGAAATGCACATGACTTAAACCACTTTTATAATTAAGGGCACAATATGCGACACGCTGCTTCTCGACATCTTCTAGCAAAAATAGTGAAAAATACCCAAAATGTTTAAATTACATACATATGTATAACGATAATGATGACGTTGTTGACCTTATTCCCTTTTCTATTGTAATTTTGCAGTTTAACTTTGAAAAAATAATTTATTTTTTATTTAACGCCAACTACATATCTACATATTTTGTGTATTGAAAATGCAAAAAAGAGATATTTTCTTTTCTCTTTTTTTTTTGCTATTTTATTGCTCTGCATATGATGAAAATTCTATAATTTTTTTTTATTGCAGTGCTTTGTATCGGGTGATTTTTTCCGTCTATTTTGCGGTATAAAACTATAAATTGGTTTGTTTGCTTTGGGATTCTGGGATTTTATTATGGGATTTTGTCTCGAGTTCAGGGAAATGATGTTGCCAGGTTTGAATTGCAACGTATTAATAGCTTTATATCAAGCTCTGGTTAGTTTGACGGTGGGGACTCTGCATAAACATAAAGCAGAGTCTCTGTGGTATCACTATGGACCAGAAGAGTCTAAGAGAGTTCGGTATTCTGGCTGCTACCCTTACCTAACCTAACCTGAGATAAGTGCCCTGGAGACGATCAAATAAATTCATCAATCACATAGTTGTATATGTGCAGTCGTGTTTTTTCGACTACACTTACGATCTGTCGGTAATGGTTGATGAAAATCAAACATTTTAATTTTTTATTATTTGACGGTGTATTATTTGACATAAAGACATTAGTTTCTTTGTGGTTCTTGTTAATAATGGAGAAGTGCGCAGACAAACATAAGTTTGTTTTTTATTGAACATTACCGGCCTGTCCCACGATGTCACCAGAAATCGTTCGATCGAACTTGTATTGCAAAAACCAATAACATTAGAAAATTTGTTGTTGTTTTCAGTATAAGTATTAGATCGAACGATTTTTGGTGACATCGTGGAACAGCCCGTGCATTATCCAAATACAAATGCTGATTGACGGGTTTATTTGTACATACGTTTCCTTTTAAGTCACAAGCATGCTACGCTAACACATAAGCACTGATTGACGGGTTTATTTGATCGTCTCCAGGGCACTTTAGATCCACCAATAATTGGGCAACAGTTTGTAAGCATTTTGCAGACGAATTTGATTAGATGCATTTTAAACAACGACCCCAACCACAAGTCGCATACGTTAAAAATGGGGCGGTAAAATAATAGATACACCTGCTCATCGTCCGAATTATAAACAGATTGAAAATTTGTTAACGACAGTACAGTTGGAGTGGAAAAATATAACAGCCAACTGTGCCTCAAAGAAATCAATGTATGGTTGACGCAAAAGGTGGCCATATAACAAGTACTAAGGCTACAAATAAATTTATTTAATCAGATTAATAATAAATGCAGATCTAAATATGTGAAAAGAATTCCTTGGCGCCAAAAAAAGTGTAATATTAATTAGGGATGTAACGAATGTTCGCATTCGCTTTCGCATTCGCAAATTATTCGCTTACTTTTGCTATTTGCAATCGCTTTTGCATTCGCTAAAATATATGCGAATATTTCAAGTGAATACTAGACAAAAAAAAATTATTTCTTTTATGAAAATAGTTTGCGATTAACAAACGTCAAAAAAAAAACGAAAAATCAGGAAAAATTCATTCCAAGTTTTCTTAATATGTATTTTGACAGCATTTTACATGAAATGTTGAACGGAGTACCAGGCTTTAGGGCGAAAGTATGAATGGGTTGATTGCCTAACATTTTGTAAACTTATAATTAATTATTATCTATACTTACTCTTATATAAATTTATTTGCATGTGATATTTTAACGAATTGTAATATTTGCATTCGCTTTCGCATTCGCATTTGCTTTCGCAAAAAATTAAAATGTATTATTCGCTTTGAATTCGCTAAACTGATATTCGTTACATCCCTAATATTAATTGTTTTGCTAAAAAAATATAATCAAAGTGAACTTTTGTAAATACTTAAAATAAAAAAAAAAAATAAAATAAAAAGTAAAATAAAATAAAGAAATTTTAAAATTAAAATTAATACTTTTAAAAACCCCCGATATATCTAGAAAAGATGTGATATCTTTTAAACGGCTGGACCGGTTTTTTTTTAAACATTGTTAGAACCTTTTCGATCAAGTCACCTTTCAAACAGAAAAAACTAAATCAAAATCGGTCCAGCCGTTTGGTCTGTACGTGGACACGGACAGACACACAGATACACAGAGTCACAGATACACAGATACACAGATACACAGATACACAGATACACAACACACACTACAAACTTATAACACCCCTTTTTTTGGTTGGGGGTTAAAAAAGCTTTATTTTATGTAAAATGTTTTTTTTTTTATAATACATGATATTTATTTATTGTATCTTCATATATGAACTAACAATAAGTATTCAAATCTTAAATATAAAAATATAATTAGGCCCGACCAGTGTCGGACATAAGCTTAGTAATAGTTATATATAATACATAAGTAGTGATAATCAAAAGGAAAAAATATAAAAAAATAAATAAATATAAAAAGTCACTAGTGGCATATTCAAATCACGATGTATATTTGAATTTTTGATGTACCATGGAGCCGATGTTATCATGCGTAAAATTTTGTTTTGCCTGCGTTGAATTTTCTCTACATTTGAAGCTGAAGCAGTGCCCCATAGTTGCATTCCATAGCACCATATTGGCTTTAAAAGCGACTTGTATATTAAAAGTTTACAGTCTAGGCTAAGTGTTGAATTTCGACCAATCAGCCAATGTACCTGAGTTAATTTAAGTTTCATTTGAGTTAACTTAGAGTCAATATGGTGTTTCCATGTAAGTCGTCGGTCAAGGTGTATACCAAGATATTTCACATGTGAATGTTGAGAAACAACTTGTTTGTTAATCCGAATGGGGGAACAAGTATCTCTTCGTAAAGTAAATGTTACTTGAACACACTTTTGTTAATTTACCTTGATTCTCCATAAGTTTAACAAAAGCTCCATCTGGCTAATGTGTTCCTGGAGTTTGCGGGATGCCTCATCAGGGTTTTCATGCATACTAAGGCAGGCTGTATCGTCGGCAAATGTGGAAGTATGGATACTACTGCTCACTGGCATATCACAAGTATAAATTAAATATAAAACTGGTCCCAGTATACTCCCCTGTCGCACACCAGATAAAATTGTTTCAGGCCTACTTGTAAAGTCTCCTTCCGCAACAGTGAACTTACGGGAAATAATGTAACTTTCCAAAAGATTTAAAATGTTTATTGGTAAGTAAGTCTTCAATTTTAAAATTAGGCCTTCATGCCACACTTTATCAAATGCCTGGGAAACGTCAATAAACAGCGCAGAACAATATTTTTTTTCCTCAAAAGTTCTTCTTATAAATTGAACCAATCTGTGAGTTTGTTCAATGGTGCTATGCTGACTTCTAAAACCAAATTGATGGTCTGGTATGCACCCACTACTAATTAGAATTGGGGACAATTTTGTTTTGAGCAGTTTTTCGAAAAGCTTTGACATTGTAGATAGTAGACTTATTGGCCTATATGACTCAGCCTTGGTTATATCTTTGCCCGGCTTTGGAATCATTTTAACCTTGGCAAGTTTCCAGTTGTGTGGATAATACTCCAGTCGTAAAATAGCATTAAATATGAATAACAGGATTCTCATTGCAATACGAGGCAAGTTCATCAGCTTCTGATTACTAATTCCATCAATACCCGGAGCTTTCTTCGGGTTGAGTTCGGCAATTAATTTTTGTAAATCACGCGTCTTAAACTTTATGTGTTGAGGGGGTAGAGCGACTATATTCGGCAAATCAGCAACACCAGTACATATATTTGGCGTAAAAACGGATTTTAAGTGCTCAGCAAATATTTTACCTTTTTCAGTATCGCTTCTTGCCCAACCTCCGGTAGATGTGCGTAGAGGTGGCTTATACTCAACGGGTGTTTTAAGCTTTCTGGCAGCGCGCCACAAGGAGTAATTAGACGCCGGTGTAACATCAAGACCCTCCAGATAATTTTTAAGAGATGCTTAGTGCACTCTTTAAATCTGATTTTATTTTGTGGTGATCTGTGCTGTTGCCATTCCCTTCTAGCCCTTCTTTTTTCACGTACGAGACGTTCAATGTCTGTAGAATAAATTTTATTAAACCCAATCTGCGGATGGGAGATAGTGGCATGTTCAGCAGCCTGTTTAATATTCTCGCTGAGATTGGCAATGTTCGATTCAATATCATCGGGTGTTCTAAGCGTAATGTTTTCCGTACAATGACTGCTGAGATATTTTTTGAACCCCAGCCAATTATCACGATTGATCATCTTCACATATGGGTCAGGTAAGTTACTTCTTAATGAGCTACAAATTGTAATGATCGTCGGTGAGTTATCGGACGAGAGATCAAGAGAAGCTTGAACTTGAATTAAATCCCTAGAGATATTTTTTATGACGCCAAAATCTATAACATCCGGAATTTTTTGTATGTCAGTAGGCCAATAAGTGGGCTCCCCACTCGAAATGACATCCAAGCCCATTTTTGAAATAGTGTTGAACAATGCTCGACCTCTGGGTGTAACAAGGCGCGAACCCCAGAACGTTATGTAAAATGTGAAAAATTATTGTAGACATACTGTATGTATGCATGCACGGCAACACGGTTCAGAAAATTTTTGTTGTCTATTACGTCATAACATGCAAGTATTTGCCAGAAATATCTCCAAAATAACATTCAAACTTGTAATGATTATTTAAATAAAATTATTATGGCTACTAAAAATATGTTTCAGTATATTATTTCAAGCTTTCCGGCTCTGGAAAAAAACCGTATATAAATTTATACAATGAACAACATTGACCGCACTTGACGTAGTTTCTTTCATTTTTTTTTTGTTTTGTTTTGCTATTTTTATTAAATGTACTTTTATTTCTTGTGAAAATTTCTAAACAGGGAAGGTTAGCGGTTTTTCACTTGTAAAAACGAAACTATTTCCTTTGTGGTTGATTTAAATAAAAAAAAATTATTGAAAAAATTTAAATATGTTTTGCTGCTATATTGAGATATATGTATGTATGTACATGCATATGTACTTGTTTTTGTTTTCAAGGTTTTAAATTGTTTCATGGCGGACTTCCCCTTTAGTTTTGCAATAATGTACTTAAATCTCGCATATTGCATTTCATATTATACATGTGTGTGGATATGTAAGTATGTACATTTGTGCGGTTAGTAGGAAATTTTTACGTGCCAGGAATGACTAAAACAAATGACTAGTAGGTATTTTATAAATATTTCCCTTACAAATGTCATTAAGAAACACATACTAAGTGTAGGCATAAGTATGTATGTATATAAAATAATCTTAAAGAAAATGGCGGCTAAAAAGTATTGAAAAATTTATGCCACTTTATTGCTTTATATGTATGTATATTGTTTTTTAATCATCTGGCATCTCCATTCTTGCCTTAGGCGCTTCTGCTTAACACTGTTCCAAAAGTGTTGCAAACCTCTTTAAGGCTTATTTGAACGTTATAAATTTTTTGCTTGGTTTTGAAATTTTTTTATAAGAATATTTTTCTTAAGTTCATCAAGATGGGAGATGATAAAAAAAAGAAAGAAATGCAAAAATAAAGTAGCAGTGTGTAGTTTAAATAATTTGATATGCACTTTCAAAAACCAGCTTCAGCCTCTGGCAGTGCCGAGCAGCTAGCTCAATTGTTTCTTTTATGTTGGCTGACTAACTGAGCTGGCTGGCTGGCTGCTGATATTAAGTTTTTTTGCAATTAAGTTTTATAGCAAAAATTAAATAAAATAATCAGAGCACTTCATATAATGTTTTTTAGGCTTAGGGTCTTAAAACTAAAGCACACGTTTGCTCATAAATTTTATATTCTCGTCATAGGAAAAAATAAAATTGTTAAATATTTATGAGTTAGCCCAACAATTCTATTAAACGTGAGACAGATTTTTTTTCATTGCTTATGACTACAGTAAAGTAATTTTTTATTATTGTACGGCAACATGATTGGCGATAGACAATCTTACATAAATATTTCTTGATATATTATTACATGTGCCACAAAATAATAAGTTAACGGTTATTTTAAATATGAAATTAACGGCTGATAGAAATATGGAAATATTCCTGGAAAGATTGTATGTACACATGTCTTAAAAAATATAGTTAGTGCTTTGTAAACAGCAAAAAAATTTAAATTTATCACAAGTTATTAAGGCTTTTCTTGTTTTGTTTTTGTATTAAATTTTAAATTTGTTCAAACACTGTTTTGCATAAAAAGTTTTTACAAATATGTGATATATGTACATACATATGAAAAAAACTTTTTACGGTACGTTTTGAAAGTTATTCTTTTGAAATGTAATGTACGTCTATACTAATACGAAATGTTTTACAAGTTTTTTTAAGGCGAACTTATTCAAAATGTAACTTTTGTATAATGATTCTTCCAAAAGATAAATTTTTACTTAAACCTACATATTTACTTGTTTTAAAAGATACTTATTCTCAAAAAGGTATTTGGTTTTTAAAAGGTACTTTCTTCGAAAAGTACTTTTATCGAAAGTAAATTTTTCAGAAAGTACTTTTTTGAAAAAAGTACTTATGAACGTTTTTTTTTAATTGCACTATTTTTAAAAATTCGTTTCCTAAAAAGTATTTTATTCCAAAGGTACTTTTGCAACAGGTACTTTTTTTAAGAATTTTTTAACGGTACTTTTTTAAAATATACTCTATGTTAAATGATTCCAGAAGGTATTTTAAAATGTTTTCAGTAGGTACTTTTTAAGGCTACTTGTTTCAAAATGCAATTTTTTAAAAGGTACTTTTTCGAAACGTACTTTTTTAAAAGTATGTAGCTGTTTTTTAAAGGAACTTTTCTTTGAAATTGCGCTTATTGAAAGTTAATAACCTTGAAATATAATTTTTCTTTGGAGTTTACTTATCAGAAGGTAATTTTTAAAAAATTCTTTTAAAGAAATATTTAAAAGAAATTTTTTAAAACAAATAATTAATTGTACAGTTCTTTTTCTAAAAGGTTGTTTTTGTAAATAATACTTTTTCTAAAAGGAAAATTTTGGAAAAAAAGTACTTTTTCTAAAAGTTCCTTTTTTTAAAAGGTGCGTTTTGTAAAAGGTACTTTTTGCAAAAAGTACTCTTTTTGTAAAATTAACTTATTGTAAATGTTGCTTATTGTAAAAGGTACTTTTTGTAAAAGTTGCGTTTTGTAAAAGATACTTTTTGTAAAAAGTACTTATCGTAAAATGTAAAAGGTGTGTTTTTTAAAAGGTACTTTTTGTAAAAGGTATTTTTGTAAGAAGTACTTTTTTATTATATCAAAAAAAAAATTGCTTAAAGATGCAAATTTCTATGAAACGACTTGCATATGTACTAGTATACATAGTTTCTATGTTTTAAATTGTTTTTGAAAGGTATTTCTTTAAAAAGTAATTTTTCTTTGAAATGTGGTACTATTTTAACAAGTACTTTTTTCGAAGTAATTTTCTATTTAGTAAATACTTTTTTAAAAGGCTTTTTTTTAATTTTAAATATTCTTCTTTCGTTGTTGCAGTAAGTGAGCGATATCTTTTAAATATATCGTACCATAACCGCCAAAAAGGCTTAAGCGACATAATTTTCGAAATTAATTTTTTTACCAAAATCGATTATTTGCAATCGTAAATAAACGAGGTCCAAAAAATGTGTCCGTTTGTATGAAGAATTTGAAATAAAATGCATATTAAACTTATTTTAAATTTTATGAACATGGCTGACTTTTCCTTTTTAACTTTTGTATTATTTGCTTTATTTTTATTGACTATTTTATTTTTGCTAAGTTCCCCTCTTAAAAACAAACGTATTCACTTTTGTTTTTTTTTTTTTTTTTTTTTTTTGATAATTCACCCATTTTTCCAACTGTTTAATGTCAACAGCACCTCTCTTTCAGAAAAATTTTTTTATACATATTTCCTTTCTCTTCAAAATTCGATGGCTTTTAATTATTTTTTCTTTTGCATTTTAATGTGTTTCCTCTATTTGTATTCATTATATATTCACCATAGAAGTATTTGAAACCTCTACTAAACACACAAGTTCAAGTGCAGGCCAAATAAGACCTAAAAAGTGAATAAGTGCCATCAAATTTGTGTTTTCATGGGTGGCGCGTTTTTGCCAACAAAGGCAGATTGGCAGCATGTTTTTTTGTCACAAAAAGGAAAAAACAAACTAAGACAATGGAACCCCGTATGGATGGACAAGTAAATATTTAAGCGTTGATACAAAAGTTCTCTTTGTTATACAGCAAACAATAGATATTTTGCTATAAACAAATTTGAAGAACTATGGTCAATAATACAATAGATATAAAAAAATAAATAAAAAAAAATTAATGCATAAATTGGTTTTAAACGACTTAAAAGTGGCACTTCCAATATTTTCATAAAATGTCTGCTCTTTAAAAACCTCCTTTGAGTAATAGATATTTATTTCTCAGAATTTTAAGGCGCCATGTTGTTTAGTTTCCTTTTTCATCAGCCTAAAAGTATGACTCATGCAAAAATTGCCTAGAACTTATACAATTGTATTTTCATTATTATTCTCTTTTTGTTTTATTTCCCAAAAGTATGCCATAAAATTTTATTTATTTCATTTTATTACTCATCATTTTCTCGAAAAATAAAATTACATTCTTAAATTAATTACTTGAATTTTTTTCCACTTTTAGGTGTTTACATTTTTGCGTGGGAATAATTAGGAATTAGAGTGATTAGTGTTGGTCTACTTTGACCAAGAGCAAATACCATGCTTTATGTATAATATAAAAAGGGTGAGTTCCAATTTCATAACTTTAATTTTAATAAAGAAAAAGTAGTCTGACATGATAAATTGAAATCTTTTTAATGTAAGTGCCGCTCCTAAAAACGGCAGCAATTTAATACTTTGAGTTGGGAAAGTTTTTTATTAAATCCTTTTTAGTTGAATTTATACATTTTTTTTATTGTTCTGCCTTAAAGTGTAAAATATTGCCAATAATATGAAATGATTGGTGTATTTATAAGTATTAAGTTTGTGTTAATTGTGAAAAATTGAACTACTGCTTTGCAAACTCGCTCGTATCATGTTCAAATTTATTGCGTGTGCAGACTTTTTTGCTTCTCAATTTCAGTTTGTATTTAATTACAGTGAAAACTTTATAAAGCATACTGTCTTTGAAAGACATGACAGTTTAATTTTTAGTTTTAATATCCATAATTAAAGTGTCTTTTGTTTTCAGTTAACAGATTTCAATGTTTTTTTATTTTTTTTATAGTTTTTAATAAAAATTATGAATACGACACTCACCTGTTACTTGTTTAATTATAATGTGTCAATTGTTTTTTTTTTAATACTGGTGCTTTGTTAAGATGACTGATAAATGTGTGTAGTTTTGTTAAAAAATAATTTAAACGTTTTCCGTTTTGTTAATAATTGGTAATTTAGAAGACAGTGATTGCAGAAAAAGAAAATAACATTTCATGCAGGCAATTTTAACCTTGTAAGCACTAAAATTAGTTTGAAATCAATTTTTTCTAATTTGTACGTTATATTACATAAATTTCTGTCAAAGATTTCAACCGAAAGATTGGCCTAAATTGAAGTTTGTTTTGAAGTCTAGAATAAAATGGATTTCATTAACAAGTAATCAAAAAACCGAGTGCAACCCTCTTTAAGCCGTTAAATATCCCAAATGGTCATTCGAAATGAAAAACATAAGAGAAATCTAAAGACGATTTTCAAATACCTGTCGAATGCTACCCATTTTGATATAGTTCGCAGACTTTTTATTATTTTAGTACTCACAAAATGGCGTCTATTGGCCGCCATACTGAATTTTGACACCATATTGAATTCGTGACACTCCAAGATCGGCTCACGCCTTCGGTTTGTAAAGTGCCGCAAAAGAACGCACATGCAAACATACATAGGCTGATAATAGACTTGCCAGATCCAGCTTGGGAAAATTCTTGACATTCACAAAAAATTTTGATTTTTACAAAATTTCTTGACAATTAAAATTATTCATAACGCAGTATGAGTATTTATTATATAAGTATTTTCAGCTGGAATTGTGAAATTTAATATATGTACTTTGGGTCATCTTTTATGACAATGCAATTTTGATGTGTTTTTGGACCTCATACGCCGAACTTAATTCATAATTTATTAAAATATCGCTTAGACATATCTTAATCCTCTTGGAATATTTCGGCATATGTTGCCTTTTTCGATGGTTCGGTATGGTCACCTATCTTCAATTTCTTTAAGTAATACAATTTCAAAATCATTTAACAAATTAACTCCTTAATTATTCTATAAATAATCTTTCATTACGCTGGAACAACTGATAATATTAACTAAAAAATTAAAAAAATTCAACTTTTTGTACCAAAAATTTCTTTAAACCCTTGGATTTTGTCAGCTGTTTAGCAATTATACTTTAGTGTTGAATAACGTTTTAATTATATACAACTGTTTGTATAATTGTTTGTGTTGTTCAATTATAAGTGTTGATAACGTTACTTAGTTTAGCGTGATTTTTTTTTTAAACAAATACTCTCATTAATTTTTTACACAGCTGTGTTTAAGGAAAACTGTGAAGAAATTTAAAAACAAACTTTGCGTGTCAAACAAACAAACGTTACGTGTCAGCTGTTATTGTATTTCTGTCACACTTGTCAAACGTTCGCTGGCAGCCTCACGTTTTTACTAACCAATATCCAGATTTAAACGATACGACCGACCACTTCAAAAGTAACACGATACGAATCGACTAATTGATTAATAATAAATTAATGCTAAAATTGCTTTAAAAAAATTCTAAAACATACACATACATAATTAATTAATTGAATATTTCTGTTTTACCTGTTTGTAGCCACAACAATTAATGCACTTCTTAGCATTGAACTGTTTAAATGGCCTCTTTCCATTTAAAATATATAGTCCACTTCTTCGTATTTATTTAATATGGGATGAGTTGTACAGAAGTGAAATAATAAGAACACACATTTAAAAATTTTTGGCCATAAACATGTTTGAATGTTTAAGCTTTAAATAGCGAAACGTGTTGCACTAAAAGTGTTACATTTGGTTTTGAATAAATGTTTGCTTTTACTCGTATTATATACATATATAGACTCTTATTTATTGTGTCTGTTGCATTGGTGTTTTTTTTTTATTTTATTATTTTTTACTTTTATTTCCATAAAATGTCTTTCGACATGCATTTCAATGGAGTTTGTCTTTGAGTTGTAATTTAATTTGTAGTTTTTTTTTATTTTAAATAAGATCATGTGGCAGTTGGAGTGGAGTGGTCGGTCTCTCGTATATATTTTCGTTTTGGTTACGCATTTAGTATTTTCTGGAAAACCATTTGTTAGTTATTCTGCTTTTATTTTTGTAGTTTAAAATGTATGTATGTAAGTGTGTAAGGCTTGGAGAATTGTATAATTTAGTTTGCTGTTAACTTTGGCTTTGCTTCAACAATTTGATAAATGTGACCCAATAATAATTTGTATCAGTTCAAGATACATATGTATGTACAACATTTGAATTTGCACAATCTTTTTCTTATATATACATATATTTTTTTTGGTTTAGTTGCTCTAATTACAGCTCGTTGATTTCTCGTTTGAAATGATGCTAGTTGAAATATACAAGTAATTCAGAGTAATGTTAAAAGATAAAAAGTTGTTTAGTTTTTGGTTTATCTCTTGTATATTTTGGATTATTTATTTCTCGTCGTGTCATTGTACATTGTACATATTTTTAAACGCGTACGTACGTACAACTTTGAATTAAAATAATATTATAAGATTGCATAATTTCAATCAAGAAATTTTGGAAATGTAGCAATTAGTGTAGTAGTTAAATCTTACCATTGGCAACAAATTGCCGAAACCATTTCTTAAAATGGAAGAATTGTGCCTCATCGTGGATGTAAAGGATTAAAATGTTCTATGAAAATGTTCTGTATCAAATTCTATTATACTAATTCTTTAAACACAACATTTCTTAATTTTCTACTTAAAAGGGAAGAATTGTCCCTCATCGTGGATGTAAAGGATTAAAATGTTCTATGAAAATGCTTTGCATCAAATTCTACCATAATTCATTAAACACGCTAGTGCTTAATTTTTTACTATATGTATTTTAGTATAATTTAATATGGATGATTTTCTTCAATTCCTAAATGAAAATACAGAAAACAGTAAAATTGAGGAAGTTTGGCGATTTAAATGATGCTGAAAGAAAGCTGGTAACACGTTTTTCCTTTTGAAAGTTGGCAGCATCTTTTGCATTTTTAGCAAGTTATACTATGTTTAGACGGTACGTGCTTCGCTCTCTATTCATGCTTCACGCCCCAATCATGACCGAATCCACTTGCTTCCCCATACAAAATTATGAGAGCGAATCAAGTAGATTCAATATGAATCTACTTGCGAAGCACGTAAAATTGGTATCTTCTCTAACTTTTATCGCAGTTAATCGCCACTTTATCTGAACTAGCTATCAAAACAAAATAGGTATATGTGTATGTGTGTGTTTGTAAACAAATAAAAACAAACCAAGAAACATGGATGTGAGTTTAATATAAATAAATTTAATTAAGTTATGAATAACATAATAAATTCAGTAAAGTGCGACTTTGACTCGCGCATGAAGGGTTCCGTACGTTGGCTTTGAGCATTTTTGTTAATACAGCGTTTTTTTACGTTTTTTAAGATGAAATAATTTTTTTTTGATTATTTTTCGCTTTTTTCTCGTTTTGGCGATTTTTTTAATTTTTGCGATTTTTTTTTAATTTTGGCGATTTTTTTCATTTTAGGAATTTGTTTCATTTTGGCGATTTTTTTCATTTTGGCGATTTTTTTTTCATTTTGGCAATTTTTTTAATTTTGGCGATTTTTTTAATTTTGGCGATTTTTTCATTTTGGCGATTTTTTTTCATTTTGACGATTTTTTCATTTTGGCGATTTTTCCAGTTTTCCGCGATTTATTTTCGATTTAGAATTTTTTTTTTAATTTGGTGCTTTTTTTCGTTTTGGCGATTTTTTTTGATTTTGGCGATTCTTTTTTCGGTTTGGCGATTTTATAATTTTGAGATTTTTTTGTTTTACCGTTTTTGAAAATTTCAAGAAGTTTGCTCTTACGGTTTCCAAGATACAGCAAGTTATCAAAATTACATAGTCAAAATTACATTAACTGATGGTACACCCTCTAATTAAAATTTTTAAATTTTAGTGTTAATTGTTGTAGTCTATATAAAAATAAACTAACCTTACAAATTTCAAGTGCATATACATACAATTGTATGTATATTACATGGGATTTTAAAATTTTTCGTTGCTCGTTTTGGCACACCCTTTAATTTCCAACTCTCATGTATTTGTTGTTGTAGCGGCCAAGGGTCTACACACTCTGTCCAAATTTCAGGTCCGTAGCTCTTACGGTTCTCGAGAAAATACCCTGTGACGGACAGACGGACAGACGGCCAGACGGACAGACGGACAGCGTAGCGAAAACAATAGGGTTCCTTTTTCACCTTTGGTGTACGGAACCCTAAAAAGGAAAAATAAGAAGAAAATATAGAGATGTCTTCAAAAACAAAATTTCGCATGAGTGGAATTTATGTAAAGTATGTATGCTCAAGGCGAATTCATAACAGGTGGCCTTATCGCTACAAAAATACAACAATAATAAAAACAACATGCAATTCGTCTGGCTTCACAAAACCCCATCTGTCAAAAACAGTTGACTCAAATACCAATACATTCACATTTATAAAAACATATTTTACTATCCATGTGCATCTATCATCAACAACACAGAAACAATATTTGTAAAATAAATGTAATTAAAATGTTGAAAGACGGTTCAGGTTAGATGATCTTGATATTTTTGGACAACGTAAAGAAACCTTACTTGCTGCCTTATTGCAGCCCCTCCGATGGTTTTTTGGACGCGAAATCAGTGGTATAAAATGTGTTCTACTGGCTCATCATGGCCGTAAACGCAATATTATGATTAAATGCATGAAATTGTTTACAAAAATGCACAAAGTTACTTAAAAGTGTACAACAAATAAACGTACGTCTTATTTATACATACATACATACATATATAAGAAGTCAGCTAGTACTAGCTGGGCCCGGCAAAAGTTGTCTTAACCCCACAATTAAGAATTCGCATTGTGTTGAGTTGATACATGAAGAAATGCAGCGCATTGTGGCAATTAAATGCAATAGGAAATGTTAAGGTATGCTTGAATATTTATTTCTATAAACTTAATTTATAATTTATGTATCTGTTTAAGGTTTCCCAAATATCACGTAAAAATTGTTGATGTGGTGACAACGCTATTGCATCGTCGTTTACCAGCCACCAATTTCATGGTTGAGAATTTGGGAACCATTGAATTGGGCTTTGTATATAAATACTACACATCCAGATTTTCACAAACATGTCTAGTCAACTAAAAGCTGACATGATGGAACGAGCAAATACTCTTTGCCTCAAGTAATGCAGAACGTTTGATAAAATCTTATTTCTATATTGTGCGAAAATCCGTGCAAGATTCTGTACCAAAGACTATCATGCATTATAGGCGAGACACATTGGTAGAAGTATTTTGTATTAGATACAATTTTTTTAAAATCATCAATAAACTAATGCAATTAATCATTTTGCAAGAGTTAATTCAGAATGCATAGGTTAAGAAGGGTGGTGCTATACCGCACCCCCACTCGGAGATCCAATTGGCTCCATTGTGATAAGTATTCATACAATATAATTCTTTTTACTTTAAAACATATTTTTTAAACATAAAGAACGATATAATTTTTTCCCTTTAAATGTAAACAAACATTAGATAGAAGAAGAGATTTTGACAGTTGGGGTTTAAGCAGTCTTCGAACACCTGATAATCATCAGGACTGTTAGGGTCACCTGTTATGAATTCGCCTTGTGTATGCTTATGTGTATGCATGTATATACGTGCGTATGATACGTACATATGTTTGTGTGAATATACATAAAAAAAATGCCACGCGAACAGTGATGCCAACTTTTTCAGAGCAAAAACCACTGTGTGTTCATAAAAAAGCACTAAATGAAATAAGTACTCGTATATATGTATGTATGTACATATGTATGTATGTACATAAATATATTTTTATTTATTTTTTTATATTTATCTATTTATTTGCAATACAGAGAAAGCCCATATGGCTAATTATATATGTATTGAATTAGTAAAAATTAAAAATTTAAGTTAACTACAATTTTAAATTTATTACATTTCATAGGTTTTTGTAATAATTTCAATTATATCGAGCCATATTTCGATTTTGCTTATAAGTAGAATATGAGTAGGAAAATAATTGAAGTTCATTTGGGAAGACACTCCAATTATGGTGTACTATTTTAACAAAAGATAATCAACGAGAATTATACTCCTCGTTTCAAGAAATGCAGTTTCATCTTTTTCCTCTGGCCATAAAACTGGTTTAATAAAACAATTAGATTTTTAGGTGTTTCGTCTGAATTAATTTTTACATGAACTTGGTTCAGTATGTTACATTCTGAACAACGTAAGCCTTTTCTTTTTAGACCGTATTTTATATGAATGAAACAATTTGATTTATAAAATTATTATTGTATTTCTAACTTACTTTTCAAATAGTTATTAGCGCTAAAAATTATTTCTACTTCAACATTTGAACATGGTAATGTTAATAGTCCTAGAGCAAATATTGACAGTATTAGAAATGGATTATGATCAGTTGAATTTCTAGAATTATGAACTTCGATCGAAAATTTATCAGTTCTGAGCAAATTTTTCCATTTATTTATCCTTAAATTTCTAATACTTCGTTGCATTTCTTCAATTTCAGCTAGAAGCAATGGATTCAGTTTCCAAAAAGATATTAATTTTTTTGCCTTACTGTTTCCATTTACAGAAGTAATAATGTGTAGTTTTTATGTACTCAGTGGAAAAGTTACTGGTTTACATTTTTTTTACTTTTGTCCACTTTGTTAGAGAGCCTTAAGTTAGTACTTTTCAGAAGCATTTTTGGAAGCTTTCGTTATCAAGAAAGCAATACATTGCTTCCCTCAGTGGTTAGTAATTAGATTATTGTAATTAAACTATTTTATAACGTGCATGGTATCCTCTGTAATTTCTAGAAATATATTATTTTTTCTCACTATGAAAGATAAAGTTTTTCTTCCTTCATATTTCACCAAGCTGAATTAACATTCTGCAAAGGAAACTTTGCATGTCTAAAAGGGGTGAAAGCAGATAGTTTTTGAAAGTGAAAATAAAGCCACCACACTTTAACAAATTAATATTTAGTAGATTTGTAAAACGCACTAAAATCAAAGGTGAAAAGCACCAAAAAAACGCACTAATTTCTTTTTAAAGCAACAATTTGAAAAATTCCGCACTGTTATGAATTAAAAAACTCTAAATCTAGTACGAAAAGCACTAAATTGGCACGATGCACACGAAGCACGAATGCGTAGTCTAAACAGTATGATTCATAAACATGATTCAGAGAGCGAAGCAGGTGATTCAACTCGTCGTCTAAACATAGCATTACTCTGTTCACAATTTCGTGCGAAATGCTGTCAAACTACATATAAAAGTATTCGGTACGAAATATTTGCGAAATAAATTCGCAAGAGTAGTACTCTGTTCTTGGTGTGAAAAACACGGAAAATCATGTCTTTCCATGCAAAATTAGTCTGGCATCATTTTAGTTTAGCTGCGAAACAACATGAGCAGTACTTTTTTCGCACGGAATTTTAGCAATGTTGCATACTTTCAAGCAATAAAAGCGACAAATTTATTAAAAAAACCGCGAGTTGGGCTACATTTAGTACATGTCAAATTTTTCACGCGAAATAACGAATGGCACTGAAAATTTTTCACAACTTCGAACAGAGTATCAGGCTTTTAGCGGTAAACGGTATTAATGACGAGCAGTGTTGCTTGGTTTAGGAGATTTATTTTTGGGTAATGGGAATGCAAATTTCTATTTTGGGGGTATTGGGGAATTTGCTGAGGATTTTTTCAGATTTTGGCCATTTTTAAGGTATTTTCGTTTTGCATACTTATTTCATCATTGTAATTACTGCATTTTTAAAGTGACAAACTCTTTGAAAATGGCATTAAACAGAGCAGTGTTGCCTGGTTAGGAGATTTATGTATTCTGAAATTCGAGATTATTTTTGGAAAATGGGAATGCAAATTTTGTTTTAATCACATTGGCGATTTGTTGAGATTTTTTCCAGGTTCTGGGCATTTTTCAGGAATTTTTATTAAGCGTATTTTTTCATAATTTGCAGTTAAAGTTGTTCTTATACATATGAATATGATATTTATGATTAACGAATAGTTTCTTAATCGGTTTCAATTTCAGGATTTTGCAATTCGTTTTATAAAATGAAATATGTTCTTAATACTTTTATTGTTGCCCAGTGTTATAGCTAATTGTAAAAAGGTGGTGGGAAATAAAATAAATGCAAAAAAAAAATAAAGATAATTGTCTTGTAAAGCTTTCTGTTTGAGGTTTTTAAACTTATTATGTTTGTATATGGAGATTCTCAATAACGTATTAAGAGTTTTACTATGTATAAACATACGAAGTATGTTAGCTAAATTCCAAAAATTTTTGGGTTGAAGTGTACTGGCGAGTTCCATAAGCGGGAACGAAATGCATATAGACAATTGCTTAACCATGAACAACATTTTCGGAAGTAAGAAAAGTTAAACTAGACTTTTAGCCGGGGGACATGACGCATTTTTCTGTGCCACCACGCACTTTATCAGCTTCCATGTCTATTTTATGATATTGTAAAATATTCTCTTTCCGTAAATTTTGTGTTGCAAATAGCAATGAAGAGGTCTTACATTTCGAGATATGACTCAAAAAAATCTTACAAGCCCTGATGCTGAGTGCATCGCCCTCTACATACTTTACTTTGTATTATTAAATCTATATACATAAAATGTTTATGTAACTTTTTTTCACACATTGTTGACAAAACTCGTAGGTGAATATGAAACCTCAGTACATAAATTTTTCAATAACAACATTGTAGTTTTCTATTTAACGATTTAAAAAATTGGAATGCTCATTTGTTTAGTGGTTTTGAAATCTGTTGCAATCATTCATTCATTCATTTACAAAACAACATTTTTAACCGTGTGGCACAATGACAAAGAAAGAAATTAATAAGAAAAAAGAAAATAAGCAGAAAAAAATTGAAAAGAAAAGCGCACAAAAGGAAGATGACTTCAGTTCATGAGAAATTACTCAAAAGTAAGATCTATTTATGTATGTCACATTAATACTGGTAGCTGCACTGTTCCACTTAGATGCATACATTTGCACAAGCCTACAGAAACAACACAAATCGAAAATGGGTCTATAGAATTGTCACTAAACGGACATCAAAAGCAATAACTTTTTATTTCATTTTTCCATGGCTCAAACCAGATTTGACAAATGTGTTGACCCATTTATTTGCAGGCTGTTTTTCTTTTTTTTTTATTTATTTGTTTCTTTAATCGGATACAAGATAAATTTTGTTTGATTTTTATTCCATGATATTTCTTGGTGATTTCTGTTAAAATAAATTATTATTATTTGATTTTGATTATTGCAAAATTGTATTTTAATGTTATTGTTTGGAAGTTTGTTATTTATGGTATTACTCCAGGTGGCTGCAGTCAGCCAGCGAGACGATTTTTTTTTTTTTCATTGTTTTGGCCGAATTTTAAGTGGCTGACAATGTGTTATGATGGTGCTGCGACCGAAAACTTGCATTTCACGTTTGAAATAACAGTGTGCTTGCTTGCTGTTTTTGGTAAAAAAAATAAATTTTTGATCACACCAAAAAAATTTATGTTTTTGAAATGCAAATTTATTCTTTTGACACAATTAAATCATATCAAAGCACAGCAAACCACTAAGCAGCAAAGTGAACCCAGATTTTAGATAGTGATTTTATATATTGTCTTACATTGTTCAAAAATACTCGTAGGAAAAAAAATATAAAGTCCATATAAGGCGTGTAGATTCCGATGTTGTCTGTAAAGGTAAAGTTGAATGAAATGGTACAAAGAAAAGAATTTATATAAAATATAAATAAATAAAAAACAAGTAAGAGTGCTATATTCGGCTGTGCCGAATCTTATATACCCTTTACCAACGTACGTACATATATATAGTATACAGACACATACATACATATTTGTTTTGTGAAAAAATTTATCATTTTTTTAAAGTTTCCATCTTTGGAGCTGTAATTTTCATTTTTCAAATTTTATACGCCAAACTTTTCTTTCAGAAGCATAAATATATTCAATTTATAAAGAAAAAGAAAAAAATTTTTAGACCTATTTAATTTTACATAACACAAAAAGTGTAAGTTTTCCAACCCTGGAATCATAATTTAGGATTTTTCTAATTCCTTGTACCAATCTAGTTCTTTAAAAAATACATAAAATATGTTAAGTGAACGAAGCAAAAACGAAATAAGAAAAAACTTAGTTTCATTTAATTCCTTTAATATTAAAAAATTCAGTAAAGTGCGACTTTGACTCGCGCACGAAGGGTTCCGTACATTCGGTTCTGAGCACTTTTTAATGTGGCTTTTTTGCTTTTTTGAAGTTTTTTTCAGTTTAAAAGATTTTTTCAGTTTTGTCGCTTTTTTCTCATTTTGGCGATTTTTTCTGTTTTTCTCGGTTTTTTTCATTTTGGCGATTTTTTCTGTTTTTGGGGCTTATTTTCATTTTGAAGATTTTTTTCATTTTGGCGATTCTTTTTCCATTTTGGCGATTTTTTCCTATTTTGGGGTTTTTTTCATTTTGGCGATTTTTTTTTTCATTTTGGCGATTTTTTTTCCTGTTTTTGGGCTTTTTTTTTCATTTTGGCGATTTTTTTCTGTTGTTTGGGGTTTTTTTCGTTTTGGCGATTTTTTTTCCATTCTGGCGATTTTTTTTCATCTTGGCGATTTTTTCTGTTTTGGGGTTTTTTTTATTTTGGAGATTTTTTTCTGTTTTTTAAGGTTTTTTTTCGTTTTGGCGATTTTTTTTCATTTTGGCGATTTTTTTTTCATTTTGGCGTTTTTTTTCATTTTGGCGATTTTTTTCTGTTCTGGGCTTTTTTTCATTTTGGCGATTTTTTTCTGTTTTTCTCGGTTTTTTTCATTTTGGCGATTTTTTTTCATTTTGGCGATTTTTTTTATTTTGGCGATTTTTTTTTATTTTGGCGATTTTTTTCTGTTTTTGGGGCTTTTTTTCATTTTGGAGATTTTTTTCATTTTGGCGATTTTTTTCATTTTGGCGATTTTTGCCTGTTTTGAGGTTTTTTCATTTTGGCTATTTTTTTCTGATTTTGGGGCTTTTTTTCATTTTGGATTTTTTCTGTTTTTGTGGGGTTTTTTTCGTTTTGGCGATTTTTTTTAATTTTGGCGATTTTTTTCTGTTTTTGGGGGTTTATTTTCATTTTGGAGTTTTTTTTTCATTTTGGCGATTTTTTTTCTGGTTTTGGCGCTTTTTTTCATTTTGGAGATTTTTTTTCATTTTGGCAATTTTTTCCTGTTTTTTGGGTTTTTTTTCATTTTGCGATTTTTTTCTGTTTTTGGTGTTTTTTTTCATTTTGGATTTTTTTCTGTTTTTGTGGGGTTTTTTTCGTTTTGGCGATTTTTTTTCATTTTGACGATTTTTTTTTCATTTTAGCAATTTTTCCGGTTATTCGCCATTTATTTTAGTCTTAGACATTTTTTTTGTAATTTGGTGCTTTTTTTCGCTTTGGCGATTTTTTTTGTTTTTGGCGATTTTTTTCGGTTTGGCGATTTTATAATTTTTTGATTTTTTAGTTTTACCGTTTTTGAAAATTTCAAGAGTTTTGCTCTCACGGTTTCCAAGATACAGCAAGTTGTCAAAATTGCATAGTCAAAATTGCATTAACTGATGGAACACCCTTTAATTTAAATTTTTTGAAATTTTAGTGTTAATTTTTGTAGTCTGTATAAAAATACACTAACCTTACAAATTTCAAGTGTATATACATACATACATACAATTGTATGTATATTACATGGGATTTTAAAATTTTTCGTTGCTCGTTTTGGAACACCCTTTAATTTCCAATTTTCATATATTTGTTGTTGTAGCGGCCAAAGGTCTACACGCTGTGTCCAAATTTCAGGTCTGTACCTCTTACGGTTCTCGAGAAAATACTAATATAGTTTTAGACATAGTTAATTTTACATAACACAAAAAGTTAAAGTTTTCCAACCCTGGAAACGTTTTTTTAATTTTTTTATATTTTTTTAATTTAAAATACCAGTTGTAATCGTACTGATGTGTAAAATAAGTTCATTTATTAAAAAAAAATAAAAATTTGTTTTTGGTAGTTACTTTTATATGGCAAAATGAAGTTTAAGTTTTCCAGCTCTGCAATCGTCTGCCCGATTTTGCTGAATTTCAATACCAATCTATTTTGGAAAATTTCTGACACACCAGTCCAAGAACGAAGTCTCTAGCTTTTCTGGGAGCTTCGGAAAACCGATTTCACGTACAGACAGACGGACAGACGGACAGACGGACATCGCTTATTCGTCTTCCCTATGCATAAGGATCCAGAATATATATATTTTATGGGTCGCTTATTGATATTATAGAAATTACAAACGGAATGACAAACCTATATATACCCTTTTACCATTTTTGTTGGTAAAGGGTATAAAAAATATAAGGAAGCGTCTTTAGATACATAAATTCAATAAAGTGCGCCTTTGACTCGCACTCATATGCAATATTATACGAACCTTATATAATAGAATATCTTACTATCTGATGTAGATATATTTTTGGAAAATTTTTAAGTATACGAGAAACGTTTCTCGGTTTATGGTGATTTTTTTTTAGTTTTGGAGCTTTTTTTCGTCTTTGCGTTTTTTTTTTGTTTTCAGGATTTATTTCGGGTTTTGGCGCTTAATTTCAGTTTTGGAGCTTTTTTTTTTGGCGATATTTCGTTTTTGGCATTTTATTTCAGTTTTAGCGATTTTTTTTAGTTGAGCGTTTTTTTTATTTTGGCGATTTTTTAGGGTTTTTGGCGATTTTTTCGCGCTTGGCAATTTTTTTCATTTTGGGATTTTTTTGTTTCAGCATTTTTGAGAATTTCAAGATTTGCACTCTTAGGGTTTCCCAGATGCAGCAGTTGTCAAAGTTACATTGTAAATATTACATTGACTAATTGAATACCATTTAATTTTGATTTTTTTTTAATTTCAGTGTTAATTGTTCTCTGGATGAAAATATCGAATATCTTACCTGATGTAGATATATTTTTTGAACATTTTAAGTACACGAGAAACTTTTTCTCGGTTTTTGGCGATTTCTTTTTAGTTTTTTTCCTTCGTCTTGGCGCTTTTATTTTGTTTTCAGGACTTATTTTGGTTTTTGGCGTTTATTTTCAGTTTTGGCGCTTTTTTTCGTTTTTGACGATTTTCTCGTTTTTGGCATTTTATTTCAGTTTTAACCTTCATAGGGTCTTCGGGTCAATTTTGACCCATTTTATGAGAAAACAAGAATTTTTTACTAAAATTAGTAATGCATGTTTTTAATATTTTACGACTTTTATTTAATATTAAATCTGAAAAGCTAAATTAGGTTTTCGGAAATATAAAATTGCAAAAAAACCATCTATGAAATTTTTTACACTTAAGGTCTTCGGGTCAAATTTGACCTGATGATCAGATGAGGAAGAAACTTATTCAGAAACTGAAGATAACTTGGAATATGCTCACTCATCTGAAAGTTCTAGTGGAAGTGATGTTGACATTGAGTCTACTCCGGCGATTACATCGAAAAATGGCGAAATAAGATATTTCAAGGAACCGTTTATAAATAGAACTGGAAGTATCCAAGCAGAGAACATTATCAGTATGACTCCAGGCTTGACTCGTTATTCATGTTCAAGAATTACAAAGCAAGAGTTTTCTAGCTTCCAATTATTTTTCCCACCTCCTCTGATGCACATTATTTTGAGACATACAAATAATGAAGGTAAACGTGTTTTTGGTGATGATTGGACCAGTACTGTTGGCTGGAGTGTATAGGTCAAACCATGAAAGTACGGAAAATTTGTGGGATTCGGAAAAGGGTAGACCAATTTTTAGAGCAATCATGCCATTGAAAAGATTCAAAAGTATTTCAAGAGTGATACGATTTGACAATAATACGAATTTTAGATAAATTTGCACCGATACGTGAATTATGGAATGCATGGGTTGAAATATTGCCCAAACTTTATAATCCATCTCAAGATGTAACAGGCGATGAGCAGCTGGTGGCATTCAGAGAAAGATGTCCTTTCCGGCAATATATACCATCGAAACAAGCTAAATATGGTTTAAAATTTTGGGTGCTTTGCGACTCTGCTACAGGTCGAACAAGGGTCTATGCCTGAAAAAAACCAAGGCATGCGTGTAGTTCCAGATTTGACAGTTGGTCTGAAAGGTCATAATGTGACTGCAGATAATTTTTTTACGTCTTATCGATTAGGACAAAACTTGCTAGAAAAAAATCACTTTATTGGGAACTATACGTAAAAATAAGGCTGAATTACCGCCGGAGATATTGGCAACCAAAAGCAGATCTGTGTTTTTATCATTATTTATTTTTACAGAGGGTACAACTCTCCTCTCATATATTCCTAAAAAAAAATAAGTCTGTAAATCTTCTCAGCACTTTGCATCACAGCCCAGAAGTCAGTAATCGTGAAGACAAAAAAACGCAGATAATATTAGATTACAATAAATGTAAAGGAGGGGTAGATTTGCTGGGTAAAGTTGTGTCATGTTTTACTTGTAAGAGAAAGACTAATCGGTGGCCTCAAGTGGTGTTCAGTAACATGATAGATATTTCAGCTTATAATGCTTTTGTGATGTTTAAAGCGGCCAACTATGGCTGGAAAGAAAATTGTTTTGCCAAAAGTCGACACTTTTTAGAAAATTTAGGATCACAACTTACTATGCCTTATATAAAGTGCCGAAAAACTTTACCCAGAGCCCCATTTTCTAGAGGAATTGCACAAAAGCTGCGTTATGTAGGTGAGCAGCCGTCAACTTCGACCAAACCTAAAGAACCAGTTAAAAATGCAACCAAAAGAAGTCTATGCCAGCTATGCCCTAAAACAGATAATAAAACACCACTAGTATGTATAACTTGCAAAAAATTTTTATACAAACTGCACTGTGAAACAATAACTTTATGCAGCGAATGTAACCATTAGTATTAAATCATTTTATATCACATCCCATGTACATATACTACCTGAACTAACTATGTATGTGGCATACACTTTATAAATAAAATAATAAATGTTAAAAAATACATCTCACATACATATACTGGATCTAGCTAGAACTATATAAACTCTTATAAAACCAAAATAAAGTTAAATTTTATTAAGGGTCAATTCTGACCCGAAGAGCGTTAGCGTCAACAATTTTAAAGACCCTATGAAGGTTAAGCGGCGCACCCACTTGCAATATAATTGCGCAATTTTTCGTATTGTACGATAATATAATAATAATTGTCCGTCATCGTGTATGTAAAGCAGCTACGTACAATCCATATGTACAATGTGCAAACTTTTATGAAGAGCTTTTTGTGCTTTCACACCGACGAGAGTACAATATCCACAACAACAACACAGCAGACACAAATGCTTGCTCTTACTTTGCAAAGAAACAAGAACAAATTTAAGAGCTTTCAAAGCTGTTTACCTCAAATACAAATATCAGTGTATGTGTGTTTGGACGTAGCTGATGTAAAGGATTAAAATGTTCTATGAAAATGTTCTGTATCAAATTCTACTATAGGGCTTAATTTTTTATTAAATGTATTTAAATAGAATTTAATATGGATGACTTTCTTGAATTCCTAAATGAAAATATAGAAAACAATAAATTTGAGGAAGTTTGGCGTTTTCATTTTTAAAGTTGGCAGCACCTTTTTCATTTTTAGCGGTAAACGGTATTAATGACGAGCAAGAGATTTATTTTTGTGTAATGTGAATGCAAATTTTTATTTTTGGGGGTATTGGGGAATTTGTTGAGGATTCTTTCAGATTTTGGCCATATTTAAGGAATTTTTGTTTTGCATACTTTATCATCATTTTAATTACTGCATTTTTAAAGTGGCCAACTCTTTGAAAACGGCATTAAACAGAGCAGTGTTGCCTGGTTAGAAGATTTATGTATTCCGAAATTCGAGACTATTTTTGGAAAATGGGAGTGAGTAATTTGTTTTTTTGTTTATCGCCAATGTGTGTGGCATATTCGAAGGTGGCACCATACATTGGCAAATATCAAAAGAGTTTTGATTTATATTGTACAATCAAGACAATTTTGTAATGTGGTGGCATCATTGTTTACTCTTTCACTGTCAGGAAAATTGGGCAATTTTTCTTTTTAATATTGTGCCGTTTATTGCATAGTATAGTTCAAAATTACAATAATATGTGCAACAACATATGCAATAATATTGTATAATGGATGGGCCGCTTTAGCAATTTTTTTAGTTTTGCAATTTTATTCATTTTGGCGATTTTTGTTTTCTTTTTGGTTTTGGGTGATTTTTTCGTTTTTGGCGATTATTTTCATTGCCTGTATATTACATTAGGATTTCAACATATTTCGTTGCTCGTTTTGGAGCACCCTTTACGTTTTAACTGTCATATATTTGTTGGTATAGAAAATCCGTAGCTCTTACGGTTGGAGAAAACTAAAAACCACGTTTTAGAAAACTGTTTCTTTCAGAAAAATACTCTTTTTGCGAAAAGTGCCTTTGAGAAAATTACATTATTGAGAAAAAAAGAGCACATGTGAAAAAAATAATAATTTTTTTCAGGAAGTACCTTTTAAGAAACATGCTTTTTAAATTGAAAAAAAATGATTAATTGCTCCAAAACGCAATTTGTGAAATTTGCGTCGTCGTATAAGAAAATACTTGCATATTTTATTGCACATACCTGTTACCTGTATATAGAAAGGCCCTAACTCACTATTTTTTTGCAATTGAAATTTTTGCATTTTTCGATAAATTAGATGTTCTTCTATTTAAATATGCAAAGAAATCAATTTAAAAAAATAAAGAGTTGGTTAGGGCTTTTCTATATTAAGGTAAGTCCTAGTTTGCACTATGCAAGTCTTATTGTTAAGCTGATTAGTTTGAGGTAGAGAGACAGACGAGGGGCACAGAAACGTTTATTTTTCCCTCGCCTCTCTTTCCTAACAAACTATTCAGCTTAGCAATAAGAATTGCATGTGTAAACTAGGCCTAAAGATATTTTTTTCTTACAAAAATAATTAACAAATCTCTTTCACTTAAAAGGTCAATTCTAAAATAAAATTCTATTATAATACATAAAAATTTTTATTTATTACTGCTTAAAATTAACAAAAATTCTCTTATTCGATTTCAAATAAATCAACTATTATTGTATCAATTAAATCGATAGCGTTCGCTCAAAGATGTTAATAAAATTAATTGAATATAAATTGTGTAAAATTATCAATAAACAATAAAATAAAGAAGATGGAAAAAAATTTATCGATAAATGACTGCTTCTAAAGAGAACAATATATTGACTGACTGACTGACTGACATGAAATGAATACAAACAAGCTTCTACAAAAAAAGTATACAATGAAATAAAAAATACATTTTATACAACATTGATTCCACTTAAGCGACAATAAAAAGGCAAAGAACATCGCTTAATTGACTTTTGGAAAAAATAAAAGAACTAAAACTAAATGAATAAAATAACAGCGACTACACTTTTTTATATAATTTTATTTTTTTGTTCTATTACATGCTCATGGAATTACATACATTATGGACATACATGTAAATATTTGTATCTGCGCCTGTTGCATGGATGCGGTTTGTATTTAGAAAGAGAAAAGAAATGTTAGAGATATGTAACTAAAAACACAATTCCAAAAAGGGAGTGCTATATTGCAGCAAGATACTTGATTTTTATGTTTAAAATATATCTTATATACACAAATTAAAAGAAGATACTTTTAGCATTTGAAAAGAAAAACAATAAAAGAGTTGCTTGTGTCTGTCTCATGTTTAGTTTTTCAAAAAGTTAAATTCCAAATGCCAAGGTAAACAAATAATGTTGGTGGCATGGTTTAAAGAGCAGCAGAGATTTCCTTAAATGGAAAGTTTTTTTCTTTTTTTTTATACTCGTACCCTTCACCACAGGTGGTGACTATTTCCAAAATATGTATTTACCACATAAACTAAGCAACATGAAACTATTTATAATTTTCTACGAGGGAGGTTAAGAAATCACCTAATTTTCAAGCTACCCTCGTTAGAATTCATGCAATTGAATTTAGCCAACTTAATTATTTTTATAGCAATCATAAAATTCTAAAACAATGCAAGTTTACTTTTCGTTATGCCCTTTCCAATCCCATAAATTAAACACCCTTTTTTTAAAGCCACTTTATAAAACATGTTTTAAGAGACTCAGCATAAAAATGCAAGTTTTAAAAATAAATATTTTTATTGCCATAAATCAATGTCAGTCTAGTAGTTGTGCTGGTGTGTTGGTGGTGGTGGTGGTGGTGCAGGCTCTAAATAGAAAAGGAGAAAAAAAATAAAAAGGCCTAATTCCTTTTTTGTATTTTAGATATAGAAAAAAATACAAAGAATAATAAAATACAAATAAACAACTTTGAACTTTAGTCATTTTAATAATTTTTCATAATTTTGTCACAAAAGTTTGTCATCATAATAGTTTTTCTAATTTTTTTATTTTTGCTGCAGACGTTACTCCATTTAAAAAAATATGTATGTGTGTATACAAACTGATTACAATATTTAGAACATTTCCTACATTGAAATGGAAAAGTCATAAATTTTGCTTTCATGCAAATGAAAGAAATTTTAATAAAGAGTCTTAAACATGAATTCTGCAAAATGAAAACTACTCTCAACTATTTGAACCACTTCTGGCCTCTGCAACTCCTTTAAGCAGGTTTGGCTCGCTGCCTTATAAAGTGCCACAGAAAAACAACAGCCTACACAACAGGCCATAAAAATAAGCTGCGCACTCTTTAGTTTTGAATTTACAAAATCATCTATAAAAAAAGATTATACATTTATTTACTGGTTGTAATAGTAGCCAGTCTACAACAATAAAAAAAAGTAAATGTATAAATGAAAATGGAAATAAGAAAGATTTTTCTTTTTAAGAAATAAAATCTAGTTTTTTATTCACGACAACTTTTTTCATTAAAAAAATGAAAGAAGAAATATTAGAAAGAGTCAAAAATAGGACTTAACATTTTCGTTTAAAAATACATACATATATACTTCAAAGTATTTATATTTTTTTTATTTCATTCCGGAAAATTCTAGAAAATTAACTAATTTGTCATTTCCCGATCAAGGGGAATTTTAGTCTGGCATCTCGGGTATAAAAATGTACTTGAAAATGCAACCATATTAGTTAAAGCACATTAATGCAACTGTTTATGTATTATCTATATACATACAGTGTTGCCATATACATACATACGTTCAAGGAAAAAACTGCTTTATACGGGATTCACACTATGACTTTTTACCGTGACTTTTCTAGAGCTTATTGTCGAACGTGGTAAAAGGGCGATCAAAGGGATAGCAAAATAAAAGAGAATTCAAGAAAAATGCAGGGCGAAAAATTCATCGTGTAAATCCTATATTACCAAATGAAAATTGTGTGTATAGAAAACAAAAAGAAAATTTTTACACGTTGCTTTGCTTTCAAACCACTGTAAGTAAAATTCTAACTTTCGAAGTGACACAGAAAAACCCCGGTGTACCCCAACCCCAGTATACTTTGGGCCGTAGAACACAGTGGTATACGTTCCGTTTTGAAAGATTGGGTCAAAATCAAGATATATTGCATTTTTAATTTTGTATTGTCTCTCAAGCGATTTGTTGGTGTTTTCAGGGAAATACATCAAAATCTCTTTTTAAATGACTTTAGCTTTTGTTTATTTGTCAAAATTCAACTCTTATAATGATGACCGTCCACCTTCCGGCTAGCACAATTCATATATGTATTTTTAATTTTTTCGTTTTACTATTTAACCCAATTTTTTCAAATTTTTGTAATACAATTGATTAAGTTAGACTAAAAAGTGAATATAATTGAATTGCATCCACCTGAAAATAGACGGCTATCATTGTTAAGAGTTAAATATTGACAAATAAACAATAAATAACATTATTGTAAAACACTTCTCGAATCCTTTTACAATGTATAGTATAAAAATAGCTTGCGGGACAATACAAACTCAAAAATGGAATATCTTCTGATTTTGACCTAATCTTTTAAAACGGAGTACGGCCCAAAATTATGTTGGGGTATCTCGGCGTTTTTCTGTGTCATTTTGACTTACTTACAGTAAGTGTTTTCAGCAACTTCTTGGTTTTTTGGATTTCTTTAGGCATTTTGAGACACACACACACACTTTTTTATTTTTATAGAAATTTATAAATAAGTTTTTAAATTAAAAATTGCTTGAAATTTTCATATCTTATTTTTATTAGATGCATTTTTTGAAGTTTGTGTGAAATTTATATAAACTGTTTTAATTTAATTTAAATAAACTGTAAAACAAGTCTCGCAAGTTTGCCCAATTGCACAAATGGCAATTTTAAGAGTTCTCATGAAAACCCTTAGTGTAATTTTTGAAACTTATATGAAAAACATAAAAATTTTTTTATTAATTTTATTCCTTTTTTGCTTTTCATATGCTTTATGATGAGGGGTTTTATACGATTACGATAAACGTCTCAATCAGTTTGTCACTGATGTGAATAAAAATAAAGGAAAAAAACTGATTGTTGACAGAAAAAACTGCACGACTGCTCAACTGTTCAAAAAACTGCGAAAAACCGATAACTCTGCACATTTGGCAACGTTGTGTACAAAGGAAAAGGGATTGCAAAGTGAAGATATTGTATTAAATTTTCCGATAAGGTTACTCTGTCATACACTTTTCACATAGAGTTGCCATATTATAATCATGCCATATTATCTCTTGTGTTCAGTTCAGTTTGCCATACTGTCATGCTGGCAAAATGTAGATTTCGGATTATAAATCGATAGTTTGTTAAAATTGTTTCATTTTGGCGTGAAAAACACCGGCAAGATCTTCCAGGCGTCCAGACATCCGCGCCATTGGATGCGTTTTTTTTTCCATTAAAAATTAGAAAATTGCAATCAATAGCGACGGGTAGAGAGCAGATACAAAAAAATTATTTGGAGCATAATAGAAAAATAGTGGAAATAAATTTTCTTCCGAATTACTGATACAATTACAAAATTTAGAAAATGACTTAAACTTTCTTAGTTATGCATGATCACCCTGTTACTTTTCCGCTAGTGTTAAAATTTTTCAATTTATTTTTTAATTTTATGTTATTATTTAACAGCTTTTAGCTTGATTAAAACTCCATTCCGCTAAATATTATTTCGAAACAGAATTGTTAAATGTTAGTATCTCAAAAAATGGTTCTTCGAACCCTGCTTTTGGCAATGAATAACGTTAAGGGTTTTCAATGAGAATATAAAAAAATTTGTTTCTGGTTTTAACTTAACGCTTGTTTAACCAACAGCAAACATTTCTTTCAACATTAATTTTTTCCAGATAAGCACTTGTAAGTAAAAAAATGGGTCGAGTTATACATACTTCATTCAATCTTGAGATTCTTTGGACTATTTTTTCTCTTGTTTTGTTAAATATTAATTAAATTGATCTTTTTGAAAGATTCTTTTGATCTCCCTAATATTTTAAGCTTAGATACATATGTATATACATATTTAATCGATTTCAAGTATTTGACATCTAAAATCCTTAATAATATAATTTTGTCTGACCAGCAGGAACAACAACAGGGCGTTGTTTACATAAATAACTTTGTGGTGTTTCTTTTTTTTACCAGACTGGACTTAAATTTATGGTATGTTCAAATCAGTGAAGAACAAGTTTGCAAAAGTCTATCAAGGTCTGTCTATTCATACACCACAGAAAACAAAATGCAAGTTTTATGATCATAATATTTGCTAATACGACTCATATTTTACGTTTAAATTAAATTTATTAGCAAGAAGAAAAAACCCAGACATTTTTCCTCTTCATTGAAGTCACAACATTATTTTACTTTTCAAATTATGTTAAAAACCAACTAATTTCTCTCTTTAATTGTTGCCAGATTAATATTAAATGATAAGCGTTTAATAGAAAATCCTGTATTTACCCCCCCCCCCACAAAGTAGGAAGTTTTTTTTACTCGTGCAGCAGTAAAAAATAAAAAATTATTTTTTTTTAATTTAACCGGACAGTAGCACGAGATAAACGACTGTGACTCTTAGTCTTTTTTTTTCCAAATGGATCAAGCGAACGAAGGTAGTTGAGTTGTAATGAATGAAAATGTAGTAAATTATTTGACAAAATAATAAAAAAAAAGAAATAAAACTATCACGTCAAATAAAAGAAAGTGAAACGCTTTTTAATAGTCTGGAGAAATGACCGATTATAGTGTGGTGATAAATAATAAGAAAATTTAAACAAAATGATTTATAGTTTTATTAAATAGTTAATTAAATTACTCAAAAATAAAAGCTGAATTTTTGTTTTTTATTGAATTTTGTATTTATGCACATTGTATAAGTCATATAAGATAAACAGGTACAATATTATGAGATTTTACTTAAAAAGTATTACAACAATTAAATCTAATAAATTAATAAAAATAAATGTTAATAACACAGCCATAAAAATTATCACAAAATCCTCTTAGAAATAAATTAACTTTGTGTGTACCTTTTTCTTTACGGTCCTATGTTCCTTGCAGGAGTAAAAGAAATAAATATATATATCTTTTTCTTTCTCTTTATAATATCAAAGCTTGAGCAACAAAAACTGATGCGTATTAAGGCTCAGTTAGACGACTGTAATGTAATTTAACTACGTTGCAGTTACATTACATTACAGTGGGGTAACTGACTAAGTAACAGTGTTGCCATATTTTATTTTAAAAAATCTTCTAGTTGAGCAAAAAAATCTTCTTTTGTCATTAAAAATCTTTTTTTTTTCAATCATTTTACTCAAAAAATATTAATTAATCTCGAATTTACTGTATTCAAATTCAGTTGAAATTTATTTATTGCAAGTGAACTAACATAATAGACATAAAGCCAAATTACCAAATGTTTACTAGAAAGATTATGTATATGCCTACTAGATGGCACAAAATATGCAGTGCCGGTCTTTGGACCAGATCTTCCCCCTATTCTATTCTAGATACCTATGTAATTAAAAATATAAAGTACTTATATTTATACATTCTACACACATACATATGAGCATATTATGCTCGAGGACTTCCAGAAGCTGTCACAAAAATAGGAGACAAATTATGGCATCCGATATTGCACTAATTTTCAAATGGAAATGAAAATGAAATTTTTATGAAAATCTTATTTGTTTAAACTTAGATTTTTGCATGTTTACTTTTATTTGCATTTGATATTTTCTTTCTGCTTGTATATTAAAGAAAACATCATTGAAATTTAATCGAAGGAAATACATAAATAGTGATGCAGAGTGTTATTTCTTTTCATACTTTTTATGACGCACAAAAAAATATGTAAATAGTTTAGTGAAAAGGAACTTCAACTAATATGCTTATTTTTAGCTTAGACATCTTTTAGTCTCCTTAACATCTCGAAAAACTTCTAAAATAAGATAAATATTTACATATGGTAACGCTGCTAAGTAATTAAAATAAGAACTGCTAAGAGAGTGAGAAAGTGAGAGAGAGATAGAGAGAGAGCTAGTAAAGTGTTTTGTAAATTTCCACTTTGCACATAAAATTAATAAAAGAGGAATTCTGGTGTGTGGTGCTTTAGGCATGCCTGGTGTAATATAATGGTCCTTCGAATCTAAAATGACTGGTGGAATCTTTTTCAAATGATTTGTGGTTTTATATTATTATCATTTAATAGTTAATTGCTGTATTGAAACCCCATTTTAAGAAGTGATTAACTGAAACAAAATTTGTTAAATGGTCCCTCGAAACCCTTTTTTTTTGCAAAAAAAATTTAAGTGCTTTATTTTGTAAAACGCAATGATAAGCTTTGGCAAATTTGATACGGAAAAAATTTAAATTAAAATAAAAAATAAAATACATAAAATTAAGGTGTTAATTGTATTTTATGAAAAAATTGTTTTATAATTAATGTGTAGTTTTTACAAGTCAAGCAGACGACTGGTCTAGAAAATTTTTATGAAAATCACTTAAAAAAATTAGTGCTTTCCATATAAATTTTATACTCAAGTAGACCGTTGTCGTAACAGGGTGTAAAACGGCTGAACTTTGCGGTTTTTATTCTAATTTCGAATTACAAGGATTTTGTATAATTTTTTCTTATTCCGCAAATAATTGTAGCTGAATTATACACGTTACCTTATTATTAATTTAAAAAAATTGCAATAATTTTTATTTATTATTTTTTAATTGTGTTTTTCCAATCATTGACCTGCAAATAAGTTACAGCAACCATTAAATTTTTTTCCTTTTTAAATAAATAATATTTGCTTATTATTTTGCACTTATCATTAAAAAACTATGCAGCAATTTTTTTAATTTTATTACTTATTTTTTGTTGTGCAATCTTTTATAAACTGAAAAAATTTGTGCCAAATATTTATGAGTCTAATGCAACTTTTTGTTTGGCAAAAAAAAAATACACTTAAAACAAAAAATCATATCAACAAAACTTCATAAAATATAAAATAACAAAAAGGTGCAGTGCAGTCTTATGTAAAATTGAATATGAATTTTAGTTTAAAATTGCAGTTGCATTGCCAAACTTGGCACCTACTGCCGGCACAGTGCAGCGATGCTTGTGTGACAGTAGCACCTGTTACCTTAGATTATGCTTTAATGACAATTTAAAAACTAATTTGGTGTAAAAAACATAAATATTCAAATAAATTCAACTCATAAAGTTACATAATAATTTGGGTTTGAAATTAAAAAATATTTAGAAATATTTTTGCACTTGAGTTTTATAAAAACATATGTGGTGTGTGGTTGAAAAAATGTAAAATAAAAATTTGAGATAATTTTTTTTAAAGAAATAAATGAAGAAACAATTAAAAGGAAGGTTTGGTAACTAATTAAACTATTTAAATAAATATTTATTGGTGTTATTTAGACATGAGCACTGCTCAAGTGATTCGAATGAATAATACCTGGAGGCTTATTCTGTATTGCGATGCGAAAGTCAATGCGACTCCAAAACATGCAAATGCGAACACTTCCTATTCTGTGTTACGATGTTCGCAAAGTACTTTTTTTATTCGCATTTAAAATGCGAAAAGGTGGCAAGTCGGTATTCTGTATTGCGAAAACAAATGTCAGATACGTACGAAAATCGCAAATTATATTCGACTGCAAAACAGCATTCGCAAAGCGCAAAAATGTAAGTGAAAAATAATAATTTTGTTTATTTATTCTTAAATTAATTGATAAATTATTCAGGGAAACAAACAACAAGACCACCAAATCGCACCAATTTGAAATAATGGTGGAATTTATGATGAAACAGCCAAAAATTGTTTATAAAGCTGGAATAGAAATATTTTGCATAATTAATTGTTTTCAATGCTTCAAAATAAATAACCGATTTGCTTGTAAGCAATCTTCTTTGCACCCTTTCATTTTGGTCATGCGCGTCTTCATCATCAAACTATAATGCCACAGAATCCATTTTTGGTAAATTACACAAATATTATATAAATTATTGTTATTTTGTAAGCACAATCACAAATTTCTTTTTCTTTTGTAAATTTAACTTTGACGTTTATTTTAGACCAGCGTTGTTATTTTTGCCCAGCGTTGTTATTTTTGACCGGCGTTGCCACGATTTAAAATAAAACTCGAATGCGATTACGAAAGCCGTATAGAATACCAATTTTCTTTCGCATCGCATTTCATTTGCGCATCGCATTGATTTTCGCATCGCAATTCAGAATAAGCCTCCTGACTTGTTCGCACACTGTTTAATTAGAAAAAAAAGCTATTTTTCGCATTATAAGCGTCAAGATTTTCTACGCTTTGTGCTCTGTGACTTGCAACCTGCAAATACATTCGACTGATTTTATTATTTTGACTTATTTTCAGCTTTCAATTTTACACTTTTAATAAACTTGAGCTTGAGGCTTTTAAAACTGTCATCTACTGTAAAGTATGGTTTGAATCTGACTCTGAATTTCTGGAAGAGTTCTGTTATTTGGAGGAATAAAATGAATGAATTGAATAATTAAATTAAAGCACTAATTTGAAATAATCGGAAAAGCTTTTAAATAATTAACACAAAATATTGGCTTTATTACTTATCTTACTTCTGTAAGCGCAATTTTCTTTTTATTTTTCCAATAATTTAGTTCCTTAGTCCCGGTCCAGACTTGCAATTTTTGTTGCAGCAATTCTTGAATGTGTGGGAGAGTGTTTAAATAGAAATATGTACAGTGGAGGCTCAAAAAAGTTAAGTAGTTTGTTTTGGGGGTGATGAACTTTTCCGAAATCTTAACTTTTCCTTAGTATGAAAAATTCAAGAGGTTGTATGTGTATTTGACAACCTTTTTTGCTTCCCTGCTGCTAACATTATTGCAATCAGAACAAAACAAATTCTACGACTAATTTCTTTTACAACCAACTGATGAGAGCAACTACATTATGCATATAAAATTCACAAAAATAAATATATATAACGGTAACGGTTTTATTTTTGCATGTATACAGGCGTATATGACTCACTATATATATAAATATGTATTGAGGATTTACATACAAAAGTTGAGATCATCTTAGAAAGAAAAAAAAAACTATATATAAAAAAATTGTCTCAGAAAAGTTGAGAATTACTTAACTTTTTGGAGTCACCAATGGTGAATAAAAGCTGCTTAACTTTTCCATATACTTAACTTTTCTATGACTTAACTTTTTCGAGCCTCCACTGTATATACATTTTGTATTCCTCTCTCGCTCTTTTTCACTAAAAAAAAATTAAAAGTTACTGTAACAAAAATTGTGAACCAAAATTGTCCATCTATCCAATTGGATTTCTTCATTGTTCCTTTGTCTTTTTTTTACTTTGCCTTAAAACGTTAACATAATAAACCAAAATTTTCGGAATAAGTTAGTAAAATAATCCATAATGCTGCAGAGAAATAAGTCGAGGCAAAATTATCGGCGGCGGCGGCGCAGTAATTTTGTGACCAGCGGCTGCGCGCGGAGAGAATTTTCAGCTGCTCAAATAAGCATTTGATAACTTACATAAAGAGAAAATTTAAAATTGAAAACCTATTTTCATAATTTTTGCTCCGAAATTGTATGATTTTGTCTCTTTGAGCAGATAAAATTTCGGCTGGGTTTGAGCCGATGCAATCCGTCGGCTTCGAGTCGATCAACTTGTTTCTCTGTAATTCTGCCTGTCGTTAATCTATTCAGTACAAAATATCAAAATAAAGCAGGCACAAATGATAATAGAGTTGCCAGATGTCATGAGCGTGTAACAGTTTAACACAGTGATGCTAACTTTTTATTTAAACTTACTGCACGTCTCTTAAAACTTAGCGTATTTGATATGGTAAATGGTTTAATATCTATTGCATAATGGAACTTTAAAAAGAGAAATATCAATAATAATAATAATAATATAATAATAATATTTCCTTAAAAATAAAATTTTATGTTCTGCACCGACCTTAAATATTTTAAAAATATTTTTTCATAAGTATGTAAAATTACTATTAAAAAATTGTGAATTTCGCATATCATTCGCGAGCAATTAATAAAAATTTTGTTACAAATTCATTGCCCTTAATTTCTAATCATCCAATAATTTTTCCTTGTTCATTATTGATATTTCCATAAAAATTGATTTAATTATTTTTGCAGTTTATGTTTTCTTTTTGTTTTTTAATCGCAATAAACTTTGAATATTAATTTAATTTTTAGTATGTATTTATTTTTATCATTTTAAAAACTCCCTTCCTGCATGTTAATAAAAGTTGTTTTCTTTTTGTTTACTTCTACCTCTTTAAAGTATTTTTAAATAAATAAACTTGTTGATTACTTAATTGCTTTGTTATATATTTCTTTTTTTTTTCAAGTTTATGAATATTTTTAGTTTCGCTGTTCATAATTTGAATACGTTTTCTTTACACTTTATTACTTTTATTTAGTACAAATTTCAATTTAATTTTTATTTCTACATAAATACATTTTCTAGGTCATTTACATTTTATTAATTTCTATAGTCTAGTATTTTATTTACACATTAATAATTTTGCTTGAAATTTTCTTACACATTCCTCATTTTTTTTTGTAGCTATTGTAACAACGCTGCATTATAAATAAATCTACTAGTTTTATTTATTTATTTATTTTTGTTTGTGAAATTTTAAATTTTATTATACTTGTTAGTTTACATGTGTTTCTTATAGTTTATTATTATTTTGATTAAATACGGGTTTTACAAGCGAACTAAATGCCTGCCAGTTGCACTTACGAGGGCTGCTATTGAAAATGTGCGCGTCATTATGGCAAAAGAAGAGCATTTTTAGAGCTATGCTCTTTATGTCAGACACAGCATTTAGGACGTGATTTTCGTAACAAAAATAATCAACACTATTACAGTTATAAATTTATTTTTGTTTTGATTTCCTTGTTTACATTTTTAAGTTTTCGGTTTTTTAGTTTTCTCTGTTCGTAAAGAAGGAGATGCCAAATGACTTACTAATAAGAACTTTAAAAGGAACAGGTGTGTTAAGTCTGTGAAATGTTGTCTACACATGCAAATATAAAAATAAATATAATAAAATAATAAAATAAATAAATTTTATGAACATTAAATAAATGGTTTTAAAAATACAAATAATTTTATTGCATTATTATTTAACATGTGATAAAATTGTTTTATAGAGCTAAGCAGCATAGCTCTAATCGGGTGTCCTCAGACAACTCTCTACTTTTTTATTATTGAGAAACATAGTGAAGAATTTATGTTTTAGACATGTTGTCTATATGCATTTCATTCCTTTTTAAGAAACTCATGAGTACACAGTAAAAACATTATTTTGTATTCACCCTGCAGAAAATTTGGTGACAACTGAATCAAGCGTACTTGTCGTAGGACTTGAGAAAATGGGAGTGTTAAAAAAAGTAGGGCGCAGTGTACGGTGAAAAGAAGATATATCGTGTAAATGGTTACATATTCACCATTTTCGTGATGTATCTAATATATTGAAAAATGCCAAAATCTCGATTTAAAAAAAAAAAAAAAAATTATGAGTTAGGTTGTTTCTATATTAAGGTAACTATGTTGTTTAATATTTTCTATACGCTGCATTATGTTAATGCTAATGCAAATTTATCAGAAAATGTCCAACCAAATTCTTGAAAAAAATTGGAATTATATAAAATCTACCATAAAGTAATTGAGAATTACTAAACATCTTAAAAGCTAAAAAGCTTCAACAGACTCGTTCTAGTTATTGGGAGTCGTTCTAGTATTGTAGCTGAGTCCAGGACCTATCAAATAATATAAATATATGTTTTTTTTCCTTTGGATTTTATCTGCATTGGAAGCTGAAAGCGAGACATGATCCATCAAAAACTGGGATTTAAAAACAAATGTCTTTTAGAAAGCGGGATGTGTAATATGCACATATACAGTTTCGTATGTACTTAAGACACACAGTTTTCACAGTTTCTAACATTAGAAAACTTGAACTTCAAGAAATTCAGAATGTGCGTATTCTTAGAGGACCACTTGGACATTAATCTATGACCAATATTATCCGACAGTATTGACTTCCAAATGTGCGCATCCTTCAGAAAATGCCATGTTGAAAACTGGGCAATTCGAGTATCTAGTTCAAATTCATGCTTTTCGGAAATAGATTCATGGGCAATAATAAAATAGGAGCATTACTTTTTTCCGTCTGGGTTGCCTCATTTACTGGAAAAGTCCTTTAGAAATGCATTATAACTTAACAGCTTTAAGAGCTCTGTTAAGACACTAATAAAGCTCTGTTAAAGCACAAGGTTCGTGTCAACGCTTATAAATCTACGAAGCACACAGTCATTTGGATAGTTAAGCAGTAACTGCACTTAAAAAATATTTGGATTGAATTTGTATCTGTTACATTTTGATAAAAATCTAATAAGAGATTGAAAATTTGAATAGCGAGATGTGTGGTCAGGTTACCCGTAACTGAATTCCGTAGCACCATAAATGTTTCAAAAGTATATTAAAAGTTTGCAATCTAGACTGAGGATTGAATTTCTACTAGTTAATCACCCAATGTATCTGAGTTAATTTAAGCTTCATTTGTGGTCGCTAGAGTCAATGTGGTGTTTCCATGAAAGCCGTCGATCAAGGTATGTTGAGGAACAAGTTGGGAACAAGTATCATCTCTTTTTTCATAGGGTAAATGTTACCTGAACACATTTTTGTTCGTTTACTTTTATTCTCCATTAGTTCATCCATAGTTCAATAGGGCACTATTACGAATATTATATATTATATGTACTACGAATATTTTTTTTGTTTAGTATGTCTATATAAGAAAGACTCCGGCTAGGGCATGTATTATGTATTACGAATATTTTTTTTTTTTGGTTTAGTGTATATATAAGAAAGACTTGACTGGGAAAGACAATGAATCGATATAAATGGACCGTCAAGTCACTCTGGAACAAGTCCCGTAGATATTAACCTAAGCTTAACAGGTGTTTATACTTTTGAAATATGAGTGCTTCTGTGGTCGAGTGGGTAGTGTGCAAGGCTGTCATGCACGAAGTTGTCAGTTCGACTCCCAAAAAATATCTGCAACTATAAAAACAAAAATTATAAGTTTTCATTGTTACAGTTAAGTGTCGGAATGACATTTTTAAATAATTATATTATTCTACAAGGAATAGGTTACTGTGGGATAGTTCAGTGACAAGTCAAAAGGCGTATACAAAGTATCAATTAACCCCATCCTGGGCCATCCCCATGTAAAAGTGACTGGTCCGCTTCATAGGAAGTGTTAGAACTCGGACTGGTCCCTATCACTTAAAGAATGATCACGTGACTAGTCTTGTGTCAGTTCCATTTCCTGCAGGGCAATTACTAAATTTAAAAAATTAAATAAAATTTTGCATTCGTGAAACTAAATACCAAAATTCGTAAAAGTTTAGTAAAATGAAGAAAACAAAAGCAAACACGAAATCATACCTTTGAAATAAGATGACTTCAAGCACAATTCTCAAATCTTTTTCAAAGATTTGTGCTTAACACTTGAATTCAAGTTAATAATGACTTGAATATAAACATTTGACAACCAGTGTTTTATCCATTTTTTCTCAACTTGATGTCAAGTGTGATTCTCAACCAAGGCATGTTTACGAATACGCCTTGGTTGCAACACTATTTAAAGCGCAAAACAAATTGTAAACATTTTAAAAATATATCAAAGTGTATTGCAAGTAAAGAAAAATTACATTACTGCTTGCTCGTGAAAAAGTTACTTATTGTTTGTGAATAAAAAATTAATTATTATTAAGCGAATAAGAAATACTATCTACTTATAACTTTATATGGACATACAATTACATATGTAAATATGTCAGCCAATAAGGAATTCCATGAATTTAAATAATAAACATGAACTTACAAAGAAAAAATTGAATTTAGTTTATATTCCATATTATATTACAATCCACATTTGAAAAACAATTGAGAATAACTTCTCAATTTGAAAATAGTTTCCCCTTTTTGTTGAGAATGCTATGTTTTTCAAGTTATTTTCAAATCATTTTCAAACGTTCATCGTTTGAGAAAAGCTTTGATTTCAAATCATTCTCAATTTGAAATTAAGCCTGCGTGTTTGTTGGAATGAATCAAGAAAACAAGATTGCGCACTCAGACGTACAAAAAAATTTTCTACTGCGCACCTACATACGTCAATATAGAATACACACGTGTGTTTGTTGTAAAAAATGAGAGAGATGACACTGCACAAACAAATGTATGTACTTTGTTTACAACAAAATTCTATGTTTACGTCACAAGCAGAAAATAAAATAACGGACCTGTATGCACAATCTGTTTTCTTGATTCATGTAAGTATATTCATCAAACCAAGATGTCACAATGTTGCCACATTAAAATTTCTAGATACTCATTGTGAATTCCCTGATGGTTTTTGTTTTGGGTTGCACAGTATTGCCACATTTAAATTGAAAATATGTAGTTGAGTTGCCGTCTTTTCGGAATGAACAAAATCTGTCGGAATTTGGAGAAACGATTTCGATCGATTTATGTGACAGGCCTGTATATTTAATCGGGATTACAAAATCTAATGCTCATAAATTTGTAATATTTGAATATTTTGCTATTGGTTTCTTGTTTTTTTAAAATGTGGACTCTTTTTTAAATTGATTTTTTTTATGTTTCAGCTTTCTTTTTTATTTTATTTGACTTTTTTTTGGATTTTGATAAATCGCTTTGAAATGTTGTCCCCATTTTAAGCTCCTTTATGACATTTTATTTTTTAAATGTATTTTTTTAAATACTTCAACATGAGTTTTGTTTCTAATTTTCTTAGTGCTATTTTTTTAGTAATACTCGTATTTGTTTTAATTTCGTGCAGCTGTTTTATGCCATTTTTTTTTCATTGGCTGCACTTTATTTATTTTCTTTGTCATAAATTTGCCAACAGCTCATCAATACATTCATTCATACAAATATTTTTTCTTCTATTTTATTAAATCACCCTCTCTATTATTGCCTTCATTAAATGTATCATCTAAATATTTCACCTAAATATTCTCTATAACACGACACTTCAATTCAATTAATATTAATTAACGCAAGAGTGTGTTAGTATTTTTTTTTTCTAAAAAGAAAAATATTTTATTGCGCGTTGTTTTTTAATAAAAAATATTTTTCAAATCATATCACATACGCTACAGATATGTCTCGTCTATTTTAGAGGGTAAAAGAAAAAGATAAATAACAAATGAAGCTAAAATATTATTAAAATTTTTTTATTCTTGTTGCTGTTGTTGTTGCTGTGGTTGTTCTCGCTACAATTGATTCCACCTTCAAATGTAATTTTAATTAAAATGTTCACATTTTATAAGGCGTAAATGATTTTAGAAACATAAAAATTGTGAGCTTATATGCAAAATAATGAATTAAAATACCAAATTAATTTAAAGTTTTCCATTCAGAACTTAAATTTGTAAATTAAGCACTAAAATCCCGTTTCTCATGTTAATCGTATGATCTGAAATGTAAGGAAGCTATTTACACTTAAATTTCCTATTCTGGATTGAAGTTAAATTGTTTGTGAACTGACGAACGTTTCTGGTCAATCGAGACACAATATTTTCATGGCAAGAAAGCTATAAAAGCTATAAATAGCAACGAAACCTCAAGTTTGCTAGTTCTTATTTGGGTAATACTGTGTTTCCACGTTGACTTTTTAGTGTGACTTGTGAGTTTAAAAAAAGGTCGAGAGAACGAGACCCAAAATTCAGAGAAAAAGTGGTCATGTAAATCCCGTATGAACAACAACTGAAGTCGACACGATCATATTTAAGATCGTGACTGGCTACATATCGGCCTTATACACAAAAATCACCACAAATTAATTTTAATATTCCCAGAGGGAAAGTTTTGCATTCCTATCTTTTTGTAATTAATTTTTTTAATAAAACACAACATCAGAAATGAAAGATAAAACTTTTGCCATAATATTTTATAAAAATTTTTGCCACTACTAAAAACAAATTTGTTTCTAGATTTTTCTGAGTTAGCATACTTTTGCTCTCATTGCCTCACATATTTATATGTATGCCATGTGAACTTAAGGCAAGGAATGCTAAATGTCTTCATCCATAATATAAATTCCTTAATTTAATGAATTTTTAAGGCAGATTTTATATTTAAAATGAAATGTGAACTCTGCCAGCGCCTACACAAAAATTATATACATATATTTTATTAATTGTGTATTTAATGCTTTTCTGTGGCAATTATATTTTTTTTTTAGTTATAGGCGCGAAAGTATGGTATTCAAAAATTATTTTTGAAAACTGGCCAAGTGCCAACAGTTTTTGAATATTATTTTTTTCACAGTTTTATTTTCTGTGTCAAAAAGCAATTTGTTTTTTAACATCTTAAGTGATTTAAATTTAGTTGATATTAAAACAACACCAACAACACAATAACAACAGCAACAAAAACAACACCAACAACTCAACAACAAAAACAATAGCAGCAGCAACAACAACAACAAAAAATGGTTGGGCCAACCTGTCAAAAGCGAGCAAAAACCAGAGAGAGATTTATTAAAAATATAAAATCCGTACTATGAAATTTTTTTTGTTTAAGTTGACTGACATTTTAAAATTAATGACAAAAAACGGCGGGCATGTTTGCTTGTGAGAAATCACATTTGTGACTTTGTCTGCAAATTTATTGTTAACACAATGCAAATTTGATGATATACATACATACATACATACATACATACATATGTACATGCAATACAATAAAAATGTTATATATAGAGCAAACTCTGCATACATATGTAAATAAATAAATAATAAATTTTCGATGTTCGAACTCAAAATAAAATTTATATATTATTGGAAGCTAATTTAGAATTTTCGAATACACATATTTCACTCGTTTGACTATTGTCACGCACGCACACATAAATTATATTGATATTTGACTGAACTTATCATTCGAAGTTAATTTCGAAATTTCGAACATTCATATTTTCACCGTTGTTATGATTGCCCTATTTTGTGTAAACAGTATACATATATATTTTAATAATACACATTTAGCAAGCTAATTTCGAATATAAAGCATAGATATTTTCATACACACATTACGAGTATTATGATCGTTTTCAGGCAGGAATGAATATATGTATGTTCTATTTTCAGCACTTATATTTCATATATATTTCATTTAACTTCGAAGTTAATTTCGAAATGTCGTATTTTCACCATTTCCGCGGCTGCTTTATTCTGATTATGAGTGTACATATATGTATGTCTGTATGTATGTATATAAAAAAAAATATGTTTATGTCTAAAATATGTAAATTCTATTCTCGAAGTTAATTTCGAATATATGTAGATATTTTCGTCATAGTGAAATACATATAAACATTTTTAAAAATTATTTTCCTTGCTGACAAAAGCGATAATAAATATATAGTAACCTTTTCGCCAACTTTGATATCGCTTCTTAAATCGCCTAATTTTGCCATTGTGCACCAGCCAAAGCTTGAAATATTTACAATGGCAGCTCTAAGCTTATACGCCTTTTAGACACGCAAAGTTTACTTTGCAAAGTCTTTATTCAGCTGTGTGAAAGACAGACAGGGAGGAATACTATCTCTCTCTGTCTTTCTACCAGCTGAATTAAGACTTTGCAAAGTAAACTTTCCGTGTCTAAAAGGGGTATAATAAAAAACAATAAATGTATAAATATTGCCAAAAAAACATTGATAGATGAAAATAATGCCAATAAAAACAAATAAATATTTGTTACTTTATGCATTTACACAATTCTTTTTGTAAACATAAGTAACTTTTCTATAGAAGTGCTACCAAGTTTTTTTTACTTTTGCTATGCCGTATAAACAGTGGCGGTATTCGATGCAAATTGTCTTGCGTGAGTGCTAAATTTCGTAGCTTTTGCTTAAAATCGAACAACAAAATGCAAAGAAAATTCCAAGATAAGCTACGATATTTCGCATTTACACTTAGTTAATTTATTTGCGAATAGTGCACGTATAAACGTAGTAACACACTATTTTTCTATAAAATTTAAACACGAAAAAAATATCCAAATAAAATAAAAAGTCAATGACATTTGAAATTAACACTTATAAAAGATAAAAAAAAATTTAGTTAATCTCGTGGACTGTTAGTTTTTATATAATTTTCACCATCTATTCCTTAAATATAATATATATTTTTTATTCTTTAATATTAATATATTGTGTTTAATGTTGTTTGTTTGCTTAAGTTGATTCTTACACCTGTATTCTAAGCTCTATGACAAAATAAAAATTATAACAATTGACAATTTTTACATTGCTTAAAATACAAAAATTGTCATTTGTTATAATTTTGTCATTTGTCACAAAGTTCAGAATAAGGGGGTTAAGGTGACTTTTTTTCACATCATGGTTTGTTTGAAAAAAAAAGCTTTTTTATTTAAACAAATAAAAAGTATTTATATTAAGAATTTGCATGACGTTGTTAGGTTTTCAATTTCATTATTAAATCAAATATTGGTTTAATCAATAAAAAATAATTAATATTTCTCTAAGTTTTAAGACGCCAAAATAACACTTGAGATGTTTTTAATCGGTTCTTCGAATATCTGTTACAAAACGTATAAATATCTAAAAGTTGCGGGATCGAATTATTTAAAACTTTATCGATTTCGTGGCAGATGGTAGCACCAATGCACATTGGGTAATTTTACCCACTTTTTACGACAAAATTAATTTCAGCCAAAGTTTTGGACCGATATGGTTGAAATTTGGAATTTAAGAGCTTTCCAGCTGGTATTTAGACAAAACTTGCTTGAAAAAAATCGTTAACTTGCCACCTTAAACCTGGTGCTTTGTTGACAATTTCGTGCGAAATTATGTCAAACTGCTTGTAAAAGTATTTGGTATGAAATTTTTGCGATATAAACTTGCAAAAGTAGTACATACTCTGTTCTTATTGCGAAAAACACGTAAAATCTATCTGGCAGCATGTTTTTCCATGCAAAATGACTCTGGCATCATTTTTGTTTCAGCTGCGAAACAACATGAGCAGTACTTTTTTCGCACGGAATTTTAAACAATGTTGCAATGTTTTAAACCTTTTGCTTCAATGAACACAAATCTTGTTTTGAAACATTATTTAAATTAACTTTACTGCTAATAAAATTGTAAGCAGCATCAGTTGTTTCCTTTTTTTCGTTTCACAAATTCAAACATTAATTCAATCAGGGATCTTGAGAAAGGAAACATGTAGAAAAGAGCAGGGCTTGTGTGTGCTAAGGAAGACCTTATATAAGGCCTATTTACCCCTTCTATTTACCGCTGGGACGTGTAGATTAAGTACATACACTATGGAGCAAAATTGAACCATTTTTTATTACTATTGACTCTTTTATGGTGTAGCTCATAAACAAAAGAGTCAAATTAAAATAATGGTATATCCATGTGTACAAAGGGTCTTAGTTAATAATAATTTAATACAAAATATTTTATTAATAATGTACTTAATATTAAAAAATAGTAAAATATTTATTAAGAAAAATGGTTCACTTTTGCACTGCTGTAAGAGTTGTTATTATAAGCATTGTTTTTTTAGTACAGAGATTAGCAACTGTAATATTTATAACGGTTGTTAAATTTGTATAACGAGAGCATCATTTGGTGCAAAATTGTGGCGTGGTTTAGTTCGCAAAGAAAAAATCTAAGAAAAATGACAAAAATAAATTCAAATATTGTGGAAAAAATAAAAAAAATGCTCCTGGATGGAATATCCACTAGGAAAATTGCCACACAGCTGAATATATCACAATCTTCATGTATAAGAGTAAAAAAGAGTGAGAACATTCGTTCTTCCATGGCTACTGCTCATATTTTAAAGAAGAATGTCAGTGTGTGGACAATACGAAAATCTTTGAAAAAAATTGGCATTATTCCCACTAAAAAATCCAAAAAACCTAAGTTAACACCCAAACAAAAGAAGAATCGTCTAAACTTTGCTAAGTTTCATGAGTCCTGGACATTGGATGACTGGAAAAGAGTTTTGTGGCCAGACGAGACTAAAGTTAATCGTCTCAACTCAGATGGTATACAATATTTTTGGTCTAAGACAGGAGAAGCCACGAAATCGTACAGGCCATAGAGACCGTAAAACATGGAGGCGGTTTCCAAATGGTTTGGGGTTGTTTCACCTACTTTGGAGTGGGTCCACTTGTCCAAATAAATGGGATAGTGCGTAAAGAAAATTACTTGGACCTCTTATATGAAAATTTACCAGTGGCTTTAGGACAATTGGAATATAACGAGAGTGACGTAATATTCCAACAGGAGAATGATCCGAAACATAAATCGAAACTGGTTCAAACTTGGTTGAAAAGTAAAAAATTTCAAGTGATGGAGTGGCCTGCATAAAGTCCAGATTTAAACCCAATTGAAAATTTTTGGGGCATCCTTAAACGAAGACTAGGTGGTCTTGAACAACAACCTGGAATCATCAAGGAACTCTGGGAAAAAATATGTGAAATGGGGGGTGAAATTGATGTTAAATACTGCGAAAATCTTGTGGAGAGTATGCCACGTTGCATCAAGGAAGTTATTCGCAAAAAAGGAAATATCACTGGTTATTAACTTAATTTTTCTGAATTTTTTGAAGAGAGTGAGTTTTTTTTAGTTTTTTAATGAAGTTTTTTTTCTTCTATAAAATGAAATGTAATTTTAATTTATGATGTTAAATAAAATATAATAATAAAATATAATTTATGGTAGGCATTTGGTTTTTTTTCCATTCTTTGTATAAAAGCTAGGGTTTCATAACGGCAATCTTAAAAAAATTGTTCACTTTTGCTCCATAGTGTATGTACATACTTATGTACCCAGGGGTAAATAGAAGGGGTAAATAGGCCTTCTACAAGGCCTTCTACAAGGCCTTAGTTAGCAGACACAAGGCCTGCTATTCCCATTGCGCACTCATTTCTTTTTTACACGCGATGTCATTGGCTACCAAGGCCTTCCACGCTTCCTTAGTCAAGAGGCCTGATTGAAGGCCCACTTTACGATTTTACCGCAGTTTGGCAATTGTTGCTATGGTCATAAATTATAAAAGAAATAACTTCTCTGCCCCTTCCAAAAGAAGGGAATGTAGAATTGGTATGGAATTTTTTTTAGGCGGAAGTATGGAGACCTTATAAAAGGCCTTCCTAAGAAGGCAGGGAAGAATGAGTATCGAATCTTAAAGAAGGTCTTCAGAAAGCCCTGTTTGGTGCAGGCCTTGTGAATTTTACCGCTACATATACATATGTATGTATGCTCATAAGTATATATGGTGTTGTTTTTTTTTAATTAGAGAAGGGTATTTGGGGCTTTGAAAACGGGGGTTTTATTAAAAAAAAAAACGCACAAATAATTAAGAGAAAAAAACTTTCGCTAACCATGACACATTAAAAAAATTCATTATTTTTATTTGTTGCTATTGCAGCTACAACAACAACTACTGGCTGCTTAATTTTAAAAAAAGCGTACATTTTAAATTTGAACTGAGTCAGTAAATTTAAAGATATGTAAATACATATGTAAGTAGATACTTATGTATGTGTATGTATGAACGTGTACTTATTTTGTGTATCTTGATTTTAAATTCTGAAACGTAGTTTTAATGCCATTTTATTTATCTTCTCAAAAAAGATAAAAACGAAAAAGTGAAATTTAAATTTTAGAAACTGTTGATTTCATTCATTGCAAAATAATTTAAAATTTCAGCAATAAGCTCTATTTAAAATAAAGTACACAAAAGGCAAACTGAAAAGTAAAAGATGGAAGAAGTCTGCCTGTCTGTATGTATGCAGGTACCTTTTTTTAAAATTGTGTTATACAATTGAGATAAATGAAACAGCGGAAACATGAGCTAGAGATACTATACAAACATACTCGTATGATTGTATGCTCGTATTGATTACTATTAGATAAGAAATGTTACTTAATTATTATTGATGAATAACAAAAAAATAAATAAATTATTATATGTACATAATTTATATTTCTTTGCAAATTTTATTGCTGCACAAGGTCAGTTTTTATAAAAAAAAATATATTAAAAAGTATACAAATAATAAAAATACCCAGCTAGCCAAGAGCTGTTTAATAGGCGATGGTGTTTAATATAAGTTTTACTACTAAACGAATCTATTGATAATTATATGGATAGTGTTATTGTACAATTTGTGTTTGACTCTCTCCTGTAAATCTTGCAATGTTTAATCGACGATATATTTACATATGTATCTAAAATACTGCCCAGCTAGCCTTTTAAATCGCAGAAGAGTCTATTGTGAATTGCATTTAGAGCATTTTCAATCGCAGATGAGCTAATCCCCCTTATTGTGAATGGCGTCGTCGACGTCACATCAAGACGACAGTAAATATTGTCACTTGTCTACTCTTTATCGGCAACAAGAGTAGACCAGTGACAATTTTTGCCGTTGTCTTGGTGTGACGTCGGCGACGCCATTCGCAATGAAGGAGAATAGTTTAATCGTGAAAGATGCTTCGCACGGGAAAAACTGTTACCGAAGACGATTCATGTACAAGAGCCGCAGAAGGCGCTTTTATTAGTCGTCGATGCAATCATTTGAGATTTATCTAGATATTGTTTAACAATTCTCTTACAACACTCGCAATGGTTCATATAATATTACCATTGAGGAGCATCATACGATTCTTAATGTTCTTCATAAAAGATTTGTGAGATAATCTCTAAGTAAATCCCAAATGATTGCATCTACGACTAAAGAAAGCGCCTTCCACTGCATTCGATTCACAACAGACTCTTCTGCGAATGAAAAGGCTAGCTGGGTAATAATGGTTTTTTTTTTGCTTTAAATTGTAAAACAAATAGGAGTATCTACTATAACTTCAACAAAGACTTGCATAACAAACTCTATTTTCTGTGCCTCTCACCAATAACCGCGTGATTCGATTTTTGACGATTTCCAGATATTAATGCCTGATTGCTCTATCGCAGAAGCATGCATGGGTTTGTTTTAATATGTAAATTTTAGCTAAAGTTATAATAAAGTTTTATACTCGTATTAATACATAAAAATGTAGACACTTCTGAAGTGAGAAAAAGAAAATGCATACATACGTATCGCCATAACTGAAAAATTCAGTTTTTTTTCATATTATTATTCATATTGTGTAAAAACTTCATACAAATCCCTTGTGTACTCAACTCTTGAGAGAAAAATTAAATTTTTATTTTCCATTAAATTGTGTGTAAATTTTTGAATGAGGGGTATACTTAGGGCATCATTCAAGTGATGCAAAGCTGTAATATTGACGATAATTCTACGCGCCGCAGCCGCCGAATTGCCATTTTTCAAAACACTCGCATGCACAGCGATTTATATAACTCTTAGTCCGCTCAAGGCTAAGTTAGCCAACTGTACTATAATCTAACTGTAACGGTAGGAAACAGCTGATCGATATTGTTGTGTGAAAAGTAATGAAAATGGTTAAAGAGATGTAAACGGAATGTAAGAATCTATACATTACTTTTCACATATCAATACCGATCATCTGTTTCGTACCGTTGCAGTTACATTCCATTATAGTCGGGTAACTGAGCATTTACAGTCGGCTAATTGAACCTTCAGACTCGTTACGTTTACGCAGAGAGCGAAACATATATAAACCTTCCTTGGAGATACCTTGTATATAAACAATTATTCATTTAAGCAAACTTTTACTGTACATTCATTCGTCACTAACTTTTTAAAAAAGGTTCAAATTGTGTATTTTTATAATTATCGTTTAGTTAATGGTTATTGCTTATCACAAAATGTGTGCGGTTTATTTTTACAAAAGAATTTATTTATATAAATTTTGCCACAATTTCCTTTTAATTTAAAAATATGAATGAATGTTAAATTTATTTTTATTAAAATATTTAAAAACGAATTTTATGATTAATGTTTGTTTATAAGCATTACGTATGAACATTATTATTTACGCACATATATGTAAATGTACATATGTATGTAGATAGATGCGTACGTATGTACTGGTAACCCTTCTTTAACACGATTTAACTCAACCCGGTTTCACTCTTAACGCGAAATGAAAACTTTGGCAACGCTTCTTTGAGACGGCATGGAATATGGAATATCCTTATTTTATTTCATATCAAGTGCAGGACTGTAAGATAAACTTGAAAAAAATAACATAATTTTAATAAAAAAAATCTCCAAAATGCCCATAAATCTCGAGGAATCGGAATGTGAAGATAGAGATGTTCACGAAACCACTTTGTTCTAATTTAATTGATTTCAATTTAATTTTAAGTGTTCCTTGGATTGTTGTCTGAATTAGAGATGGGTGGTGTCGTGTCTTTTCCGTGACACGAACACGCCCGACTCAACACGAAGTGTTCGTCGTAAAAATATAAGGTTGCCAGCGAACGTGTCAGCTGTTATTGTATTTCTCTTTGCTTTATACATGTGTGTATGTGTGTAAGAGAAAAGTTGACGTAAAAATAAATTTTGTGTAGATTTCTACCTCACATACGATACATATTAAATAAACAGCAACATGTTTTATTTATGTTACAGATTTTGTCAGCTGATCCGTCAACTCACGATACGAATCTACTAATTCTGCCATAAAACATGCATGCATGAATTTCCAGTGCGGAAAAAGTGGATATTTTGTATCGTCAAAAACGCAAAACCAGCAAAATTGTTGATATTGCAGGTATCTCTTAAGCTTAAAGTTCTGAAATTTAACAAAAATATGTACTCGTATCTATTTGAATATGAAAAATGCTTTTTTGCTAATCAAGTTGATTTCGTGCGTGTTGTGCAGTTTCGTGTGGGGAAATTTTTTCGCGTGCGTGTTTCGTATATGTTGGACATCTTGGTATTCGCGTTTAGGTCGACATGCGCCCATCTTGAATATAATGTTAGGAGCTTCAGCCAAATATAATCAAATTGTTTAACTTAATAAAGCCATTTCGCAGTTTTTAAATACATGTCTTTTCGCCTCATACTCGTATAACTCGATTTCACGCAACACGTGATTTTTTTTTTGGAATGTAGTTACCACATTATAGGAGGGTTACCTGTATATTTTTATTTGTAAGTATAAACTTGTTTGACAAATATGCTTGGACCTAATAAAAATTACTAGTAAAAGTACTTAAAAACCATATGGACCAGTTTCATAAACTGTGTGCGTGTGTGTATGCCGCTCTCTGTATAAACAATAAAAACAACAATAAAAAAATATTTAATTCCTAAAGTGTGTGTATGAATGACTTACAAAAATTATCGGCCTGGCTCACGATGTCGACAAGAAATTTTATTTCGCTTATTTATATTGTAAACAAAAACAAAATAAGAAAATTTGTTTTTGTTTTCAATATAAATAAGCGAGAGAAAATTTCTTGTCGACATCGTGAGCCAGGCAGTATATGTATTGAAACATATTTACTGCCTGTTTATCGAAGACAATCGAAAATTGTCGTCGGTCTATTTATATTAGAAAACAAAAACAAAACTCTCAACAAGTTTGTTTTCGTTTTCAATATAAATAAGTAGACATACGATACATTTTCGATTGTCTTCGATAAACTGAAAGTTAAGCTGGTTTTGTTTTTGTCTTTTATATCTTCTACTGATTCCAGCGATGGAGAGTAAAGATTTTAAAATTAAAAAAAGTTCTTGGTTTATATGGAAAGTGCTTACTGCAATTTTCTAGTATTATATAATTGTCATATAAAGTTTTATTTTCAAATAAATTTTTTCATAAACTATAAAATGACATATCGAGTCATAACCGCAAAAAAAAGATTAAGCGACATTTTTTAACTTCGTTTTTTTGTTGCGAAAATCGATTAGTTACGATCGCTAATAACCCTTTTTTTTTAAAAGAAATAAATTTCGAAAATAATATCGCTTGCGCTTTTTTTTTGCGGTTATGGCATTATTAATTAAAGTTAAAAAAATAAGTTCTTGATAAGTTGCATCATCACAAATTAATATGTAATCTTTAACACCATTGAAATTGTTTGACATCTACAAATATAAAAAGCCCCAAAAGAATAAAGAAACTCGCGTTTGTAAAGTTTGGCACTATTGGGGATTATTAGAAATTTTTTTATTTCATGCCACTGCACTCTGATCCCAAATAATTTTTTTTGTCAGAAATAAAAAAAAATCGTGAAATTTAATAAGTAAAAATATTTTCTTAATGGCAACACTCCAAGCAATCAAGATTTATGAAAAGAAAAATGATATATGGCAGCACTTTCAGAAAGTTAAGGTTTCAAAGTTGCCGGTTTAAACACATGTTTATAAATAGCGATCAGCAGTGTTGAAAAAAAATTTAATAAAAACAATTTTGAAAAATACATATTTAAAAAGGAAATGCAGCCAGCTTGCTTAAAATGGTTAATTAAAATTAAGAACTCTGATATTTGATAAATGAAAAAACATTGAAAAGAGTTCAATAGTGCCGAAGTTTCCACCACTGGCTGGTGTTATTTAAAAAATTAAATATATTAATTCGGTGAACAACATGATCTTTTGACAACAAAAGTTGTTGTAATTTATTTAATTTTTTTTACGAAGTATCTTTTAATTTATTTTATGATTTCTCGTTTTCTGTTTTTATTTCTTCAACTTAATTTTTGTTATTACTAAATTTTTGCTCAAAAGCCGGTAGATGTCTGTTGTGTGATTGTGCTTTTGTTTAGTTTATGATTTTTGCCAGTCTTGCCACAAATTTTGGGCTGGAAATTTTCTATACACACATATTTCTGACTTTTAAAATTTATAATTTTCGCATGCGCGCTTTCACTGTTTAAACTAATGAGTCGGTTCTGTGATTCGAAATAAGCGAAGGCATTCTGAATCAAATGAAACCAACAGTAATCCGTAGCAAACACGCGGCTGGTGAGGAAAAACTTCACCCCCGGTTTTCCCAATAAGCCTTAACAGGCCGCACAATATGAACCCGATCGTCGCCATGCTGTCCGATTTTGATGCATTACTCATTTCAAAACAATCGATTACGTGTGGTACAACTATTCGTGATCCTTATATCCACTTTTAACAGCTAATAATATATGATACACTTTTGGAATCCAAGGGTTTTAAATGGTTGGAAATAGCTGCCTTCCTGCCTAACATCCTTTTATTTTGGAATCATATCTTGGGATTGACACAAGTTTTAAACAACGAACAAAGCTTTCAACTCTTCATCTTGTTCGTCTGACCAAAACGCACATTCACATAGATATCACCAAGCATAAAACCCATAAACTTTCACTTTAGAAATAGATAGTCGTACATTTTTTCAGTGATCCGAAATTTTTTTTGTACAAAGTCTTTTATGTTTAAAGTAAAAAGTGTTTGTTGCATTTCGATAGAATTAGAAATACTAAATTGGAAAACTCAATGAAAATACGAGATAGTATTTCTCCCTCTGTCTTTCACACAGCTGAATTAAGACTTTGCAAAGTAAACTTTCCGTGTCTAAAAGGGGTAATACATGCATGCGTAAAAATCTAAAAACTTAGATTTTGCTTCAAGCATCGTCGGTGTGACTCATATACAGACAAAATTTCACTAATATTATTATAATGCAGGTCATGCATTTGGACCGCGAATAATGCGCTTTAATAAACTAACAACCTTTTTTTTAAACTAAATCATACAAAATTTAGATGTTTAAAAATAAATACCCATAAACTTTATGGCATAAAATCATTTTATTCTGGCAACACTTATTGTCAGTGGCTGAATGGCGGCTTGTTGGGGGCTGCCATCTATTTACACTACACACTCTCGTGCTTATAAATTTGAAACAAGTGAATTTTTGTTTCTGTTTTCCCCTTGAGTTGACGCTGCTTCATGTGTTGTGATTGTTTTTGCTGTTGCTGTTGTTGTTGTTGTTGCTGCTGTTGTTGTTGTTGTCTGCTTAATAGGGCCTTTAGACAATTTTCAATGAAATCGCACATTTTAGTCATACTTTAAACACGAAAACGAAAAGGCGGGTTGAAAAGGAACAACGTGAACATTTTAAGAAATAACCACAGCGAGTGTAAGCGAGTGTGTTTAACGCGAATGTTACGAGAAATTTGTATGCAAGTGAATTGTTGCTTTCAAAAGGTAAATTATAAGTGATTTATCGACAATGAGCAATAAAAAGGCAATAAAAAAATCTTTTAATTGAAATAAATATTTAAAAAAATAAAATAAAGAAGATTAAAATAATTTTTATCCACAATTGTACGTGTATGAAACAAAATTAGAGGGAAAGCGATGGTGAATCAATCTTAAAAGAATTGAAGTATCTTGAATGAGTAAAATTATAAAATAATAAATTAAAATTTGGCAAATTTTGAAAATATGTATGTATGTATGTATGTATGTAGTGGGAAATAATAAAACTGTGTGAATTCAAAGTTTAAAGCTTCTGAGGTTGTCATAAAAAATGGAATAAATTAAAGTTAACAAAAATATTTGAAATATTTTTTTTTCAATAAATAAAATTAAATAAAATTTTTAAAATTAAAACTTAAGTAAAAATTCAATGTACCACCACAAACAAAACAAAATAAACAAAAAAAAAATATTACAAAATATAAAATAATTTGTATTGAAACTATAGAGAAAAGCGTTTAACAGCCAAAATAAATAAAATAAGGATTTATGCATATAAATTGTAAGAGCAGACATCGAATTAATTACAAATAATATATGTATGTATTTAATTTTTTTTAAACCTAAATCTCAAGAAAACACGATACCAAAAAATTGGCACTTGTCTACTTTGTCGAAAGCAACTAACTGACAGGCTCATGTTATTTTTTGAGACCAAGTTCGGGTCAATACCCGATAGGTTGTTGTTCTGTTTTTCACCCAACAAGTGACCAATTTGTAGAGTAATTTGTAGTTAAAAAATAATAATTATTGGGTGTAAGACAATGTTTACCGGGCTCAGCTAGTTTTACATAAAATTTTAAAATATTTGCTTTTTAATCAGGAATAATTTCTTATTCGGGCTGTGCGTGCCTGCAAAGAAAAATGCTGCATTTCCCCCCAGCTAAAAAGTCTTGTTTAATATATATTTCCTTAGAAAATCGTGTTAATTAATAAAAATATTTCATTCAATAAGAATTGAAAATACTGAACTTAAGTCCTGATTAAAATTCATTCTAAAGGGTGTTTTTTTAGAGTGTCGCAACTTTCAGTTGGCATCACTGCTTTATTTGAGCACCCATTTAACAGCTGATAGTTGCTTTTTGTTTAGTTCGCTTTGAAATTTCATTATGAATCGACTTACACCAGAGCAAAGCATGCAAATTGTTAAAATTTTGAGTCAAACTCATCGAGCACTTCTTCCATTCTCCGATTAAGCCCATTTCTTGTTGAATGGGTACGTAAATAAGCAGATTTGTCGCATTTGGAGTCAGGAGAATACACAAGTTTTTGTCGAAACACCATTACAACCAGCGTTACCATATATATTTTTTAAAAAACTTGCTAAATCTGAAAAAAAAAACTTTTTCCAAAACAAAAACTTTTTTTATACAAAAGTACCAAAATTTTAAAAGAAAACAGCTGATCGGTATTGTTATGTGAAAAGTAATGAAAATGGTTAGGCTAACTGACCCTTTAGACACTGTTGCAGTAATAAGGGAGTGAGAAAATATAAGATCGTTTTATTACATACAAACATCACTTAATATTTTCATTCAATATACTGCAAAAGTTCAATTATGGTCATATATATAAAAAAACTTGAAAAAACTTTATATTTTCAAAAAACTTGGCATCTCAAAAAACTTCCAAAAAAAGGGAAAACTTGACAAATGGTAACGCTGATTACAACCACATAAAATTAGTGTTTGATGCGCTTTATGGGCTGGCGGAGTCATTGGTCCATATGTCTTCAAAAACGTCGATGGTCAGAGTGTTACTGTCACTGGTGAACGGTATAGGAACATGATTCGAAATTTTTTCGTGCCTCAATTAGGTGGTATTAATCATACTGATATGTGATTCAAACCAGTGTTTAAAAAACTAGACTCCAAGTAGCTGTAGCAACGAAAAAACACGAAATAGTCTAGCAAAAAAATGTAAAAAACTTGTAGCCGTTCATTTACTATTACTACCGATACCGGCACAATTTGGTAGCTGTAGTTGTAGTAATAGTAAAAAAATAAAATAATTGGAGCAGCGTAGTAAATAATGTTTTACTGCTTTAGCTACCTTCAAATTTTTGTAGCACACTAAAAGTAGTTTTATTTTTTAAATTTTTACTGCTACCTACTTTGGTAGTCACAGAAGGAGCAGATAGCATAGTTTTTGAAGTAGCACTAGAATAACATTTCAGCAGCAATTTAATAACATTGAGGTAGTTTTAAAATAACATTTCAGCAGCAATTTAATAACATTGCAGCAGCATAAAATAACATTTAGGGAGCAGCATAAGTAGTAAAAAAGTAAAATTTTCAGTAAACTAAATACAAACGAAGAATACGTGTGTGAAACAGCGTTGCCGTTTCGTACTTTTAACTAGAATTGGTTATTTTTTCGAATCTATATTTTAAGTTGTATTTGATGAAAAATTAGTTCGAATAAAATAATTAAAAACGAACTAAAATACATTTCAATCGTAATTTTAATAGATATGTATTTTAGTTACAACAGTTTTTCTTTTCCTTTATAAATGTTGACGTATGTATACGTATATAAACTTTGCATACTGTATGTATTTTCTAATTCATTTCCAATTCACCAGTTATAAAAATGAGTTAATAAAATTCAAGTTTTTTTAATTCAGTTTTATGTGAGATGTCATGTATTCATACATTGTAGTATAGTTACGTGGCTCCATATACATACATATTACATCTTATTTCCATATACCTATGGACCCATATACGAAGAACTTCATAATTCAATTTCCATATATGAGCTCATGATACATTTCATATATTCGTCCATATATCAATTCATATATAATACTTTTCGCATGTATAAGCCTATACATTTCCATACATGAATTCATATATATTCATATATATTATATATGTACATTCATATATTAAAAATATATGGACCATACATAGTTTTTTTAGCCGAGTTATTTAATATTATTTAACAACATCGTCATAACTACGATATGTAAAAAGTGTGGCGTAGCAGGGAAACGTTACTGTAAAAACATGACAATCACATAAAAAAGCACGAACACGAATGTGGGAAACGAATTAAAGCGACGATTGCTTATAAACAGCGCTGTCAACTTTTAAATTTCACAGTGCAATAAAAAAAATCCTTTAAGTTCAATAAATAAAATAATTTTGTTATTGTGATTATGTTTTTATTTAAAGTTTTTCTTTTCTAAATTAATATTATATATGAGTGTTCTTTCAAAAAAACCTATTTTCACCAAATTTCAGTAATGAGAAAAAAGTTTAAGAGCGTTGTTTGGAACGTTTTTTAATATGTAAAATAATTAATTACATTTCCTGTTTTGTTTTGTTCTTTTGTAATTATTATTAAACTACAAACTGCAAGTAAGCCTTATACTACAATGACACACAATATAAATTTTAATGATTTTTTTATTAAATCATTTTTTCACATTTGTTAACTTTTTCAAAAAATGTGATAAAATGTAATGTAATATTTTTTGGTTGTGGCAGCACTGATCACATACATACATACACATTTGTGGTTTCTAGTTTTACTGATGATTTTGATTTTTGACTACTTTTGCCGCTACCTCAATGTTATTTTGTGCTGCTGAAATGTTATTAAATTGCTGCTCCTCGATGTTATTAACATACTACCTCAAAATTTTCTAGTCATAAAAAACAAAACTCCAAATGTTGTAGTAGTTATAAAACAAAAACCTCAATCAAACGAATAGAAAACTATTTATGCCCTAATTCTGTTCGACGAATGTATCGTCTTGTCTATGGACGAAAAGAAGAAGCAGTTTTGATTCTTTAAAACAAATATAATTTATTGTCTATGCTAGAAGGTTCGTGTATTTGCTTTATGATTTTGTTCTAAACATTATATCCAACACATATTTTTCATATATTTTTCAAACTATTGTATAATAATTTAATTGAATTTTTATGTTTTAAAAACATGGCAATAATATTATATTTTTCATTGTCAAAGACAACAACCATTTTTGAAGAAAATAATTTAGAGACTTCAAAGACAAGAACTCAGAAGCATTTTCAAACAAAACCGTCCTAAATCTTCTTACTGAATTAGGGCATTAGTTTTTTAAGCTGCTACTTCATTTTCGTTTTTACTGCTGCTACTTAATTTTTAGTTTTTAATTTTATCATGTAGCAGTAGTTTTAAAAAAGGTAATGCTACGAAGCAAGACAACTGCTCCTGGTACCGCTACTTGTAATTGTATGGAGTACTAGTTTTAGCAATAGTAAAAAAATTTTTAGTTAATGTAGTTTTTTAAACACTGATTCAAACAGGACGGAGCCCCATGTCACACAGCGGGCGCTGCAATTGACTTACTCAAAGAAACTTTTGATAGCTTCACGTAATGTCCCAATTAATTGGCCACTAAGATCGTGTGATTTAACCCCATTGGATTATTTTATTTGGGGTTATGTTAAGTCACTTGTCTACGTCGATAAACCACAAACAATTGAACAATTGCGCCTTCTACGCGCCAGCCGTGACGGCCAAATTTCAAAAATATAAGTATAATATGGATTTTCTTTCCAAACTTTGACCAACTGACGCGACTCTAACGCTACAACTGATTGTACAACCTGAAAAAAGTGTACAATTAATCTCATCAGTCTACTGATATACTACATTAGTTATGTGAAAATTATTTACTGGGTAGTTATGACACTTAATTTGGAATAAAAAAAAATGTTTCCGGGAAATTTAATTTAATTGTGCGTCAATTGTGAAGAAAAAAACTTGCCCTGTACAATAGCTACGTTCACTTGGAATATCAAAGAAAAAAGTTATTTTTTTCACGAAAACTGTATTTTTATAATATTATGTTGGTCTTTTGTTTAAATATTTTTGTTATTTAATTACTCTTTCTTAATGATTCTAAAATGAGGTCAGTGTCAATTAAAATGCATATTTTGTGTGAACGTTTGTGCTAATGTTTATATATACATGAATACATAAATATGTATATATAAACTTGTAGGTAAAATATACATTGTACATACATACATATATATATTTATATATACATACATACATATGTACATATAATACCCAAAAAAACCAGAAAAAATTCTTAAAAATTGGTCATTTAAATTTAATGAATTTTATAGAAGGCTATTTTGAAACTAAGATTTTCTTTCTGCTACTTTTTAAGTATATTTTATTGTATTATTTGTGATTTTCGATTGCATGTTTTCAATTTATAAAAAAAAATAGTCATTCAATATTTGTTTGCGCTCTATTAATAAACGATAAAAATAGTGATAAAATAAACAAGAAAATAAAATATGTAAAAGAAACCTCGTTGAAGGAAATCAAGGGAGAATGGAAATGTAATTATTTCTGAAGTTTTATAAAAAAAATTAAATTTTCAAATAAATAAATAAGCAAAAACCATTTTTAAAACTGTTTGGTTAAATTAAACTTGCAAATATTCAATAGATTGTACAACAAAAGAAGGTAAATGTTGAAATGTTAATTTTATATTTAAATAAAACTTGACCCTGATCATTTCAAACACATATCGCTCACTCAGTTACATCAACTACGTCACAAGTCAGAAAAGCTACATTGAATAGAGAAGTTTCAAATTTTCATTTAATAAACAACTCAATGGAGATATTAAGAAATATTTTTCTCTCCAGAGGTGTTTATACAATAAAGTCCTGCACAAGATCATTTATAAGAATTTTCAAGACATGAGAGATTTTTGAAATGCTTTACTACAGCGAAATATTCTAAAACAAACGCTAAACAACACTGTTGGCAAGACATTTGTTTCAGTTGTTTGTCTTGCCAACAGTGTTGCGTAGCGTTTCTTTTAGAATATTTCGCTGTAGTAAGGCATTTGAAAAATCTCTCATGTCTTGAAAGTTCTTATAAATGGTCTTGTGCAGGACATTATTATACAAGCCGTTTTATAGGATTTTCAAAGCAAATAATTATTAACTGCAAATCGCACTTTGTGAGTTATGATGTTGTTGAAGAAAATAAGCGATATTATGTATATCATATGTGATTGTCTTTGGTTTTGACCCTGCCATCAATATTTGTTTAAATCAACACAGTTTAAAAATTGAAACCAATTCACTAGAAAATTTCAATGTCCAATGTCCATATTATTAAAGCTGAGTACACACCGGGCTACTGTTGAAGTAGAGTTAAGTTACACTGTTCGGAAAGCCTTTTGCTGAAATACCGCATTATTATTCTGCAAGGGTCCAAAACAAAATCTTCATTGGTAAAAAATCTTTGCGATTTTGGATATAACTGCATTCTTATTTATTTATTTATTAATACATATTCTACAAAGTTAGTTTTGCAGAATATGGTTGCACAAATATGGGCATAGTAACTAGACCATATGTCCAAGATGTTACGAGTATTAACAGAATTTTAAATTTTTTTTGTATAGTACACGACCTATGCCTTCACATAGGAAATAGCAACGAAATTCCACAAAAGAACAGCAAGATTATACGGTTATTCATGTCAGATCACTCAGCCAGTGCTAGCGAGACGAAAAACTCTCGTAAGGCCGAACAGCACACACAGACCTGGCGTACTGGTCTGAAGAACAGTAAATTTCTCGACTTTGGTTTTCAGTAATTTTTTAATTCTTTTTTGTGCTTTTCGCTCATTTTGCCATTTTGTATGCAGGGATGCCACACGGTATACAATTAAAATGTGCATAAAAAACATATGCACACTATCGTTAAAAAAAACTACAGAATCACATTATCGTCACCGCACACGAATAAATATTACGATTTTCGGTTCGCAAAAAGTTACTGAATCCAGTGGGTAGATTCAGTAACTTTTAACGATCCAACAATCGTCATTTTTTCCTATACATTTTGTTGCTTGTAATAACGATTGTGTGATTCTGTAACTTCTTATTAACGATAACACGCAGCTGATATTTTCTGTTGATTTTTGTCGATACAATTACCCAGCAAAAACTTTCAAAAAAGGTAATCGGATTTGGAATTAAGCATTTTTGGTGGAAGCTGTTCCCTACTGGATTACCAACTTAATGATTTTAGCAAGGCATGAGACTAAAATAATCGATTCTTGAGAAGTACTTACTTTTTTTATTTGGCAACTTGTTCACGTAATCTATTTAATCTAAAAAATTATTCTCCTCATTTAGCAACTTGTACATAATTTTTTTAAAATTTAGGTAAGGTGATTTGTAAGCGAGTAATGAAATTTGGTAATCAGAAAAGTAAGTCATTATAAGGCAAGTAGTTCTGATGGTAATGTATAATTTTTTGCTGGGTAACAGCACATAAATTATTGTTGCTTAAATAACGACACAGCTGACATTAAACTACAACGAATATCGTTAAAAATGTTACTGAATAGCAAATTCGATCAATTTTCGCTATAATTATTTTAACGATGCGATTATCGTTAAAAAAAAGTTAGTGAATCGCACTACAGGTAAAGAGCAGCTTAACGACGAACTGCATTCTTATTTTTGATTAATTTCGAGCAAATGGTCTGTACCTGAATGCCTTCAGCTTCTTTTAGTTTCGCGCAATGAATTGCAGAGGAAGTAATACCAAGGCGTAAAATCTCACGATTTTGATGACTGGACCATTTCGAGAAAAAATGCGCTTGCAAAGTATTGCTTTAAGAAAGTCGATTGTTTGGCTTAGGGATAAGTTTTGGCATTTTGTGACATCGCAAATAGCGGTGACGGTTGTCATTTCCGATATTTTTCGTTGTGTGGCATTGATTTCCATATAAAAAACATAATGTGAATGGCGTTGTACAGTTTTTGAAAATGACAACACAAGAAATGCCAGATGTGTACCCGGCATAACATTAATTGAGTTTGATGTTATTGAGGTAATTTACACCAGAACAATTTTTAAGCGGCACAATTTTTGTTCTTTTCCAAATTACACGAGACTAATTCATTTGGCATAAAATGTTTATGTGTAACCATTCTCTTCATCGAATTTGCCTTCAAAATGCCATGTTATGCCAGCATAATTATGCCCGTGTAAATCACCACAGAACATTCTAACCGGCGTTGCTGTTGGAGAAATGAATACAAATACTTCCACCAGCCCGCGAATGCACTAAAAAGAGATTTCTTGTGAATGTAGTGCTACCTGGAGAATAGCTCACAGGTCTCGCAGGCTTTACTCGTTCATTCAGTGAGCTGTAAGTAAGACGGAGACGGTAATACAAGTACCTCATTTTATCTCACAGCTGAGTTTCGAGTTGATCAACAAAAGTTGAAGTGTGTGAACCGCGACTTAATATTTTACTTTTCGAAATGAATTTACACAGTAGTTATTCACAATAAAATGGTAAATCAAAATAGCCAGAAATGATAACGGAGTTGCCAGGCCTGCAACCTTAAAAATAAAGCGTATATAAAGCAACTATTGCAAAAGGGGAAAAATGTAGTGCCAATTATTTTGTTATTTATTCCAAAACTTTTCTAAAAATCATACTTTTTCAAAATATTCTCTTATGGCAAAGACTTAATACGAGTATCGATAAATTAAAAATCAAATGTAAAATCAACCCGTCGTTACGCGAGTATCATAAATGTTTGTTCTATTTGTCATGCTTCTGAAGTACAATGAAGAACTTTCACCAGTTTTTATTGCATGAATTGTAAGTACACATTGTACTCGTACATATTTTCGCATTTTTTATTTTTTGTAAAATTGAATAACGACAACAATTATATTTAAATTTCAATTGTTCCGAAAAAAAAAAGAAATTTAATACCAAACACTTGAACACACTTGTGGTATTATATTTAATTCATTTATGTATATACATATTATTTATTTATTTTTATTTTTTATTTTTTTTTTGTGAAAAGAAAACAACAAATAAACTCATGTAAGCAACTGTGTTAAATGTGATCTGATTTTTTAATGATTTTGCAAAACACACATTTTTAAACAATAATGAAAATAATAACCCACACATGACTGTGTTGTGTGCTTTATAATTGTTTATATTCTTCTTTCTTATTATTTATTTTTTGCCAGAATTTGAAACTTAGCGCCTGTAAACGGGACGTATTTCTTCGTTTAGGCAAAATTTAACCGAATTTTTGTTCAATTTCTGCCATTATTTATTGTAAGTGTGAAATTTGTTTTTCTCTTTATAAATTTTAATGTGCGATAAAATTCATTAAAAAAACATTACTATTAAAAACCATATGTTGAAAACATTAATAAATTAAAATTATGGTGGTTTATAGCATTTGTAGCATTATTTTCTCCATTTCATTTGGGAAAATTAAAAATTGCTAACTCTTAGACCCAAATTCACAGTCTATAGTTAACTAAAGAACTTGATTTAACTAACAATTTTTCTTAACAATTTCATTTGTTAAACCACCTTCATTAGTTAACTAAAGACTGTGAATTTGAGCCTTAGTTGTTTAGTGACAAAAGATCAATTAAAAAAAATATTTTCAAACATTTTCTGATCTCTATATTAATTTCATTTAACATTTAGTTGGGCCTAAAGTGTTAATATTTTTAGTGAACTGCAGCATAAAAGTTGAACGAACAACTTAATTTGTTGTATGAAAAAAAAAGATTAAATTTTGTTGTAGCGAGAGCCATAAATCGTTTTAAATTTGGCAGTTATTTCAATTTGATTGACAGAAGGGAAATCAAAAACTTTCATATCCACTATTTGCAGTCTTTTATTTAAGTCATTTTTGCAGTATAAAATTATAAAAATTTTGCTAGCAGTGATTGTTTATTTGGGGGATTATTTAAAGAGACGGTAACAAATTTAAAAATACAAATATTTTCAAATATGAAACATGAACAATTTGCTAACGAAATATGCAGCAATTTTTCATTTACCAATTTTGACAGTTTGTTGTGTTCACAAAAAATAATGGATAATAATCATCAGCTGTTTGCGTGATGCCACGCTGAGAAATTAGTTCACCTCGTCATATGTATTCCTTCTGGTACACAAATTCTCCTCAAAAGTTGTTTATTTATGAAGAGACTTGTGTATTGGTTGTATATGAAAGGTCTCTAAGTACAAACACTTTTAGAATATTATACAAAATATATATTTTTTCATGCATTTTTTCGTCGTTTAGAAACATGTTAAAGCGATTCACAAAACAAAAGATTAATCCACCGTTTAAAAAAAAAAACTTGATTTGGACAGAGAAGACCAAGATAAAAAATTATGTGTGTCGGCGTTTTGAAAACTTGCATGTTAAAAAAAAACTGGGTTTTGACCTTCCCCTATTTTTATCACTTTCTTAAAAAAAAGTCTACTTCTAAACGCTTATAAGGTTCTGACATGTGTTACAATATTGTTCGCCATAAAATTGTGTTGTAAGTCTCTCAATACTTCAAGCATAAAGACTAAACTTGAACTGATAGTCAGCCGTGTCACAGATTGCGTTCGGAATGTGTTTGATTCCGTATTTACCTCTTGTAAAATTCCTGGGCAGTTGAGTTGGAAGTACTCGTAGACTGCAAGTGCCGAAAGTGTAGTTGTGTTAGTAAAAGAGTTTGAGTGTATTGAGTTTTTTGAACTTGCACTTGCACGTGTAAACCCTAGGTTACCATATTGCCATAGCCATAAATATATTTGTTTCAGCTGTTAGTGGTGACATAACCATAAACAGCTGTTTGTGTTTTCATTTGTTTATTCATTTTAAAATTGCAACGTGTTTACGCAACACTCTTATATATAACATGTTGCATATTTTGGCACAAACAATGCAACCTATAACATCAAACTTCGAATGAACTTCGAATGCAACTTCGAACGCAACCATAAACACGACTATTTTTGATTGCATTAACACGTTGCTAAGTCTGTACCTACCATAACCAGTAAATAGGCATTTATGATTATGGCGAAAAACCAAAATTGAATTGTCGTTATGGTGAGTCACTTACAACCAAATACAGTGTTGCCCATAAGTTAGGTTCAAAGAGCTGCTTCGAATGATTAATTAAACATTAAAAAAAAGTTGCCATAAATATGTGGTTATTTGCTCTTTGATGCCGAGTACACACTATGGGATTTTGTGGCATCGCAACAGTGCGTACTAGTGGCAACGTTTGTCTTATCCCATATTTTTCGTTGTGTGGCATTGCTTTCCTTTTTAGTTTTTATTTTTCTGAATAACCAAAATACGGATTCAGTTTCGTTTCCGACCGGAATTTTACTCTGACATAACTGTATATTCATATTTGTGGGGAAAAGCCTCTTCCCACAAATACGAATAAGTAATAAATTAAAGCTAGTGCTTTAAGTTTTGACTTACTTATATATATGTATATCTGGGGGGTTATTATGTAATTCACACAAAGTCGAACAGTTTTATTTTCGATCCCAGGAGTCTGATTGCCATTTCGATACTTGGTGTAATCAGAGACTTATATAATACATTTTTATGGGGAATATTTTTAATTATTTGACCCCTACCTAGAATATTAAAAATCTTCCTCGTCGGATTTTATATAAAAGTGTTAAACACATTATAAAATGCAGGGGAAGATTTTCATTTCTCTGACGATTCAACACAACATTCCTTTAAATAAGGGGAGGGTAGTCTTAGAACTCTTTTAAGTAAGACCTAGAGATAAAGTTTCGAAAAGCTTAGACGTGTACATATATATGTAAATATATATAATTATTTGTCTTCTCTTCCAAAATTATTCATTAGAACCTTGCAATTATTTTATGTTGTACAGTGTAATTTTACTCGTATAATGCAATGTGCGGTGCTAAAGCAGTGTAGAAAAAGTCATAACACTTCCGTTAACATCGTGTTTTGTTTTGCTTCTTGTAACTCTTAATTTGTATGCGTAATGAAAATATGGCATCTCTGAAAAAAGCAGAGAGCCAAAGAGTGGACGATTTAACAAACGTACAAACAAACGTATGGAAAAAAAGAAAATAACAGAAACACAACAACAAAAACTGCAACAACAACATAAAATCGTAAAAGTTATTAGTTCCGGTCAATAACTTTCGATTTGTTGTTATTGCCTTTACTCATGTTATGTTTGTTTGATGTTATTATTGTTGTTGTTGCCTGCCGCTTGTTATTACAGCTGGTTTATGGTTAAATCAGTCAGGCAACAACTACTGTTTATTTTTTAATTTCTTTATCTTTTTGCTGATGTTTGTTTGTCTATTTGTTGCTGATAGAAAAAATAAAAGAGTCTAAAGTTGGCGCTTACCGGCTTTAATATAGTGGCAGTTACGAGCAGTTTAATTTCTCCAGCACTACGTCTACCTCGTCTCTCCATAAATAGGCTTTTCAACTTTTGCTCGTTCACCGTAAATTGTTTTAAATTAAATGTAGACCGGTTGGGGCTTTTAAGTTTGATTTAACTAACTTATTTTCTACAATAGTTGTTGTTTTTTTTTTGCTATCAATTGTGAATGGTTTTTCCCAACTACCACCACCACCCATTGGACTTCGCTGAATTTTAGTTTAAAAAAGGAAAAAAAAAGAAATGTTGCAAAGAAACTTTTTATGTTTTGCTATGAAAATAAGAATCAATGATGAATAAGAAACTTTTAGTTAACATCTTTAATTAAAAAAAATATATACATATATAAAAGTGAAGGATAAAAAACAACATCTTTAGTTAAAATAAATTTAAGTTTTTATGCTTAATAATTTGTTAACATAATATAATTATTTATATCTTGAATTGGGAATTGATAATTGAAAATGACCTAACTATTTTACTTTGTCATCGTCTGGGCGTAATTTCATTTCGTGGAAGTATTTTTACCTTTCTAATATACTCATATAGGAAGGAATTACGGATATTTATTCACTTACTAATATGGACAAGAATGTTGTCAAGTAAACGGTTGCCTAGAAACGAGATGACACCCTGACAATGGCAAAATAAAGTGCACAGCAAATTGTAATGATATGTACGAGTATTGCACCAAAAGAAAATGATATAAATTTTGAACTCAGTACTTTTGGCGGCCGAAATTTTTGAATAGAAACTCGGCCTTTTTTCACATTTATGCTATACATAATATAACCTTAGAAAACAACTTTTTTGTTTTCTTGTCGACAACGTTCGACTTGTCGCACACTTACACTCAAAACAAATACACATTTTAATAATTTGTTTTTGTTTCAAATATAAGTGTGCGATAAGTCGAACGTTGTCGACATCGTGGGATTGGCCCTTAGTCTCGGCAGTTTTTCTTGAAATAAGTCTGAGTTTATGGGAGAGAGAGAATGAGGAAAGAAGAAAGAAGAGGGGTACAGACTTGCTTGTACCGAAAATTTACTTCAATTCTCTTTTCTTATTTCTTTCGCTGCATTAAAGCAATTAAACAAACGAGCAGTTTTAAAAAAGAATTGAAGAGAAATGCTTCAAGAAAAACTGCCGAGTCTAAAACAGTTAAAGCCGAAGTAACAGCAACAACACACGAATTTCGACTGTGGCTTTAACTGACGCTTTAATAAAATAAGTACAACATGAATTTTTTATTTAAGGTATTTTGTTAATTAAAAAAATTAAGTTAAACAAACTATAATTCATATCTTCGGCAGTTATAGCATTCAGAGGGAAACGATCATTTGAAAATTTGCTTTGATTGAACTGCTTGAAATTTCGTAGTTAAAGCAACAGTAGTGCAATTTACTAACTTTTTTTAAACGATAATCGCATCGAAAATTTATCGAATTTGCTATTCAGTAACACTTTTAACGACATTCGCTATAGGTTATTGTCAACTGTGTCTTTACTTAAGCGATAATAATTTATGTGCTGCTAATTTTATTTACAAAAATCAATAGAAAATATCAGCTGCGTAGTATCGTTAAAAAGAAGTTACAGAATCACACAATCGTTATTGCAGCGATAAAATGTATAGACAAAAATTACGATTGTCGGATCGTTAAAAGTTACTGAATCGCACTACAGAACAGCCAACCGAAATGCGCAATGCGGCTGTGTTGTGACTTACCTGCAAACATCTGCGCAGCAACAAAAGTTAAAAAAAAAGTAAATTAACTTTTCGCAGCACAGCAACCGAAGATTTTTTAGTGCTGTACTGTTTTGCTTGAAGTTTTTCAAACACTGGTGGAAATTATTCACCATTTTCCCGTGTGAGTAAGTATGCGTATGATTAATATGATGTTAAAATTTAATAATATTCATACGCCTACTTTTAAGAACATTTTCCAAGCTGTTCGCCATTTTGAAATTATTCTCTAGTCATCCTGTTATAAATAAACGGAAATTAAATCGTAACCAGGGTGACCGATGACATTTTTCAAAAAGTGGCACCAAATAGGGGATTTATCAAAAATGGGGCAAAATTAAAAAAAAAACGAGAAAACTACACTAAACTTTTTATTTTTAATGTATTTATTTTTATATAACTCACCTTCAAAAAAGGAGGAAAAAAAGTGGCAAGGAAGTCGAAAAAGTGGAAAAGTGTAATCGATATACCGAAAAAGTGGTAATTTGCCACTTTAGTCGGTCAAACGGTCACGCTGATCGTAACTACTTTTTTGAAGTTAAGAAAAAAATTGTATTTTTAACAGCCAGTCGTTTTACTAAAATGACACTAGCACTAGCTCGCCTGTGGTGCGATTCAATAACTTTTAACGATCCGACAATCGTAATTTTTGTCTATACATTTTGTCGCTTGCAATAACGATTATGTGATTCTTGAACTTCTTTTTAACGATACTACGCAGCTGATCTTCTCTGTTGATTTTTTCGATAAAATTAACAGCACATAAATTATTCTCGCTTAAATAACGACACAGCTGACATTAACCTACAGCGAATATCGTTAAAAATTTTACTGAATAGCAAATTCGGTAAAATTTCGTTATAATTATTTTAACGCTGCGATTATCGTTAAAAAAACGTTATTGAATCGCACTACAGCTCAGAAAATTTTTTTTCATCAAATCTGTGGCAAAAAGAAAAAGTGCTTAAGTCCAGATAAGCACATTATGAGTTAGTGGCACCTCTGTAATCTCCATATTCAAAAGTACCTCTGACAAAAATGTCTATTATTTTGTTCTATTTTTTTTTTCAGGAAGTTATAGCGCAATAAATAAACAAAATTCAAGAGAATAACGAATTTGTAAAATTTGACTGCAAAAGAAGTAAATTTCTGAAACCCGACTTGAAAGTTTAAAACTACTCTCCTGCAAAACCCGAAAATATGACTTAAGCACTTTTTCCTTATTGCCTCATAAATGTTTGCCTAATTTGGCTATAACTACCACCTCAAGCTAAAAGTATGTAGCAAATATAACGTCGTCAAATATTTTAATTGATTATCTGTTTTAAAATTTTGTGCTTTTCAAATGGCACGTGATTTTCTTGAGGTTATAATATCTATTATGCTTTAAACTCAATTGTTTTATTTTTGAATTTTAAAGTCACATTTAAAATGATAACAATGGCATGCAAATTCGCGGTCTGCTGGAGGCGAATAGAGTTTGTGAATTTTGTGATTTAAATAAAAATAAGATTTTTGTTTTACTTTTTAGCTATTTAGGGTTTATAAACCTTTACAAAAACTGAAATATATAAATTCATTGAAGATTATTTAACTGAAATTTTATGAATAAACAAAAGTTGTGTGCTTAATTAAATTTTATGCAAAAACGTTCTTAACGATCTTCATTAAGTGTGAGAATACATAAAAATTTTCATTTTTTTTTATTTTTTTTTTTTGTTAGATATTTTTTTTCATTAAAGCTGCTGCCGTTTTTCTTTAATTTAATTTAATGTTTTTTCAACGGTGAAAAAAAATTTTTAGAACGTATTGTTCATAAGTACATATTACTTTTAATGTGAGAATTCTAAGGCTGGGAATGCAGGGAGTGTTATACTCGTACCATTGTTATGTTACTCACATTTTTGTTGGCCCTTAATGTTCTTGTCTAACGAACTATTTACTCAGATATTTTAATGTGCAAAAATACTTTTATTATCAAATAAATTCAAGTTTTTTTTTTATAATATAGCTTTCGCATTGCTTTTGTATATAACACATTAAAATACTCTAATAAAATAAGTTTAGAAGTATTTTTGCTTTAACGCTTTTAGTTTTAAGTTTTTATTTGCTATTCATTACACTCTACAACACACAAAAATATGGTTTTATTGATAATTTATTTTAAAGATTAAAGAAATTTGGCAGTGTTCTTTAATCTATTAAAATAAATTCAGTAAAGTGCGAAGGGTTCCGTACGTTCGGTTTTGAGCATTTTTTCAATTGGCGCTTTTTTCGGTTTTTTCAGTTTAAGCGATTTTTTTAGTTTAAGCGATTTTTTTAGTTTTGTCGCGTTTTTTTCTCGTTTTGGCGATTTTTTTTCGGTTTTTGGCGTTTTTTTAAATTTTGACGATTTTTCCGGTTTTTCGCGATTTATTTTAGTTTTAGAATTTTTTTTTAATTTGGCGGTTTCTGGGTTTTGGCGATTTTTTTATGGTTTTGGCGATTTTTTTCGGTTTGGCGATTTTATAATTAGTGATTTTTTAGTTTTGCCGTTTTTGAAAATTTCAAGAGTTTCTCTTTTACGGTTTTCAAGATACAGCAAATTGTCCAAATTACATTAATTGATAGAACACCCTTTAATTTAGATTTCCTTAAATTTTTTTTTGCACGTACCTGAGAAAGTCGCGTAAATCGAAATTTTAAATTTTTGTATGAAAAATCGTCTAAATCGAAAATAAAGGCAGAATCGCCTAAAAAACTTATTTTATTAAGAAATTATACATGTATTTCAACTTAGTTTTTAAAATATCAGAAGCGTTTACTCAAAACACATAAAAATAAACCTTTATTCATTAAACAAAGTAAATGCTATTCCTAAAAACAAAAAAAAAATTCAATAAAACACATAAAAAATCGTGTAACAAAAGTATCGTGTAAATCGAGGTATAAGTGCATACATACAATTGTATGTAATGGGTGTTTTTTATTGAGGTATAGAACTTTAAGTTGGCATCACTTTTTTAACTGGCGGCCATTTTGTCAGCTGTCAAGTGATTAATATTTAGTTTGGTTTGCCATTTCATCATGAACAGGTTGACAAAAGAACAACGCTTGCAAATCGTGCAAATTTATTTCGAAAATAATGGTTCAGTTCGCGAAGTTTACCGCAAGCTCCGTCCATTTTATGGTCGACATAATCGTCCATCAGAGCAATTAATTCGGTTAACCATGGATCGTTTTCGCACTACGTTTACTCTATGTGATAATACGCATCCGCAGAGACGTCGAACAGTGCGCACCGAAGAAACAATTGCCGCTGTAGAGCAAAGTGTTGAAGAGGACCCGAATGAATCGATTCGCCACCGTGCACAGCAATTTTAGCTTTGTCCATCAACTTTATGGAAGATTTTGAAGATTTTGAATGTGGATGAGTTGTGGTTCCAACAAGACGGCGCTACATGCCACACAGCGCACGTCACAATCGATTTATTGAAGGAAACATTCGATGAGCGCATAATTTCGCGGAATGGACCTGTCAATTGGCCACCAAGATCGTGTGATTTGACACCATTGGATTATTTTCTTTGGGGATATGTGAAGTCGCTCGTCTACGCCAACAAACCAGAAACGTTAGGGGACTTGGAAGCCAACATTCGTGGCGTTATTGCCAACATACGGCCAAATTGATGGACATTAAAACGATTTCTTGTGTTTTATTTCAATTCGAAGTTCTATACCTCTAAAAAAACACCCTGTACATACATACATATATTACATGGGATTTTAACATTTTTCGTTGCTCGTTTTGGAACACCCTTTAATTTTTAATTCCCATTTTTCCGTAGCTCTTACGGCTCTCGAGAAAATACTCTGTGGCAGACAGACGGACAGCGTAGCGAAAATAATAAATAGGGTTCCTTTTCACCGTTTGGTGTACGGAACCCTAAAAATTAAGTAGTGGTAGTCGAAATACGACATCCACAATAAGAGGGATTATAGGGATGTATAGCAATAAAACTGTTTCTGCTTAAGAAAATAGTATGTGTATTTTAAGTCAAGTTAACTCACAACCTCAATTTTATTTATTACTAAAACCCAATTCAGTACAATAAATACGACTAATTTATTTATAGCGCTTACACATACACATACACAAATAAAACCTTCGCAAGCGAAACATCATATTCATTTCCTTCTCTTCTCTTTTTGATCTCTTTTTAGATGTAAAATACATTTTTTAACAAAATGAATCATTTAAGCAGCATTTAACCACATAACAACAACAAGAAAATTTTATTATCAGACTTGAATCTAACGGACACTGTTGACTAGTTAGGAGGCATCTTCTCCTGACCGAACTTTAAAATTCTTTTTATTATTTTACTTCCTTAAATATAAATAAATGAGACTTTTATTAAAATACTCTCTTAATGCACTGCTCTTAACTCGTACTGCTGCCACGCCTTTTTCTAACACGCCTAACCACGCAAATAATGTCTGAAAAGGTACGCTCTCTAAATTTAACCTCATCTGTGGGTTCTGGTAGTGGTAGTGGTAGTGCTGTTGGCTCTACAAGTTTAATTGGCAATCCTACTCTAATCTCTAGTACCTTGAATACAAATCATAATCTAACACCCACCGTTGATTTGGTAACAGCTGCTGCAGCAGCAGCAGCGGCAACAACAACTACTTCCTCAGCCCATACACGTGACTACTCTTCCACAACAACACCCACGGCCTTAAACACCATACTCAACAGTGGCAATGAAATGGAATCATTTGCTCCGGGCACTGCTGTAGCAGCTCAATTGAATTTCCAACTGATACCGAATGTTGTGGACAATAATAATCCTGCAAGTGGCAGTGACACCATATTGGATTATAATTCAATTATGAATTCATCACAGTTTTCAGCCATGTCAAATGATTCATTGCAACTACAGCAGGCAACAATACAACAGCAACAGTCAGTTCATGCGGGATGTTTAAGCAGTAACAGCATGGCCTTGGTTAAGGCAGGAGCTGGAAAGCCGGTAGTTGCTCAAAGTGTAGCTGGGGTAAGTTTTAATTATTAATTTCTTAAACTATTAACTGCGTATGTATGTAAAATTATAAAAATAATTTTAATTTAATTGTGCGTTAAAAAAGTTCTCTAAAAGAATGCATCATAAAAATATAGGTTCAATCAGACGTGCCATACCATAATGTCATGGCCATAACCCAAAACCAAAATTCAGTTGGTTTCTATCTAAGTTGTAATAGGTGAAGTAGAGGTGGAAAACTATCGATAGTGTCACGATCGAAAGTTTCCGATAGTTTAAAAAACTTTATCGATTCAAGACAATCGAAAGTTAGAAAAACTATCGATGTATCGACGATACTATCGCGATAGTATCGAAGTTGTATGGTTCTCGTATAATATACATATGTACATATATGTATGTATTTATTTACACTAAAAATTCAAAACAAAATATTTTTAAACAAAACAAAACATAATAAAATAGAATTTTATTTGTCAGTTCAATAAATAACAAAATCAAAATAATTGTATGAAAAATAAGTGAGATCAGTGAAAGAAATTTTCCACCACTCACTTATTTCTATTGTTTATGAAAAGCAACATATTTACATTTGTTTGCCTTTAGTGGGTGTGATAGTGACTAAAAAATATCGTTTGTTTTCAAGTATAATCGATTGCAGAATTAAATCATTGATAGTCGGAAAAAAAATTAACTATCGATAGTATCGATAGTGCCATCGATAGTTTTCCACCCCTATTTATGGTTATGGCGATGGTTATGACTATTATGGTATGCCACGTCTGATTGAACCTTTAATAACTTTTATTTTACTTTTCCAAAAAGTACTTTTTAAAAGGTAGTATTTTTCAAAAGGTACTTTTTTAGATGTACATACTACATATTTTCAAAAGGTACTTTTTTGTCAGGTACTTTTTCAATAGGTACTTTTTTATGAGGTAACTTTTGCAAAAGATTTTTTTTGTGAGGTATTATTTTTTAAACGTACTTTTCTATGAGGTACTTCTTTAAAAGGTACTATTTTCAAAACGTACTTTTCTATGAGGTACTATTTTTAAAACATACTTTTCTTTGAGGTACTTTTTTTAAAGGTACTATCTTTAAAACGTACTTTTGTATGAGGTTACTTTTTTTAAAAGGTACTTTTTTATAAGATACTAAATATTTTTAAAACGTACTTTTCTATGAGGTCGTTTTTTAAAAGGTACTATTTTTAAAACGCACTTTTGTATGACGTAACTATTTTAAAAGGTACTATTTTCTAAACATACTTTTCTATGAAGTACTTTTTCTAAAGGTACTTTCTTATGATGTGCTATTTTAAAACTTAGAAAAGTAAGTTACACGAGTTAAATTTTTCGAGATCCTACTGTATTTTCAAAAGGTACTTTTTCAAGAGGTACTTTTTTATAAGTAAGTTTTTCAAAAGGTACTTTTTTGTGAGGTACTATTATTAAAACGTACTTTTCTATGAGGTACTTTTTTTAAAAGATACTATTTTCAAAATGTAATTTTGTGTGAGGTAACTTTTTTAAAAGGTACTATTTTCAAAACGTACTTTTGTGTGGGGTACTTTTTCAAAAGGTACTTTTTATGAAGAACTATTTTAAAAACGTACTTTTCTATAAAGTCCTTTTTTTAAAAGGTAATATTTTCAAAACGTACTTTTCTACCAGGCACTTTTTCCAAAGATACATTTTTATCAGGTACTATTTTCAAAACGTACTTTTCTGTGAGGTGCTTTTTCAAAATGTAGTTTTTTATGAGGTATTTGTTTTAAACGTAGTTTTCTATGAGATCCTTTTTTTAAAAGGTACTTTTTAAATGAGGTACTTTTTAAATGAACATACTATTTTCAAAAGATAGTTTTTTAAGAGAAACATATTTTAAGTCAAGTTTTTTCGGATGTTTTTTTGAAATGGTACTTTTTTAAAAAGTGCCTTTTTAAAAAGATTCTTTCTTAAAAGATATGTACTATTTTTAAAAAATTCTTTTTTACAAGCTGCTTTTTTGAAGTTACTTTTTTAAAAGGTACTTCTTTCTTAAAAGGCAATTAAAAAAATTTTTAGGGTACTTATTAAAAGGTACTGTTTTTAAAGTATTTTTAGTAAAAGATATTGGCGCATAGTCATAGTCATAAACAAAGTACACTTTAAGAGTTTAAAACCAGTATTGCCATACAAAATACTAGTTTTAAACTCATAAAATATACTTTGTTTTGACTATGACTATGCGCCATTGTATTTTAATGTATTGTTTTCTAAATGGTTTTTTTTTTCTAAAAAGTATTTTTTAACGGTTATTTTGAAAATTTTTCCAAAGTCATTGCTGATTTGACTTTTCCGAAAGGCACTTCGGACATCATTTCTAAATACATTTTCAATATGTATATGGAGGCTTTTCAAAGTTACATCTCTTGAAGTGTATATTTGAAACCTTTTTTGTTTTAATTGTAACCTCTTTAATGTGCCTTTTTATGAAACTCAATTAACTTTATGAAATCTTTTACAACTCTGAAAGCAATCTTCTGGTTCAAGTATGCAAAAGCAGGAAAGAGGCTAAAAGCCAAAAGGAAGTATGATGTGAACTTAAACATGCAGACAGTTAGTTTAAACATTTTATAGAGATCGTAAATTCAACTTACAAAAAAAAATTAGTCTGAATAAAAAAAACACCCCATTTGTAAGCAACACACTCTTATAATCACCAATGCGTCCAAACAATTTTATGCAATGTTGCAACAATGTACAGCAATAAAAGAAAGAGACAGTAATGGAGTAAAGCGCAAACAAAACAAGTTGTTAACTGCTTTCGGTTTTGCTTTAGCTCTTGTTATTATTATTGTTGTTCTTGCTGCTGTTGTTTAAGTAACAAACTCTGCTTGTTGAAAACACAAGTTAACGGAAATAAAACACAGGGCCTGAAAAAAAATGTTTTTTTTTTTGGTCTGGCAATCAAAAAAATATCTAAATAAATTTGACGAGGAGTGAAAGAAAGCGACAGGAAGGGGATAACAAATTAAAGAGTAGGAAAAACCCTGGCATGCTTGTACAAAAAAAAAGATACTAAGGAAAGCTTGGGGGTTGTTGAGCTTAAAGCCTATAACATGATAAATACACAAATAAATGTCTTTTTGTGTTTTAAGGGTGTTTAATATGGAATTGTTTGTGGAGTTGGAGTATGTAAATTGTTGTAATATGAGGATATTTAATGTGGTATCATGCGTTCATTAGCAGCAGCGTTTTCCAAAAAACAAAAAAAAAACTTAATTGCATACATTTGTATGTATGTATGTATGTATATACAACATAGTTTTTAAATATATGTATGTAGTACATATTTCTTTTGGTCTTGCCGCATTGTTGTACATAGTATGGTAGTGTTGCAAAATGTCAAAGTTTGATCCGTCTAATGATCACGTAAATCGTATATTGTGAAATAAATCGTGCCTTCAAATTATATAAACTTTCTCGTTAATTAGTCTACATATAAACTACTTAAATATTTACTTCCGTTTTTAATTACTCTATTGTATATATGGGGCATTCCACCCAAAAATGTTTGTGACACTTTTTATAGATTAAAAAAAGAAATAAAAAAATATTCCAAGTGTTCTTGATTAAGATTTTTGGATTTTTAATTTTATATATGGTATTTGGCATTTTCTTTTGTTGTCGTTTTGTGGCGTCATTTTCAGAATGTGTGCAATATAGGGGGTAAATTTTTTTCTCAATCACGCAGTTGTGAAAATCATAATTTACATCGAAGTCTAAGAAGGTCTGCCCAAGAAACCATGGGTGTAAAACAGCTACGTCCAAGCCATATGCACCATATACGAAATTTTACAAATAAGCTTTTGTGCTTTCACACCGAGGAGATCTCGTAGACGCTTGCGCTTACTTTGCAAAAAAAAGAGGAAAAAATTTAACCCTTAAGTGTATACCTGGGCCTGGCCAGGCCCTTTTTGACTTTTTTCCAGTTTTTTTCATATAACTATTAAATATATTATAACGAAACTTTATGTATTCCTCAATGGAACGACTTTTAACAAGAAGATAAGAAAAAAATTTTAATTTTAATACCGTGGTTTTGCCAATTGGCCAAATGAAATTTTTGTGCATATTGTATCCACCTGGGTCTAGCCAGGCCCAACCAGTTATATATTAAAGTCAATGCAAAAACAAGCAAAAATCTTTAATATTTATTCTAAAGTAAAAAAGCAAAAGCAAATTCTCTGAGAACCCAAAAGCAAAAACACAAAATACAAAATCATAAGCAATATAACTCTTCAAATGTAAATGAAAGAAAAATTTTTTTGATTTTTGTTCACGTTTTATGCAGGGAACACAACTGGGACGAACGACGAATTTCGTCCACCCTGACGAATTCGTCGATAAGAGTTCGCTGCGTAAATTCATCGTGTGAAGCGCAACATTGACGAATTTACTCAGCGAACTCTCTCTTGTATTTGATAAAGTTATTGTGTGTGTAAGTAGAGAGAAAATTGATTTTGCGTCGTTTGTCGGCGTGCAAAATAGAAATAAATCTATCTATTTTAGAGTTCGTCACGCACGACTGATGTCGTTCTACGGCGGTGTTGTGTTCATTTTCATATGCACACGTGCTTTATTTTATATGACGAAAGTTCGCACCGAAATGTTCGTCATTCGTCCCAGGTGTGTTTCTAGCATTATGCTAGAACGAAATTTGTCGTGTGTAACGAACTCTGAGATAGGTTTATTTCTATTTTGTACGCCGACGAACGATGAAAAAACAATTTTCTCTTTCTCTTTGCATACACAATAACTAACTTTATCAATTATGACAGCAGAATTCGGTGAGTAAATTCGTCGTTATTGTGGTTCATACGACGAATTTACTCAGCGAATTCTTAACGACGAATCCGTCAGCGTGAACGAAATTCGTCGTTCGTTCCAATTGTGTTTATAGCATAACTCAGCAAAATTAGGTTTTTTAATATTAGAACAGAAAGAGAATTACAGTTACTTTCTGATTGAAAAAATGAATAAACTTTTTTATTTACATCACTGCGATATCATACATAGTTATTTTCTTTGTTGCTATTTGTTGTTTTGCAATGACTTCTGAAGTTGATAAAGTTTTGCATACAATTTCAAAATCTGATCCAACTTATTTTGAAAAATTGACTGAGGCAATTGCCAACGATGTTGAAAATGAATGTCGTATTGAAGATGAGGATGATGATTTAGATAGAGAAGCTTCTCATATCGAAGAAGATTTACATATTGACAATTAAATGGTAGTATCAAGCGATAGCGATGATGAAAGCGAGAACGAAAAAGATAACCAAAGAGAATCAGCTTCAAAATCTTTTTTTATGGTAAGGATGGAACAGAGTGGTCAAAATCACTACCGGCTCTAAGAAAGTTTGCCCCGCATAATATATTGAGAGGTTCCGGGAGCCCAACTTGCACACATGTTGGTCCATTGAATATATTCAACCGCTTTTTTACAAATAATATAAAAGAAATAATAATAATTCAGACAAATAGAAATTTGAAGAAATTTTACGAAGAAAAGAATCAACATTGGAATCCAATAACCATGTCTGAATTGGAGGCTTTTAAAGACGAAATACAAGATACTTATGTAAAAACTGCAAAAGTCCTGTGTGTCTTCAGCACTTAAAATGCGAGTATATTTGTTTTAATTGTATAAATTGAAACCAAAATATATATTTTTCTTTTCCATTTTATAAATTATCTTAATGAATTGTTCTTTCTTTTTATTGTAATGTAATATTATTCCATTATTTTTTTGTTTAAACCTCTTTTTTTATTAATTCATGGCTTTTCTTAGTAAGAACTTTTAAAAATACTGTTAATTTTCAGTTAAAATACAAGTGGTCCCAGCCAGGCCCAGGTGGCAGTTTGTGCCAAACAAATTAGGTGGCTACTTAAGGGTTAAGAGCTTTCAAAGCTGTTATCTCAAATGTAAATATCTAGTCTGAACAGCCCCTTAATGTCACACAATTGCATTCATTTCTTCAAACACTTTTGACACATTGCTTTTTTAGTTAAATTCAAAATGGTAGAATTTAAAAGGAACAAGTTTAAAATGTTGAGGGTTGTTTTAATTTAACTCTATTTGTATGTAAATTAAGTAATCAAACACTCTTTTATGTTTCATTTTGAAGACTTGCCTTAAAGTATGCTTCCAAATTTAATTTAGTGGATGATGATACTTTGGAAAAACGCTGTAATGCTAGGAACACAACTGGAACGTACGACAAATTTCACCCACCACTACGAATTCGTCGCTAAGAATTCGCTGTGTAAATTCATCGCATGTAGCACAACAATGACGGAAAAATAACTGCTCTTAAGGCTCAGTTACCCGACTGTAATGTAAAGTAACTGCAACAGTAGGAAACAGCTGATCGATATTGTAATGTGAAAAGTAATGCAAATGGTTATAGAGATGTAATGTAACGTAACCTACTTTTCATATAAAAATATCGATCAGCTGTTTCCTATATTGCAATTACTTTACATTACAGTCTGGTAACTGAGCCTTTATACTTTATAAAGTTTGTTTACCAAGGCGAATTCATAGCAGGCGATCTCAATTCAGCAGCTGATGATCAGCTGTTAATTTCTCTGGCGTCAAATCAAAGCAAAACGTTTGGAAATTTTCTGACAGCAGGAAATTTTACACTAACAAATATGCAAGGCGAATATGCAGAGTTGCCACAAAGGCCACCTGGTATCAATTCGCCTTGGTTGTTTACTGTTTGTTCAAGGAGAGAGAAAATTAGACTTTTCGTCGTTCGTCGGAGTAAGAAATAGAAATAAATCTATTGCAGAGTTCGCGGCATATAGCGAATTTCGACTTAAGCCATGATTGTGTATATTTTCATATATGTACACAATTATGTTTTATTTTTGACGACGAGTATTCGTCGTCCCAGTTGTGTTTTTAGCATAACGTTGTATGGTCGGAATCTAAAAAATATGATAAAATGCTGTAATTTACGTTGACATGTGTTATACGTACGTGTTGAATATTTTGGTGTATAACAAATGTTTTACAAGTTATTTTAGACTCTTCAAGTAACATTTCTCTTGCAAAAAAAAAAAAGAATAAAAAATATATGTATATTTGTTTATGGCTTTAATCTACCAGGGGACGGAAAGAGGGAAAGTAAAAGGAGTTTTGACTAAAATCGATTACTTCTGCTAATATGGTTATTTTAAATTGTCGAAAGTCTAGCAGGTTATTACATTTACAACATCGACAAATCGAAAAAAAAATCCATAAAGCAAATTATGAATATGAAAAAGGAAATGCAATTTTTCTAACGTAGACAAATTGAAAATAAATTGAAATAGCTAAATAGACATTATGACATACAGACGGACAGACGGACAGAGAGAGAAAGATACTGGCAAAGAAAATGATAATACGGAAAAAATAAACAGTTTAGCGCCAATTCAATGAACTGTTTGCTACAGCAGACAGAGCTTCACTTGGCCAAAATAAGTCACACTCTAATGCTGAGGTTTTACAATATTAAAAAAGAAAACAGGAAGACTGACAGCAACGAATGTGTTTAATCTCTGCGTAATGTTATTTTGGAGAAAAGCTAAAAATGGTCTAATGGACTTTGTCATATTCAGAAACTTATAACAGAATTTTGCGGCGAATATTTTTGTAGAAGTTTTTATCACATTGAATGTCCTTTTAAGGTTACTTATTTGACTTTTTCTTATGAAAGGGACAACACGGAAAGGAGCTAGAGGGTTGAAATCTTTGCAAACAAATTCTTCAAATGATTTTACATAAAACTACCAAACACAATTTATACCTCAAATGAAAGGGTAAATACGAAATTAACCCTTAACCTTTAATGCCGGATGACGCTTTAAATGGAAGTACACACGGAAAAACACAAATGTAAAGTTATCTGGTCAATGGCTAAAAGGAAAATTTTTATTTAATTTTTGTCGTCCTTAGCGTATCCTAATATGTGAAAAAATTTATTTTTTCTATATTTATAATTTGATCAGGCTAAAGTTCGTATCGCTATCTAATTTTTTCTAGCTTGTAACTTTTTCAATATATTATGTACATGTAGACAAAACTATAAACTCATCCATAATAATTGGCTTGACAAAGATAAATAGTTTTTAAGCTAAATCCTTAAAAATCCATTAAATAATTTATACCCTTCTTCCATCATACGTTAACAATGATTTATTTGCCTTCTATAATTTGTCAGGATTTTCGTTGACTTTGTAGATAATCCTTTTCTATGATTTCGCTTAATCATTTCAAATGTTAAGATTTGCAAAATACTTTCGTTTATGCTTTAAAGTTTTAAAAGAGGGTTTCACTTTGTTTCTTTTGCAACACATAAATTTGTTTGTTAATGTTAATAAAGCACAAGCCGGTTTTTCATTTAGATTAATTAAATTTAAGTGTGTGCAGCATGTTCATCTTTGTTATGGATAGTCAGTCACAAACCATATTATGCTTATCGTTACCCTAATATAGAAAGGCCCTAACTAATTTTTTTTTGAAATCTAGAGTCTCTCATTTTTCGATACATTGGAAGTTCTTCTATCAAAATATACAAAAAACTCGATTTCCAAAGCACAATGAGTTAGGGCCTTTCTATATTAAGGTAACGATATGCATATGTACGTTAAATACACTTGCCTTCAAGTTGTTGCTGTTTGTTAAAACATTAAGAAGAACCACTAATCACACCAATGCTTCAATTAATGAGAGTACAAAGATTTGTGGCTAAAATTTCTATATTCCAAGGCTTACAGTTGACTTTCATTTAATTACACACTTGTACTCGTATTAAGAAAAAAAAAAAAAAAGAACACAAAGAGATATGTTTTCATTTTCTATGCTTACAAATTCCTTCTTCTCACATTTAATAAATAATACACTTGGAGAAAAGGGTAAAAAGCAGAAATAAAAGAATTTGAAAAAAAATTATATTCAAGGCCTAGGTAAGACGGCTTTTACATACGCAGTTTGTGGGAGAGAAGAGAAAAGAGCTCCCATTCTCTTTGCAAAGTAAACTTTGCGTGTGTAAAAGGCGTCCAAATAAGATAAATTTATTAAGTCATGCAATCAGCTGGTGGTCAGCTGATTCAGCACCTTCATTCACTGTCAAATGTTTATATTTTATACATATGAATGTTGTAATATGGACAACAACGGTGAACGATGTACAAGGACGTTTAACTTATTTAAAATTCTACATTAAAGAAAACAGTCAAAAAATATTTTATTTGATTTTTGTGTAGATATACAGAGATGAAATTCTTAGAGCTAGGCTCTTTATGTCAGACACAAGAGCTAGGACGTGATTTTCGGCACTATTGCAGTTATAAATTTATTTTTGTTTTGATTTCCTTGTTTACATGTTGTAGTTTTCATTTTCTTTATTTTTTCTCTGTTCGTAAAGAAGGAGATGTCAGATGACTTACTAATAAGAACCTAAACAAACAGGCATGTTAAGTCTGCGTTTACATATGCGAAATGTCCACACATTCAAATAATAAAATAATAAAATTAATTAATTTTATGAATATTAAGTACATAGTTTTATAAATATAAACAATTTTATTGCATTGTTATTCAACATATAAAATTTTTATATATATATAGCCAAGCAGCATAGCTCTAACCGGTTGTCCTTAGACACTTATCTTCTTTTTTTTTAATTTTAATAATTTTTTAAATTTACTTATACGAGAATAAAGAAAAAAATTAAGTTAGCTGTTAAAAAGGATTCTTTTGTAATAAAATCACATTGACTTGCAGTCTCAAGTATCAGCTCAACTCATTGTAAGGCTGCTCAGATATTGCAAGTACCCAGTGAACAATCATGAAACGTACAAAAAAGCGTATCTGTATAATTTAGGAAAAATATCAACTTCTTATCTTGCGCAAGCAATTCGTTCCGCAAAATCGGGTGTAGCAGACATTCTAGGATACAAAGATAATCTTGTTTTATCGATTTTTACTAATGGACCCTGATTCCACCAACTAAAGCAGGCAGAGGGGTAAATTATGGCATTCGATACTGATCTATTTACATTTCAATGAAATAGGCATAAAAAAAACTTTCGATTTCGATTTATAAAATACATAGATACAGTTGATGTTTTGTTGAAAAAATTTTTCCTGTATTCGCACATATTACGAGTATTACACTTTCTTCATTTATTTTTTTAATTTTCGAATTTTCCAAGAAAATTTTTAATTAGCCCAAAAAGTTCACTGGGAATGTATAAATATTTACATGTGTATGTATATATGTATGTATATATACATATGTATGTATTTGTGTGTGCACGTGCGTATGTGTATGCATGCCTGAAACCCATTTCAATATGGGGGCGTAATTTTAACGGCATTTCCAAATGATTTCAACAACAAATTCTTATCTTCTCTCCCCCTCTCTTAGTAAAAAATGTAAACAAAAAATTGCAATTATAGTCATAGACGGACGACGCACAAACAGGGATTTCTATGGAAATGTGTGAAGTTGTTGTTGTGACATTAAGTTCAAATTTTTATCGATAATATCTTTAATTTTATTGTTTTTTTTCTTCTTCTTCTTAATGTAGTTAAAGCGCAGAATTTTGAAAATATGTATGTATGTATGTATGTATGTAAGTATGGAAAATTGCTTTTGTGTTAGGGTATCTGTGTAATGTGTCCGTTAATTATGCTGTGAATAATTATGAGCTGCATTTGAGGGGGAGAAGGCAGTTGCTGTAAATGGTTTCTTTGGCGTTTTAAAAATATTGTTATATGTATATGTATGTATGTATGTATGTATGTATATACAAAAATATCGAACGATTGGGGTCAGCTTAAAAGCTCTAGTTGGTAGTTTATTTGTTTCAACTATAAATAAAATGTTTGACAGTTCTATTTGTTATATGTAAGCAAAAAGTAAATATTAAATACATACATACATATGTATGTATGCATGTATGTGTGTGCATGTATTTATGCAGAAATATATTTCATATCTTAGTGAAAAAAAAATATTCTTCCTATTCAGGCTTTTTAACCCCCGACTAGAGATGGGTTTAGACCTGGGTATTTACTAGGGTTTGGGATTTCCCGGACTTTTGCACTTCCCGGGAAACGGGAATTAAAAAATCAAGTTCCCGGGAATTCCCGGGAAAAGCTAATTTTCTAAATTAAATTTATTAAATGAAAGTTGGTGAAATTTCGATTGTTTTATTAATGTAAGCATTCTTTTGAAATAAAAGTTAATAAAAAAGAAGTTCTAAGACAAATTTTTAAGAATTTTTAATTGAATTTAAGCAAATGGAATAAAGTTATTACACAGCAAAAGATCATATAAAAACCAATTGACGACTGTTACCACAATTAGTAGACAATTTTCTAATAAGACCTACCTTCATTTTAATAAGAATTTGCCTTGCTGGTTTCTCATTCTTTTTGAAAAAGTTCCAGGCGGTTTCTTATCGTTAAGTACAAGCAGGTTACAGTACCATACTGCGCTGCGCCGAATTTTGAATACCCTGAGCCACAGTATGTCTAAGTGTCTTTCATTTTATTTCTCCTAAAATATTTTCTGCAGGGTTTCCATAATAGCGTCTACTTATAATCAATTTAAGCTTCGTCAACTCAGAGTTCTTACAGCTTAAAATTTTCACTACACTTTTCAAAATTTGTTCACTAATTCAGCGAAAAATCACTTCAAGTTCGCTTAGCATCGAATTATTTACTTTAGGAAACGATTATATCATTGCAATCATTGATACTTATAGAATTTATTCCACTTTTTTTTAGGAGATATGGTATGACCTCAATTTAGTGGAATTTTTATGAAATTTCAGACTAGATTTGAATAGCTCACATATTTATTTTACTTCTTGTTTATCGGAGTCGAAAGAATTCTTTCTTTCTTACAGTTACATTTAAAACAAAAACTCAATTTAAATTTTAATATTAAAAAATTTCCTTCGAACAAGGTATATGTAAGTGTTTAAACAGACGATGAAAAACGTGTCAACGTTCGTGTAAATTTAGTCATACAATCATTCAAATGAACTTTTGTAATATATAAAAAAATAATAAGTTTTTATATTTAAGTAAAATTGGATTATAAAGTCTATATATTTATGAAATAACATCCACTTTTAATTTCCCGTTTTCCCGGGAAAATCTCAAAAATTTCCCGGGAATATTAGACAGACATTTCCCGGGATTTCCCGCCCGGGAATTCCCGTTTCCCAAACCCTAGTATTTACCCAACGCTGGGTATTTACCCATTTGTACCCACTTTCATACCCGGGTATTTATCTAATTTCGGGTAAATACTCATTTGAATAAAAAATACTCGTTGTTAAGTAGAGTAAGAGAAATGTGAACATTTTCGAATTTATTTTGAACATATTTTATTTAAGTGTATTTTGTTTATACATTTCTTGATGCGTTTTGCTCAGATAAGGCAGTTTTGACTGAAACTGGAACTTGCTTTTTAAAAATAGTTTACCACCTTCAGCAGAATGCACGCACTCTACTCAATATGAGTTTTTATCGGATACTGACAGCGGCAGTAAAATTATTTCATTTGTTATTAAAAAATCTAATTCATAATAAAAAATTAAATTCTTTTAATTTATTTAAATTTTTCTTTATTCTAATTTATACCCACATTTTGGGTAAATACCCAGGTGCTTGGGTAAATACCTGGGTATTTACATTTAAATACCCAATTTACCATTTGGGTATTTACCCTTGTCCCATCACTGCCCCCGACTAAAAAGAGGGGTGTTATAAGTTTGTAGTGTGTGTCTGTGTATCTGTGTATCTGTCTGTGTCCACGTAGAGCCCAAACGGCTGGACCGATTTTGATTTAGTTTTCTCTGTTGGAAAGGTGACTTGATCGAGATCGTTCTTAACCATGTCCAGCCGTTAAGAAGATGTCACATCTTTTCTAGATAATTTGGGGGTTTTTAAAATTTTTAATTTTTGTTATTAGTTCAAAATATTGAATTCAATTCAATTAAATTTTTTAGAAATGGAAATTTTTTTTATTAATTTTGTTTCAAGAAAGCAAGTAAAGTTAATTCAGTCAGGTTGGGTAAATGCAACATTTTCTCTGCCACCACGCACTGCATCAGAACACTACCATGTCTAACTAAGTAGTATAGCCATAGATGGGTGCAAATGTTGGGGCTATATAATCTACAGATTTTACCTATAAAAATAATGAAATCGGATTATAAAGCTGTAGGTCCATACCATCCTTTCAACGCGTAGTTGCGTTTTATGCATGTGTCAAAAAATTGTATCAGTACCCCATTTCTGTAACTTGTGAGAAGTTCTCGCACCGACAAAAGTTAAATAATTATATTGATTGTCCTATTTTACACAGGGTTACTCACATAAAAACTTATATAAACTTACAAAAAATATCAACAAATACAGTTTTTTTCTTAATCACCCTGTTTTTCACAGGATGATAAAAATTTTTTCTACTCGAAAAGTTCTCATATTCCTTACAGAAACGAGGCACTGGGTAATTGTATGTGGCAAGTTACAGACCATAACGCAAAGAACGTATAGGCGCATAGGACGGATAAAGTAGGTTTACTTTCTAATTTTGTATCCGTCGCATGCATCATGAAAAAAGGTCAGCTATTTTTGATAGCCAAAGATGCCAAATCATATTCAGGGCAATTATGAATAAAACTCCCAGGGAAATTTCTCCCTTTTCCAATTAGAATTTTTTGTTTTCCCTATCACTTGCCATTAGTTGGAATTGTTCCCTGGGAAAAATTTCCCTGGGAGTTTTATTCATAATTGCCCTGATTATATATTCAATGATACTCGTATTGATAAAAATTTTCGTGTGGTGGACTTAAAGTTTCTATTTTTTTTTTAAGTTTTTAGTAAAAGAAACAGCTTTCTTATAAATTTTTAACATACATACATAGTTCTTTTATGAAAAAAAACTTGCATTAACTTATCGATTCATTTTATGTATTGAGGGCCTGTGCCAAACTGTAGCAAAATACTAGTGTAAGTAAATTTTTTACACTTCTGAGGTGAATAAAATTTCACTAGCCCTGGGGGCTAATAGAATTTTTGACACACAGATAAATTTTTGACAAACAGCAAATAAGAAGCATGGTATCATAAAAGGTACAACAACTGTAGTTAGAATGTAAAAAAAACATTGTTTATTTTAATTTGAGAAAAATTTTGCATCATTTATATAATATTACATAATTTTTTGCTACAAGAATATTGTTTTGTATAAAAATGTCCTTTTAAAAATTTGTTGGTAGCCGGCGGCTTGTAGCCACATTTTTTGTTTCGCCGCCGCAGCAATTTTTTCATTAGCTTCTCTCTATGCTAAAGCGAATTTGTCAAAATTTTACATTGTCAAAAAAGATATCATTTGGCACAGCAGAAAAATGAAAAATTTTCCCCACAGGCAAATATTTTTTTTACCATAGAACTTTTCTATCGTTTGGCACAGGCCCTGAGTGTGACCTCAGTTGTGTTTATTATTTTTTAAGAAAGTGCAATGGAAAAGAATCTTATTTAAGCTGTGAAAAATATTATGTATTATTTTTATTACAAAATACTATCAAAGAATATAAATCATATAATAATTTATATTCTTTGATACTATGTACACTAACTCAATTCCACAAATTCTTTTAAAGTTCCCTTTCCAATTTTTTTCCAAAATTCTTTTATTTGTTAAAAAAATATTTACACTACAGATGATCACATCAAAAAAATTTGCGCATAAAACGTATTGCATGTAACTTGAATTTAGAATCGCATAGGACGTACAGAAATGCATACAACGCACGTGCATAGAATAGGATAGTATGGGCCTTCAGCTTAAATATCGCTATCCAATTTTTAGCACGTCCTTTGAAAAAAAATCTTAAAAAAAAACAAAAACAGTTTCATCCTATTAAAGGTCCAAAAATGTTGTGCTATTTATTCTAAACAAAAATGGTTATATAAAATTTTTCCGAAAAACGCCCCATTTGAAAGTTATAGCGCAAAAAGTTATAAAAGTGAAGATAGGCTATTTTTGGGTGAAAAGTGCAATGCGTATGGCCTATTTGTACGCTATCAGTGAAATTTTTACACACATGTGATGGTGTGATGTCTTTCAATTTGGTTGGTCTAATTTACATACATATGAATTACTCTTTTTAGGCAATCTGAAATATGTACATAAGGCCGGGTCGATTTGTATGGATGAAAAAAAATTAAAAAATTGTATAGTAAAAACGAAATCTACATATAATTCTAAGAAAATTTTGCGAAGAAACCATGGGTCTAAAATCAAACCCTATACCGCGCCTCTGGACATAAAAATTTATTTCCTCTTCCTGAGCTGCTTCTTGTTTGGCTACTGCCTGCCTTATTTTAATACACTGGCGCGTAGTCATAGTCAAAAAAAAAATACACTTTAAGAAATTAAAACCAGTATTTTGTATGGTAATACTGGTTTTAACTTCTTAAAGTGTACTTTGCTTATGACTATGACTATGCGCCATTGACTTTAAAGATAAAAATGGGGAACTAAATATTATGGATAAATAATCCAAGGTAGCTCGCGAAAAAATTAAAAGCTGTGGTTACGTACGTGGGAGGAAGAATAGTGATTCTAATTTAGTAGCATTTATTTCAGTACATACATACATTTTTCTATTTGAATTGTAATTTAAAAAAAACAGTTTTTCTAGAGAAGAGTAAATACATTTCCATGTCGAGAGGCGCGGTATAGGGATTGATTTTAGACACGTGGTTTATTCGGAGAGTTTTTTCAGAATTTCGAGTAGATAACGTTTTTGCTATACGATTTTTGCAAAAAAAAATCGACCTGCCCTAATGTACAAACATACATACATATGTATGCATGTATGTACGATATTTGAAAACGATTCAATTATCGATATAAATAATTGTGCTTCTTGTAAAGACATTTTCAATAGGAAATATGAACAAGATTTGTTTTGCAAAAATAAACCCAACTTAACCTCATTTCAATTATTTTTAGCCTTTTTTCTTTACTATTTTTCTATATACATACATACATATGTATGTACGAGTATATAGGAAAATTTCTACAAAAGCTTCTAGTGGAAAATAAACAATGATTTATTTACTACAAAAAAAAAGATAGAGCAACATGTAGTGTGCGACAACAGAGATGAAATTGTCGTAGTAAAAAGTACTTTTTTGTTTCTTTTTTGGGAAAATTTTTAGTTTGTACTAAAGAATACATACATACGAGTACGAACATATGTATGTACAGGCAAATCCCGGTATAACGAAGGATATAATGTCAGGTACATTCGGTCACACCACACTTTTTTTTTTGTATTTACATTGCAGATTTTTGGTACATATTTTCTTTTTTGCCGTTCGTTATATATGGCAAACATTTAACAAAATATTCGCTATATAAGGTAAAACATGTTAGGGATCATTTACATATTATATAACGCTATTTTCGGAGTTTTTATACCCCCACCCCCCTTGTAACGCTTCTTACAAAATTTTCTAAACTGTAAGAAATCTTTAACCTCCACTGGAACACCCCCTTAGCAATATGTCGCTAGCAAGGTTTTCTTCATATATTTTGCGATGTTTTTTTGTCATTCGTTATAAAATTCCAGTATAAAGCGTTAAAGCGAGATTCGTTATACCAAGATTTCCCTGTATATATTTTCCAAAAATTTCTGGTAACATTTTTGAGCTCTTAGTACTACTGTCCATTGTTTTCACAAATCCTAATTTTGCGAACTAATTTCATTAAATCACATATTCAATAAAACTGAAATGTAATTTTTATAAATTTTATCAGGAGACAACTAAATATTGGGGCCAAATAATAATTGTTGTCTACATGAGGACAGAAAAGACAATTACTGCTACTGTGTAATTAATTGGAAACACCCAAATGTCCCACGTATAAAAAAAAAAAGAAAAACAACGTACCTACTCCCCAGAACAATAATTTGGCTAAATGCCAGGAAAATTGCAAGAGCATTTGCTGCTAAATGCATGTGTGGGGCACAGTGTTAGTAAGTAAGCTGCATGCATGGGTATGAAAAATCTTGCCAATGCAAGAAACCCCATAATTTATGGACAATATGAATTCTAAATTAAAACGAAAAAATGTACATATCATGAAAGCAATTTTCCTATATGAGTTATATAAAATTTCATATTTACTTGCTTTTTTCTTCATCTTTTTCTTTTCACTGTTTTTACTTCGACAAATACTTTACTTTAACTTTACGACGTTGCATACGAAAATAAAACTCAAACTAAGTTCATATTTTCAGTTGTCTTATGGCAGAAAATTCTTTGGAGGCTCTTTCCCTAACTTTTCTACTACAAAAATTATACAAAAATGTCTTAAGTCAGCCAGGCATGAAATTTTCTGCAAGTTAAAATTAATTTTATTTCCTACATTTTACACTGAAAAAAATTAAGTTTGTTAAGCGAAAACAAAAAAAAACTTTAAAACCAAATCTCACTTTGTAGAAAAAAAAAACTAATTTAAAAAATAAAACAGTTTATTTCGCTTATTTTCGTACTCCGGTTTTAAGTACAAAGAAATCAAAACATAAATGAATATATAACTGTAATAGTGCCGAAAGTCATGTCCTAGCTCCTGTGCGTGGCATAAAGATCATAGCTCTAAAAAGTAACAAAAAAAAAAAAAAAAAGGGTAAGAGAAGCAGCCCTAGTTCAAGCCCTGGCCACACCCTGTCATATCATAGATTTTTCTGATATGCGTTATTGTCTATTCTAATGTACGTATATCGCAGCTCCCTTCTTGTTCGATATTTGCAGCAATTAATCTTCGGCGTAGTAAAATAACTAACAAAATGCCTAAATAGCTTAAAATAATACGCCTACTTAACACCAGAGGCGCTGCAATGATGCTATACAAAAAATTAATAAAACGCACAATAGCAAAGTTGTAAAAAACTTAAAAATTATTTAAACCTCTCCTTCTCTCAATGGTAATCTGTGAAAAAAAAATAGATTCTGCAAATTTTGTCTTTTACAACGTTAAGCTGAAGATCCATACCATCCGTTTAATGCGTAGTTGCGTTTTATGCATGTGTCAAAAAGTAGAATCAAGGTAATTGCATGTGGCAAGTTACAGAACAAAACGCAAAGAACGTATAGACGCATAGGACGGGTAAAGTAGGTTTACTTTCTACTTTTGTATCCGTCGCATGCATCATGCTCTCTTTTATAGCCAAATGTTCGTGTGGTGAATTTAAATATTCTCTCTTTTTGCATTAAAACAACAAAAATACTCGTGCATAAGACGTATTGCATGTAACTTGAATTTAGAATCGGAGAGAACGTACCGAAACGCATACAACGTATATGCAAAGAACGGATGGTATAGACCTTCAGCTTTATTCGCGGCTTTGCTTTGATATAATTTTGCTAATAAGAGCGAAATTCAATATTTTTTTATTCAATAATTTTGGTGATTTAGATTAAAGTTTTTTAAGTTTTTTTTCGTGTATTTGAACTTAAGACCAGGGGTCTAATCGTCGCTTTCGATAACGAGCTGATTCGATCACGTTTTTTCGAACCATATTATTACATTGTTCGATAACGAATGCCATTATCTCAAACTGAAAAACGTGATCGAATCAGCTCGTTATCGAAAGCGACGATTAGAGCCCAGGGCTCAAATTGTCACATCCGTGATCTTATCGACAATCGTACGAAAGCAAATTAAGTGATACGTCAATCGTATAAGGTGAACGGGATTTCAGTACATTCACGTATGTCATAATCTCAAAATGGCGTTCAAGGATGTGACGATTCGGCCCCAGGTTCTTTTTGATATTCATAAAAATTTTATTGTTTAATTGCTTCAATTAATTCAATAGTAAAACCTTATTTTCATTTTGTTTTTCTCTCAGTGTAGCAGGCTTCAAATATATAAAAAGTATTACTGTGATTTTTGTCTCAGTGTTTTGTATCTTCATTCCCCCTATATATACATACCCATTTTTCGTTTGCTTTCCTTTGCCTCATTAGCAGCAATGCGAACGAGTAGGTATCAGAGGTTACAGTATAATGCTTAAACACGTTTGAAGAAAGCCTTTGAGGAAAGGTTTTGAATTTATTTCTTTTTCTTTTTTTTTGGTGGCATTTGCGGCCTTAGTTCCCTCTCTTAATCTTTACCTGTGCTACAGTGTTGCCAGTTTTTTTCTTTTTTGAATCCCGAAATTGAGTTTTTTGATTAAATTTTTTTCTTTGTGAAAAAAATAAAAAGAATTTAATTTTATTTAAAAAATAATGACAAAAATAACATATTTATTCAATAAAATTCATTTATGTATATCGATAGGGATATTCACATTCATATTAATTTAATTTGTACTCATAAAACTTGTAAAGATAAAATTACACAAAGTTTAATATACACAAGTATAAAAACATTTTTAACCAAAGTTTACCATTTCAAAAACTTCAGTTTCGAAGTCTTCTGATTAGAGATGCTAATCGGGACAGGTTTTTTGAAATCCCGGGCTTCGGGATTTAGTGATGGAGTCTCGACATCCCGAACCGGGACCCCGTGATTTTCGGGACTTACAAAATCCCGAAAACATTGTGCACAAATGTCCGTTATATTTAAAATAATATTTTAATTTTACAAAATATTTGTTTTTGCATATTTAAAGGGTACTTATACAATTGAAACATTTAATTGCAAATTTTCATTGAAAAGTGCAATGTATGTAACATTTTTCCTAGAAAAGAAAAATCCATAAGATATATTACGTATATACCATATAATATTATCTACTAAAATATTTATTCAAAGCAAATTTTTTATTTTAACTTTTTATAACAAATCCCGGGCTTTAAAATTAAAAAATCCCGGGTTCCGAGATTTGAATAGTCCCGAAAATCTCGGGATTTCCGGGCTCGGAATTTCCCGTTTAGCATCTCTACTTCTGATTCATCAGCCTCAAACTTTGTTGTACATAGCACTTGTATTAAAAAGCTTTAGCATTTCAGCAGAAGCATTAAATTTGTCACAACTAATTTAATTATTTTTAAAGTGTGTTACAAATTTTTGTTTTGGTAGTGTTCATTATTGGTTAATCTGCATTGATACTTCTTCTTTATTAGAAACCATTCACTATGAATAGTAACACACATTTTTAGACTTGCCAGACTCATATTTCTTAGTTCAAAAATCATTCTTGTTACCATCAGTTATAAAATGCCCTAAAATTTGGTTATCATCGCCAACAAATCCCCAGATCCCCAATACGAAATTTTCAATCCCAATCGCGAAAAAGAAATCCCCAATTTGGGGACAAATCCCCTAAACTGGCAACACTGCTGTGTTAAATGAATATTTTTTTTTCTAAATAAAACTCTCTCGTTTACCTTTGCAACCCTTTATTTTCTGCTTTGATTTTCCCCCCATTTCATTGCATTCTTATTTATTTGATATTATATATTTTTTTCTGTTTATTCTTCTATTTGTTCACAAAGCAAAATGTCATGCTTAGTGCCTTCGAACTTAAAACATTTTCATTTCATTTTCATGCTGTTTGTTACAGCAGAATAATTTGTTGTTGTTCACATTTTCTCGTCTGAATTTAATCGAAAATACCTTTAGTTGAAATATTTTAAAACGTTTGGAAACATATAAAATTAGACTGACTGACTTGACTGACGACTGACTGAGTGAGTTGAAATGCAATTGCTTTGCTGTTTTTATTATTTTTATTTTTGAAATTATTTTTCTTTAAGATTATCTTTGTTTTTATGGCTGTAACCGAAAACCTCAAGTGAATCATCATGTGTGAGTGAGTCTTTTGTAACAAAATAGAAGAAAAAAAAAAAACAAAAAATAAATAAATTAAACCGCGATATAATCTTATTGTTTTTAATTATAAACTGGAAGATATTTATTTACTGATATGTAGATACTATTTCATATTCTCAGTTAAGATTAACCAACAACGTGTGTGAGTTGTTTGCAGACCATTAAATTGGTTTGATTTAAAAAAAAATATTTAAAATAACAACTAAATTTTTTAATCTAAAGATAAATAAATTAATGGCTCAAGTGGGAGAATCTAAACTTATAATGTTGTCTTTAAATTTTGAGGTAATTCCTTAAAATATGTTCACGAAAAAAAAATTAATTAAAAAATATACAAAAAATAGTTTGCACTTTTAAGCTCAAAATTATTTATGAAGTTAAATAAAAATAAACTATTTTAATAAAATACTATATAATAACACATCTATTTTCAACTTATTAAAAATATAAAATAAATCAGGAGCTTTTATATGAAGTTGTATATTTTTTATATATTGAAAAGTTTGAAAATTTAATAAATGATAATTCATTATACATATTTATAATTTGATTAGGGCTATAGTTCGTATCGCTTTGTACGCCAAATTACATGTGATAATTATTAGTTAAAGTTAATTGTAAATATTCTGACAAACACTTAGTAGAACGGAACAACTAGCTGTTTTCATCATCAGCGTTCTTTGTGTTTGGTCCACTGTGTGTGGTGTCAGTTGATGTAGATTCATTATATTTAGCCAATTTGACAAATATGACATGTAACTCAAAAAGTTTTCTGGTGCGATTTTAATATGTATTGTATTTCCCTAAGAAATGTGAAAAATACGTCTACGCTAAAAAAAGTGTCTTAGAATTATGGAAAAATTGCCTCCAATGAATTTCTACGATTTTAAAATTTTTTCACAACATTTGGGGAGGAAGCTGTAAATGTGGCCATTTTATTCTTCTTATCTTGAAAGACACTGGACTGGAGTCCGTCCCTCCAGTAGACATTTCCATAAAAACTCTCTAAAAAATAATGTTGTGTCAGAGAACATAAATGATCATTATGACTGATAAAAAGGGGTGTCTTTTAGGGATTGAGTTTTTCTACAGTGATTATACAGCCATGGAGTTATCAAATCTGACAACTCTATTATTACTTGTGCAAAGTGGAGATGAGCGCGTGTTGTTTTTTTTTTGTGACGCGAACACGCACGACTCAACACAAAGTGCTCGTGACAAAAAATCTGATTTCGTGCGTGTTCCTTTCGTTTCGTATTGAGAAAAATTGACACGAAAAACACGAAACGATTTTAGATTTAAAATACATATTTATGAATGAATTTCCAGTAGAGAAAAAATTTAAAATTTTGTATCATCAAAAACACAACACCAGCATATTTTGTGATATTGTATAAGGCCTCTTGAAGTTTAAAGTTCTGTAACTAAACCGATAGTATCAGCTGGCAGTGTCAACTCGGTGCCGTATTTTGAAAAGCGACTCTAGAAAAAAATCAATTAAATTTTATGATTTGCAAATACTATACCAATAATATTTCGTGCGTGTTGTGCAGTATCGTGTTGGAAAATTCGACAAGCGCCCATCTCTAGTGCAAAGTCTCGTTTACCACTTTATCGTGCTTATATATTAATACCAGACTAATACTGGAAAATTATGCAAAATTTGTTTTCGTGATATTGAAACCACTAATAGCTAAGGATACAACAAAGTCCTTAATGCCCACCCACCAGCGATTTCGGGCAGTGAACAGCAACTGCCTTGACAATCTCGTACGACCCTGACACAACTTAGAGCCGGCTGGAGCAGCATACTCAACTGCTACAAAGAACGAATAGTCCCCGGCACCTTAGATTGTCTTCAAAACCCGCACGGCACTTAACATTTGTTCAACTGCCCTCCAATAGGTATACATCCCTTCGTTCTAATCAGCTGGGGTGGCAAGCTTTTTCCACATGCCACTTCCCACTCCACACCTTATGACATATACAGGCATCAATAATTAATTGCTTTTTATTCCCAATTGTGGCTAATCTAACCAAGGTTCTATGGGTCGACCCGGACGAAAACAAAACAAGGGGCTGTTGAAACTAAACAAGCCCCAGCTAGGAAATTTTACCGGCATCTTAACGGGACACGAGGGCATTTGTACCGGATTGGAGCCATGGATGACAATGGAGGACATCAGGACAATGGAGCAATTCATTTGTCATTGTCCAGTTTTTGTTCAGCCGAGATCTCGTTATTTTAGGGATGACATCTTAGAGATACTGAGGGACTACGTGAACGATACTGAGTTCCTATAAAAATGGGGTTCGTTGTTAATTTAATTGATAGTGCACAACAGGCCTATACTGGCTTATGTGTATGTTCCCCGACATGAGCGTAATGTCTCCTCTTTTTAACCTAACCGATCCTAACCTAATATATTTCCAATTTAATTACATGCAGGAAAGAAATTTCGACAACAATAGCAGAGCTGTTACAGCAACAACGAAATGAGCGGCCCTGTAAGTCGATTCGATTTTAAATCGCACGATTTTTAATTTTTCTATTATATACGGCCCTGTTCTGTAAACCGAATCCGGGTAAATTTCTCGTTTTCAAAAAATAAATAATGGTCCTGCTGCAGACGTGCTTAAAATCATACACGATAATTTTCTATCAGATATGATATTTGGTAATCTAAATAATAAAAATATTTTAAAAAATCCTAAAAAAAATATTTCTAAAATCGTGCTGTTTCAAATCGATCGGTTTACAGAATAGGGCCGATAGATTCTCAATTATCATACCTAAAAGAAAATTATCGTATATGATTTTAAACACGTCTGCACGATTTCAAATCGATTCGATTTACAGAACAGGGCCGTAAATTTTCGAAGGCCGCCATACCTACATCATCAGAGTTCGTGTGTTTGGTCCGCTGTGTGTGGTCTCAGTTGTTTTGATTCATCGTATTACAAATTATAATAAAAGCTCAAATTTACTATTTCTAATTTTTAAGCCCCGACCAAAGAAATGGGAGTGATATAAGTTTGTAGTGTGTGTCTGTGTATCTGTGTGTATGTACGATTTTTTTCTTGAAAAGTGACTTGATCGAGAGTGTTCTTACGTATGTTTGAAGAAAGTAGGTCAAGTCGTTTAGAAGATATCGCATCTTCTCTAGAAATGTTCTGTTGAATCTGTGTGTCTTTGAAGCCGCAGCTCCCGAACGGCTAGAGCGATTTTAATTTGGTTTTTTTTTTCGTTTGAAAAGTGACATGATCTAATATCTTCTCGCTTATACTTGAAGAAAATCAGTCCAGCCGTTTGGTCTGTACTCTGGAGGGTTCTTAAAATTTTTAATTCTTGTTATTGTATATTAGTTATACTTTAAATGTTCTTTTCTTTTAAAGCTTAAAAAATTACAGCTCAACATACATACACACACACATACATATATACGTGTGTGTACATACTTACATATATTTTACGTGACTATTTGACCTTTCCTTTATTTAATTCAATTATCGCCATCAATTTGACGGTCTTTTTGACACTTGTAGTAAATAAAAATTTAGCCACTCCTTTCAAATTATCCTTAACAAACAATGTTCATAAATTTTTTTACATTACATTATTCATTTTTGTACGTGTGCGTTTTTTAATAAGTTTAATATTTTCATAAAAATTAACGAGACTTTAGAAGAACGGAGAAATAAAATGTTACATGTTTGCATGTTCTAGTTAAACACCACAAACGACATATCTGTGTTATTATCACAATGTTTTTTTTTTCTTTTTTAATTTGTTTCCTTTACAAGCAAAAATGTTCATAATGTCAGTAATGTTGACGCTTACAGACAACTATAATATTAGACAACGCCCCAAATATTTTTGTTTGAGTAAAAAAAAATCCTCTGCTCATCAGCACCATCATAACACCATCATCATCTTCGTCATCATCATCATCATCACCATCATTGTCATTAATAAAAACTCCTCGTGCTTTGGAATTTAACTTACTCGTCCTTATTTTAACCAACATCTATTTTACGTTTACAGCAAATTGTTGCTTTCGTAATACGAATATTTTTCTGCAAATATTTTTGCTGAAGACTTTTTATAACTAAATAGCGACTTGAAAGAAAGCAATTGTTAAAATTTACAAATTTTTTTTTAGAATTACAATTTAGAAAAAAAAATACTTCCACAGAAATCAGTAATAGTATGTTTCCACCGGCATGATTAAGACAAATCATGTTAATTTATACATGATTTACAATACATTTTGCATATGGATAAATCACCTTAAAATAGTTGATTTATTTTAAATAATGTCGAAAATACTATTTTTCGAACTCGATTTATCTGGGTAATCCATCAATAGTGATTTACAACTTCGAAAAAAATTACATTAAGGAATATTCAATCAATTTTATGTCAACTACATGTGAATAAAATTCACATTACGGCACAGCTACACATTCAATATATATTGAACGCGATCCAATATCGCGATATTTATTGAACATGTAGCATGCAGTATTGATGGATCGCGATCCATATCGCAGAATGGCCTAAATTATGGAATCCAGATTGCGGATCGCGTGATAAATATTGGACGTGTAGCATTTTCATGATATTAGATCGCGATAAGTTAATAAGAAGTTTAACAGAAAATTTTTTAACAGAAATATTTTTTTGTATATTTTTATTTTTTTAAACAAACACAACAACCCGCGAAGCGATTAGCTTGTCTGCAGAAAACACCCAGGGTCTATGGCGGGAATCGAACCCACAACCTCTGGACTGAGAAGCTAGCATCGCTACCACTCAGCCACAGGGGCACCCTTAATGTTAATAATAAACGATCCGCACAGCACAAAAATAACGTAAACACTGACGCGATAAATATTGAACATGTAGCATACGCTCGTGATCCATCAATCCATTAAAATGGATCGCGATCCAAATATTACAATATATATTGAACGTCTAGCAGTGCCCTTACAACTGCTGCGCCCATCTTATAACGCTCGTTTATAAATAGAATACGAAAATTCGAACAACAAATCACTCACAAGCTCGGTGAAAACACTTTGAAGTTATTTACTTAAACCTACTTGATTTGAAGTCGATGGAAACATACTATAAGATACAAATATTAGTATTTGTGGGCGTTATCTTGTTTGATGTCTTTTCACTTATGACTCCATTATGGATGGCAACCGAGCTTTAGTCGCCGTGTCAACTGGCAATGCCGGCTGATTTTAAAATGAGTATTGTCTATGTATTTGCCAACAAGTTATCAAAAATTTTAAAATTAAAGATATCAAAATATTTTATTTTCTCAAAAGCTGCGTGTACAAGCTTCTTATATTAAATTTTTACACAAGATTAAATATGATATAACTTTTTTTTCGGCATTATCAACTACAAGATATGTTTATATTGCAGTAAAGGGGCGATACGTAAATAGAAAAATAAAAGTGTTGTTAATTATTTATTTTCATTTAAAAATTTTATTATTTTTTATATTTTCGGACGTGAAATTCTGTCAATTCGTTCTTAGAAAGCTTTCAAAAATGCATTCAAATGCCTTGTAACGATTGTGTATGTAATCTGCTCAAATTTAAATGATTCCTTTTATATAATGTTACTGTTTATTTAAAACAACCATTACAATGAATTGAATACTAGCTATTAGATTTCTTTTTTAAATCTGTTGTCATATTTAAAAAGAACATCACAATTTTCCGCAGAATTGTTTCACTACTTTAGGCTTTAATAGCAGAGGACAATGTCCTCTTGAAATCATCAAAATTGCAATTTTCATTAAATTTGGTAGTTGTGTGTGCTCGTACAATCCTTCTACAATTCTACAACAATGTAAGCGAATATCTTTGCCAAAAAAAAAAAGAGTTTTGCATTTACAATTTTTGAGAAAATGTGACACAAAACCATGTAATTATACCAAACTATGAGACAAAAATATGCATTTATGACCAAATTATGCAAAAACATGAATTTTCAGCAAAATATGCAAAAAAAAATGCACTAACAAATCGATGCCTTTTTCACGCAAATTCAATGTTTCGTAAAGAAATTTCGTTCCTGCCACTATCAAGGTGAAGGGAAAAAACATGCATTTGCATGAAACCACCGTCTCTGCTTATCATAAAAATGATTAGTTCAGCTGAACTATTTTTCGATGAAGAGCAGGAAGGTGGATCTATTAGACGGCATTTAAGGGACAATTCAAATCATTTAGAATTACCGCCTCTACTGTGAGTAAAAGTTATTGCTTCAAATAATGTTTAACTTTTTTAACAATTCCTATTTTTGGCTTTAAAGCATATTTTCGCCATACCAAAAGAGTAGACAGCTTATTAAAATCAGAGCTGTTAAATTTCGATTACGATTAGTAATCAATTAGATTACATTTTAAAAAGAATTGTAATGATTATATAATTGCATTCAAAAGAATAGCTGATAAATAACTGATTACGATTACTTATAATCGAAAAATTACTAAAAATAATCAAAAAGAATCAAAAGTTATCAAAAAGTAATCCGACTACTTTCAAAGATTACTTTTGATTCTCAATAAATAATCAAAAAGTAATCCTTAGAAGTAATCGGATTATATTTTTATTCCTTTTGATTACTTTTAGTAATTTTAAGTAATTCAGATTACTTTTCCATTATTAGTAATCGTGCGAAACTGAATATAATCGTAATTTAATCATTACTTCACCTTTAAAAAAAAGTAATCAAATTAGCAATCATTACGATTACTAAGCATTACTTAACAGCTATGATTAAAATTAATTATATTTTTTTTTATTTTTATTTTTTTATTTGTGGTTGCCAATAGTTTGTATATAAATGTAGTGGATTCCATAATATATGAATTTTGACCTTAAATGGGCACGTGTTAGAGTTTGTCTGATTCAGCTAAAATTTTCACCATATACAATTTACATCAAGTGCCAGTAAATATCGCCCGGAACTTTACGAAAATCCGTAGTTGAATTTTCCTCATATGTATATTCCAATTCCATTCTAATGTACATACATGCATGTCGATGGTTTTCCGCTTCGCGTGAAATGACTCATATTATGTATATACATACAATATTGGAATAGCCAAAAATTTTATCATTTAATTTCTTTACACCTCTGGCTAAAACTTAAAAAAAAAACATCCTTTGTTTTTTTTCCACATACATACATACTCTACACACACTAACATACATTTGCATTCCTGTTTACAATTTTTTTTAGTCTTTTGTTCTAACGTCGAACACAAAAATTCACAACAATTTTACGCAATTCTTTTTCTTTTTCCACCCCATGGCATCCCTTAAGTTTTTACTCTTCAGTAACTACAATATTTAGAAAAAGGAATTGGGTCAGTTTGTGGCAGGGATGGAAAATTCCGCTGTGGTGGATATGCAAAACATGCCAATACAACATAAAAGTACTTTTTTCCGATCTGATTCGATATCGAAGGAAATCAAGTGTTCGTTCGATAATTCATATTGAAAATAGAAACAAATTTGTAGATACTCGTATATTTTTTTCCAGACAGTTAATAAATTTTTTAATTGAAGTAAGAATTTCAAATATTTTTTGTTTGCCTCGTTATGTTCGAAAATTTCATTTGGCACCATAAGTTTTAAATTGTCGTTAAAGTTTGGAATATGACTGATGTATACAAGTGAGTATATATGTATGTATGCATGTAAATATTCATTATTTTGCTTTATTATTTTCATTCATTGTGCTCTAAATAGAAGAAGCAAGTAAGTACTCGATATAAAAGATGACAGCCAAATGCACAAAATGTTTTGTTGAATTCTAAGTTTTTTTTTTTACTGACGTAATGCCTTTGGAAAGTGCGTTTTTTTCTTCATTTAACATCAAATATTTATGTTGTTTTCTTTCTCAGCATATTTTTATTATTTTTATGCTTAAACACTACTTGAAACGTGTCAAATGAATTTATAAGTTCTTTTTTTTTATTCAAGGGGTTGTTGAGATGTATTTTTTTTTTTTTGTTATGAAAGAACTCTTTTTTATATTTGTCTGTTTTTCGTTGAACAAGTATAGCGTTAGAAGAATTAGTATTTTGTTTGCCTAATTTAAACTTATAAATGTTATTAGTGAAAATTTAATTCTACTTATTTTCGAAGGCACTGCACAGGGAACGCATTGAGCTCGAAACTTCGAACAAAACAATTTACTTTTTTGAAGTACAGTTTTCAACACGAGCATGAATTCTGCAATGATATTTCATGCCAAATTTCGAAATAAAAATTAAATTTCGAAATTTCGAACACAAAAATTTTTCTACATTTTAAGTATAAATCTTCATCTATTCGATTGATATTTTGTACTTAAAATTAGTATGTAATTTGAAATTACAATTGAATTTTCTTACAAACATCATTGTTTGGTTGAAATCTTATACATATCGTCATACAAATTGCAAAAGGGCCTAACATCATTTTCGAAAAATATTTTCTGTGTTTTATTAAAATACATCTTGAATTAATGACACTCTTTTCTGAAAATTCGTTAAAAATTGTGTATTTAAATATGTATTTAAATTTTCTTTCTTCCGATGATCAAACCCATTTCAATTGCATGGGTTTGATCATAGGTTTGTGTCAAAAATGAACTAGTGAACGAGTTCGACCCAAGTCTAATAGAAATCACTAAAAAAAAACTAGTGGTTTTCATAAAAATTTTTCACAAAAGTTGCCCGTTCGTAATTTTGATCACGTCAGGGTTGGGAACTAAAACTACTTAACAATTCGTCTGGTGGTTTCTGGTTTGCCGCACAGTATATTAAAAATACATTATTACTGAATTTTTTTTCAAAAATTCGAATATAATTTCAAATAAGTCAAAACTATCTCAACATTTCTAAAGTATATATACATATTCAACTAATACCTCTCTTCCATTTCGCTTATATTTACAGCAAACGTGTCGTTTTCCAAAACTCGAAGAATGTGCCCATTTCCATTACGAACGTGTTCAACTGGGACCTCTGTCTGTACGCTTGGTAGATGACAAGTCTGAATTATTAAACAGCAGTATTGCTTCCCAATCGATTGGTGGCGATATAGCAGGGACAGCAACTTCATCACAAGGTCCATCTTCTCTCAGGCCATTTTCACCTTCCTCCTGCTGGTTCATCATTAAGGTATTTCCGCACAGATCCGATCCTTTTCTGGTCAAACGTTCATTTGATAACATGCAAATGTTGGATGAAATGTTGCATCGTTGTGTTTACGATCGTAAAATAAGCGGCCTTAAAAATCTTAATGAAATGGAGTTTAAAACGGAAGAAGATGTAGAGTACGCCGTGTCAAAGTATTTAGAAAGATTCTCCAAAATAGCCTCGGACTCTTTGACCTGCGGTACCATATTAACCTGGTTGCAATTGGACAACAAAGGCAGACGTTTGCCTTTAGCTGATGATGATACGATGCGAACAATAAATACTCCAGCTGTAGGTGCCGCTTATGGAGTGAGACGTTATCAGGCCCAAGCTTCGGATGAAATATCAATTGAAGTGGGTGACATGATTTCCGTCATTGATATGCCTTCACCTGCCGAATCGATTTGGTGGAGAGGCAAAAAGTCGCATTTACAAAAGTCTCACTACGAAGTGGGATTTTTTCCACAATCTTGTGTAGCCACCATAGGTGACAAGATACCCCGTCATTTTCCCATGCCAGCTCCTCTGGTGGGCCAGGTTGAAGTATCTCCCACTAAACCGGTCTTACGTAAACATGGCAAGCTAATAGCTTTCTTTCGCTCCTTCATTTTATCGCGTCCCTCTCGACGAAGACTCAAACAAAGTGGCATTTATCGCGAACGTGTTTTCTCTTGTGATCTCTCGGAGCATTTACTGAACAGTGGTCAAGAAATTCCCATGGTTTTAAAGTGTTGTGCCGAATTCATAGAGGAACATGGCATAGTTGATGGCATTTATCGCTTGTCCGGCATAACATCGAATATACAGAAATTAAGACGAGCTTTTGATGAAGAACGTATACCCGATTTGGGCAATCCGGAAATGAAACAAGACATACACGCTGTTAGTTCCTTGTTAAAAATGTACTTCCGCGAACTGCCAAATCCTCTGTGCACTTATCAGTTGTATGATAATTTTGTTGAAGCTATACAGGCCAAAAGTGAGAGCAACGAAAGATTGAGGCTGATGAAGGAGACGGTGCTGAAACTACCACCACCACATTACAGGTGAGACGACTCTTAAAATCTTGTTCGAATGAATATTTAATCAAAATATTTATTTTCTTTATAGGACCCTTAAATATTTATCGGAGCATTTGAACAAAATTTCTCAATACTCTGATCGCACGGGTATGACTGACAAAAATTTGGCCATAGTTTGGGCACCGAATTTGCTGCGTTCGCCAGCCTTGGAATCAGGCGGCGTGGCAGCTTTAAGAGGTGTGGGAGTACAAGCAGTAGTAACCGAGTACTTAATACGAAATTGCCATCATATATTTGATGCCCTAGAAGAGGCCACCGCCCGGTTAAGTTACATAGCCACCCAAGGAGCCACACCGCTTTTTCTGGCCGACAATCGGATGGACTCTTTGACAGATTGTGAAAGCTTATTAGTGGAACAAAGAGAACACGATCAGAGTCTAATGTGTGTGGAAAGACCCAAAAGTCTTAGTGGCAGTGGCCCTAAATTAATTAGCCTAGAAGAAGCTCAAGAAAGACAATTGCGTTACGATGGTTTCGATATGAAACATTCTATGCCCATTAATATGATTTCGAGTGTAAATTCGGGACAAAATATAGGATCTTATATAGAAGTAGGAGGAGGACCCTCCAGTTTACCTGATAAATATCATACGGTATTGTCAGTGCCGCGTAGTTGGCAAAAACGCAAGACCCACTCTTGGAAATCATTGTTTTCGCGCAATCAAAGACCCGTGAGCAATGGAACAAATCATGACTTAAAATCCTCCATAGTGGTGGCCTCACAAATAACAGACGATGATTCAACTTCGCCCCCGCCACGTCATAAGGAAGCTGCACAGGTAACATTTGCCGACAGCGATTCTATTATTGGCGTAAATGGCAAACCCTCTAAGAGCGCTCTAATGAAGCGTGATGACAAACACAAATCTATTGAATTGTTTGAAACTTCACGTTCTTATTGCGGTGAACCCAGCAAACCAATTGAGGTGTGCGTACGTTCTAATTCGATAGACAGTTTGCGTACGGCAGGTCACTCCAGGTCAGTTTCACATGATTCATACTTTGATTTGTTGCAGTCACCACAACGCGGTCATATCACAACTTGTCCCTCAAGGTAAGTGGAGGATAATGAGATTTTAAATTACTATTATTATGTTTTCACATTAAAATTCAATGTTTAGAAACATATAAGATAGATTTGAAGTTAGAATTTGAGTAACATATAAATACATATTAAATTTTAATAGAACTAGAATCGCGCTTGAGCCCGATTAAGAAATTATTCCTAAGTTTAGCATGTAAATATAATTACATAGGCGCATATTCAGAAATCATTACTAGGTGCTAACTTTTTTAAATACCTATTTAAGTTATTCACAGACGGCTACGAAAGTTTAGACTTAATTATGAGTGAAGCTGTAACTAAATGTTAACTAACTTATACGTGTTATACTTATACTTTACATCTCAAAAATTGTTTTTTGATAGTTTGAATAGTTTTTTATTTAATTGCAATTTATATCGATCATAGTATTATCGACATTTTATTTTCTTATTTCTTTTATCAGCTGGGAGTCGTTACTTCGTTAGTTTAGATTTGTGAATAGAACCTGTAACTATCTGCTAACTATTTTTTAGTATCTGTTTAATAAATTTCGACTTTAGTTACGATTTATGAATATGCGCCATATTTACTAATAGTTATTCATTATATTTCAGAGAACTATCTGAGTTGGGTATTAATTTTGATCGCGAAGAGCCAGAAATGCGCATATTCTCGGAAAGCGAATCGTTAGTAAGTTCACCAAGAGTTGGCAAAGAAAATATACCACCCTCATCGTGCAGTACTTCGAGGCGCATTATGAGAGCTCGCCCTGAGGAGTTTTCGAGTCAAACAAATAGCGTTAATCCAAGTCCCAAAAAGCAGCCACGTCTCAATTTACTACTGTCACCCAGTACCGCAGCTAGTCCCAGCAATTGGTCTCAATCGTCAGCCAATGCAGTTGAATGTAATAGTGAAAATTGTCACGAACACAATAGCGATGAAAGTTGTTGCAAACGTTACAAATTGGAGGATCAATTGTCGGACATACAATTTATAGACTGTGGCACTCCAGAACATCCAGGTCCCACTACACAGACTTTGTACACCAGTGTGCAGGTGCATGCACCTCCCAAACCTTTGTTATCGAAATCGTCGTTATATAGTACCGCAGAAGTTACGTCACAAATACAACAGCAACAATCTCAGGAATCTGCTAGATCCACGGTTTCAAATGCAGCTCTAAATGCACGCTACAGTTATCCTTCCGTGCCCTTGGGCTCAAAACGCAAAGATCAAGATGCCTCAAATGCATCAAACACAAGTGTCAACAAAGAACGTTTTAGTTATCCGGGTATAAATTTAGGCAAAGATAGACGTTTTTCTTCAAAAGAGGCCATGAATAAAATGTTGTTGGAACAAGCTGAACTAAAGGAGCAAAAGAAAGACGAAGAACAGCAGCAAAGTATTAGTAAACAAAGGTAAATTTTTGAGAAATTAAAGTGGTAATTTTATTAATCTGATTGAGTGTACATTACAGAACTGTTTCCTTTAGCACCACCAGCACTTCCTCCAACAATTCACTAAATAACTCCCCAAAGCCTTCAAAACAGCACATTACTGCCAAGCCCTGTTACGATTTACTTAAAAATAAAAATCGCAACAGCTATGGTGGCCCTCAAGACTTATCTACGCAAGAACAGCTATTGCGCAGCTATTCTGGCGATATAACCAAAGAAAATCTACACAAAACGCTCCACAATGAAATGGAACAATCAAAACTATCGGTGACACCTTCATCACCCATACAAAGCCCTCGTTACTCCTTGCTGATGGGGGACACAAGTTCGGAAAATAGTTCTGCTGTAACTACTCCACAACATGATTTGGAACCCTTAATGGTTAACTCGATGATGTCGGGCATTTCGGTTGCCTCTTCGAATCAGATGCAGCAAATGTTGTTGGGCGTTGAAACCTCTAGTTATTTGGGCACCTCCCATGAATCTTTGGGTTCCAACGTAAGTAAACTTCGCTATTAAAAAAAAATCTTATTTTTACTGCCTTTCATACTTTATATAGATTAATGACAAACGTGATATGCAGGCTTTAAAGCGTGAACTTTCTCTCGACTTAAATTCTACCACTGGCTCTAAACTCACCGCAGCAGAATGCTTAATACAGCGCAATCAAAATTTAATATCGCCCAACTCTAATTTCACCGACAATACCAGTCAATCGGTAACACCTAGTGAATTTGGCTATCAAAATCTTCAACGCCAATTGAGCATGCATTCTCTAATAGAAACCGAAGAAAATTCACCAGCCTATGAAGAATATGAGAATACTCCAAGTAATCTCAATTCACCTCTCAAACATTTAGCTAGTCCTATTAAATCTACCATAAGTATAACATTTAATTTAAAATCTCCCTCTAAAGAGCAGCCAGCAAATGAAAAGCATAGCAAATCGTCGTTCATAAGACCCAAAGAAGACAATAGGACGCGCGAACTGTTGGAAACTTCATTTGATGAGAACACTGTGTATGAACAAGTGAAATTCTTTAGAAATTCAGTTACCGAAGTCAATCAGCTGCTGAACGAAGATCGCAAATTTCTTAACACAGAATTGGAAAACTTGGCCGAGATTGAAGAGCTAAGCGAGAGTGAGAGAGAATCGGATAAAGAGCCATTAACTCCTGTGGAAAACTTAGACGACATACAAATGTCCGATGAAGAGAAATTATTGTATGAAAATATTGAACTGCGTAAACCAAAAAGTGTGTATGCAAATATGCTGGGAGAAAGTATGAAGCAAAGCAAGGAAGACTATCAAGATCCCGAGGTCGAACTAGACAGTTTGGATAGTATTAAAGATCAAGAATCAGAAACTATAGAAATCTGCAGCACTGCTAGACGTTCACCTTCGAATTTCAGTGTCAAAGAATTGGCCAATAAATTTGAGTCTTCGCCAATAGAACAAATGCCAGCATTTGATTTCTCAACACGTAATTCCGTACGAAAGCCCACACCACCACCACCACAACCTCCACAACCAAACATTAATACACATCCTGAAAGGCATGGCAAAGTGCCGCAAACATCCTCCTCCCTCAAGCAAAAACTAAATAAAACTCAGCAAATCACACGCTCCTTAGATGAAAATGCTTTTATAAGAGAATTTGGAAATAAAAATTTTCAGGAGTTGCAAATAAAAAGTTCACAACAACTACCCGAACTCTCTGAGCACAATAATAGAAGGAAAAGTTTTGATTTTACGCGTCCCAAAACTTTGAATCCCCCTAAAAGGTTGCCGGGCATGCCCATAGCGGAAGAACATTATCCCTCGAAAAACTCCGAAAAATCTTTGCTAAGAATTGATTTGCCCAAAGAAAAAAATTTTAATAATCTAATCACTTCCAGCTCCCTGGAAAGTGATTATGAGCACAGCGAGTTGAAAATAACGCCAACAACTGAGAATAGAATATCTCTTATACAAAATAATGTTCAAGCCGATAACACACAAGATCTTAACAATTCCAATGCCAATAATACCATTAATCCGCCGCTAAAAGTTTTGTCCGGTGTCAAACTTGATAGGGAGAGAATCGATCGCATTAAAGAAGAACGACGTCTGCAATTAACACAGAAATACCATAGTGAGAGTTTTAAATCGAAATCAAAATGTGATTTGAATTCGTCTAAAAATGAAGATGAAAAATTTGTAACCGATAATACTTCGTTGCGTGTAAAATCAAAATCTCGTGCCGATATGCGTACTTTGCAGAAGGATATGGATAATTTAAAAGAATTTGGTAGAAATCCCCCTTCGTCAGCCGTATCCGAAACTACTCTTAACACTCATCAGCATCGGGTCAGAAGCATTTCGGATGAAAAGAATCAAAATAACTATGTAGAAACGAATGCCAATAATATGATTATGACAACGGCGACGACGATGATGACCACGACAGAGTCCAATAAAGATTTTATTAAACGTTCTCCACATTCGCAACATGCTCTAAATAAAGTCATCACTCCCAATAGTCCGGAGCAAGAAGAATTTTCGGCACGTGCTACAGTACAAAAATTTGAACGTAAAAGTATGGATTTTGCAAATGGAGTGAATGGTGTTGGTGGTGGTGGAGTTAATACCATCAGTAGGGAACGTACCAGACAGCAGGAATTGGTGGGCATAGCGGGAAACACTTTAGGTTTAACGACAACAGCTCATACAACAACAACGACTTCTAGAAATAGTTTAGCATCAAAGTGAGTACAAAGTGTTATTTTATTAATGTTTTTAATACATTTTTGGGGGGATTCAAGCGGTTTGTTTGTAACAAGTGAATTCGGAAGTATTTGCTTACGTTTCGAATTACAGAGGAGGCTCCCTAATTCTAATGAAAATAAAATGACTGTAGAGATAAGAAGATGATGAGCCAGATTATCATATGATTAAAAGCTTCTTTGGAGAGTTTTTATGTTAGTAAAAAATTTATGGCAATTTGCCACTTTAGTTGGCCAAACGGTCACGCTGCTTTCAGTTGATTATATACAACACTGAGAGAAAAGACATTTTTCTAACGACTAATTCTGACATCTTCTAACTTTGCATTTTATCTGTAAGTTGTGTTCAGCACTTTTATATGAAAACATACGAGCAACATTTTTGTGAAACATTTTAATAATCCTAACTATTCTCTGGAACGTATAACGAAAATCGTTTCATAGCTTTCATATCGCTGAGTAAAAACAATGCAAGAATGCTCACAGGCTTCCTCACAGGCAGTAACAGCCTGTAACAGTAGATTCTGCGATTACGAAGATGAAACTCCAGAGCATATTCTGAAGGACTGTGAAGCGTTATGCCACAGAAGATATAGCCAATTGGGCAAGCACCTATTGGAGGATTGGGAACTGCCAACTCTGGACCCACTGACAATCCTGAGATTCATCAGGAGAGTAGGTCTAGATGAGGTGCTCTAGCACCTGGCAGGGGATACAATAGATCTACTTTGTTCGCAGTGTCCTGTGCTTCCCGTTTAACTTAATTCATTCATTCATTCAACTATTCTCTGAATTGTTCCTTTTAGTCTCTTCCGAAAAAGGGGCCATAAAGTATCATTAAATTAGCATATCAAAAGATAAAACGTTCTACAAAAATATTCGCCATAAAAGCCTATTATAAGTAAGTGTCTGCATACGCGAAAGCTGTAAATTAAACTTTGTTCTTCGCTGTCAAAATCTGCTACGTTCATACAATTTCCAAAAATGAAGCGTAAAAAACGGCACAAAGTATACAGAAGTGACAAAAGATGGAAAATACTGCCTTCTCAATCTTACAGTATTATTTTTCTGGCCCCAGAGAAGTGGACTACATATTTTCTTTTGTATTATTTATCTGACCATACTGCTAAAAATACGTTCTTTTCGAACTACGTACCGTAGAAATATTATGCACAAAAATTTTACTGAAACTTTTATTGAAAAGTTTTTTTTAAATATAAATTTTAAGCGAAATTTTCTTTTATACTAATCCCAAAATATTTGAATTTTTCTAGTCGTGAAAAAATTTCACCGCAATTCTCTATACGTGATGTCACAGCCATGTTTGAATCTCGTTCACAAAATCAACAATAATTATTAAATTAATTTTAAAATAATATTTATAAATAAAATTTAGCATATACATAAATACAATCGATTGAAACCCAATGCAACAGATTTCACAATATATTATATAATATTTGTATAAAGAATGTATGGAAAGTATGCATTTGAAAACTCTAATTACTCTCCTCATCATTTAATAATAATATAAAACAATAAAAAAGGTTAATGGAATAAGTTTTTTTTTATTACTTAATTAAAATGAAAATGTAATGCTAAAAATTAATTTTTTTCCTTGTTAGAAAACAAAATGAAAAAAGAAAGAAATAAATAAATTTATAGTATTAAATAAAACATCACATGAAAGGCGAATATTTATAATAATAAAACTTATTTTTACATAAACTATATACATAAATATATAGAAAATTTTTGACAAAACAAAACACTCTTGAACATTTTGAAATCCAAAGATGAATTATGAAACAAAAAATATGACTGTTTTTCTGCTTGAAACTTGAAATGTTGTTTAAAAAAAAGAAGAATTATCTTAAACTTAATACTCATTTAAATAATTTCTTTTCCTTATAAGTACATATGTATATTAAAGGAGGAAAACCATATACATACATATGTTTTGTATATTTTTTTTACTTATTTTTAAGTTTTACTAAGAAAAATACAAGATCTAGTTTTAAAGTATTTAATTTAAGCTTTAAATATAACTTCCAAAAATTGGATTTAAAAATCTAGTAGCAGAAGTTGCAATATGTTTTAATCCCTTTTTTGTTTCGTTAAATAATTATAAAATTATAATAATTATAAAAATTTTAATTTTCTAAAATGAAAGTATATAAATTAAGAGTTGCCAGAAAAAAATTTAAAACTTGAAAGTCTGGTAATCACAAACAAGCATTTGCGATTCTTTAATAACAGCCTTAAAACTAAAGGTGCCACCCTTACAAAATATTTCAATAGAATTTATGTACATATGTATATGGAAATAATTTAAAATTTCGATTGCTATCTATCGAATGTTGAAATTTGCCCCCTATTTTTTAGCCGTGTAATTTTGGTTTTTATGAAAATAATAAATCAGCCTGAAGACGGTTGGCGTATTTCGAATACGCCTAGTACTAGATTAAAGAAGACTGCAACATATTTCATTACTCAGGCAGATTGTAACACGACACATCTTCAATGTAAAATTGTCGATTGTTAAAACGACAATAGCATCCATTAAAATTAAAAGTTGTTTATGTTTCTTATATAAATTATGGACCGAATTTAATTTTTATTTTTATAAAAATAGGCAGTTACTTTAACTACTTGCGCGTCAGTTAGATTCGGAAAAAAAGCTTGCCATTCTAGTTTTTTTTAAATAAATATCAAGACATTGTTCCAAGGAACTTTGAGAGAATCTTATGCTATAAATTTTCCACAACTCTTATATTATCAGGCATGTCAAAGATTCCGTTGGGAATTGTTTTGATGCGATTTTGTTTTACCTTCACCAGTTTTCGATTTAATTTGTTCATTCCGATAAATAAATGTTCAAAACGAAACAAAAAACACATGGTTATTCGCCTTGAGAAGAGCAAAACTCAATATCAAAGGCACAATTTTTTTATTGAAGTGAAGAAAATTTAAAAATGTATACGAAATGTTTGGAATTGCAAAAACTGCAGTTTTGAATGCCCAGAGACGTCAAGTATTTGCCAAAAAATGCGGCGAAGAGGATTGAGGGATTGATTCACAACCACTTTCACATCCAAACACTGCGTTTATGTTAAAGTTTTATTTATTTCTGACTGAATAGAACAAATATTTCAGTTTTTATGATGCTGCATTTTTTTTCTTAAGACTTGAGAGAATTTCTTATGGTATATACTTTAAATAAATTGTTGAAAAGCATTTTTCTTTATTTAAATGAAGTTGTTTCAAAAAAATTGTTGTACTTTCACATAACAGAAAATGGCAATTACGAACATTAATTTTCAAGTAGTTTCATTTCGAGCAAATTTTTCGTTGTTCGTTTTCTGAAGAACGTAATTACGGAATTGAAATCAATATTAACTAAATGCGTAAAAAATCAGTGAAATAATCAAAAATACCATTTAATCTTTAATTTTGAGTTACATGGTCTTATTTATATTTTTCTTTGATAAATGATGGAAAAGATAAAAAAAAAGAAATTTTTCGTTTTCTAAAGAATCGACTTTCGGAAATGAAAACATTTTATATAAGAATTGCTCTCTGTGACATGACTGTATATATATTTTTTTCAACAAGTACTTGAAAAATTTTAGTGTGAGTTAAATAAAAATTTCTTCATGCAGATATATGAGGCAAAGCTAACAATTTCAAAACTTTTCGATTTCAAATTTTCAAAAATCAAAGAAAAAAAATTGCAACATGTAAGGTTGGGTGAAAAGAAGTTCAAAAATACAAGTTTAAAAAAAATCCAAGTTTACACTCATTTTCAAAAACATGATTTAGAAATTAAAAACCAAAAATCTTAATCAAAAACACTTGGATTATTTTTTTTTCATTTTTTATGTAAAAAACAAAAAAAAAATTAAAATGTCACAAAAAACTAAAATTTTGATCATTACGCTACAGTTACACGACCAAGATTTGCATTCAAGTTTTTCACACATACTGGTTGTCAAAAGTAATTTAAATTGAAAGCTGTGACGTAGGCTGCACGCAATTTTCAAGCAAATTTTTTTTCAATATGCCGTTCATAAGAAAACAGCTTAAACACACAACTTCACGACTTGTATTTAGGTCTATAAACCGCAACACATCATTATATTTTTACATATTTTTGTTCCTAATAATATTTATTTAAAGTTAATTAAAGTTTTTAGGAGGAATATAACATTATGTGTAATAAAAGAACACAAAAATACTATACCGGCAGAATATTTGAAAACAAAATCGAAAAGTGTGTTCATTGAAATTGGTGTCAGTTGTTTTTTGCCTATAAATTTGAATACACAATTGGAAAGAAAATTTGAAGTCAAGGTCGCATCAAATTCTAAAAGTGTGAATGTATTAGTGAAAAAGTGTGAATGTATTGAAATTTGAAAGGCAAAACTTGATCGTGTAACCCTCAAGTTATTTAAAAAAGTTATGAACAAAAAAGTAAAAATATATATTTTTTTTTAAATCTATCAGGAAGACTTTTAAAAAGTTAAAAAAATATCACAAAATTGGGGAAATAAAAAAATTCTAAACCATATACTTTCGTGTGGATTGCTCCATATGTACAACAAACTTGAAAATAAACTTCAGACAAATTTGTTAAAAAGATCTACGATGTCGACACATAACGTTCGATCGTGAACATGTATTGAAAACAACGATAAAATAAGAAAATTTTGTTATGTTTCTAGTGTCATTTTGTATATACATAATTAAAATTTAGGGCCTGTCACACGATATCGGCAACGTTCCACTTGTCGCACTCCTACATTCAAAACAAAAACAAGTGATATACCCTGTTTCCACAACTCATGCAGGTGACTCGTCTAGAAAGTTTATATGAACATCACCCAAACAAATTAGTGCTTTTTATATAAATTTTCTACTCAAGTCGACCGACCGTTTTGTGGAAACAGTGGGTTAAAATTTTGTTTTTGTTTCAACTGTAAGTGTGCGACAAGTCGAATGTTGACGACATTGTAGGGCAGGCCCTTATTTTCCAAAACAATTAATTGTTCATTTGAGATGTTAAATAAAACTATCTGGCAACATAGAATTTTTAGTTGTTGAATGGCAACCGAACTGCTGCTGATTGGTTGCTGAAGAATTACAGTCAGCTCTCAATAACTGAACACTAGTTAATATAAATATTTCAGTAATTTGGTGCGTGTGGTTTTTTTTTTAAATACTCGATAAATTAAAAAAAACCTCTTTAATATGCAGTTTTTTGCGCCATCATTCTATAATCCAAAGTTAAGCTACTATCTACAATTTTCAATATTTTTTTATCGTATTCAGAGTCTTGAAAAGTCTAGCAAAGTACGAGTAGTTAAAAACCTTAACATGTGCCTCTAGAAATGATCGCAATAAATAATTTCCACTAGTTTGAATGGTATTATTAAAGAATTTCAAGAACTTTTCGCTATCTCTGTTTCTATTTGGAAGAAATACCATATTTCTTTATAACATTTCTTTACTTTTATATGTGTTTTGTTCAGTTTTATTCTTTTTTTAAATTAATTGGTTAATTGTTTGTATATTAGTAACAAAATGAATTGTTTGTTAGTGAATAATTGATGACAGTTCTTATTATATTTTATTGTTTAACTCCTCTTTGGCATATTATTTAGAACTATTTTTAAGTATACACAAGTGTTAATTAAAATTAATATTTTTATAAAATTATTAAATAATTTGTAAAATAAATTATATAACTTAATCTACATATATATATTACTGAAATAAAAATAAATTAAAAATAAAATCTAATGCATTATATATTAGTATATATTTCCATCTCCAGCTGAATTTTCTTTTTTTTTAAGGCAATTTAAATGTTTAATAACTTTGCTTAGAATAATGAATTAAAAAATTAAACAATCAAAAAAAAAAAACATAAATAAACTAATGAAAATAATAAATAAAAATTTATAAAACAAAATTCACAGTTTCACAAATATTTACTTAAATGAAAAACTAGAGTTGTGGCAGTATTTTATCAAATATAATTAACATTAACATTATAGTAAAAAAAAACAACTTGAACTTTTTCTATCAAGCAAACTAGAATTTTCTTAAAATATACAATAAATACTAACAGCCTTAGTTATAAAAATTATTAAGGCTTTATAAAGGGTTTATAAAACTGATTTTCATACAAATTTTTTTTATCAAGCCTTTACAAAGCCTTAATAATTTTTATTAATAAGGCATTAAACAATTTAAACAGTTTTATAAGAAAACAGTGGGGGTATTTTCAACAAAACTAAAAACTTTTTATAATATTGAAATTTTTGTGGAACTTTTAATTCAATTGAAATACATATGTATGTTGAATACATAATTTTAATTTTGTACAAAACACATGTCATTGCGTAAAAAAGTTAATTATTTTTAGAGAAAAAAATTGGAGTTTTCAGTGAAAAATTAAAGCAAACAAATTTTCAAAATTTCGTTGTATCGAAAATTTTCTAAATACATGTATCTGCAATTTAGAAAATATATATTGATTTCTATAATGATTTTGTAAAAGAAAAAACAATTGAAACTTTGTTCTATATATAATTCTAAATTTTAACAGCCTTAATGATAAAAAAATAATTAATTCTGTATAAAGGGTTTATAAAACAGATTTTTTTTTCTAATAAAGCGTTTTTAAAGTCTGAATAATTTTTATAAATAAGGCTGTAAATTCATTGCCAAGCTCGTTGTTCAATTAAAATTTTTTATCATTAACAATAAAAATAATTTTCTTGAGCCCCACTGTTTATCATAACAAACTAACAAAACTAAATCTATTTAACCCATGGGAACCAAAAAATAATGTAGCTAAAAGAATTAACACAAATTCCACAAACATACATACATAATTATAAAAAAAAATAATCTACGATTCTTTTAAATATTTGAAAATCATGATTGAATTAAAACTCGTCAAAACAAATCATTTTCAATTTCAACTCTAAAAGTTTGAAAAATACAGGACTGCAGGATGTTGCCAAATTTTGTTTAGAGAAAAGTGAGTAAAATTTAAAAAACAGGAAATAGCATCTAATTAATTTTGCAATGCATATACATACTAATACATAATTTATAACAAAACAAAGCTTTAAATCAATTTTATACTACTAATATACATATACAAAAATTATTTAAAAAAAATCCTAACAAATCCGTTTAATGAGACAAGCTAATCATAACATAACATTTTATACATTTGACAGTTTAGACAAAAACATTTAGAGAAAATAAATCCCTTCAGACATTTGAAAGATAACATAAATCTTTTTGTATTAAAAAAATTAAAAAAATAAATAAATTGTTCATATTCAAATATAATCGTAAAAAAATAAAAAAAAATTGTGTGTTTTATTTCATAAATAACAGGTTTGTAAAAAAAAACAAAAGAAATAACGTTATTGATTTTTGTCTTCCTGTTCCGTTTTAACTGGAACCTTTTTATTTATAACATGCTTCATGAGAAAAGAGCATTATTTGAGTCTTCCTGTTGTTGCACCGTTATATGAAATGGGTAAGTAGTAAGTACACAGTAATCTTTGACATAAACCACAGCTGAAATTTACTGTTCCGTCACCACCAGGTATAATAGTCGGTATATATTCCTAAGTAATAAACTCACAAAGCTTAAATGACATTTATACGAATCGCCAGGTTCCACTCTATTATCCTGTCTCTATCTTTAGAAATTTCGGAGTTATTGATCACTTTATAGAAGGGGTAAGAAAGTGGAAATGGCCGGAAGTAGTTGATTTTTGATTAAGTTGTGTCTCTTATAACTCGGGAACCGCTCGGTATATTTTGATGAAATTTTTTTTGGATCAAAGGTCACAGCATAAGCTTCAAAATAAGTAGGTTTGGGACTCTCGAAACACAAAACAAAACATGAAGAAACAGCAATATTTGATATACGCCCATTTTTAACGAGCTCAGAGTGGGCGTGGCAAAAATTTATTTCCACAATACTTTTCTTCATTTCATTCTTAATCAATCCACAAATTTTCAAGTCATTATCTCGAGAAACAAGCGCGTTATTCCATAAAACGTAAAATAATTTTTAAACCTAAATATTTTTTTTCGAAAATTTTGCAATTTTTTTGTAAAACACCAGGTCAGCAGAACCTGGTAGTAGGTGGATTTCTGGAATAACTTATTTTCAAAACGTTATAACTCAATAACCGTTGAACCAATTTAAATGATTGTTTCTCCATATGACAGATTGAAACGTTTGCTTCAAGATGGACAACCTTTGGCCCGCCAGATGGCCTTCCACGATAGTGAAAAAGTGCAATATATTCTAATAGTCGGTATATCTCCCTTACTAATAAACTCACAACGCTCAAATGGCATTTATACGAATCTTCGGGTTCCACTTTATTAACCTGTGAAATTTCAATTCTCTATCTTTAGAAACTTCGGAGTTATTGATCACTTTATAGAAGGGGTAAGAAAGTGGAAATTACCGGAAGTAGTTGATTTTTGATTAAGTTGTGTCTCTTATAACTCGGGAACCGCTCGATATATTTTGATGAAATTTTTTTTGGATCAAAGGTCACAGCATAAGCTTCAAAATAAGTGGCTTTTGGACTGTCGGAACACAAATCAAAACATGAAGAAACAGCAATATTTGATATACGCCCACTTTAACCGAGCTCAGAGTGGGCGTGGCAAACACTTATTTCTACAATACTTTTCCTCATTTAATTTTTTATCAACCCACAAAATTTCAAGTCATTATCTCGAGAAACAAGCGAGATATTCCATAAAACGTAAAATCATTTTTAAACCTAAAAATTTTTTCGAAAATTTTGCAATTTTTTTTGTAAAACACCAGGTCAGCAGAACCTGGTAGCAGGTGGATTTCTGGAATAACTTATTTTCAAAACGTTATAACTCAATAACCGTTGAACCAATTTAAATGATTGTTTCTCCATATGACAGATTGAAACGTTGGCTTCAAGATGTACAACCTTTGGCCGCCAGATGGCCCTCCATGACAGTGAAAAAGTGAAATATTTTTTTTTTTTTTTTTATAAAGAGAAGTAACACTCAGGCAATTAATGCCTACTGCTAATACTAGGTGTTACCTTCTTTTAGGAAAGGGATAGTGAGAGAGAAGACAGGTGGTGAAAGAAGAGATAGAGGAAAGCTTCATTCTTTTTACAACTCTGCTTTTCGCACGTTTTTAATAATGGAGTGTTGCAGCGCCTCTGATGTTAAATGAGGCGTATTAATTTTTTGAAGCTGTGTCTTGTAGCCATTTTATTGATTATTTTACTTCGCCGATGATTTTGCTACACAACGAAGGAGGGCGCTCTGATGTTACATTAGGACTAGTATCTGCTGAAGTCGGTATAGTTCAGTGACCAGTGACTATGCCTTCATCACTTGAACTTTCCTACAACAACTGACACAAATGGACACTAATGCACATCAGAAAAATACGTGGTGTTGTTATTTAATGACTGTCGGATACAGGGATTGAACCCAGGACCTTCGGTTTTGTAGTCAACGTGCTAACTACTTCAGCCAACGCCACCTAATATTCGTTATATCTCCCTTACTAATAAACTCACAAAGCTCAAATGGCATTTATACGAATCGCCAAGTTCCACTCTATTATCGTGTGAAATTTCAATTCTCTATCTTTAGAAACTTCGGAGTTATTGATCACTTTATAGAAGGGTTAAGAAAGTGGAAATGGCCGGAAGTAGTTGATTTTTGATTAAGTTGTGTCTCTTATAATTCGGGAACCGCTCGGTATATTTTGATGAAATTTTTTATGGATCAAAGGTCACAGCATAAGCTTCAAAATAAGTAGGTTTGGGACTCTCGAAACACAAAACAAAACATGAAGAAACAGCAATATTTGATATACGCCCACTTTTAACGAGCTAAGAGTGGGCGTGGCAAAAATTTATTTCCACAATACTTTCTTCATTTCATTCTTAATCAATCCACAAATTTTCAAGTCATTATCTCGAGAAACATGCGCGATATTCCATAAAACGTAAAATCATTTTTAAACCTAAATTTCTTTTCGAAAATTTTGAAATTTTTTTTCTAAAACACCAGGTCAGCAGAACCTGGTAGCAGATGGATTTCTGGAATAACTTATTTTCAAAACGTTATAACTCGATAACCGTTGAACCAATCTAAATGATTGTTTCTCCATATGACAGATTGAAACGTTGGCTTCAAGATGGACAACCTTTGGCCCGCCAGGTGGCCCTCCATGACAGTGAAAAAGTGAAATATATTCTAATAGTCGGTATATCTCCCTTACTAATAAACTCACAACGCTCAAATGGGATTTATACGAATCGCCAAGTTCCACTCTATTATCGTGTGAAATTGGCATTTATACGAATCTTCGGGTTCCACTTTATTAACCTGTGAAATTTCAATTCTCTATCTTTAGAAACTTCGGAGTTATTGATCACTTTATAGAAGGGTTAAGAAAGTGGAAATGGCCGGAAGTAGTTGATTTTTGATTAAGTTGTGTCTCTTATAATTCGGGAACCGCTCGGTATATTTTGATGAAATTTTTTATGGATCAAAGGTCACAGCATAAGCTTCAAAATAAGTAGGTTTGGGACTCTCGAAACACAAAACAAAACATGAAGAAACAGCAATATTTGATATACGCCCACTTTTAACGAGCTAAGAGTGGGCGTGGCAAAAATTTATTTCCACAATACTTTCTTCATTTCATTCTTAATCAATCCACAAATTTTCAAGTCATTATCTCGAGAAACATGCGCGATATTCCATAAAACGTAAAATCATTTTTAAACCTAAATTTTTTTTCGAAAATTTTGAAATTTTTTTTGTAAAACACCAGGTCAGCAGAACCTGGTAGCAGGTGGATTTCTGGAATAACTTATTTTCAAAACGTTATAACTCGATAACCGTTGAACCAATCTAAATGATTGTTTCTCCATATGACAGATTGAAACGTTGGCTTCAAGATGGACAACCTTTGGCCCGCCAGATGGCCCTCCACGATAGTGAAAAAGTGCAATATATTCTAATAGTCGGTATATCTCCCTTACTAATAAACTCACAAAGCTCAAATGGGATTTATACGAATCGCCAAGTTCCACTCTATTATCGTGTGAAATTTCAATTCTCTATCTTTAGAAACTTCGGAGTTATTGATCACTTTATAGAAGGGTTAAGAAGGTGGAAATAGCCGGAAGTAGTTGATTTTTGATTAAGTTGTGTCTCTTATAACTCGGGAACCGCTCGGTATATTTCAATGAATTTTTTTTCGGATGAAAGGTCACAGCATAAGCTTCAAAATAAGTGGCTTTTGGACTGTCGGAACACAAATCAAAACATGAAGAAACAGCAATATTTGATATACGCCCACTTTAACCGAGCTCAGAGTGGGCGTGGCAAACACTTATTTCTTTAATACTTTTCCTCATTTAATTTTTTATCAACCCACAAAATTTCAAGTCATTATCTCGAGAAACATGCGCGATATTCCATAAAACGTAAAATCATTTTTAAACCTAAATTTTTTTTCGAAAATTTTGAAATTTTTTTTGTAAAACACCAGGTCAGCAGAACCTGGTAGCAGGTGGATTTCTGGAATAACTTATTTTCAAAACGTTATAACTCGATAACCGTTGAACCAATCTAAATGATTGTTTCTCCATATGACAGATTGAAACGTTGGCTTCAAGATGGACAACCTTTGGCCCGCCAGGTGGCAGTGAAAAAGTGAAATATATTCTAATAGTCGGTATATCTCCCTTACTAATAAACTCACAACGCTCAAATGGCATTTATACGAATCTTCGGGTTCCACTTTATTAACCTGTGAAATTTCAATTCTCTATCTTTAGAAACTTCGGAGTTATTGATCACTTTATAGAAGGGGTAAGAAAGTGGAAATTACCGGAAGTAGTTGATTTTTGATTAAGTTGTGTCTCTTATAACTCGGGAACCGCTCGATATATTTTGATGAAATTTTTTTTGGATCAAAGGTCACAGCATAAGCTTCAAAATAAGTAGGTTTGGGACTCTTGAAACACAAAACAAAACATGAAGAAACAGCAATATTTGATATACGCCCACTTTTAACGAGCTCATAGTGGGCGTGGCAAAAATTTATTTCCACAATACTTTTCTTCATTTCATTCTTAATCAATCCACAAATTTTCAAGTCATTATCTCGAGAAACAACCGCTTGAAAAACATTTTTAAACCTAAAATTTTTTTCGAAAATGTTGCATTTTTTTTGTAAAACACCAGGTCAGCAGAACCTGGTAGCAGGTGGATTTCTGGAATAACTTATTTTCAAAACGTTATAACTCGATAACGGTTGAACCAATTTAAATGATTGTTTCTCCATATGACAGATTGAAACGTTGGCTTCAAGATGGACAACCTTTGGCCCGCCAGACTGCAACCATGATAATGAAAAAATGTAATATATTCTAATAGTCGGTATATCTCCCTTACTAATAAACTCACAAAGCCCAAATGGCGTTTATACGAATCTTCAGGTTCCACTTTATTATCCTGTGAAATTTCACTTCTCTATCTTTGGAAACTTCGGAGTTATTGATCACTTTATAAAAAGGTTAAGAAAGCGGAAATGGCCGGAAGTAGTTGGTTTTTGTATAAATTGTGCCTTTTATGACTCGGGAACCGCTCGGTATATTCCGATGAAATTTTTTTTTTGGATTAAAGCTCACAAAATCAGCCTAAGCAACATGAAAAGGAAATTTTGTTGCTGGCTTTTCTACAATTTTTATCCAATGTATGGATCTGGCAATTATAAAACCGGAAATGAAAATAATAAAATGAAACCATAAATGTTTTAGCTGATTTTATTTACATTTATACATTTAAATAACAAAATAGGAAAATTGTGTTTGTGTACTTTCGAAAATAAGAAGAAATATGAATACGACAATAATTTAAACTTAACAAATTTTGTATGAAAGTTTTTAATTTAAACATGTTTGAATGAAATTAATTACGTGGCTTAAAGTTCGTGCACTAGAGGATCTTGCTGCATTTTTAGATTGAATGTCCTTTCGTATTTCTGGTAATTTTCTGAAGTGCTTCCCATGGTGAGCACCTGAAAAGAAAAGATGTAAAAATAAATTTGAATAGTGTTTTAAAATACCGATTCTACGGCAGCAATAACGAACGAATTACTTATACAAAATCGCTTAAGAGTGCAGTAAAGGTTGCGTTGAAAATTTCGAAAAAGTATCTTAAAAAAAAGGGTATTTAAGAAAAAAAAAAAAGGTAGAAAAAAGGATATTTTAAAGTAAAAAAGGGCCAAGTTTTTTGTGAACAAAAAAAAAAAATAACATTTATTTCAATTAAGAAGAAAACGAACAGGAATTTTAACAATCAATTGAATACATTAGACTAGAATAAAATTAATTAACATACTTTAATGATAAATCAATGTTAAACCTCTAACCGGGCGGATCGTAGAAATGATCGAATGCAGCTAATAATTTTGTTTAAGTTTATATAGGCAAAAGAACCGTAAGTTTTAATTTACTGGTAAAAAAAACATTAGGAACGAACACCAGGTAAAGAATAGTGAACACCGTCTGTGGACGGTCTTGCCGGTTTGCATATGGTTGCCCTACGGCATACATTTTCTTAAAATATTACAAAGGGATACATTTAAAAAAGGGTCATAAAAAGTGTCAAGCTGGCTTTTGTCCAAACAAATCATGTACTGATCATGTCAATACACTAAGAATAATAGTGGAACAGTCAGTCGTATGGCGGTCTCCTCTTTATATGATATTCATTGACTTCGAAAAAGCATTTGATACTCTTAATCATAATGTCATTTGGAAATTCCTGCAATGTAAAGGTGTTCCTCAAAAAATAATTCAACTCATTAAGAGCATGTATGTATGTTAGTGCAAGTTGTCGTATTCAGCACGAAGGCAAACTGAGCAGAAAAATTAATGTTGACACAGGAGTTCGGCAAGGTTGCGTGATGTCACCACTGTTAAATAGAACATTGTGTTGGATATTGTCGGGTAGTATAGGTATTGGTTAGGAACTTCTAAAATTGTTTAAATGATCTCGAATATGCGGATGATATTTGTCTTCTCTCTCATCGATACTCCGATATGAATATGCAATTGCATGGTCTTACGGAGCTGGCTAAGAACGCTGGTCTTAAGATTAATATTGGCAAAACTAAAGTGATGATGATGAATAAACACAGAAAACTTAAACAACTTTATAATTGATAATTTGCCTCTGGAGGAGGTTAATTCGTTTTGCTACTTCGGAGCTGGCATCACAACATCAGACGGTTCGCGTGCAGATATTGCCAATAGAATAAAGAAGGCGACTCAAGCATATGGCCAACTTAATAAGATATGGAACTCTTCAACTCTCTCTCGCTCGCCGTGTTAAGCTAAATATTGTCAACTCCAATGTCCGATGCGAAACATGGAATGCGGCCCCTCGTGATATGCATGCACTGCAAGTTTTTATAAATAAATGCCTTAGAAGAATCCTGCAAATCTTTTGGCCACAACACATATCAAACCATAGAATAAGGCATTAAACGAACCGGTCCCCATATAACTACAGAAATACAAAGGCGAAAATGGGTATGGATTGGTCACACCATACGAAAGCCGGTCACAGATATTGCTAGAACAGCGATTGAGTGGAATCCTCAAGGCAGCCGTAGAAGAGGTCGACCAGCTCATACATGGCGAAGACAAATTGAAACCGGAGCGTCAAAAATGCAAACGAGCTGGAATGAAGTTAAAAACATCGCTATGGACTGATCCAGATGGAGAGATTTTGTTGAGGCCCTATGCTTCTTATAGGAACGACGGGAAGATATGTATATATATATATTAGGGCGGGTCGATTTAAAAATCGCACAAATTACAAGAAAAATCGTATTCTAGGGATCAAAATAAGAAACTTTGCCGAAGAAACCATACCTCTAAAATGTATTTCGATGTCCCGACTTTTGATCCGAAGGGTCAAATTTTCTTGAAGGGTAAAATTTTGAAAAATCTCACTTTGACCCATTTAGAGTTCCTCAATCGAGTCAAAATGTATGACAGACCTCCACTAATTTTGGAGGGCCGAACCACCTATGCCAGTGGCAGACCCCCTGGAACCACCCATGGGGGCTTCCCCATACAAATATTTCAAAAAAGTACAAATGTTTGTATGGGGAAATTTTACCCTTCAAGAAAGTTTGACCTTTCGGATGAAAAGTCGGGACATCAAAATACATTTTAGAGGTATATTTCCTTCGGCAAAGTTTCTTATTTTGATCCCTAGAATACGATTTTCCTTGTAATTTGAGCAATTTTTTTGCCTCCACACAAATCGACCCGGCCTAATATATATACATATATACATATATAAAGTGTCATTGGCACGAAAAAGGAACAAAAGTGATACTTTAGTGACACAACGGCAACGCGGATCGCCACAAGGTGTCCCATTTTTAGGGTTCCGTACACCAAAGGTGAAATGGAACCCTATTGTTTTCGCTACGCTGTCCGTCTGTCCGTCTGTCCGTCACAGGGTATTTTCTCGAGAACCGTAAGAGCTACGGACCTGAAATTTGGACACAGTGTGTAGACACTTGGCCGCTACAACAACAAATACATGAGAGTTGGAAATTAAAGGGTGTGCCAAAACGAGCAACGAAAAATGTTAAAATCCCATGTAATATACATACAATTGTATGTATATGCACTTGAAATTTGTAAAGTTAGTGAATTTTTATACACACTACAACAATTAACACTAAAATTTAAAAAATTTTAATTAAAGGGTGTACCATCAGTTAATGTAATTTCGACTATGTAATTTTGATAACTTGCTGTATCTTGGAAACCGTAAGAGCAAACTTCTTGAAATTTTCAAAAACGGTAAAACAAAAAAATCTCAAAATTATAAAATCGCCAAACCGAAAAAAAATCGCCAAAATAAAAAAAAAGTCGCCAAAACGAAAAAAAGCACCAAATTAAAAAAAAATTTCTAAATCGAAAATAAATCGCAAAAAACCGAAAAAATCGCAAAAATGAAAAAAAAATCGCCAAAATGAAAAAATCGCCAAAATGAAAAAATCGCCAAAATGAAAAAAATCGCCAAAATGAAAAAAATCGCCAAAATGAAAGAAAATCGCCAAAATGAAAAAAATCGCCAAAATGAAAAAAAATCGCCAAAATTAAAAAAAACGCCTAAATTTAAAAAATCGCCAAAACGAGAAAAAACGAAAAATAATCAAAACAAAATTATTTCAGCTGAAAAAGCGTAAAAAACACTGTATTAGAAAAAATGCTCAAGGCCCAACGTACGGAACCCTTCGTGCGCGAGTCAAAGTCGCACTTTACTGAATTTATTTTATGAATATGTACATGGCTGCGTCTTTTCGCTAATTTTGTTAAAATACCAAACAAATCTCTAACACGTGCCACTTGCCACAAACTCTTAAAAATCAATCAGTCAAACAAACCGACCACCGAACGACCAAACAATAGTTGAAAACACAACACTGCAATAATATTCCACAGTCTCACTTCCGCTACCACATTCATATTTCACCACGCTTGCATTCTAATTACTGCATTTTATGTCAGCTTAATATCACACAGCCTCTATTTTACCATTTTTTTATTTAGACTTTTTATTATGTTAAATTAAATATAATTCTTAGAAATCAAGAAAACTCGAAACACTTGCAACAAACAAAATATCATAAGTGTGTCTAAGATCAGGTTACACTACGCAACCGAACTCATAGTCTTGAAATCTTTTTGAAAATTAGCGCTCACTCACACGTACACACACACACACACACATGCACCTGTGCACTATAATACATGCACGCAACCACATACACACGCAAATTTCCATATTTAACACCAGCTCATTTAGTCTGATTCTTTGTAAAAAAAAAAATTAACTTATGTTATCCTGTTTGTAAGGATTATCTAAAGGGCGTTTGCAAAATACATACTCGTACAAATAAAAAATTTAATTTTTCATGTTGAGGGTGAACAAAATTTTATATATTTTTTCTTTTGTTGTACAGAGGACGGTGTTTAGAGTGCTGCTGGGCGAAAGGTTAGAGAATGTTGTTGTTCTTATTTTTTCTTTTTTTTTATATATAAAAAATATGCTTCTTTGTTTAAGCAATTTTTGACATATTGTTGCTTTAGACGAGTCTTTATTATTTTCTTGTGTGTCTCCTCTTTATAAAAACCAACCAACCAAAAACCAACACATAAAGTAGAAACTTCCTTTTATATATAAAAAAAAATAAGAAACAGGACACAGGTTGAAAGTAAGAGGTTATTTTGAGGAACACAATTATGAAGAGGATGTCTTTATAAATTTTGGGTATAATGGGTTTGTGGAACAGTTCGAGACAATCTATAGCTTATCTATAAATACAAAGTTAATGATGCTCTTTCAAAGATATTTACGAGTTTCTTAAAAAAAATAATCAGAAATAATTTCTTAATCAGGCTTAAGTTCAGTAATTTCAATTCTTATTGAATGAAATATTTTTATTAATTAATGTGAGTTTCTAAAGAAGAGAAGAAAAATTAATTAATTAATTAATTAATTAAAAAATGTCTCACTTAATTTTTCTTCTCTTCCTTAGACACTCACATTAATTAATAAAAATATTTCATTCAATAGGAATAAAAATGTCTCACTTAAAAAAAATATTAAATTATTTTACGACTTGTTTCGAACTCATTCAGTAGCTCGTTTTTGGCACAAACCAGTGATCAAATCCATGTACTCGTAATTTAAATGGGTTTGATCATAGGTTTGTTTCAAAAATGAGCTCTGAAAGAGTTCGATACAAGGGTCTAATCGTCCGCTTTCGATAACCAGCTGATTCGATCAGGGGTCTAATCATCGCTTTCGATAGCGAGCTATTCGATTAAGTTTTTTTTTTCACTTTGAGATTATGGCATTCAATATCGAGCCATAATATTACAGTGTTCGATAGCGAATGCCATAATCTCAAACTGGAAAAAGTGATAGAATCAGCTCGTTATCGAAAGCGACGATTAGACCCCAGGTTTTTTTCAGTTTGAGACTATGCCATTTGATATCGAACAATGTAATAATATGACTTGATATCGAATGCCATAATTTCAAACTGAAAAAACGTGATCGAATCAGCTCCTTATCGAAAGCGACGATTAGACCCCAGGTCTAAATTATCTAGTATTCAAAATGGAATTTTTCTGGACACAGTTGTTGCCGATAGAAATATATTATCTACAGATTTTACTCGATATCGATAATGGATTTTTTATCATATTTCCACTGCCTCTTCGTAACTTAAAATAACTTTCTATAGAGCTGCCTCTATATTCTGTAACTCACTCGATTTATCGATTGCAACGAATGCAACTTTCAAACTTGTATTGCTTAATCTAATCGTTGCTTTCGATAACGAGGTGATTCGATCAGGGGTCTAATCGTCGCTTTCGATAACGGGTTGATTCGATCAAATTTTTCAGTTTGAGATTATAGCATTCGCTATCGAACAATGTAATAATATGGTACGATATAGAATGCTATAATCTGAAACTGAAAAACGTGATCGAATCAGCTCGATATCGAAAGCGACGATTAGACCCCAGGTTTTTTCAGTTTGAGATTATGGCATTCGATATTGAACCATATTATTACATTGTTCGATAGCAAATGTCATAATCTCAAACTGGGGGGCAAATTACGGCATTCGATACAACTCGAAATTTAAAAATATTTCCATATAAACTCTATTGAAATATTTCGTAATTTTGTTCGATAACGAGTGCCGTAAAACCTGATCGAATCAGCGATAGCGACGATTAGAACTCAGGCATTAGCTCAAAATCCAAAAATGTTTAATTTTCTATTTAATCAGGGGTTTAGTCGTCGCTTTCGATAACGAAGTGATTCGAACACGTTTTTTCAGTTTGAGATTATGGCATTTGATATCGAACCATAATCTCGTACTGAAAAATGTGATCGAATCAGCTCGTTATTGAAAGCGACGATTAGGCCCCAGCATTTTAGCGATCGAATTTAGCTTTAGCTTTAGCGAGTTACAGAATCCAGGTACTGGTGTAGCGTATTGTAAAATCTATTTTAAATATTCTCATTAAATTTTACTTTGAGAAAATATTCAATAGATTGTCAGGACTTTGTTATTATCAATCGTGCTTCAAAATGAAAGGAGTTAAAAAAAATATTAAAAGCGAACGTGAGGGTGTATCAAATGTTTCAAAAAGAGTAGCAAAATGCCGCCTAAAAATACTTATAAGTGAACTTTAATTATTCGTTGAAGTAGTGTTTAATAAAATTTATGTTACATTTTCTCTATAATTTAGTTTTTATTGTTTCGTTAGCTGCCAGTTCAATAATGTAATTATGGTATGAACGTTGTTTAGCGAATGAAAGTGCAAAACTACCCCTTTATAGCATTTAGTACCTTAGCATTTTGAGATTGCAGATAAGAGTTTTGAAAAAATAATGTTAAACGTTTATTTGCTCCTTTTTTAATTTAGCATTTGAAAGAGAAACATTTTACAATCCCATTACAAATCCCCTGACTTCCTTATGCTGTAGTATTTTTGGTACTTGTAATTCTATTTACCTTTTTTTGATTTTATTTTCGTTGCTTTTTTTTTCTATTTCATTTGAGATTTAAGAAGGGCTAGTAAAAATGTTTGACACAAACTTGTCGTATGTCTGTAATTTTGGTGTAATTTAATATACAACACGCGTCTCTGTTTCATTTAAACCTCCCGAGATTGTTTGTTGGCATTTGTTGTAAGTGGCGGGCAGAGAAGTGTTATTTTGTTGTTGTTGTTTTGTCCAGGCCATAATTATATTTGAAATTTTTGTAATTGTGGGGTGTTACTTGCAAATTAAGAGCAATAAACTGGTAATAGTTTAACAAGAGGCAACTAATCAAAAAATTTATGTGCACGCACATACATACATACATATATCGCTTCTTTATTGCAACATAGGCATAGACAGAGGCATCAGCGATTAGCAATGACTAATGAAAAAGTGAGTAGAGTTGAATCATGACTTATAATTTCTTGTACTTATTCGCACTCATACTTATTGCAATCTTGTCCATACTTCATATTGAAGTACTCATCGAACTCATACTTAGCAACATTTATGACGTTGTTGATTTGGAATCACCTTAACTCAATGTCTGTAGACCACGCAAAATAAGTATGGTATGGCAAAGCGAACTTTGTATAATCATTAAAATACTCATTATGAGGTTATAGTGTTTGCTCAGTTGCCTTTTTTTTCTTCTCTTATTTATTACTTTTGTTGTATTGTATTAATTCAAAACCACCGCTTTTGAATATACATATATATGTATATGGATGAGTTGAGTGAGCTGAATCAATGTAGTTAGCATAAGTATTTTTCTAAAATTAGAAATTAAACTGAGGTGATTTATGAGTGTGAGTGTGGTATGAATGTGAATCTCGACATCGCATTCATATTTAATGCAACCTATACTTATAAATCAATATTATCGTGAGTGTGCGTAAATCAGAGTAGTTGAGTTTAAACGATCTCTACACATTTATAATTAAAGTTAAATGAGTCAGTATGAATAGCGAAAAAACGATGCATTGCCGATCACTGATAGGCATAGACATAGACATAAACATAGACATATATATAGTCATAGCCATAGCCATAGACTAAGACTGGCCACTGAGAGAACACCGAGAGAAATTTATTCGCGTATGTGTATTCATTTGTATAAGAAGTCGGCACTCTGGTGCCGAACAGCCTTGCCGTAGACATAGACATAGGCATTTGAGATGATAGAAACTGTAATTTTTTAATAATATTGCTACTTATGAACGTGATTTCTAGATCGCTGTTCTTTTAAACTGTGACTGTGTGTATTAGTATTTTGAAATACTAATAAGAAGAGCGACAAGAACAAACAATTAGCAATCAAACCCGTTGAAATATTGAGAATTGTTGTATAAGAGGCAGAGACACAATAAAATTGCAAATAAAAAAATGTGAGAGCGGTACATAGTTGCAGAAAAGACGATTTGACACGATTTGACGATTTTTTCTTCACAAATGCTGAAGGTATAAAAAAATGAATGTTTTAGCTTTATTTACTGTAGAGCAAGCATACAACAATATTCACAGTTTGTATGAAAGAACTATATTTTCAAAACCTGTCTGTTCCTTGATAAATTCAGTCAAAGTTGTGATTAGTGATTTTTCAATCGCTGTGAAAAAGTAACAGGTTTCGAAATATCGCATAACTCTAATAGGCATAAACATAGACATAGACACAGATATAGACATAGGCATAGACATAAAACTTCCCCAGCGGCGAAAATGTCGATTACAGAAGCGATGATTCGATGCAGACATGTAAGACAATAATGCACTCCACCTCATATACGTACCTAGTATACATTTTCAAATGCATTGCCGCATTTGTGGAGTGAATGCCTTCCACTTGCACACAAAGTAAGCGAGATACGGAAGTGTTAATCCAATCAACATAAAAGCTCCAGTATTGCCTAACATACATTGTAAGTTGACAGTGGGCAGTTCAAGTACAGTCTAGCTTACTTTCGTACACTTTGTAAGCTAGCATTCATTGAATACAAAATATGACAAACATCATTAAAGAGATGTAATGTGGTATGGAGCGTTCGCCGCTGGGTCCTTGTCGTTTTTCTCCACTCCAACTTTTTGGCATATGCGCTAAACCAATTCTGAAGTGACTATATCTGAGTGTTTTAAGACTTCTACTTAGCCATGGTTTAACATAAAAGACAAACATTATGAAGCACATATTTTTTGTGAGCCCTGTCAAGATTACGCACGCAATAATTTACAAATTTCCTCTTTGCTAATACGAAATGAAATTGATAAAACAAAATTTTAAATGTAATTTAATGAGACATTATTAGATTTAATTGAACTATAGTGAATTTTTAATCAGAAATAATTTCTTAATCAGGCTTGAGTTCAGTAATTTCAATTCTTATGAATGAAATATTCCCATCAATTAATGTGAGTATCTAAAGAATAGAAGAAAAAATAAACTAGACACTATAAGCTGGGGGAAATACCGATATTTTTCTGTGCAGCCACGCACTTCATCAGCACCCATGTCTATCTACTGGGGTAGAGATTATTATTAACATCAGCTATTAAACTTAAATTTCTATGAAATGGAATATGAGAATTGAAAATGAATAGTGATACTTACAAATGTGTTTGCCAAAGGCAAATCAATAATTGTATACACAATCAATTCTCATATTCCATTTCATAGAAATTTAAGTTTAATAGCTGATGTTAATAATAATCTCTACCCCAGTAGATAGACATGGGTGCTGATGAAGTGCGTGGCTGCACAGAAAAATATCGGTATTTCCCCCAGCTTATAGTGTCTAGTTTAATTTTTCTTCTATTCTTTAGATACTCACATTAATTGATGGGAATATTTCATTCATAAGAATTGAAATTACTGAACTCAAGCCTGATTAAGAAATTATTTCTGATTAAAAATGTAATTTAATGTTTCAAATCAGTTACAACCATTTTCATTGTCATCCCAAATCGATTGCTGGGACACACCTGACAAGGTTTGTTCCTTTCTTAATTCCAAATTTTCTTCATTCCACAGTTCAGATATTTTAACGCTAGTTAACCTGCTGTAATTGCTTCAATAATATTTCCATTAAAGTAAGTTAAATATATTTTCATTATTACAGCTTCAAAGTGAAGTTCTAATAATAATTAAATGCTAAAACTCTTCTTATCCTACTGTTTTCCATATGTTTATTATTTAATTTAATTTGCGAGAAAAAAAAGTGCGAGCAGACATCAAAGTCACGTGAGAAGACTAATTTGATTAAAATTGTCACAGCAACAAAACACAAACAGACACAGCATGTGATTGTTGGTTTGAAAAAGTTCTCATAGAAATGTTTTTTTGTCCTTCTTATCGCTTAAGCAAAACTAAGCAAAAAACGAATACTGTTGAGAAATGATGACTTCAACGACGTGATATTTTTAATAAAGTTATGTTTTTTTTTTTAATAAGTAAGGTTGTATGAAAAAAGGAACTTTAATAATATCTCTAATCAATAAGTTAACAACACACAACACAAACACAGCCCACTTTTAAGGGAAAAGGACGATGAGCATAATCCACCCCAAAAGACAGACAAACAAACAAAACCACTCGACTTCATGCGGGTTAATGAATTTTTATTATTTTCTACGGCAACATCATCACCATCATCCTCTACGAAACGTTTAATATTGCATACTTCAGGGGTATGCACTCATACATACATACATACATACATGCATTTGCTTGCATGTATTTATAAGTATGTACTTGTGTTTTTGAGAGAGTGTGATATCAACACAATAGCACTTGAATATTTTTTTTTTTGTATATTTGATTTGAAAAAAAAAATATATACAAAATATAAATTTTGATTTTATAAATTTCACATGCTGATAGGTCACGTGTTGACAATTAGTTGGGTACAAATATTTACTTATGACATCAATAAAATCAACGACAACAACAACAGACAACTTGTTTCGCTGCTGATTGAATGAATGGCGTCGTGTTTTAAAATTTCGCTTTTAATGACTTGAAAATATCATACTCCGAACTGTCATTTGTCAGTCAAATAAATCTCTTAAAGAATAAAGAAAAATTCGACGCTCTGGAAAAAGTTGGGGAGTCAATTATAGGAATAAAAATTAGAAATGAATAGATTTTTAGGTCACGTAAAAAATTTTGTTTTATGTAACAGAATTTTAGATTTTAGTCGATTATTCGTATAAAAAATTTTATTGCAGTAAGTGAATAGAATACAACAATGAAATGCGCATAGGATCCAGTTAAACCCCTCAATAATTATAATTATAATCAATTTCAATGTATTTTTAATTAAAAATTTGGGATTACTAGTGCGTTAATAAATGTTAAACTTAGGTTACCGGTTATGTTTACTTTTCATTGCGACAAAGTTGTGTCATATTATATTGGAATATATTGTGCCACTTATTGCATGCTAAAGGACAAAATTAATATAATATGATGCATAACATATACAATAATATTGTATAATGGATGGGCCGCTTTACGTTAAAGTTTGACCCACTGTATCGCCGTTATTAACTAGTAGGGATGCCACACGGTACTGGTTTCATGAATCCTGAGATTTCGGGATTTGAAAATGTTTAATCTCGGATTTCAAATCACCTATTTTTATTAAAGCAACAAGTATTTCCGTATATATACATTGTCTGGTAATGCTGCCCATTTTATGCAAAACATCAGTAAAGTTTAAAATGTGCAAGACAAACAGTTGAAATTTATAAAATGTGGACGGCATTTTCAGTAGCCAGCCTCATTTACACAGCTGATTTTGTCATTGTAGTCCAATTAATAAGGCATTTACACCTTCACAAAATCTTGCAGATTTTAGGTAAAATCTTTATGAAAATCTATACCGTTTACACCAAAAAAATTTTTTTTTTGACATTTATTAATATTTTTTTTATCTTAAACAAAACCCATTAACTGAAATATTTGCAAAACTAGAACCAAACAACTGCAATTTATCCAATTCACACACCTTTTTAAGCAGACCGTAGCTAATTCACTCTTTTTTATAACTATATTTTACAGGGTAGCAAAAAATAAATAAAAATGTTAGATTTTGATTACATTTCCTACAAATCTACTAACAAAATGGATTTCGTTTTGTATGAGAAATCTAGTAAAAAGCAGCGAGATTTAGCTCGAAATCTCGTAAGTACTAGATTTCGAGACAATGTAAATGTCCCATAAAAACTTAAAATCCCATTAATAGTTCAAAAGGAAAATACACAAAATAATAAAAAAAAAGCTCAATAAAAACAACAAAAAGTAATTTCTATTTCTTTGGCGGCAATGAGCAAATACGAGGGCTACTATTTATATTTCGGGGATATCAAATAATAACAATGATTTTGAAATGAAAATGTCTTTATTTGGATTTTCAAAATATTCCCTTTGATGATCAATGCACTTTTGCATTCGTGCAAACCATTTGTCAAAGCAGTTTTTCCATTCCTCTTCAGACACCTCCAAGATATGGTTTTTGAATGCTTCAACTGCTTCTTCGACACTCGTAAATCGCTGACCACGCAGTTTACCTTTGATATTCGGGAACAAGAAGAAGTCATTGGTTGCCAAGTCAGGACATGTACGGAGGATGAGTCACCAATTCGATGTTTTGACTGCTCACATTGTCATGATGAAGAATGGGCCGTTTTCGGGGTTTAGTTTTACGAATTTCTCCGAAGACTTCCGGCAAACAAATTGTCATGTACCATTCAGAATTGACAATTCTACGTTGCTCAATCGGAACAGTGGCCACATCACCCATTTGGCCGAAGAAACAGGCGACCATTTGCTTCCACGAACAACTTTTTTTGGATTTATCTCGTCTTAGAATAACCATACGGTCGATTGCTGTTTTGTTTCCGGCTCAAAAGCAAATATCCATGATTCGTCACCTGTCTCGATTTTATACATGTCTTTTGAAGCACCACGTTTCAACTTTTTATTCATTTCCTTACACCATTTGACGCGAGCGTTTTTTGAGCGAGAAACATTTTTTTTTTACAACTAAGTGTTTATACAAAATCTAATGTATTGAAGTGGAACTAATGTGCAAGGATGCCTCTATCTCATAATATGTCACATGACTATCTTGCATTATCAGTTCACGCACTGCATAGATGTTTTGTGGCACAACAACCTATTTTGGACGACTTTCATGGAATTCGTCGGTGACGGAACTACGACCACGATTGAATTAACTATACCAGCGATATACTGTGGTTTTTGATGGTGCTCTATCGCCATACAAAGAACTGAGTTCATCGACACATTCTTGTTGAGATAATCCACGTCGAAAGTTGTGAAAAATAATCCAACGAAAACCTTCTCTTAAAATTTCCTTTTTTTTTTAATTGATTTTCTGAACTCACTGTAAACAAAACAAATCGCACTTCTGCATAAAAACGTTGGAGTACGTTTATGCTAAAAAATTTCAAACTTTATTACGCTGTTGCCAGATTTTTGCTATTAACATTAGTGTTGCCAGTTCCCGAAATATAAATAGAAAACCTAGTATAAGCCATTCATAAATTTTTATTTTATATATTTGCTATAATTTTTGTTACTTAAAAAAATTATAGACTTTATAACACTTTTGCACGTTTCAGACATGTAAAATAATTAACAAAACGTTTTTTAATCAAAATAATTATACTAAAACCAGAGCATCGGCATACATGATAAAACAAGCACACCTAGCTCATTTCTCTATATAGAAGACAAAATCATTAAGAAAATAAAATACAGTCATTACCTAGATTTTAGACACCTTTTGAAGGATATGAATGAAATCCTTGATTCATCACAGCAAATGCACTCAAGTGTTCGTATGTGAGTGAGTGTAAAACAACTTGTGCTTTCAATGAAATCTTTGTGTGTTTGGATGTATTTTATAATGTAAACCTAATGATAAAAACAAGTAAGTAAATTATTAAATGAACTAACAATAACCACATAAAATGATAATATAAACGTAAATGACAGCATCGTGATGCTGACAGCATTAAATAAGAGAGTGTGCATTCAGCAAGCAGCTGTCTCCGCAGTTCACTTTTATTTGTGAACGGCTATTATCAGCTGAAGGAGTAAAATAAGACCAACTATAAAACAATTTTTTTCAGACAAGTTTTATCAAAAAAATTTGAGTTGTTGTCGAAACGAAAGTGTATATTTCTGATGTCGTCGCGTCTTAATATCGGCAGTGATTTGTGCAATAATGGGTTAACCATATATTATTTAAATATGGAAAGTTAACTTAAATCATAAATCATAAAGATCGATATAAATATTAGAATAAAAATATATGGTAGGCTTTATGATTTTGTTTACATATAGAGTGGCATCCAAGGACTTGAATTTTCCAGTTATCCAACAAGATAAGTACGAGCCATTCAAACTTCCCGCTAAACTGAACTATACCGACTTCAACAGATACTAATCCTAATGTAACATCACAGCGCCCTCCTTCGTTGTGTAGCAGAATCATCGGCGAAGTAAAATAATCAATAAATGGCTACTAAGCTAAACACAGCTTCAAAAAAAATCAATACGTCTCATTACACACCAGAGGCGCTGCAACACTGCATTATTAAAAACGTGCAAAAAAGCAGAGTTGTACAAGAATAAAGCTTTTCTCTATCTCTTCCTTCTCCACCTATCTTCACCATCACTATCCCTTTACTACTAGTAATACTAGTAGAATGTTACTTCTCTTTAAAAAAAATCCCCCTAAACTAGAGATTTGGGTCGAAATCGCAGCATCCGACACAGTGAATCCGATCAGTGAATATCTAAAAATCCATTTGGCGAAGATTTTGGAAGTTATTAGAAAAAAAAACGTATTTTTTTCGAAAATTTTCATCAACGATGTCTCTGTCAATGTTGACAGTATTTGAGGATAAGAGTTGATTAGATTTTGAATTAATTTAAATTTTGTTTAAAAAAAACAGTTTTGTGAACATTTTATTTGCGAAAATTTTCGAAATCTTCCGAAACGAATCGATTGACTATCTTATGACATCTAAGTGAGTTTAAGATCTTTCGAATGGTACGAATTTTACTAGTTCTTAAGTTATGAGATATTGGCATACACATACACACAGATATTTATATGTATACTAGCTTAACCCATTGTGCTTCGCTACTCCTCCCCTCCTCGCAAAAAAATATATTTATATGGCATTGGTGGTGCAATATGAAAATTGGATTTTGCCACGCCTCTCGCCCGAAACAGTGCCACCCGCCTGAATATTCTGAAGATTCCCTGAAAATTTAATCAAAATCGGCCCAGCCGTTTTAGAGTCCATACGTTACATACAAACACACATCCTGTTTTATATACATAGATATAGGGTGTGTTTTATAGAGGTATAGAACTTTGAAATGGAATAAAACAAAGATAAATTTGTTTTGTTGACAAGAAATTTACTTTATTCCAAAGATAATCGATGAGGGTGGCGTTGGCTGAAGCATTTAGCACGTTGACTACAAAACCGTAGGTCCTGGGTTCAAACACTGTCTCCGACAGTCATTAAAATAATAACAACACGCATTTTTTGAATGTGTATTAGTGTCCTTTATGTCAGTTGTTGTGGGAAAAGTTCCAGTGATGCAGGCATATAAGGCACTGGTCACTAAAACTACACCATCTTCAGCCAATGCTAATCCTAATGTAACATCAGAACGCCCTCCTTCACTGTGTAGCAGAATCATCGGCGAAGTACAATAACCAATAAAATAAAATCGCTACTAAAAATAGCTTCAAAATTTAATACGCCTCATATAGCACCAGAGGCGCTGCAAACTGCAAATACGCGTGCAAAAAAATCAGAGTTGTAAAAGAATGAAGCTTTCCTCTATATCTTCCTTCACAACCTGTCTTCTCTATCACTATCCTTCCTTCCCTATCGCCCTCTCTCACTATCTTCTCTTCACCACACAGGCAGCACAAAGCGAACATTGTATTGGACCCAAGTGAGCTGGACTCTAAATTCCATCCTTCCTTACCAGTAGCCTGCTAACCTAACCTAACCTAACCTAAAGATAATCGATTGGTATTATAATTTAAATAAGACTTCTGGCATATGACCGCCACTGCTGGCTCGGACGTATTCTAATCTCGAGGTCAAATTTTCGATGACTTTTTCCCACATTTGTGGACGTATATTGGCAATAACGCAGCCAATGTTGTTCTCCATGTGGTCAATCATTTCGGGCTTACCGGCGTCGACTAGCGACTTCACATATCCTCACAGAAAATAGTCTAGCGGCGTTAAGTCGCACGATCTTGGAGGCTAAACAAAATTCTTATTATGAAAATCGGGATCAACGGCAATTTTGTTTTGGGCCTTGCTAGGTGATCGTGTGACTTCAGTTGTTGCACGAGTTGGATTTTGTAGGCACGCAAACCAAGATCTTTCCGCAAAATCCTCCATAAAGTCGATGGACACATATCCAATTCCTGTGCACGATGGCGGATAGACTGATTCGGGTGTTCTACGCTACGCTCTACAGTATGACGTCTCTGTGGATGCGTTTTATCATTTAGGGTAAACGTGGGGTGAAGAGGTGCACAGTTTAAAAACGTCGTTCATGCGTCAATCTATTCATGTTCACTTTACATCAAATCAGTGTAAAGCTTGCAAAATGGCCGCCAGTTAAAAAAGTGTTGACAACTTAGTTTTACCTTTACATACATACTGACATTTATCGTGAAAATAGTCAGAATCGATTCCCAGGACATCACAACGTCGAAATATGGCGAGAACTGGATTTTGGGGAAAATTAGCAACATCCTCCAGCGGGAAGTTAAACAAAATATTCACTTTTATTCCAGTTGTCGACATCGGCATCAACGTCACGTCAATACAATACCAAAAAATTGGGGATTGTATACTATCTCTGTAAAACAGTTTTGTACAATAAATTTCTGTTCTCTGTCAAAACCAGTCTGTTGTTTTCGACAACAGGTAGACAGACCCCAATTTGCTGGTATTGTATTGACGTGGCGTCGATGTTGATAACTGAAATAAGGGTGATTAAATAAATTCTAAAAACCATTATGAAACAACTCCAAAAGTGTATGAAATGTTTTCTAAGTTGTTTAATTTTTGTTTTGGTAGTTATTTCATAGAGGTCTGTCTATCAGTGGGGGCGAGGCCGTGAGTTCGATTCGATTCCTACCCAAGACTCTGGATGATACACTTCGTTATCTGGCTCATTAAAATTAAGTTATCATACTTTTAATTTATAATTGTATTTTAAAAATTTAATTAAAAAAATAATGTTGAATATTTTCCAGCTGGTCACGTTAAATATGGCTCACAAGGCCTAACAAGCAGACTTTTATGCATTATGTGCTTTTTATTTAATTTTTATTTTACAAAATTTTTTTCTACCATTTTTTTTCCAATTAAGTATATTATGGTTAAACATATGTACATATGTCAGATTTTAAAACTAAAGTTTTAGCTCAAGAATCTGTGAAAAAAAACAAGATATAAAACACACATATTATACATACGAGTGCCATACGCTAGTACAGGGACAAAATCTATTGCCATTTATCCAGCGAGCAGAGAGAAAAGGATAACTATTATGTGAAACGAAGGATGTCTAACAAAATGAAAAAACTTTCCCAACCCCACATGGACATAAAAAACGCTTTGTGATTGGTTAAAAGTCAAGAGAAAAACCGCCCCATTTTTTTTTTGTTAGAAAAAAAAAACAGAAAAAGAAATTCTTGCCATAAAAGATTTATTTATTTTTTTTCGTACCCCTATAATCCCAAACATTAGCTGTGGTGATGTTTGTATGCTGAATTATTTATAATGACAATTTTTATTTTTCCTTTGCTAACTATCCAGTTTAAGGTAGTTGTTATTTGTTGAAAAGAAAATAAAAATCAAGTAAATTTGGGGGGGGGGGGGCTTGGGTGTTTTAACCATCCTTTGGATCCTGGAGGCTGAAGACATGGAGAATAGTTGACGCTTAATATTTTGCAGGCTGCACATCCCCACTTGCGCCTGCACACTCCTTCCTTCTTTGTGTGTGACATTATGATATTCCCAAATTATACGAATACTGCGATTTTGTTGTCGTTGTTCTCCTTTTACTCGTAATTGGGTATGAAAGAACGTAAAGTCACGTTAAGGCCTTTCAAATTGAATTAGTGACAGCAATATTTGACAAATTATCCTTGTGATTTTGTCATGATAACAAAAGCTTAAAACTTGTTTATTGCATTTTCATAGAAAAATAACTACACAGGGAATTTGGAAAAAAAATATTGATGGAGATATATAAAGATACATATACATAAATATGTACATACATACATACATATACATATATAAAAGTTCTTAAGTAAATCGTAATTTTAGATTACAATATACATATTTAATATTTCTTAAACGAAAAAGCTATTAAAGATTAAGTTGAGAAATTCACAAGTGGAATTTTTGTTTCCCCTCGAGGGGGAAACTGCTATTGTGAATCTATCGTGAAATTTTTCCCCGCTATCAGTCCCAGTGAATGTCAGAAAGCGTAGAATATCTATAAAGCTTAAAAATTAATTGAAAATCAAACTAATTTAAGTGCAATAAAACCCCCTTATCGCGAATCTCAAGGGAATAAATTCTAGGGAATACTTTTTTTAATCCCATGAAGAATAAATTGGCATCGCCAATTGTTAGGGAATAAAATAAACATCTGTTGCAAATCGAACATCTATTGTGAATTGATGTAATTTTATTTTTTAATCCCAGTACGGAGTTCATACGGAATTTCAGGTCCTCATACAAACTGTATGTAAAATAAATTACGGAAATTCAGGTTGGTAAATTTTATAAAGAAATTTCCATTTGCTAGTACGGACTTTCAAAAGAAAAGTACACGGAATTTGGAAATTATATTATAACATCTTAGGGATATTATAAATGTAAGTGGATACTTTTTTCAGTCAACTGAAACAAAAATTAATGTTCAAACAATTGTTTGGTCACGGAATTTTTGACATTTCTAATTTTCATCAAACTGTAATTAATAATTATAATTTTCATAATAAAGCCCAGTACGGAGTTCTTGCGGAATTTCACATTTGTAAATTTACATTTATTTCTGCACTGAAAAATAGTCGTGTAGCCTTTTGTGTAGAATTATGCACACAAATTTATTTATTTTTGAATAAATCGTGGGCCTGGAAGTATGTTTTTACGTCAACCAGCCATCAAATACAAACATCAACACTTTTTTGTTTTCACTAACCATTGCCGACAACGCTTGCGTGTAGCCGAAAAACAGGACCGCACCCACAAAACTATGTGATTAATGCGGTTATTTGATCGTCTCCAGGTCACTTTGGATTTTAATGAAGAAGTTAGCACGTTGACTACAAAACCGAATCTCCTGTGTAGCAGAATCATCGGTGAAGTAAAATACCAATAAAATGGCTGTTGTTTAGCAGCTGCGAAAATTTAATACGCCTCACTGACACCAGAGGCGCTGCAACACTGCGTTATTAAAACGTGGAAAAAAGCAGAGTTGTAAAACAATAAAGCCTCGCTCTGACTCTTCCATCACCACCTGTCTCCTGTATCACTATCCCTTTCTTAAAGCAGGTAATACCTAGTAATAGCAGTAGACGTTCATTGCCTGAGTGTTACTTCTCTTTAAAAAAAATAAATAAATAAATAAAAAATCATCTGTGAATTGGAATGTAATTTTGTATGTAATTTATTTCTGTTTGCCTGTATTAAAGTTGTATAGCAATTTACTAATTTCCTTTAATTTAACTTTTAAATATATTATTTTATTCAATATGCTCATGAGATAAAATGAGCAAATGACCAAAAGTTACATTTAAAAATGGTTAAATAAAATTACAATGTGGTTACAATGTTTTGCAAACTTTTAAATACTTCCTGTGGAGTGTATACGTACATATACATATATTTTGCCATACACAGTGGGACCTGATCGTAATAAACCATTTTGGTAAGAATATAAATAAAAGTATGTACATAAGGTCGTTAGTATTTTAGTTATAAAATTAAATTGCAAATGTACAAATGTTAAGAGTTTTTCTTTTTTTTTTTTAAGAAATTTGCTTCCACCTTCGCAGAAATTTGGTTTCTGTCACAAGCCTGTATGTATACATATAAAGGGTGTTTTTTTAGAGGTATAGAACTTCGAATTGAAATAAAACACAAGAAAATCGTTTTAATGTCCATCAATTTGGCTTTATTGGAAGGATAATTTTATGCCATTAATGTTTAAATATGATTTCGGGCATGTGGCCGCCGCGGCTGGCTCGAATAAAGCCAATTCTACAGGTCCAATTTTCAACCACTTTTTCGAGCATATGGGGCCGTATGTTGGCAATAACGCCACGAATGTTGGCTTCCAAGTCCCCTAACGTTTCTGGTTTGTTGGCGTAGACGAGCGACTTCACATATCCCCAAAGAAAATAATCCAATGGTGTCAAATCACACGATCTTGGTGGCCAATTGACAGGTCCATTCCGCGAAATTATGCGCTCATCGAATGTTTCCTTCAATAAATCGATTGTGACGTGCGCTGTGTGGCATGTAGCGCCGTCTTGTTGGAACCACAACTCATCCACATTCAAAATCTTCAAAATCTTCCATAAAGTTGATGGACAAAGCTCCAATTGCTGTGCACGGTGGCGAATCGATTCATTCGGGTCCTCTTCAACACTTTCCTATACAGCGGCAATTGTTTCTTCGGTGCGCACTGTTCGACGTCTCTGCGGATGCGTATTATCACATAGATTAAACGTAGTGCGAAAACGATCCATGGTTAACCGAATTAATTGCTCTGATGGACGATTATGTCGACCATAAAATGGACGGAGCTTGCGGTAAACTTCGCGAACTGAACCATTATTTTCGAAATAAATTTGCACGATTTGCAAGCGTTGTTCTTTTGTCAACCTGTTCATGATGAAATGGCAAACCAAACTAAATATTAATCACTTGACAGCTGACAAAATGGCCGCCAGTTAAAAAAGTGATGCCAATTTAAAGTTCTATACCTCAATAAAAAACACCCTCTACATATGTATATAACAAGGCAATTGATTGGCTTTGTCCTACTGTTAAATTTCCTATACATTTTGTGTGAACAAATAAATTCAAACATTTTTATTTTTCTCTGCTACACATATAAAACCATTTTGGTGCTCATACAAAATGAAAATACAATATGTACATTAGGGTGGGTCACTGATGTATGAGAAAAATAAAAGTTCTCGAATCAATTTCTAATAGCAATATTTTTTAATCTTACATTAAAACAAATAAAAATTGCTAAAAAAAAATTAAAAGAAAGTCACATCTTGAGCCCGCGCCGAAGCTCATAAAAAGTATTTTTGAAAAAAAAGCATTTTTTAAATTGTAGTATTTTATTAATTAAAATTTATACAACATAAAACAATAAAATCACGAAATTATATTATTTATTTGTTGGTCACAAATCTGGGCATCTCTCGTCTTGATTTAATGGCTCGATTATGGATGGCAACCGAACTTTGGTTGCGTTGCTAGTTGCCGAAATGGTATTACGGATGGCAACTGGCAACTAACAGCTGTTAATTTCAGTTGCCATATTGGCAACCACAAATTTTTAGTTGCTACATAGCTTTTAAAGCAATAAAAGTGGAAAAATTCAAAAGTTATCGCAATATCATTTTTATTTTTTAATTTCTTTGCATATTTAAAGAAAATATGCTTAAAAGCTAAAAAAGGGGTTGTTAAAACTTATTTTAGGCAATAACATTTGCTCAATATAGATGCGATAATTCTAAAGCGGCGTCTAAGAAATTCAACATTTTGTACATCCTTCTTCCTTCTCTTCTCATCAAAAATTAATTCTATAATTAATGTTTTAAGCACTTTAACTTAATAATTTTCTTTTTAGCACTTGTATTTCTTATATTTAAAATTTTTGTTTACATTATTTTCAGTTGCCAACCTGTCGTAATCGTATTATCGATAACTTTTTGGCAACTGGAGAAAGTTGCCATACATAATACCAATTTTAAGTTCAGTTGCGTTGCTAGTTAACTCGACATCTGAAGTTCGGTTGCCATCCATAATCGAGCCAAAAGTTTCGTCTGCATTAAACCTTCTCTCGATTTTTTTTATCGCATAGAGTTATGAAAGCTTCTGACACTATTTTCACAGTTATGACATGGCAGCTTGGCAAAAATCTGATTGTAACAGAATTGAAGATCAAGGAGCGGGCTCTTGCACTAAAAATAAATTAATAATATTTTACAGGTGCCTAATGCAGACAAAAATACAACATATTTGCGCTATTACAAGTCGATACGAAAAAAAAGTTTTTTTTTTGAACCACCCTAATGTACATGCACACAAATGAATTGCGTACATTAAATTCATTAAATGCCACAATTATTATAATTAATTTATGAAAGAAAAATATTAATTGACAAAAACATCGTTTATTCCTGTTCTTGGAAAATATATAATATGACAAGCATTTACATATATGTGTGTGTGTGTGTGTTTGTATTAATGTGTAGGTGCAGAGGTGAGAGAGCATGAGGATTTTCGATGGATATTGTGTGTGTGTGTGTGTGGTAATAAATATTTACTATGTTGTATTGAAATTACAGGAATATTAATTTTAACGTTACTATGGTAAATAATTTCTACCTTCGATTGATAAGGGAGACAAAAATGTTAATTTGCTGTTCGGATTTAAACTTTTATAGTTAAAACAAGTACTCGTATGTATGTATTTAAAATATATTTTTATTTCAGCCAAATGGGATGCAAATTTTTATTTTAAGCCTGGTACGGAGTTCATACGAAATTTCAGGTAAAAAAAAATTACGAAAATTTATAGGCAGATTTTGTAAAAAATTTCGTTTCTAAACGTTTCAAATTTGTATGAAAAATAACGAAAATTCGTTTCAAAAAATATTTTTTCCATACAAATTTTAAAACGAAAAAAACGTTTCTATTTACAAAATTTGGCTTTTAGATTGATAATTTCGTATCAAAAAATTTAACTTGCTAGTACGGACCTTCTATCTTGGGGATGTTATAAATATAAGTGGAGACTTTTTTCAGTCAACTGAAACAGAAATTAATGTTCATAGAATTGTTTGGTCACGAAATTTTTGACATTTCTAATGAAAATTGTAATTAATTTTTAGTGTTTTTGATCTTGTAATTTCAAAAACAAATTAATTTGTGCGTTTGAATCATAATAAAACAAGGAAAAATATTTTTAATATCAACGAAACGGGCTTTATTGGAAAGATAATTTTATGAAATTAGTGTTTAAATATAATTTCGCGCGTAGAAGGCGCAATATGGAACACCAATTTTCAACGACTTTTCGCAGCATTTGTGGCCGTATTTTGCCGATAACTCTTCGAATGTTGATTTTCAGGGGGTCTACTCTGTAATTCGAAACGAAAGGAAATGCTTTCGAATTTACATGTTATAAGCATAAAAAATCGAAAGCAATTTCGTTCGTTTTGAATTACACAGTAGACCCCCAGGTGTTCAATTGTTTGTGGTTTATCGACGTAGACAAGTGACTCAACATAACCCCAAAGAAAATAATCCAATGCGATTAAATCACATGATCTTGGTGGCCAATTAATTGGGCCATTAGGTGAAATAATTTTTTCATCAAAAGTAGCGTCCGCTGTGTGGCATGTGGCTCCGTCCTGTTGGAACCACATATCAGCAAAATTAATGCCACGTAATTGAGGTACGAAAATATTTCGAATCATATTCCCATACCGTTCACCGTTGACAGCAACATTCTGACCATCATCGTTTTTAAAGACATATAGGCCAATGACTCCGCCAGCCCATAAAGCGCACCAAACAGTAATTTTCTGTGGATGTAATGGTGTTTCGTCAAAAGCTTACAGTAAATGTGGTCCGAAAACGAATATTTTTCTTTGAATTAACCACTCTGAAAGACGATTATGTGCGCCATAAACTGGAAGAAGCGCACGAAGAGTTTGACGAATCGAACAATTATTTTGATTACAAATTTCAACAATTTGCACGCGTTGCTCTGGTGTAAGTCGATTCATAATGAAATTTCAAAGCAAACTAACCAAAAACCAACAACCAGCTGTTAAATGGGTGCTCAAATAAAGCAGTGATGCCAACTCAAAGTTGTGAAACTCTAAAAAAAGCACCCTTTAGTTAGACTCTTAATGCGTTATTGACAATCACAATATACAAAAATAACAAGTTTAGAAGCCTCAAACAAAAATCTTTACAAAACAAGCATCTTTAATTGAGTTTGCATCTATTTTATTTAGAAAAAAAAAAGATGCTTATTTTGTAAAGATTTTTGTTTCAGGCTCGAACGAATTAATCGATTTTAATTAAATTTGCAGCAGTAGACGTTGTTTTTTTTTTAATTTATGATTAATTATTAGCTTCAGGATTCGATCGGGTTAGTAGTTTAAAATTTATTTGAAAAAAAAAAAACAAATTTCGAAAGCATTATTTTCGAAAATTCCCAAAATCTACGCAATCTAATCAGTTCATTATAATGGGTGTTTTTTATTGAGGTATAGAACTTTAAGTTGGCATCACTTTTTTAACTGGCGGCCATTTTGTCAGCTGTCAAGTGATTAATATTTAGTTTGGTTTGCCATTTCATCATGAACAGGTTGACAAAAGAACAACGCTTGCAAATCGTGCAAATTTATTTCGAAAATAATGGTTCAGTTCGCGAAGTTTACCGCAAGCTCCGTCCATTTTATGGTCGACATAATCGTCCAACAGAGCAATTAATTCGGTTAACCATGGATCGTTTTCGCACTACGTTTACTCTATGTGATAATACTCATCCGCAGAGACGTCGAACAGTGCGCACCGAAGAAACAATTGCCGCTGTAGAGCAAAGTGTTGAAGAGGACCCGAATGAATCGATTCGCCACCGTGCACAGCAATTGGAGCTTTGTCCATCAACTTTATGGAAAATTTTGAAGATTTTGAATGTGGATGAGTTGTGGTTCCAACAAGACGGCGCTACATGCCACACAGCGCACGTCACAATCGATTTATTGAAGGAAACATTCGATGAGCGCATAATTTCGCGGAATGGACCTGTCAATTGGCCACCAAGATCGTGTGATTTGACACCATTGGATTATTTTCTTTGGGGATATGTGAAGTCGCTCGTCTACGCCAACAAACCAGAAACGTTAGGGGACTTGGAAGCCAACATTCGTGGCGTTATTGCCAACATACGGCCCCATATGCTCGAAAAAGTGGTTGAAAATTGGACCTGTAGAATTGGCTTTATTCGAGCCAGCCGCGGCGGCCACATGCCCGAAATCATATTTAAACATTAATGGCATAAAATTATCCTTCCAATAAAGCCAAATTGATGGACATTAAAACGATTTTCTTGTGTTTTATTTCAATTCGAAGTTCTATACCTCTAAAAAAACACCCTGTACATATCACGAGTTCAATATCTTTGACTGGGTTCACACAAGGCAATTTTGGTTGAGCAACTTTTTAATTTATGGGTGAGAGAGGAAAATATAATAGTGAGTCGAGTCTTTAAAATGCCGTAAATTTGATTCCGATCGGTCAATTCAAGGCCTATTTATCAGGTCACAGAAAAAAATATCATGGAAATGCAACCAACAAAACAAATTGTTAATATTTCATTTAAAAATTAACAAATGAAATTTTTTTTTTTCAATTAAATTACTCGACAAAATTATTTGTTAAATTATATTATAACAGAATGCGCACATGCAGAAGAAACATAAGAAATTATGTTTTGTGTGTATTCATTGTTTGCTTATTTAATAAAGTGTTGCTCTTTAGCTTAAGCAATTTTGCTTGAAATCAAGTGTAAAACGATTGTTATTCAAGTCACATATTCAATTGTCAAGGGTTGAATTATGCTTGATTTACACTTTATTTCAATAGCATTCTCCAGTGAAAAGGGAACTTGAATTCAATTCGAACAATTCAATTGTATTACAGTTGAATTCAAGCCTTGAATTATACTGTAATTCAACCTTGTATTACAATTGAATTCAAGTGTATTTCAAGCTTCAAAAAATGCTTTTAAAATATAGAGAAAAATGCAATCGACAAGTTTTCTTACAATAATTTTCTGCATATCTACCTTCACTATTGTTTTCACGTTTTTAATCACCTTTCGTTTTTTAAAAATTCACTTTTTTATTTCTCTTTAATGTTTTTTACCACAATTTTAATTTTATTAATAAATAAATTATTTATTTGACAAGGTTTGAACGTATATGTATGTATGTTGTTTGATTTTTTATTTCAAAATATTTTCAAACTTGAATATTACTTGAAAAAATTATTGAATTCAGCTTTGTTTCCAGTTAAATTTCAATTGCTTGAATTTTAATTTTTGAGTGCTCATTGGGATTTAATTTAAAATATTTTTCAGATTTTCCTTTAACTTAAAATTTCATTAGTTGTATGTATTTACAAAAATCGTTGCAGGTTCAAAATTAATTAATTATTTAATTGATATAACAAAGAAATTAATTACATTTACAAAGAGCGTGGCGTTGCCTGAAGTAGTTAGCAAGTTGAGTACAAGACCGAAGGTTGTGGGTTCCAGCTCGGTATCCAACATTCATTAAATAACAACACCACGCATTTTTAACCCCCGACCAAAAAAAGGGATGTTTAAGTTCGTAGGGTGTGTCTGTGTATCTGTGTGTCTCTACGAGTCCACGTACACACCAAATGGCTGGACCGATTTTGATTTAGTTTTGTTTAGTTCGAAAGGTGACTTCATCGAGAAGGTTCTCAGCTATGTTTTAAGAAAAACGGTCCAGCCGTTTAGAAGATATCACATCTTTTCTAGATATATTCGGGGATTTTTAAAATTTTGTATTTGAAAATGTAGCTTGTTTTTATGGTTAAGCAATTGTCTATATATGCATTTCGTTCCCGCTTTTAGAGTAAGACTCTTAATAATATATTGAGAATCACAATATACAAACATAATAAGTTTGAAAGTCGCAAACAAAAATCTTTATTCGATTTGTGTATCTATTTTATTTTTTGGGTTGAAGTCTACTGACGTGTTTCAAAAGCAGAAACGAAATGCATATAGACAATTGCTTAACCATAAAAACAAGCTACATTTTCAAATTAAATAAATAAAGACTTAATGTCAAATAAATATGTAACTTCGGTATTTCATGTATTTTTAATTTTTGTTATTCAGATGTGCATTAGTGTCCTAATGTAACATCATCCTAATGTAACATCAGAGCGCCCTACTTTGTCGGTATTTTGTAGCAAAATCATCGGAGATGTAAAATGACTACTTAACACATCTTAAAAACTTTAATACGCCTCATTGACACCAGAGGCGCTGCAACCCTGCATTATTAAACAAACAAAAAACGCGTGAAAAGCAGAGTTGTAAAAGAATGAAGCTTTCCTCTATCTCTTGCTTCACCACCTGTCATCTGTACTACTATACCTTTCCTAAAGGAGGCAACACCTAGTAATAGTAGTAGTAGGCATTCATTGCCTAAGTGTTACTTCTCTTAAAAAAAAACAAATCTGAATACGAGTAAGAGAACCTATTTCTGGAATTAAAAACTGATAATAGTTCGAATAAATGCAACTAATAATAAATATTAAAAATATCTGTAGTTCATGGAAATGTTCTTAAGACGCCCCTATTTACTTATATACCGACGATTTACGTTACATAAACTATTTTAAAAGCAAGAACATGCCTGCAATCACCGCTTAATTGGCACCTTCTCTTGCAAGTAATCGAACACACATGTATGCAAGGATTTATGTATAAAATTGTAGAAATTATTAATGCATTGAAGGATCTGAATAAAGTACTTTATTACACCCCCATTTTCTGGTCTGCAGCAGTGCAGTGCTTTTCTTTTATAATGAATTAAAACATTCTTTAACATGATAAATAAACAACAAACACAAATTTAATCTCATCTATTCACATACATAAATACCCTGCAGAAAATGCGAATAGTGAAATTGTAGTGATTTACTAGTGACATTGTCAGTAGTACTACTGACCAGGTGTATCCCAGCCAATGTAATTATCTATTGGCATTTAACATTAGCTTGTCATTGAAAATCCACCACTAGACTGTAGCAATACTGACTAAGTAGTTCTTTTGGGACCACATGGAGACATTGGATCCAAAGATTCACTAGTAAATTTTAGGAGCTCCAGTCTACAATATCGATATTTCCTCGCTCCATGTCAATAGTAAAATTGTAGTGATTTACTAATGACATTGTCAATAGTACAACTGAATAGGTGTACCGCAGCCAATGTAATTGCCTATTGACATATAACATAGGGTTGTCATTGAAAATCTACCAGTAGACTTTAGCACTATTCATTTACGACCATATGGAGACATTTGAACTAAAGAATCACTAGTACACTTTAGTGACCCTCGTCTACAATTTAATAAGGGTTGGGCCAACAAACTTAAATACATACATACATATGTACGTAAGTTTTTAACATTATTGCATAGCATAATAACAAAAAGAAAATCAAACTATTGGCAATATCAACAGAAATAAATTAGAACTGTTGTCTCTAACGTATCTCTACTCGCGCATAAAAGGAAAATTGTCGACATTTCAACTAGTGCAATTGTCGCTAGAGAAAAGAGTGTTGACATAGAGACATATGGCACTAGGCTGGCTAGAGGGTACTTACATCCTTGCATATGTATGTATGTATGTATGGATGTAAATGTGTATCTTCACATGATCTTAGCATTAAATATAGAAAGCCAAAATCGAGAGAATATAACCTAGTTAAGCCTTAAATAACACACTAATTGGGGAATTACACATGTGAGCAAAAAAAAAAAAGACAAGAAAATCGACAAAATGTTTCTGATGAAATTTTTAAGGACATGTATTTTATTTTATTTTTTTTTTCAAACGATTTTATGTACAGAAAAGAGAAAAAATGAGAAAAAGTACAGTTGCCTTTATAGTAAGTTTGAAAGAGACAAATATACTATTAATATTTCTAACAAAAAGTGGGCGTCAACAGTTATTTCATGTTGATGTGTGAGTGTGTAATAAATGTTGCTTGTTAAAAAGGACAAAAGGGGATGGATGATGTTTTCTAAAGAGATAATGGCTGATATAAAGCGTATAAACTGCAGCATCTTACAGTGTTATTAACCCGTTAGGTTGGCTTTAAGGTACCCATGGACTACACAATATTATTGAGTATTTTATTACTATATTACTCGTATTATTATGGTCAGGTTTGCTCCATACTATTTAATAGTTTGCACAATTTTTCTTACAATATACATACATATCGCTCATTTGCTTGAAGAATGCCATAACCCAAAAAAATTACGTTTTTAGTCAATAATACGGAATTAAACCTCAAATTGTTATTCACATTGTGTAAAATTTTCATATACATAGCTATATTTGGACACGTTCTTAAGCCTAGATCCCACTTTCGGCACAATGTACCAATTTTCGTCGGTAGGCAGGGTTTTTGTACTGGAACCATACTGTTTATAACTTTATTTATAAAGCATAATTAATTCAGAGTAATTCGCAGGTTTATTTTAAAAAATTCCCTAAAAATTGACTGAGTTATTAAACATATACCCCCATATTCATAAAATTTGAAATGTATTTTATTTAAAAATTTTCTTAAAACGAATTTCAAATTCATTTTATTTTTTTATGAATACGGGGGTTAAATTTTAAGGGCCCTATACATACCCAGCAAAAAAGTCGTAACTAGTTCCAAATGTTTCATACCAATTAGAGATGTTAATCGGGACATGTTTCTTGAAACCCCGTGCTTCGGGATTTAGTGATGGAGTCTCAAAATCCCGAACCGGGAACCCGGGATTTTCGGGACATACAAAACCCCGAAAACATTGTTCGCAAATGTGTGTTTTTATATTAAAAATAATAATTTAATTTTACAATTTATTTTTTTGTTCATATTTAAAAGTCGAACATACGTACATATGTAATTACATACTTATGTAATTCAGACAATTAATTCAAATTTTCATTGAAAAGTGTAAAATTTTTCCCTAGAAAAGAAAACGCCACAAGATATATTGCCCTACGTCTACACCTGCTACATTTTTATCATAAGAAAAGTTAAATTTTATATTGAAAAGTAATTTTTTTTTATGTTAGCTCTTTTTTCTATATGGAATTTGATATTTGTCATGATAAAAATATAGCAGGTGTAGACGCAGGGTTATGTACATATATACAATATAATATTATCTACTAAAATATTTGTTCAAAGCAAATTTTTTATTTTAATTTTTTATATATAATAATTTTTAATATAGAAGATGACATTTAAAAACATTATTTATGCAAAAACGGTATTCAGATAATCCCGAAAATCCCGGGCTTTAAAATTAAAAAATCCCGGGTTCTGGGATTTGCATAGTCCCGAAAATGCCGGGATTTCCCGTTTAGCATTTCTAATACCAATCACTCTACAGGTACTGAATTTAATATTCTAAGGTTGCTCTAAATGTATAAGTAATTTCTTGGTTAACATCCTTAAAATTTTCAAAAATAAAATACATAGAATAGGGGGAAGATCTGGTCCAAAGACCGGCAATGCGTCATCAGTTGTCGCATAGCTGTCATATATCTGTAAATTAGTTTAAATCAATCTCTGTATAACTCTCCTTATGAAAGTCAGCACACAGATATTGTAGAAGCCCGCTTAATATAATCTGAACACAGAAACTCAGAATGAAAAACACACCTTTTACAGTTACATACGACAATACATTCACAAGGAATGTGTGCCGTTGCCTCGCCATCTTCTAAGCATAAACGACACAAGGATGAATGAACTGGGTTACTTTTCCACAGATGATAGTTCAGTCCAAAGTGACCAGAAAGAAAACCAGTAACAAGCCGTAAATTATTCCTATTGAGGTCCAGGATGCCATTATATGAAAGAAAATGGCTGCATCAATGCTTTGGCCTGCCTTATACCAGAAGAAGTCAGCCACATTTCCTTATCGGTCGAAGTGTCATCTCCTTTGATCAGGGATGCTACAGTCGCCCGACTTACTCAACAAAACGGCTCTGGGCCCATAAACGGAACAGCAGAGGCCTTCCTGGCCAGTTCACCAGGTTCCTCATTGGCCAAATGACCGCTGTAGCCAGGTATCCAGCATATAGAAACTTTGTTCTGCATGGATAGCTTTTTTTTTATGACTCAAAGCACTCTAAAACCAGCCTGGAAAGGAATTCCTAGCCTGACTATCAGAAAAGATAGCTATATGCGCGCCTCTAATGGCCCTATTTAAATTAATGTCAACACATTTGGTGCTTGCCTGTATCTCCGCTTAATATATCCTAAGCCATTTGCTCATGGGCAAAGAGATTTGTACGGTGGGCCCCACAATTCCAGCACCAACTTTATCATCTGTTTTGGATGCATCCGTAACATAAGCTTCTGGAATCCACCGCGGGACCGTTTACCGTCCAAACTGCCCTTGGTGGGATTGTGACGTTGAATCTCCTGTCGAGCCTCAGTAGTTCACAGTTCATTCCGTCACTAGGCATTCCTAGCAGGCCTAAACTCAAAACCGACGAGTGCTCGTAGCCAACACAACGAGTAAATCTCTCGTGACTCATCCTATAAGCGGCCATTGCCGCAGAAATAATAAAATACATAAAATTTTTCTAAAAACACATAAAATGCACATTCCATATTTAAATATATACATATCGTTACCTTAATATAGAAAGGCTCTAAATCGTTTTCTTATGAAATCGTGTTTTTTGTATATTTCGATAGAAGAATATCCAATGTATCGAAAATGGCAAAAATCTCGCTTTCAAAAAAATAATGAGTTGGGGCCTTTTTATATTAAGGTAACGATATCTATATCTCTATAAAGCTGCTTCAATCGTTTTTTTGAAATTGAGTGGTTGAAACACCAAAATCTCTTTGTGCGGCCATACGAATTTGTATTATTCTTGTGGATATTTAATATTTTAGAACGGAAGGGGGTAATTAAAACATAATATCTTAAGGATTGTTAATTTTTCATTTGGCAAATTTAGTTGTTTTTTAAATTATACTACACAATTTTTAATATCCTGCAGAAGCTAGGCAAAGAGTTGGCGAAATATCGAATGTATAAATAAAATTTGTTGTAAAGCATAATTCATTTATTTTGCTTAATAAAATATAAAATATATACATATATTAACGACATCAACAAATTTACATAACTTTTTTTTTTTTGAAATATGTCCTGCCAAAATGGGTTAATACAATTTTTGCTTGTTAAAGTGTGGGGGTTGCAATAAACTAAAAGGATAATTGAACTGCACACTCACGCAGACTGTGTAACTATTGTTGCCGCTGTATTGGGTTGATTTCCTAACGCTTACTTAGAAGGAGTAAATGTGGTTGTTTATTTATTCATAATATTCAAGAGATGCAACAAAAAAAATTTTGTGAAATATTAAAAAATTGCTGAACGTTAAAAACTCAAGTACAGATTTTGTGGTATATTCTTGTTAAATCACTGTTAATGCAACCGTCAACGAGTAAACAAGTAAAGCGGCCATTTAACAGCATTGCAAGCAAATACACACTTATAACAATAATATGTAATGAAAAAAAAAATTAAATCATTATCGTTTACTTAATTACAAAATAATTTAATTAATAATTCATTTAGTGCAAGCTTTAAGCAGAAACGCCTAAAATTAATATTGCAAATATAAAATGTCAATACAAATAAGTGAAAATTTAACAGCAACTTGTGCAACAAATTTAGTTACAAAATTGCCTCAAATAATGCATCACAATCTTGGTGTGACACAGCAGCAGCAAACGCATCATCAACAACAAACTGAAACAACTTCAGCAGCAACAATGGTATCAGCGAAAACTCCATTTTCTATAGAACACATTTTGTGTCAAAATTTAAACAATAATATTAACAATAACAACAATGTTATAAATAAATTAAAATCGTCGGCAAAAAGTTCTTTGAAGACGTCATCAAGTGATAGTGATAAGTTAAAAAATGCTTCACTGCCATCAAGTGAATATAATAATAATAATAATAATAATAGTAATAACAATAATAATAATTCGCATTCAAAATTAAATTTAAATAATACCAGTAGTCGCCAAGAATCGGAGGAATATCAAAGGATTATGCTTCGTGAAAGGTAAGGAAAGTATTCTCAGTAAGTGTTTCGCCGCACAAATAAATTTCCGGAAGTTGAAATCGCCATTTATTTTATTATTTAGAAATAGTTCAACAAAGAAAAGTATAATCTACTTTTAGGCGCAAAATATGTGCAGTTGCTTTTAGTTGATGCGATGGAAAAACTGCATGTGGGCAAACAAATTACTGCATTCGATATCGAATGAAATTTTAAAATATTTCCATTTAAAATCTATTGAAACATTTGCTAATTTCGATAGATATCGAATACTGTAATTTGCCCCCATTGTATTCTTTTTTAAAACTATTTTCCTGAATGTTGCTCAGTGATGCCGTTGAAAATTTTATATTTAATGTATGTTCGTCCATGTTGTGAAAACCAAGCGATTTGCTAACGTTTTGAAGCTGTGTGAAAACTTATGATTTATCGTAACAAAGCACAAGCAAACTAATACATTTTAAATTAAAACCCGGTACGGAGTTCTTACGGAATTTCACATTTGTAGATTTACATTTGTTATACCATTTACCGAAAATGGTAAAAGGGTATATATAAGTTTGTCATTGTTGGATTCTATAAAATTGCCTATTAGTTATGTATGGAACTATTTAACTTAATAAATACATGCACAGAGAAAAAACTGCCTCATGGAATCAATAAGATTTTTTCTATGAAACGTTTTTAGGCTAAGGGGTATCCCAACAGAAAGAAGCGAAGATTTTTTGATAGAGATTCCTTATTGTTTTTATGTGGTAAATCTTATTAATTTAATCGAGAAGAAAATCACATAAAATCAGGAAGAAATCTTATTATTCACAACTTTTTTTACTCAATTTCCGTTATTTTTGGCACCAAAAAACAGTCCATAGAGAAAAACTTCTTGATTCTATTAGGTTTTCTTATAAATTGTAAACTATAGGGATTTCTTATTGATTTTATTAGGTTTCCTTCTTGATTTTTTTAAAAAAGTTTTCTTTTTGATTTTATTAGGTTGCCTTATTGATTTTTTCAATAAGGTTTTCTTTTTGATTTTAGTAGGTTCCTATATGAGTATGTGTAAAGCATCTTATTGATTTTTTTTAATAAGGAAATCGTCTTGATTTTATGAGGTGTCTTGTTATTTCATATCTATAAATAGACATAGAGACAATTTTTTTCATGATCTTTTTCATTTTTGTATAAGAATGTTTGCACAATAATTTCAAAGGTTATTCAGGCTGCTTGTTAGCATATTGGGTAGAGTGTTTGTCTATCAGGTAGAAGTTTGCTGGTTCAATACTTGGTGAGTAAGTTAGTTAAGAATATAACCTAATGTGTATGTATGTATGTATAAATAAATAACATCTACAACATACTACATACATAAATACATATGTATGTGGTATAGAATTTAAATGAAAATACATAAGTACAGAGAATAAAGACGCATTTTTTTTTATTGAAAAAATCATTAAGATAACCTCATAAAAACTACAAGATTTCTTCTTGATTTTTTCAAAAAGGTTTTCTCTATGAAATTAATACGATTTGCTTATTGCAAAAAAAAAACCATAGAGATTTCTTATTAATTTTGTTTTATTTTATGAGGTATTTAGTAGACACTGTTTTCTCTGTGTAAATGTGGCTCCGTCCTGTTTGAACCACATATCAGCAAGATTAATGCCACGTAATTGAGTTACGAAAAAATTTCAAATCATGTTCTTATACCATTCACCATTGACAGTAAGTAACATTCTGACCATCACCGTTTTTGAAGGCCAATGACTTCGCCAGCCCATAAAGCGCATCAAGCAGTAATTTTCTGTGGATGTAACGGTGTTTCGACAATAGCTTGTGGATACTCTTCACTCCAAATGCAACAATTCTGCTTATTTACGTACCCATTCAACCAAAAATAGGCTTCAACGAAAAATAAAATTTTGACATTTTTCCAAATTTAAAAATTTCAACAATTTGCACGCGTTGCTCTGCTGTAAGTCGATTCATAGTGAAATTTCAAAGCAAACTAAATAAAAAACAACAATCAGCTGTTAAATAATGGGTGCTCAAATAAAGCAGTGATGCTAACTCATATTTGTGACACTCTAAAAAAAACAACCTTTACTTGGCGTCGATTATTTTTCTTTTTTGAAGATAATCAACCAAAATTATTCCACGCGCATCCAAAAAAAAAAAAAACAAACAGATGCCATGACCTTGCCTGCAAATGGAACAGTTTTCGCCTTCTTTTGACACGATTCACCCATTCCAGTCCACTGCTTTGACTGTTTCTATGTCTCATGTATGGTTATTTGCCACTGTATTCACATAAAGTACAGCCATCGTAAGTGATAAAATTTTTAGCGAATACTTAAATTTTGATAGCGCCTTATTTTTTCTACGAACCTTAGTATGTATATATAAAATATTTTTATAGATTTGTAATGTTTTTGAGCTCTTTCAATTTTGTTCAATTCTATTTTAGAATCAGTTTGATCAAACTGAATTTATAACTTTTATATGTTTTTTTTTCCTTTTTACTAATACCTTTTAAGAACTCACAAATCGTCCTCAGAACGTCAAGCAGGCTCAGCAACACCAGCGCAAGCCTCTTCAACATCCTCAACAACGGCCGCAACATCGGGACAGTCAATTACAAATTCCCTGCTGCATAATGTGACGGGTCACAGTTATGCACCCGCTCATCATACACAACAAACATCGCTTCCAGCTCATGCACATCCACATGTAACAGCACCACCGCCACCGCCACCCAGTAATGTTTTATATCCCAGTGCAGCCTACAGTGATCATGGATTTTTACAAATGACTCTGGGCTATTTGTCACCATCATCTGGTGCTTACAAGTCAGTGGATCCTTATTTTCTATCACAAGGTACATTTCGTATTATATGTACATACGAGTACAAAATAAAAACTTTCACTTAACAAAAACAAATGAATTAACACTTCCATAAGTAGAAGTTTGTTTAGGGAAAACTAAACTAAACTAAAGAGACAACACAATTTTATAGAAATTGAATTTTATGTATTGTGACCTTTTTTTAATTTGATTATTGGTTTTTAATATAGAAAATATTGTTTGTTTTTTTTTTTGTAGCTGGCCTGTTTGGTGGTGGCCATTTGTTTGCTGGTGGTTGCATGCCTGAACTTGCTTTAGGCTTGGGCATGGGTGTCAATGCTTTACGCCACTGTCGTAGACGCAAGGCACGCACTGTCTTCAGTGACCCTCAACTGTCGGGTTTGGAGAAACGATTTGAGGCTCAAAGATATTTATCAACACCCGAGCGTGTAGAATTGGCCACTTCATTGGGTTTGAGTGAAACACAAGTAAAGACGTGGTTTCAAAATCGTCGCATGAAACATAAAAAGCAATTGCGTAGAAGGGATGTCATGAATGGTGAGTAATGGAAATGTTTTAATTTATGGTAATAAAAACATATTGAAAATTAAGTTTACATATTAAAGAATAGAAAAAATATTTCAATTTTATTATTGAATTACTATTTATGAATTAAATACATACATACATGTTAATAGAAAAAAAAAGGTTTGCGGCCGCGAATTCTGTTTGAAAACGTTTTTTTTTCCTAGCGAGAAATCTTATGTAATATAATTTCAGTCATAAGAAAAGAAATTATAGTTGTTTCAGCTTGTCACCTTGATGTAGTTTTTAAAATAACAAAAATTAAAAATTTTAAAAACCCCCCGAATATATCTAGAGAAGATGATATCTACTAAACGGCTGGACCGATTTTCTTGAAACATAGCTAAGAACAATCTCGATCAATTCACCTTTCAAACAGAAAAAACTAAATCGAAATCGGTCCAGCCGTTTGGTCTGTACGTGGACACGGACAGACACACAGATACACAGACACACACTACAAACTTATAACACCCCTTTTTTAGTCGGGGGTTAAAAATAGAAATCAAAATAATTGAATATTGCTTTTTTTTCATATTGAATACAATTTTTTAATTGCATCCATTATTCATTCCTTTTTTTTAATTCAAAAAATCAATTGAGCTTTTTAAAAATGTCTTTTTGAAACTCATTACAATCATATCGTTATTTTAATATCGATCGTGTTGGGCAACCACTTTTGGATAAGTTTGACATTCGAAATTAAATTGTAACAAATATTTTGGCAACATAGATCTTAAAATCGATTAGATTTCATATTTCGAAAATAACAAATCAGATTTGAATTTTATTGGTAAAAACTAAAATAGTGTCTTGAATTCTAGAACCAACGCACTCATTTAGACATTTCGCATTCAAGTAATGCATTATTTTGAATCAATTCATCTTTTTAAAGTAAAATAACTTATGTTCGAAAATTCGAAAATATTTTCGAAATTTCGAACATTGCTAAAACATTAACATAATTAACTTCATTGCATAAATGTACTCATATTGCACGTCAATCAAGCTAGAAATTTCAAACAGCGCTAAAAGAATAGGCTAAAGGAATTAGGTTTTTGGAATAAATTGCACGTTAATCAAAACATTAAAGTTGGAAACATCTCACAGAGTTCAATTCCGTTCGGAAACGGAATTGAATTCACTTTAAGATCTCAAGCCGAAGCATACCAGCGCCCCTATCAGGCAGGACACACCAGACAAATTTCCATATTTTACTTTTCACTTTTAGACACCATCTCCTACAAAAATGGGGTGGATTGAATTCCGATTCCGAACGGAATTGAACTCTGTGACATGGCCGATAAGAAATATATAGCAAGCACACTTATTTAGAACTTTCGGAATCAAGTAGAACTTAATAATAAAAGGTGTTTTTTTATAGATGTATAAGACTTTAAGTTGGCAACACTTTTTTAACTAGCGGCCATTTTGTCAGCTGTCAAGTGATTTATGTTTTATTTGATTTGGCATTTCAACATGAATAGACTGACGCCTGAACAACGCTTCCTAATTGTGCAAATTTATTTTAAAAATCATGGTTCTGTGCAAAATACCTATCGCGGCGCTACGTCCATTTTATGGTCAACATAATCGTTCATCAGAACAATTAATTCGATTAACTATGGAACATTTTCGCACCATGTTTACTCTAAATGATAATACCCATACACAGAGACGTCGTACACAAGAAGTCATTGCTGGTGTAAGACCCGAATCAGTCTATAGTCTAGAATCAGGCTATAGATCCATAATTACTGGGTCTATAGCCTGATGTGCAAGAGCTGTGACTTCAACAAGTTGGCGCAACATGTCACACAGCTCGTGCCTAAATTTATTTATTGAAATAAACGTTTGGTAACCGCATAGTTTCAGGTTACGGACCCTTGAATTGGTCTTCAAGATTGTGTGATTTAACGCCGCTGGACTATTTTCTGTAGGGATATGTGAAGTCGCTAGTCTACGCCCATAAGCCCGAGGAGGACAATATTCGGTGTTATTGCCGATATGCTGTCGCATATTCTCTTTCGAATAAAGTAAATTTCATGTCAATTTAAAAAATTCATATTTGTTCTATTCCATTTGAAAGTTCTATACATATGTATATAAAAAACGCCCTTTATATTGTTTCTGCATTAAACTAAGCTTGATTTTGAAGATATGAAGTTTTTTCGACAAAATAATTTATGTTCGAAAATTCGAAAACAATTTCGAAATTTCGTTACAGTCAAAACAAAGTACACTTTAAGAAATTAAAATCAGTATTTTCTATGGTAATACTGGTTTTAACTTCTTAAAGTGTGCTTTCTTTTGACTATGACTACGCGCCAATAATTTTAAAATAAAAAGTAACAGGTTGCTGTGTTCCTATGTTTGACAAAACTTTCTAATCAAAGAATGACTTAATTGTGACTAAAATAAAAATACGAAGTAAACCTTTCTTTCCTAAGAAATTTTCAAGAATTTTTTATTCTAAAACCAAATGCACTTGCACAAATTGTATTTTATTTATTTCACTGTAACAATAGTTTATTAGTCTTTTTTTAAGTCTTGGTTTATAAACCTTTTGACTAGAAACACAAGTACCCAATCATTTTCATTGAAAACAACTTTGCCTCAGCTAAATTATTTGACCCCCTATTTTGTATTTTCTGCAACATTTAAACTCTTTCAGAAAGACAACTAACCACAAACAATTATTTGGCAAATTGAAATCCATTAACGACAAAACTGTAATACAAGAAAATTTTCTTCCTTAAGCATCCTTTATTCAAACAAACTGAAGGACGGCCGGCCATCTTTTCTTATACATACATAGTTGGAACAAAGAAACATAAATGGGGAAATCATTTTCAATGATGGCCGTCTTTTCATCAAACTTACTCAAATAATTAAATTACTAATTTCTTAATAAAACAATTTAAGGCAACAAACTTTTCTTTGAACATATTTCAGAACCCGTTGATTTTTCACGCACAGAAGGAAATGCAAATAGCGGTAGCGTCAGCAACAATAGCAACAACAACAGCAGCAGCAGCAATACAAAAAAAAATGGCTCCATAATTTCATTAAATGCGTCGTCTACGAGCTCCTCAACGTCTCATGGCAACAACAATACAGCAAGTACAACAAATGAAGAAAAATCTTCAGCCTCCCATCACCATCACCACCACCATCAGCACCAGCACCCTCAACATCCCCATCACCAGCACTCGCAACACCATCAATTGCAAATGCTGCGCAACATGTCCAACGGACACAATTTGGATAGCGGCGGTGTGGGCTTTTTGCATCACGATTACTCTACTGATGATTATTCGGATTTGGATGATGAAGACCTGGACGATGATGAGGGCAGTGATGTTGATATAATCGGCGATACAAAATTATACAATTTAACATAATACGCGAGCAATTCACAAGACATTGAAGTTTTGAGCGAACACCACGGAGGCGACAGAACATTTTAAAATAAACTGTAAATATTTTTTTTAAGGATTTTAGCTTTAAGCTTAAATTAGACGTGCCATAGCCATAATGCCATAGCAATGACCAAAATTCTATTGGTTTCCGTGGTAATAGCTATGGCGATATGGCGAGTCATCTATAATCAAAAAAAGTAGTTCCCATAAGTTTGGTTCGAACAGCTGTTTTCTATGGTTATGGCACATCTGATTGAACCTTTACATCAAGCCAAAACAAAATAAAATAAAAGATGAGTGCGCAGTTCTAGTAATTTTTTTTAATTTTAGTGATAATTTATTAATTGTTTTAGTTGTATTTTTAATTTTTGCAAATAAGATAATAACACTTTAATATATAATAAGAACTTCCATGTTTATGAACAAAAAAAAAAAAAAAGAATTAGATTAAACAAATTTTATGAAATGAAAAAGGGAAAATCGTTTCATTTTCGAAGGCATGTGGAAAGGCTTTTCACAAGCTTGTTATTGTGTGATGTGACTTGCGCACGAAGGGTTTCGTACGGACACTGCATATGTATCAGTGATCGGCAATGAATCCTTTTTCCGCTATTCATACTGACTCATGAAATTTTAAATATGTGTCTACCCACATCATATAAACTCAACTACTCTGATTTATGCCGGCCATACACTACACAAGTTCAGTGCTCAAGTCTGGCACTGCGTAAACTAAGCTTGTGACACACACTATACAATTCGCCATAATGCTGGTGATTATTTTTATAATTCTAGGAACTCTGCCCAGAATATTTGTTCTGCGCTCATTTCTTGTTGTGAACTCTTAAAAAATCACGAAACAACTGAGCGTTTGCAACATACACTACACAAGTTCACAGTACAGTTTTCAAACTTGAGCAAATATCAAAATCATTTTGATTTTTACTCAGTTTACTGCGTAAATAGCACAACCACCCCCATACACTACACAAACGCACTGTACAGTGCCAGACTTGTGCAGTCAGTCAGTCAGTCAGTCAGTCAGTCGTTTCAGGCGTTCGCTTCGACTGCGACGGTTTACATTTTCAGAAGCAGGTGCGTAAGCAGAAGCCAAAGCAATTACACAAATCAGAAGTTTTTAAAAACATTTAAAATACACACTCCCGAACTGTCGTTAAATCTCAATAATGCACAATGGTCTACACAAGTGCTTTAGAATACTATCATATAAATCTAAAAGATTTAAATTGCCCCGATAAATTAACGGGTAAGGCCAGAATATATTCGAAATTTTTCATTGATATGTATAAAGCAAAAGTAATACCCAAAAATTATCAATTTCAAACTATTTCAAATGTTAATTTTTAGGATTCTTAAAATTTTGCGGCCCTAAAAACAATGCCGCTGTAAAGCGATCGATTCAAACCCGCACGATTTTAGAGAACTAACTCCGAGAATAGAAATATTTTTTTTTTGATTTTTTTAAATTTTTTTATTATATTGATTCCCAAATATTATAGCTGAAAAAAAATTATCGTGTATGTTCTTAAACACGTCTGCAGGACCATTATTAATTTTTTGAAAACGATAAATTTATTCAGATTCGTTTTACAGAACAGGGCCGATATATAAAACAACCTTTAAGAAAAAGGCCACCTTTTGAATTTTTTTTTTACTTATTTACCAGATATGGCGACAAAACTTTGCAAACATCTTTAGAAAGTTTATGTAATAACATTTTTTTCCGCTCAGGTCTCTTCTCCACCGCTCTCATTTATAAATAAAAATGTATGTATGCAATAAATTTCATGAAAAATCGAATATAGTGCAAAGCCAGACCAATTTATTCAATTTTAATGGAAGGTTTTGTTGAATTTTAAAAATTTATTTCGAACCTTTGACTGTTTTTTGGATTCCACGGTATTGTCAGCAACGCCTTCGTATAAAAAATAAATACTAATAAAAATTTAAATATGTCCACCCACTTAAAAGCCAATAGAAATGTTACCACCAAATCATCGGGTGGGCTTAACATCCCTCATTTTGCCAGCAATGCAACTGACTCATTTAACAAATCAAACAACAATGAATGAAACAATAACAATTTGTTGTGGGCTGCTTTTGAGAGTCAATTAAATGTCACTTAATACTGTGATTTCGAAATCACAGGGAAATCATCCTTTGGGAAAGCAAAATAAAACATATACATATGTACATATAACGAAAGGGAAAAACATTTCCAGGACAAAGCAACTCAATCAAACATACTTGTACATATGTATGTACATTAGACCGTATCGCAAAAAAAAAGTTCTCCGTACACCAGCAAATATAAAGTATTATTCCAAGGAGATTTCAAAAAAAAATTTTTTATTTTTTTTTGCCGAACGTAGGGGTCACTTTTGAAGTTTATAAAATTAACAACTTGTGGGCCGAACATTTGAAGAATGCATCCAGTTGCATCATTACAGGCTAATAAAATTTTAGTATAGCCATCTAAACGCACTATCGCATCTTCGTCTGTTATCATCGATAACAAAACATTCTCAGGGTGGAAAAAGTACGAGTTATTTTAGATAACAGGACGGAGGGTCTGTTGAACGTCTGCGGCTCTGTCAATTTGATTGCAATTGATCATATCGAAGTATGCGTCACTTTCGAAGTTTATAAAATTAACAACTTGTGGACCGAACATTTGACGATATTAAAGTATAATATATCTATGAGTTTGTCTGTGGCAGGCCAATTTTTTTTAAATAAAAAGTCTTTGACCTCAATTACGTCTATAGTATCAACCCATCATATACTAAAATTTTATTAGCCTGTAATGATACAACTGGATGCATTCGTCAAATGTTCGGCCCACAAGTTGTTAATTTTATAAACTTCAAAAGTGACTCATACTTCGATATGATCAATTGGAATAAATTCGAATTGACAGAGCCGCAATGCTTGCAGTTTTAACTATACCCAAGATCATCAAGAAGCATTACAATGTTCGCAAGATGTAATCGAATTACCAGGTAAGCGCAAGAAAAATATCTTCATTTCATAGTTTTCTTTGCTAAACCTAATTATTTTCACAGCTTATCCATCTCATTCTCAAAACACCGAGCGTTTTGTTCATGTAGTACAACGCATGGGCCACATTTTTTCTAAACTCGAGACCCGTCAAAAATATAGCCAACTTGAACCACGTCGAGATATGATCGACTAAAATTTCTATTATTTTACTTTGCTTTTTGTTGCTTATTCCTTGTTGTATAATTTGAGGTATGATGTAAAGGTTACTTGAGGTCAAAGACTTTTGAGGTCAAAGACTTTTGAATTAACAAAAAATTCATCTGTCACAGACAAACTCATCGATATATTATACTTTCATATCTGTATGTAAATACTGAAGCTATGACAAATTTAAAAGGGTGACCCCTACGGTCTGCAACAATAAATTTATAAAAGCATTTTTTAAATAGTTGTGCTGTAATTATCGAAATACTTTCTTAGCAAAACCTTTATGATTTTTTGCGAGCTATAAATTTCTAACATTAGGGTGTCACATTAGGGTGGTAGGAAATGAGATTTGGGGGGTAAGTACTAGAACGGTACACTTGAGGTCAATGGACCCTAGAGCAAAAATATTGGCCTCCCTTAGACAAAAATATTCGCTATATCAAACTTTAAGATCGGACTGTAAATATGGAAGATATAAAGAAAAAACTAAAAAGGCGACCCCTACGTTCGGCAAAAAAAAAAATAAAAAAATTTTTTTTGAAATCTCCTTGGAATAATACTTTATATTTGCTGGTGTACGGAGAACTTTTTTTTTGTTGCCTGTAGGGCGAGACGCTCTAATGTACATAGAACATATGTACATATATCTAATTGTATTTGCAAAAATAAGTAATTTTGTACTTTGTAGGCAGATTTATTTGACTAATGAGAATGAATTTATATCACAGATAAAACCACTTATCTCAACAACTGTGATTCATATTAGCTGCAAAATGTGTTTAATTTTTTTTTATGTACACTTGCGTTTAAATTAATTTGATAGCGAGTTTGATAGAAAATTAGAAAATAATGCTTATAAATACTGGTAAGAACTACATAGAATAGTGGTGCTGACCAAGGCGAATTCAGTATCAGGTGACCTTATCAGCCCAGCTGATTATCAGCTGTTGCTACCAAATTGAGCATTTTGAACCAAAACGTCAAAATTTGCTTAGAAATCTTCTGACAGATTGGTTTTGTAGCATAGCAAACTACGTGTTGTTTTTTGTGTTGTAAAATTGTTGTAGCGATAAGGTCACCTGATACTGAATTCGCCTTGGTGCTGACATAGCGTATGTTTTAGATTTTCAGTGTTGCCATAATTTTCCGGAGAAGTAGCGGAGCACTAATGGGATTTTGGAGATTTTAGCCTAGTTTTTGGGCATCTTCAATATGGTTTGTACGGGTCGTAGCTTGGATAAGTGGTTCGTGGCAGTGATAGCTGAAGGTGTCTCTGCCAACTAATATTATAAATGCGAAAGTAAATTTATTGTTTGTTTGTTGCGCCTTAACGGCTAAGCCGAGGAACCGATTTTAATGAAATCTAGAACATAAATGGATCTAATTCTGGATGGACACATAGATTATATGTTTTTTTAAACTAGGAGCACGAGGACAGGAAGGGGAAATGTCTTCCTCTTTGAAACTATCTTTCCGATTTTGATGAAACTCGGAACATAGATCGATCTGAGTCTAGGAAAGCAAATAGGCTATACAATTCCAAAAAAAAAAAAAGACACAGGCTACACATTTTTTAAAAGATAGGAGCACGTGGGGTTGTAAAAGGAAATTCCTTTCTCTTTGAAACTATCTATACAATTTTTATGAAATTCGGAACATATGTATGTAGATTGATCTGAGTCTGGGAAAGCAAATGAATATATACTTTTTCAATAATATGTAGAAGCACGAGAAGGGGTACGGGGCAATTTCTGCCTCTTTGAAAGTATCCAACCGATTTTAATGAAATTCAAAACATGAATAGATCTTAGTCTGGAAGGACACAAACGCTATATATTTTATTAATAATAAGCCCACTAGGGGGGTAAAGGACGATTCTTAAAGTAAGTAAAACGTAAGGAACTATGTTCCTAACCGGTGTTCCATGACACCGTGCGTAATTTTTTTTTTAAATTAAACGTAAGGTTAAATCTGCATACAAAAGTGGTATTTAGCATATACCATTGAACAGGAATGTGAGAAAATTAAATAGATAAGTGTTGTAGTTTTCATAACAACGCCTCGGAAAGAGTTAAGGCGTGGAGCAAATGTGTTTTATAAAAATGCTACTTCTGTGAGTTTCACAACACATATTTACACAATATCTTCATCAAGAAAGGTTGTTCAAGGTGAATACATATCAAAATTATTTACAAAATCTCTGGCACTTCACATCCAAATCAATGTACATATGTATACCCTATAGGAACTCAAACTCATTTATAAGTAACTTCAAACTGGTTTTTTAATAACCACATCTAGTTGATTAAGTGAGTTTTTTCCTTGTCGCCGACTCACTATTTTAACATAGGCATGTCATAGGCGGTAGTCAATTGTCCATCTCTGCATGACTTTTAAATTGACTACTAACTACTTATTTTTCAACCACTTTGAAGTCTATTAATATTATAGCTAAATAAATATATGCATATATTTACATATACATTTGTATATCATATAGTACATACATACATACATACATATATACTACATATAATCCCCCATATTCATAAAAAAAATAAAATGAAATTGCAATCCATTTTAGAGAAATTTTGTATGAGAAATTTGAAATAAAAAATATTTCAAATTAATTTAAAGTTTTGTGAATATGGCGGAATGTATGTATATGTATATATTTATAAAAAATAAATAAATAAATTATAGAAAATATTATACATATTAGTATTGAAATTATTTAGTTTTTTTTAACACAAACATTTGACATCTGACTTCATGGCATGCTTCCTTTGTTTTTTTATTTTTTATTTTTACTTTTTTGGCTTTTATTTATTTCTTACGTGTGCTTCAATGCAATATGTTTGGTTGATATCTGCACGAGATTTAAACCAATTTGTAGTCACTAGCAAAATAATTATTTTATAGCTAGTGTTTTTTAGCAACCGATTATTTTATTTACTACCGGGTAGATAGACATGTACATACATACATATTTACGTACATATGTAGGTATTTCTTTTTGACACAAACAATAAAAAGCAACAACATTCACAAGCCACAATACCAAATTAAAAATCTATGATACTTCGCACCCGACTGATAAGAAATTTAAATTAAAACCAAAATTAAAATCAAAACAAAAATAAGCAAATGAAACTGATAAATAATTTCCTAAAGATAAAAGATCCACGTGTGCAAAATACAAAAGAAAAGGCCAGGCCCCTCTTTTTTTTTTATTAATTTTATAATGTTTCTTCCATTTACACACTTTATGAATCTACATAATTATATGTGTATGTATTTTTGTAGCACATTTAATCTACGAGTATCAAAAAAAAAACTTGTTTGGATCTGGTCTATACCTCCACTAAAGTTTTTGTTTTCATTCTGCTCATACATACCTATAACTAACTAGAAGATGTTTTATATTTTCAAAATTTAAATCAACACTCGCAATTTATGCTCTCTCACTTAATTGAGCCATTTGTTTTGAAAGTGGCATAAGCAGCGTTACCATTTGTCAAGTTTTCCCTTTTTTTGCAAGTTTTTTGAGATGCCAAAAAGTTTTCAATTTATTGGGTAAAAAAACAAGTTTTTTGAAAATAATACAGTTATCTAAGGTTTTTTATAAATACATAATTCAACTTTTGCAGTATATTGAATGAAAATATTAAGTGATGTTTGTATGCAATGAAACGATCTTATATTTTTCACCCCCTTATTACTACAACAGTGTCTAAAGGCTCAGTTATATTTATATAATTATATTTTTTATTAGTCTCAAGCAATGGAAGTAAAAAACTCGCCACAGATGAAGTAGTAGAGGCACCGGAGACTCCAATTTCTTCAACAAAAGCCAAGAAAAGGAAGCTTGGTAACTACTTAAAATCGTGGGAAGACCATATATTATTTTTATTTTTAAATAAAATGAATTCCAAATACATTTATGTGGTTTCTTTTAAAATTTAGGTACTTTTATATAAAAAAAAGTTTTTTGTTGGAAAAAAAAGTTTTTTTTTTCAGATAAAAGAAGTTTTTTTAAAAAAATATATGGTAACACTGGGTATAAGTCACTTTGTTTTTAAATGCATATATTTTAAGGGGACTCAGTCACAGCTTTCAAAATAAATTTACTTATTTCACTATATTATATGCACAAAGATTCTCTAAAATATAATAATATAACTTGCATATGTGACCTTCTCCGAGAAAAGGGACCTAGTGTGTGAAAATGAAGTTTTGAGAAACACTCATTTCATCTTATTCTACCAGAATCCACTCTTAAGCCCAAAAAACGTTTTTTGACACACTAGGTCCCTTTTCTCGGAGAAGGTCACATATAGAAATATACTCGTAGAAAAGAGAAAAAGAAAAATTAAAATAACTTATTTATTGAGCTTGATTAAATATTTATTAAACTAGAAATATTCAAAATATAATCGAAACAGTACTTAATACAAACTTAATTCACTTTTAATAAAATAATCGTATGTATCTCTTTTTCACTAAGCCCGAGTACACACTATAGGTCTGTACAGATGTAACTGTTTGCACCAGTTTTACGTGTGTTGGTTCTGGTATTTACAGATACTGTATGTTATTCAGAGTTTCTGTTACTAGTCATGTTTTAGAATCGATTGTTTTTCTTGGACCAAGTCTGAGTTTATGAAAGAGAGAGCAAAGAAGAAAGAAGAGTGGTACTGATTTGCTTGCACCGATAAGTTATGGCTAGTAACATAAACGCTGAATAAAATACATACATATGTACCTATACATACCAGAACCAACACAAGTAAAACTGGTGCAAACATTTATGTACATCTGTGCAGACCTATAGTACACACTATGGAATTTTGTGACATAGCAATAGTGTGTACTAGTAGCAACGTTTATCATTTCCCATATTTTTCGTTGTGTGGCATTGATTTCCATATAAAAAACATAATGTGAACGGCGTTGCACAGATTTTGAAAATGACAACACAAGAAATGCCAGATGTGTACTCAGCATAAGACTTGCAATTAAATTCCGTAGTAAAGCGATACCTTTGCCATTTTTAGAATAAACATATTTTTATAACTTTATGCCGGCCATACACTACACAAGTTCACTGCACAAGTCTGGCTCTGTACAGTGCGTTTGTGTAGTGTATGGGGGTGGTTGTGCTATTGACGCAGTGAACTGAGTACATATCAAAATGATTTTGATATTTGCTCAAGTTTGAAAACTGTACAGTGAACTTGTGTAGTGTATGTTGCAAACGCTCAGTTGTTTCGTAATTTTTTAAGAGTTCACAACAAGAAATGAGCGCAGAACAAATATTCTGGAAAGAGTTCCTAGAATTATACAAATAATCACCAGCATTATGGCGAATTAAAATAAAAAATGCACTGTTTACTTGTATAGTGTGTGTCACAAGCTTAGTTTACGCAGTGCCAGACTTGAGCACTAATGGCCGGCATTAGTTAACTACTTCTTAACATTTTATTGCAATTTTTTTTAATGAAAGATAATTGTAATCAATGTTATCTATCATTAACTTGATTTGGTTTTTTTTCTTTTGTAAAAAGGTGACTTATACCACTTTCAAAATAAACGGCTCAGTTGTTTTATGTTTGTGTATGTAATGTTTATTAAGCGTTTTTTTACAAAATAAAAAACACAGTTTACTGATCATTTTTATTTTGGGTAATTTCCCAGAATAATTTTTTTTTCTATAAATACTAACAGCATTAAATTTATATATATGTGACCTTCTCTGAGAAAAGGGACCTAGTGTGTGAAAATGAAGTTTTGAGAAAAACGCATTTAAAAAAATAAAATTTTAATGTTTTTCTCATTTTTATCGATTTTGACACACACACAAGTTTTTTGACTCGGAGAAGCTCACATATAGGTAATTCAAGAAAAATGTATTTTTTTTTTGCTCAAAAATTTTTGTTTTGTTTTAAATAATAAAGCATTAAGGTCTGTACTTTACAAATGTAGAAGCATTTTTAATTTTTGAAATTTTTTTTACCGAAATATGGGACTTTTAAAAGAAATATTTTCTTTGCTGATCCTTTTTTAGCAATTATTTAAAGTAATTTTTATTATTTTTCTTTTTTTGTAATTTGCAAATTTTCTACTAACAATAACCAACGCATTAGCAGAAAATAAGGAGAATGGAGTTCTAATAAGGGAAGTTGTTTGACTTTGCTTCGCATACGTCGCATAAAATTAATATTTATTCATTTTTTTTCAGCAGTAACTAATTGTTTAATTACTTTTCAATTAAAGTTCAATCAATATTAGCAAAATTACTGCGTTTAGTTTTCTTGGGAAAAACATGTCGCGTCCCACAGTGGGGGATTTTGGAAAAAAAGTGGAAATAATTCTGCAGTTTCTAAACGAGCCATCCGATTGTTATGAAATTTTATACAACATTTAAGCTTAAGTCTGGAATTTGGGCGGAGCCGCAAAGCCCCAAAGTGAGCAACCTCCGGTTAATGAAAAATTCAGTTACCTTTAGCTTTTTGGAGTTTGGGTGACGATATGTATGTATGTATTTACCTTTGGAAATAGTTCGTTTGAAATGGAATCAATTTACAGAGCAAATTTCCTAAAACAATTGAATTGTTTACTTTTTCTCAGACGAACAAAAATCGCGAAATTGTCATTACATTTTCTTTATTTAGCTGAAGAGTGTTTAAATAACATACATATCTATCTATATACATACATACATATCGCTCATTTACTCACAGAACGTCATAACTCAAAAAATGGAATTTTTGAGTTAGTGATGCAGAATTAATCCCCATATGGTTCTTCATATTGTGCAAAAATTGCATATAAATATCTCTGGAGAGAAAAATAAAATTTTCTTTTTGCATTAAGTTGTGTGTAAATTGAAAACTTTAAACTCGTTTTTTGGCAATTTTTTTTTTTTTTTTTTGAGTTATGACGTTATTTGAGTAAATGAGCGATATGTTGTGCATACATCATAACGCTCTCTATCAGCATTTGCCTGGCTGGCCCCCTCCAATAATTTGTATATTTATTATTAAAAGTTTTTCAATGAAAAAGTTTAGTCTGAAATAACAACTCGTGGGCAACAGAGCCAAAAAAAAAAGAAAACAAGTTGGTGAACTGTAGCATATTGGAAAAAAGTTTTTTATATAATTAAAAAAAAATAATACAGCAATTTGTAAGTAAATAGTATATAACGCACTTGTCAATTAGGAATGATAAGAAATATTTGTTAATAAATAAATAGTACATATTAAAATCTATACACTAAAATGATATTTTTCAAGAGAAAGAATTTAAGTAATTAAATTTACATAAACTAAATATTGTATTTTTGTTTTTAATGGAAAACTTAAAAAACAATCTAAAGCAGATGTTAGATAAAACAAAGAAAATGAATTTCCACTTGAGTGGGTGTGGAATTTATAACGCCTGCCACGGCGTTAAAAAAGAATGAAAAGCCAAAAATGTGTCCTACTACGTGTTCTATTTGGCTAAAACAAGAAACAAGCGAAAAAAATTAACTAGTTTTTATTATGGCAGCTAAAGCCGGCTTATCATTGATGCAGATTATTTCACATTATCATTCACTCTTGTCTTTGTTTTCGTTTGAACAACATCTTCAGATTGATAAGAAAAATTTTGGATTTTTTTATGATTACTCGTAAATAAAAACGCTATACAGTTTGTGCCTTAAAATTTAAAATACATATCGATGGTCTCAAGTAGAAAGGCTATAAATCGTATTTTTTTTACATTTTTACATTTCACACAAATACACCTCGTCACAAAAATTTATTACAATATTTTAAAAATCGCTTTTACAAGCAGTTGTAGAATTCAGTTGTGCAGTTTCTATTATATTTTAATCTTCTCCTGTAGAGTTACAATTATTTGAGTTAGGACCTTTCTGCTTGAAACCAACGATTTGTAATACTATGATCTGGGAACTTTACTTGAAATTTTTAATTTTTTATAACAAAAAAAAAAAGATTAGAAAATACCGAATCCATAGGTTATACTCTTTGGGTAGGAAATTTTCGAGAGCATACGAATGCACCCACTGATTCTGCGAATGCACTTCCATTACTCCCGGTAATTTGAAACTGAAGGAACCAGGGGAAAATTAAACGAAAATTAGAAATGTTTTTTTTATTCATAAAACATACATACATACATTGTATGTACATACATACATATGTACAAACATATCGGTTTGCTACCTATGGACCCAAGGCCTTGTATGGACCTGAACAGGGGAAAAAAAGGTAAAAATGATTTTTTTTTTAATTTTTTGCGATTTTGATCTTGATGAATTTTTTTTGATTTTATATGTTCACAATTTTTGTTCTGTATGGCCTTTCACACACGAGAACAATTGTGCTGGCATAAAATGCCAGTTTGTAGGTGAGAGAGGCAAAGAGAGTAGTTTTGTGGTTTTCATAATTTTTCAACCAGGCACAACCCCGCATCACCAGCACAAAACTAATGCACACATAGCTTTAAAAAACAGCAAATATCAAATGCATACCAAAAACACTAATACACACAAAGCTATGTGTACGTATACATTTTTATGCCGGATGAATTAGTGTGTTCTTAAAAGAACAAAAATTGTGCCGGCATAAAAATTAGTCTCGTGTGTGACAGGCCTATGACAAGAGCTACAACTTTGCCCCAGAGAGAAAATCAAAATTCCAAACGGTTTGCAGGATACATATGAACCTGAGAAAACGCAAAAATGACACCGAGGACCCAAATCTTTGGGGGGTCTTTTATCACGTATTGGTGTCCGTATATGGTTATATTTTTTCGTATTGCACTGTGCAATGTGTAATCAACATATTTTTTATTTTCTTACTTAAATAAATGTAAAAAACATCAACAGGTATACATTGCTTTTGCAGGAATAGAGTGTTGCCAAACGAGCATTTTTGACAGGGTGATGTCGAGCTAATATTAGGTTTGTTTCTTTACTTTTTGGGTAAAGTTCGGTAAAATGAGAGGAAACTATAATTTCGCTCAATAATACACAAAAATGCACTAAAGTACGGGAACGCGAAAAACCAACATTTTAACACGAAAATAAACGTCAATGCATGTATGCATATACATACGTATGCACATAACTAAACACATACTTTTGTACATACACACGCACGTATTTACCCTCTAGTCAGCCTAGAACCATATATCTCTATGTCAACACTCTTTTCTATATCGACAATTGCACTACTTGAAATGTCGACAACTTTCCTTTTTATGCGCGAGTAGAGATACGTTAGAGACAACAGTTCCAGTGTATTTCTGGTGACATTGTCAATGAATGTCAATAATAGTCTGTTTTTCTTTTTTATTATGCTATGCAATAATGTTAAAAACTTACGTACATATGTATGTATTTAAGTTTGTTGCCCCAACCCTTATATAATTGTAGACGAGGTCGTAAAAGAATAGTGCTAAAGTCTACTGGTATATTTTCTATGACAACCCTATGTTATGTATATGTCAATAGGCAGGCAATTGCATTGGCTGCGGTACATCTATTCAGTTGTACTATTGACAATGTCACTAGTAAATCACTACAATTTTACTATTGACATCGAGCGAGGAAATATCGATATTGTAGACTAGAGACCCTAAAATTTACTAGTGAATCTTTGGTGCCAATGTCTCCATGTGGTCCCAAAAGAACTACTTAGTCAGTATTGCTACAGTCTAGTGGTGGATTTTCAATGACAAGCTAATTTTAAATGTCAATAGATAATTACATTGGCTGGGGTACACCTGGTCAGTAGTACTACTGACAATGTCACTAGTAAATCACTACAATTTCACTATTCGCATTTTCTGCAGGGTACTTACATGATTCAGCATACTTATATAGGTTTTTATCTTAATTTCATATAAAAACTTATAAAACATTGTTCACCACTAGTTTCTAAACATTTTTGCATACATTTGTTAATTTGTTTAGGTTTTAGGTAAATGTAATTTTTCTTTGCAATTGATTGTTTTTCAAACAGCTGATTGATTTTGTGTTTGCCCAAACTAGCACGAAGATAAAGTACGGGCTGTTTCGTGCAAGAAGAAGAAGAACATTACTCTCACAAAACCTCTCTCATTTACCCAATTTTCGAGTACGGGAACGCTTTTCGTGCAAATTGGGATCCCGCGGGATCCCAATGTAGAGTAAAGAAACACACCTAATCTGTACTTTTTGTTTTGGAAGTTTTTAGATTAAAGATAAATATTTTTATCGCACTTTTTCCTAAATTCCTAAATTTTATATTTAGAGCCTTTGTAGTGCATTAAAAACGTTGTAAGTGAAATGAAAAAATGTGTAACTTCAAACTAATGTATGAAAACTAAAATAAATATATCTAAAATTATAGAGAGTTGTCTAAATTATTATTTAACTAACCTAAAACAATTTCTTAATACTTATTAAAAGTATCCACAAGAATTATGGTCTAGCGAAAGTGTTGTAAGTTTATTCTGTTTAACATGAACATACATATTTTTTTCATTTAACAATAAGACTTGTAAGGTCATCTTGGTTAGGGTCATATTCATACCCAAAGCGGGTAAGGCAAGCCACTCAAAGCCGAAGGATTTCAGGCCAATCAGTCTTTCGTCGTTTCTTTTGAAAACATTAGAACGACTGATTGATCTGCATCTAAGGAACACATTCGACACCCACGTTATAAGTGGCGCTCAACATGCCTATCGTAAAGGCAGATCTGTTGAGAGTGCGCTTCATGACGTGTTGGTGTTATAGAGAAAGGACTGCAGCACAAGGAATACACACTGGCTGCATTCTTAGATATTGAGGGAGCCTTTAACAACATAAGTATAGAGGCTATTAGGGAGTCACTGGAAACTCTTAGAGTTCACGGATTTCTAGTGGAGTGGATAATTATCATGCTTAAAAGCAGAATCATCAACTCAGGTATGGGAAGAGAAAGCCTGAGGAGATTAGTGACAAGAGGGAGGAGTTTTGTCACCTCTATTGTGGTTGTTGGCGATGAACGCAATTCTTAGACGTTTTGATAGGAGCGGACGGAAGATAGTTGCATATGCGGATGACGTGGTTTTACTGGTAACGGGAAAGTTTCTTCCCGTTATCAGTGAAATCATGCAGTCGGCGTTGGGCGATCTGTCCTCCTGGGCTAGCAGTAAAGGACTAGGAGTCAACCCAGAGAAAACTGAGCTAGTCCTCTTTACCAGGAGATACAAAGTAGAAAGTTTTGTATTACACAGGATTGGAGGGGTGGAGCTGAGACTAGCAGAGGGGGCTAAATACCTGGGTGTTTACCTAGATAGCAAGCTTTCTTGGAAAATGAACACGCAGGAAAGGCTAAGGAAAGAGCTCAATACCTACTACGCATGCAGGAACTCCATAGGAAGGAACTGGGGTCTGCAACCGAAGGTAGTAAATTGGATTTACACATCGGTTGTCAGGCCGGTTATTTCCTATGGCTGTGTGGTATGGTGGGAGGCATTGAAGAAGGAAAGTCACAGGAGATTGCTAGCTAAGGTTCAGAGGTGTGCCTCGATGGGGATCACAGGTGCTCAGAGGAGCACACCTCAGGCTGCCTTGGACGTCATTCTTCATCTACTTCCTATAGAGGACTTTGTGGTGGGGACGGCGACTAGAAGTCTCCTTAGACTCGTAGAAACAGGTTTGGTGAGGACAAGAATATCACGTCACACATCGATCTTAAATAGGATCGGTTTTGGTGATCAGGAATCCGTAACCCCAGGGTTTACGGACTATAAGGTCCTGAGATCGATTTTGGTAAGACACCCTTAATGGTAATTCCGGATAGGGACCATTGGGTCAATTCCGATAGGCTGTATGAGGGTAGTGCAGTCTTTACAGACGGGTCAAAAATGGGGGAAGGCACAGGCGCTGGTGTCTATATCTTGGGAACGAACATTCGTAGTTCCTTCAGACTGCCGAATGAATGCAGTGTTTTCCAGGCTGAGATCTTGGCGATCCTCAGGGCCACGGAGCTGGTGGCCGGGAATGTGGCTGAAGGTGAAAAGGTAACCTTCTACGTCGACAGCCAGGCAGCGCTAAAAGCTTTGAAAGGACACAATGTCAAATCGAAGCTTGTTAGTGACTGTAGGAAAGCCCTCAACTTGCTTATGGATAACTATAGTGTCAGACTATGTTGGGTTCCTGGCCACAGCAGTGTTGAGGGAAATGAAATTGCCGATGAGCTGGCAAGAATAGGATCAGCGTTAGACGAGGGAATGTCTGACAGATCGGTGAAATTACCGATAGGTCATTACTATATAGAACTCAGTAATTGGGTTGTAAGCAGGACCAACAGTTCATGGCGAAGTAGGGAGGATTGTAGGATCTCGAGGGGTTTTTGGCCAAAACTAGACACAGGAAGATCTAAACTACTACTGGACATGAATAGGAAGGCGATGCGAATCATGATAGGCGCGTTGAGAGGTCACTGCTCGGTCAGACCAAGAACCAGCATTTGGGAAATTGGCACTCCAGATTTTTGTAGGATGTGCGGGGTCGAAGAGGAACCAGAAACCACTAGAGGACATCAGGGGCTTCATCATGGGGACTCGGTGGCTTAATGACGGATAATAGGGTCTCTTCTGGCTAAAAATGGGAGGGGTAAATATTACCAGTAATGGGCAATAGAAGGGAATCACAATGGACCCAATTGGGTCTCCGAGTGGAGGTGCGGTAGAGCACCACCCTTCCTAACCTAACCTAAGACTTGTATAGTGTTAACTAGGACTTACAAGATTTCGAGCTAAATCTAGCTGCTTTGTACTAGATATCCCATACAGAACAAAATCTAGTTTGTGAGTAGATTTGTAGGAAATCTACATAAAATCTAATATTTTTATTTTATTTTCACTACGCTGTACATAATATTTATATAAAAGATTATTGAATTATCTACGTTCTGCTTGAAAAGGTTTGTGAATTGCCTACATTGCAATTGTTTGGTTGTAGTTTCGGAAATTTTTCAGTTAATGGATAAAGAAGTCTTTATAAATGTCAAAAAAAAAACTTGGTGCAAACGGTATAGATTTTTATAAGGAGTTAAATTAAAATCTCCTATATTCTGTGTAGGTTTAAATGTCCTATAAGTCTAGTTGCTTTTTACTAGATTCCCCATACAAATCGAAATCTATTTATTTATTTTTTACTACCCTGTACAACGTATTTGTTGTACAGGGTAGTAAAAAAATAATTAAAAATATGAGATTGGGTTGGAGATAACGTCTCTAATAGTGCATTTACACTGTCCCGAAATCTACTAATTTCGAGATTTCAAGTTAAATCAAGAGCTTTTTTCCAGATTTCCCATACAAAACGAAATCTAATTTTTCAGTAGATTTGTAGGAAATCTAATGTTTTTTATTTATTCTTTACTACCCTGCTTTAAAAAGTGTGTGAATTGGCTACAATGGAGTTGTTTGGTTGTAGTTTTGGAAACAAATAAGTTGATGGGTTTTGTGTTGGATAAAAAATTTTGATAAATGTCAAAAAAGCTGGTGTAAACGGTATAGATTTTCATAAAGATTTTAATCAAAATATGCTAGATTTTTTGCTGATGTAAATGGCCTATAATAGGCCATTTACATATTCACATATTTTGTAGTTTTCGTCAGAATTCAATAGAAAATTAAAACAATTCTATTATCTCAATTGATATAAAATATGAATTTTAAGAACTGTCAAATTCACCAACGGCCTGTTCCACGAACGTTTTCTTTCGACATCGTGGGACAGGCCAAGCCGAACATCTTTGACAATATAAAGGATAACTTAAATATTAGAAAAATATTTCCCTTGAATATTTACATATTTCACTGAAATTTTCCATTTAATTGTTTTGTAAATTATATTTGTATATTTCAAACAGGTTAAAAAAAAAATAGCCAACCAAAAGAGTTAATGCAAAATGGCCGACAAAGGTAGTACGTTTCAAATATTGCATTCTCTTGCACTCGAACTTGAATGTTGTGTGAATTTTAACAACTTTAATTTTTTTCCTAATTCAAAACTATTCAAACTTATTATTAACTCTCTTAATTAAAACCTCCCTCAAAAATTCTATCCTGCTAAAATTTTAAAATTTTGCTTACCTTGACAAAAATTTATCCTTCAAAGCTTTCTTCTCCAATTGACAGCTGTTATATTCTTTATATTCCTTTTTTATTGTATCTTCACCTTTCCGCTTGTTAAATCTGCTTTTCTATTCTTTACTTTTAATTATGTGTAGTTAATATTTTAGTGGAAGTTCTAAGGTTATTTTGATTTTTCTTTTTATCCCTTTAGACAATATGACACAGCAAGGTCAAGTTTTTGATTCGAATGCCATGACCTTAACGCGTTTTGTGTTACAGGAGCAGCGTAAATTTAAAAATGCCACCGGTGACTTGTCTCAGTTATTGAATTGTATTCAAACATCAATTAAGGCCATTGCATCGGCTGTAAGAAAGGCCGGTATTGCAAAATTGCACGGCATTGCCGGTGATGTTAACGTTCAGGGTGAAGAAGTTAAGAAGTTGGATGTTTTGTCTAATGAATTGTTCATTAATATGTTGAAGTCATCCTACACCACTTGCTTAATGGTTTCTGAAGAAAACGAAAATGTTATTGAGGTGGAAGTTGAAAAACAGGTGAGAATTATGAATTTCTTACATTTTTTATCGAACTTTTGTTTAATAAGGATTGCTTTTCTCTTTCAAGGGCAAATATATTGTTTGTTTTGATCCATTGGATGGTTCTTCCAACATTGACTGTTTGGTCTCGATTGGTTCCATATTTTCCATTTACCGTAAACAATCCGAAGGCACTCCGACTGTGCAAGATGCTTTACAGCCTGGAAATCAAATTGTAGCGGCTGGTTATGCTTTGTATGGTTCAGCAACTGCAATTGTTTTAAGTTTGGGCTCCGGTGTTAACTGTTTTACATATGATCCTGCTATTGGTGAATTTATATTAACCGATCCCAATATGCGAGTGCCCGAAAAGGGTAAGATTTACTCCATCAATGAGGGTTATGCCTCTGATTGGGAGGCTGGAGTTTTCAATTACGTTGCTGCTAAGAAGGATCCCAGCAAAGGCAAACCATATGGTGCCCGTTATGTAGGTTCCATGGTAGCTGATGTTCATCGTACTATTAAATATGGTGGTATTTTTATCTACCCTGCAACCAAATCAGCCCCCAATGGCAAATTGCGTTTGTTGTACGAGTGCAATCCCATGGCTTACATAATGACGCAGGCTGGCGGTATGGCCAGCAATGGAAAAATTTCAATTTTGGATATTGTGCCACAAAAGATTCATGAGAGATCTCCTATTTTCTTGGGCTCCAAATTGGATGTCGAAGAAGCTTTGGACTACTATCAAAAATCTTAATTTATCAGTCTTAAGCCTACACGCACACACACCCTTTTATTGTGATTAGTTTTTAAATTTCATTTTAATTTTAATTTAAATGTTTTTCGCTCTATATAAATATTTTAATACACATACTATTTTCTAAAAACAAAAGAAAATGTATAAAAAAAATTAAGCTTGTATTTTTCAATAGCAATTGTACATTTTATTGTCTTTTTACCTTAATTCATTAATATGAATTGGCTTTATGCTTTGGCACAAATGTGAAACCTTCTGGCACTGGGCCTAGCAACATTTCACTTAGTTTTACCCAATCTTGGGAATTGGGCGAACTCATTAGTGTTTCCATTTCATCACGTCCTCTAAAGGTTTGTGGCCTTTGATTGATTTTCTGTGGTGGATGCATTATCAGATCGTAGGGTATGTAACGGTATAAGAAAGATTGCCATTCCAGCAAGAAGCGTCTGGTATTTTCCACACCCTTAGTATCAGAGCCCCAATGTTCCAATCCGTAATTAACATATTTACGCATTATTTCAAAACGCTCAGAAGATGAAGGATCTAAACTTTTTTGCTCTTTAATTTCTTTGAAAATCCAAGGTTTTATTAAGGCGCCACGACCGATCATTACTGAAGAAACGTGTGGTGCGATTTTCTAAAAAGGAAAAATGAAACATAATTGAGTAATTAAATAATTAGCAGGCTTACACTCTCTCTCTCTTCCTCTCATTTAAGAACTCACCCTCTTTTCCATGTAGTCTTCATAACTTAAAATGTCACCATTACCAATGACTGGTATATGTTTAGCTTTGGCAGCACATTCCTCAATATATTCCCAGTTAGCATTTTTTGTATAACGTTGTTCTCGCGAACGTCCATGTATCTGAATTAAAATAATTTGTTGAATGAATTCAAGATTTTCACTTATTACAATTTATTATTCACCGTTACAGCTGAGGCGCCCCATTCCTCCACTAAAGGCATTAAATCATGCGCTACACTTTTATCTGCATATATGCCAGTGCGCATTTTCACTGTAAATGCTATTAAAGGATTCAGAGCCGAACATGTGCGTACGGTCAATTCTAATATATTAGTTCTTCTCATTAATGCACTACCACCTCCCTGCTGGTAGATTAAATCTATGGGGCATCCAATGTTTAAATCTAGATAGTCTACTTTTGTCGTTTCTTGCAACAATTGAGCTGTTTGTGATATAATATTGGGATTATTGCCGCATATTTGTACCCCAAATATGTCTTCCGATTCGTGACGTTTAGTAAGAGCCCATTCTTGGGTCATACCTTTGACTAAAGGTACACAACAAGACATTTCTCCGCACGTAATGTCAGCACCAAACTCTTTGCAAATACGACGAAAAGGCAAATTTCCCACTGTCGTCAAGGGGGACAACACTAATTTTTCCGCAAAGTCAATGGGTTTAGATTGCTTAACATCTCTCCCCTTAGTCTCATCATCATCCACACATGATCCTAAAGGTTTTTGTTCATTGGCATCCTTGTTTTCTGCTTCCAGTGTTTTTCTAGCGTCACGCAGCTTTTCAGATTGTATTACAAATTGTTTACATTTTGAAAAATCATATTCCCGTTTACGCAATCGTATTTGTAACTCTGATGTAATGCCATTGCAAGTTGATTTCGAGGCGTTTTCATCATACTGCAGACTTTTTATGTTGCGACCTTCGGCATCAAGATGTGCTTTGGCAAAGCGGCATGTAACGCCGCGAGGACAAAATCCTTTAGCTTCAAAAACGGGACACACATCGCCTAGATCTTCACCTTTATCGGCCATATATTTCTCCAAGTCATGAACATAACGACAATTTTCCAAAGAACATTTTGTTGCGGTGGGACCATTAAGGAGTGAATTGCAGAGGTGCGAAGTAGGATCTTCTTTATAAACGGGACGATGCTAATTTAAATTTTAAAATTAGAGTTTTTTTTTAGATTTATTTCAATATTTCTGCCACATCTTTAAAAAATTATTTGCAAACTGAAATATTACTTTTATATGAAAAATGCTGAACTACATTTAGAACATTTTTAATTAAATTGTTTCTATATTTTAATCATACTCAGTAGAAAATTATATGTAATTCAATCCATTAATATCTAATTAAATAATATATTTTTTTTATTTCATTCTCCTTTTCCAAGTAATAAAGAAGTTAATTTCACCTGACAATAATTTCACATTAATTACTATTTATTTAGATTACTATAAATATATAGATATACTATATAGGTATAGATATACTCGTAGTATATACTATATATAGTTTTTGCATAAACAATTCTCATATTATACCTATTTCACTTCAAAAACTTTGAAGTCAACTGAAAAAAGTCTCCAATTATATTTATAAATCCCTAAGATATGCAATAAATTTCAAGAATTCCGTGGTTTTCTTTGAAAGTCCGTACTAAATTTTCGGTAATTTTTTTTACACAGTTTGTATGAGAACTTGAAATTCCGTATGAACTCCGTACCAGGCTTAAGGGTGAAATTTATTCACTAGTTATAATTTCCTTTGGCCTAATCGTACTTCAAAATTATCACAAGTCTAATATTCTTTCTTTACATAAACACCAGCCAGTTAGCATAAGACGCAAAATTGAACATGGCCTCAACGAGTTTTGCCATACAATTTCAAATCATGTTAGTAGGGGTTAAAACTGCATTATTCTCATATTTTTAATGTCACATTATATGGGGGACCTCGTTTTAAGACATTGTTCAATTTTGCCACTTATGCTTAGGCTGTAGGTATAGATTATTTTCTCCTTTCCTCCTACAAAAAATACATTTCCTGCTAGATTACCACTAACTTACCTTATTCTGTCCCCGTTTCCGATCTTTCATATTAGTTTTTTTATATTTTTTATCTTTCTGGTTTTCAACGTCTTTTTGTTTCTTCATGGGCGCACTGTCCCCTTCAGAATGTTTTCTTTTCTCTTTATCGGTATTCTCTTCAGAGGGGACATATTGCTCCTTTTCTTCCACTAAATATCTGTAGTAAAATTAATTTATATATGTACAATGTTTCCATAGAAAGTGTTGCGAAATACTTACTCAGATTTTATATAACATATGCCAGGTTCCATTTCTAATAAGATTATTTATTAATTAATACTTTAAAACCCAAAAACATTCAACTACTTGAAATGACTTAAGAAATGCAGCAGCACGTGCTTCTTTAATGAAAACAAATGTGAAATGAATGAGATAACAGAGAAATGCATAAAACAGGGTGCAAGGCCTATTTATCAGGTAAACGCAACTCTACAAAAACACAGCAATAAAAAAAACAACTTTATCAAGGCCTATTTATCAGGTCAACGCAATCGTCCTGATGATATTCTGTGTTTTCGTGCTTAAGCTGTCAAAAGTTATTTGCACCATATACTTTAGTTCATGTTTGTGTGTGTTTCTGACAACTTAAACACAAAGTTGTTTTTTGTATTGCTGTGTTTTTGTAGAGTTGCGTTGACCTGATAAATAGGCCTTGAACTTTATGTTTAAGTTGTCACAAACACACACAAACATGAACTAAAGTATATGGTGCAAATAACTTTTGACAGCTTAAGCACGAAAACACAGAATATCATCAGGACGATTGCGTTGACCTGATAAATAGGCTTTGACAGGGTGCATCACAGCTTATAAAATATTAGGAGGAGCCACTATGTTTGTATACTCATATCCATGTATGCAGTTTTACAAAAAGAAACGAAATAAAGGAGAGCAAAAAATAAATTAACTTTTGTTTCAAAAAATTATTCATATATGCATGCATTAATTTAATTAAAACCACAAAGTATTTTTGTTTTAAAACTACATTTAATTAAGCATTAGGTATGGCATCACTTCGATGAGCACAAAAGAGAATTATAAATCAGCTGTGCCTTGTTTACATTTGAACTGTCGGCGAATGTGTGTTTTCTACACTCGGGAAAGTGTAAATATTTGAAGAAACTTCAATCTTATTTTATCACATAGTAAATGATTTTAGTAAATCTAAATGGTGAAATTATTCAGTTTCTTGCAGAAAGTTGCCAAAAAGGTAATGAAACGTATTTCCATATGAATTCATGAATTTATTTAATGAAAAGCTATTTTTTTCACAGACCCCCAGAACCCATATGAGGAGTAGCAATGTGTTTTTGGACACCTTGCGTCTGACAGTTAAAGGAGGTCATGGAGGTAATGGCATACCCAGATATGGTGGCATTGGTGGCCAAGGTGGTTGTGTCCATTTAGTTGCCAAAGAAGGCGTAACGCTCAAGAACTTGGCACAAAAATACAGGGAGAAAAAAGTTTCTGCCTCAGGTGGTGAAGATAGCAGTAAAGTTCGTATTTTGGGGAGACGTGGATTGGATGAAATAATTGAAGTACCAGTCGGTGTGCAAATCTATGATGAAATGGGCAAACTAATCGCAGACCTTAATGAGCCTGGTTCATCGTGTATTGCAGCGGGTGGTGGTGTGGGCGGTTGTACAGGTAACAATTTCTTAGGAAAGGTGGGTGAACACAAAATAGTAAATATGGACTTGAAGCTAATAGCGGATGTTGGCTTAGTTGGCTTTCCCAACGCCGGAAAAAGTACATTCTTGAAAGCAATATCAAATGCCAAGCCCAAGATTGCCTCATATCCATGTAAGTGAGAACTGAAATATACACAATCAAGAACTAAAGATTTTTAAAAATTACTATAAAAACTACATATGTATAAACTTTTTCAATTCGAAAGTTAACTTTTCAAAAAATTGTTTGCAGTTACAACAATCAGACCACAAATTGGAACTGTAAGTTATCCGGACTTGCGCTCAATTACTATAGCAGATCTTCCCGGGCTGATTGAAGGGGCACACGCTAACTTTGGCATGGGTCATAAATTTCTCAAGCACATAGAGCGTACACGTCTTTTACTATTTATGGTCGATATATTTGGTTTTCAATTGAGTTCTAAACATGAAAAACGTGATTGCATACAAAATATATTTGCGCTCAACAAAGAATTGGAATTATACGATCCCAATTTGTTGGAAAAGCCATGTGTTTTATTGTTAAACAAAATGGACGTGAATGGAGCTACAGAAATACTAAAGGGAAGTAAAAGATTTATAGAAAATCTTGAAAATAAGCTGAATGAATGCCCAAGTGAAATCAGGCCAGAAAAAGTTATAAAATTTGAGCGTGTAATAACTATATCAGCCCAAAATTCTGCCAGGATAAACGAAGTGAAACGAGAGCTGAGAAGAGTACTTGATGAACAAGCAGAAAAAGAAAATTTTAACGATGAATTTGAATTGAAAGAACTACTAAGGAGGAAAGTTGGTGAAAGAGGACCTAAAATCACGTAGTTTTTTAGTTTTTTTTCCATTGCCTATTAAATATTGAAAGTTTTATAGTTTGCAACGTTTCGTTCAATAAAAAGTATTTGTATTTCAATTGCGGAAAGATTTTCCAAAATTTCTTTAAAAGAATATCAAGTACAATTTTTTAAGTAAAAAAATATTTTATTATGTACATATGTACTCGTATGTATCTAAAAGCTGAACATATAATAAAATTTTAGTTTAAAATAATAAAAGTGGTAAAATCGCTCCTATTATTGCAAATTTTCAAAATTTTAGCATTGTTATCAACTTGTTAGTTGGTATAAATTAAAATTTACTTTATAAAAAAAATGTCATAGGGAACATGTTTTCTTCAGCAATTGCAAAACTTTGGTTCTTTTGGAGATATGACCATTGCAATAAAGGAGCGGTATGTGATTTATATACATATGTATGTACTCAAATTGCTTATGCATTTATTTTATTAGGGCTTTCGAATCATGAATATGTTATACTTATGCTCATACACTTTAACGTGATTAAAGGGTTACTTACGGTCATGCGTAATTATCGAGAGTATATCATTTTTACTTCACATATTAACTATGATTTTGACGTCGAAACGTTTTGCTAAAGCATGAGGTGATCATGTATCGTTATATACATACATATTGGACCTAATTACGAGTGTCGTATTTAGAGTACGAGTACGACGATTTTGTACTAGATTAAAAAAAATTTGCAATGTTCTTTAGTCTAGTACAAAATCGTTGAAGTCGAAATACGATACTCGTAATAAGACCCGTTAATATAGTATAACTAAATTTAATCGAAATACTTTTTAATCATATATTATCGGTCTTAATCGCATAGTATATGATATATAGTATACATACATATGTACATATAAAAGATATTCACCCGTATTGCGTATGTCGAGTCGAATATTCGTCTAGGAGAATTTTGTCATAGAATAAAGAAAACTTGTATAAAGTTTGTTTAATCAAATACAAAATTCTCGTAGTCGAATATTCGACTCGACATACGCAATACGGGTGATTGAATAAATCCAACTGAGGTGTATAAACAATATATACATATACATATGTATGTATGTATATTAGACACTTTCTTCATCTCTCCTATACAAGATCAAAACTTAAGCAAGAAAGCCTGACATTTTATATTTCAGTATAAGTGCAAAAAATTATATTTTAAAGTTTCGTGAAAATTGTATGTAAATACTAGTTTTTCTATAGACAAAGTACTCGAAGTAACCTTATGTATATAAAGCGATAAATATGAAGCCAATGACGTACACCGACGTACAATTTTTCTTTATGCTTGTGCAATATTATGGGCAATTTGTAGGACTATTTAAAAAAGTTCCCGTGTAGTTTTGTCACAGTTCACACTTTGGAACTTGATTTTTGAAATTTTATCTAATAATAATTAAGCTTTCATTCGCATCTGCACATTGAATTTTTGATTTTAAGAAATTCCATTTTTTACATATTTCAATATTACTTTTCTTTTTTCTGACATTTGCAAAACAAAAATTAGTTCTTGTTAACAGAAATTTAATAAAAAATATATTCAAGTTTAATAAAAAATTAAAAAAACTTCAAAAAATTTTAGTTAGCAACTGCGAATGAGAAAACAGAAGAGAATTCCCAAGTGCATGAAAGTGTTTACCACAACACATTCTTTTATCCCCTCTCACCCACAAACTCACACTTTCGAAAAGAAAAATTCCAATGACATAGTGTAAACAGTGACTTGCAAGCAAAACAAACCTTTTATGAGCCATAAATGTATTTTATGAATTCTCAAAGAATTGGAGAAGAAACATTGATGTTATAAGATTGATGCTTGCAAAATGAACAGGTATATTTTTCATGTCAACGTTTTGTAAAAAATTAAGTGAAATAAAGTAGAACGAATAATAATAGTTCTGAACTTCACTTGGTACATTACTGCAAGTGTGGTACTTTTCTTATGCACATTTTGAATGCAAGTTGAAAAAGTGAATTACCGAACAATCACAATATGTACCAACACTTATTTTCATCAGTTGTCAATGTGACACCAAAGCGAGTGGTTGTATTTTTTTCGTGTACGGTAAATTCACGATACTTTTTTATAAAAAATATTAAAATCAAAATAAACCATAAAAACGCTTTTAAAACATAATAAATTTTATTTACAACAATTTAGTGTTAGGAAATCAAAAGAAAATTGTATGAAATTTGCCGAAAATGTGAGATTTTAAATGGAAAATCCAAAAGTGAAAAAATTTTCTAATTGGGAAGTCAGATTACAAAGCCTAACACGAACGAAGGAAAAAAATTCGAAAAATTGAAGCAGAAAAAAATGTGAATACATAAAGCAGAAATAAAGAAGAAATGGTATATAAAGAGAGTGCAAATAAATAAGAGTGAAAAATGCAATGAAATAAAAAGGAGAGAATAATAGTGAGAGTGTTATGTTTTGGTTTGGTTTCCTAAATAAATAAATAAAACCAAAAGCAAAAACAACAAAACGAGTAGCGGTGTTTTTTTGCTTTAATTTCGCCGGCTTGTTTGTTTTTCTTTCGTTTTTTTCTTTTACACATTGTATTTGTAAGAGCGTGTGTGCGTGAATTTCTGTTCTAGTTAATGTTTACAAAATGTCACAAAATAATCAACGTAAACATTACCATATTCATGCTCCCTATCAGCACCCCCAACAGCAGCAACAACAACAACAACACCAGGCTCAACAGCATCATCATGGCCACCATTTAACGCCGTCGCAGCAACAGCAACAACATCAGCAATGGTACTCGCAGCAACATTATCAACATGGTCTTCATCTGAGAGATTCGCGCCATATTCAGCATCATCCCCAACATCTCTCCCATCATCATCATAATCAACAGCAGCAGCCGCAACCACATCACACACACACAATGTCACCACACATGTTTACAAGTGGTTATGTTGGAATGGCAGCAACTGGCGGAGTTGTGAGTGCGGGTGCGGGTGGCGGCAGTGCTGGAAGTGCGATTGGAAGTGGGGTTGGTGCAACTAGCTCGGCACATAATGCGGCAACAATGGCTGCTACATCACACAACATGCCGGCTTCGTCGTCCTCTGCACATCATTATTCTACTGCTTTGCCGGCATCTGGTGCGAGTGTGGGTGGTAATGCGGGTAGTGGTGGTATTTATCCTGGTCGTAGTAGAATCTTTGACCTTGAAATGTTAACAACACAGTCACAACAGCCACTTTCACAACACAGTACAGCATCTGCATCGCATTCACATTCCATGTTATCGAGCGGTAGTTCGAGTGGACGATCCGGAGGATTTGATGCATATTCTCACAACAGCTTATATGCACAACAAAATCAACGACATCTTTTAGCTCGCAGCTCTTCCCACCATCATCTTGCTGCTACACACCATTCTGCAGCAACTAATCCCTTGCAGCCTCATCATCATACCCAGCAATTACATCGTCCACACCAACAGCCACCGTCTTCTCTGCTTCATCATCAACATCAGCACCACCAACATCAACATCAACAACATTATTATCACCAAACCCAGCAGACTACTTCTCTGCACCGAGCACATACTCAAGTTATGCCACCAATGCTGCAGCATATTAAATCTGAGCCAGTGGAGCAAATAACCACAACACCGTCAATACAAACCGAGGAAATCATCATTAAATGTAAGTTGTTTTTGTTATATACAAAGGGTGTACATAATATGTACATATGTATGTGTATGTGTATGTGTACATATATGTACATGGATTTTTTCCGGGGTATTTTATTTGAAAAATAACTTTGGCTAATGTAAGATTCAGACAAATAAGAAATGTGTTGGGTTTATAAAATTTTTATATAATCTGCCGAACTGTGTATACATTATACATGGCGTACATTAATTAGTTAAATTATTTTTTTTTTAATAACTTTTCCTTTCCGGCTTTTTTTTAATTATTGCGTTCAATCAACATATTTGTTTCTTAATGAAAAACATTAAAAAAGCGATCTCAAATCTGATATTATGAAGAATGATACTTCTTTAAATACAGAATCAGGGACCTACTCTGTAATTCGAAACGAAAGAAAATGCTTTCGGATTTGTATGTTATAAAATTGCACAAATTTTGGGGTAAACAAACCGACCTAATAACATGTGAACTCGAATGCATTTTCTTGCGTTTCGCGCTTAATTATGAAAGTAGTCTAAGTCATATATTTCTTTGGTCGAGATAGGTATTTAGTCGATTACATTTGAACAAAATATTTTTGTATTATGCATCATATCAATTTGGAGTTGTACTAATTATTAAATAAATATTTATTGAAGTTTTTTTAAGATTTATTTGTGAACTTTTATTTATTTTTACATATTTTTTTAAGAAAAAAAGAAGAATTCATTCTTTTATAAAAAGTAAGGCATAACTATAGAAATCTAAACTACTTATGTGTGAACATTTTTCACCATTTAAATTTATTCTTTAGTTAATTTTTATAGATACTGGATAAAGCAAATTTTGAAACACATTTTTGGCTAAAGAGGAATACAAAATGTATATTTTATGTATTCCTGTTTCAACACGTATCAAACTAAGTGAACCTGTTTCAGGGGCTTATTATGTAATTCGATTCCAAAAGAAAACTGTTCGAATTTGTATGTTATTAACGTTACAGTTTGATCACGTTTCCGTTCGATTCGGATTAAATAGTAACGCCCGGAATGGCCTTTTGCCAGTCGCTTCGGAATTAATTTAACTTTATTAGAGTAATTATTTAACAATAGTAAAATTTGAACATTTATTTACCACCGCATGTTAGGAAACGTATTTATTGCGCATGCTTTGCTCTTATTTAGTATGCTATAGGTAATGTGCAGAGGTTTTGACTAAATACAGACTTCTTGTGCACAATATTGTCGGTTTTGTTTATTTTTTGAAGGTACATACAAACATACTTCATAAATTATTTGATCAATTTAATAGAATGCTTATTCATGAGTTTTATTCATTTTCGTTTGCTATTACAGTTTTATAGGGAGATTCGGAACAACTTCCCTCAATACTTACTTGACATTTTTATTTTTCTGGGAGTCCTCAGCTAACTTTTCCGTTCATTAAGAAATAACTCAAGTGTGCGGGTCTACTCTGTAACTCGAAGCGAAAGAAAATGCTTTCGAATTTGCGTGTTATCAACATACAAACTCGAAAGCATTTTCTTTGGTTTCGAATTACAGAGTAGACCGCCTGGACTTTTCGTTTCAAGGGATTTGGAATGATTTGCCGATGCCGGGCTAAAATGTAACATATGGAAAGAAAGGATCACACGAAATATAATCATGCTTTAAAGCCTTTTTTAGCGTCGAAACTTGTGTTATATACATACATATACATGTATATAGTTGAATTACGTCGTTACTTCGTAATAAATTTTAATTGTTGTATGAAGTTGTTGTTAGCCTCATGGTCTCGGTTAGTTAAGTGAATTTCAATATAATATAAATTAATAATTGATTTTTCAAAGTTTGCTTTATGTGCCAAAAGTCATTTAATGAATGAAGGAATCTAATAAAGATTCGAAATACACCATAATTATTATAACGTCTAGGAATTTCACACAAAAGCTTACGCACTATGAAATTGAATATAGAAAAAATATTTGTTAAAGATTTCCAATAAATTATATAAAATGAATTTCAATTGATTTTATCGTAGAATCAATTGCTCGTATAATAAAAAACAAATTCGTTTAATAGATAATTGGAAACAAAACAAAATTGATTGAATACATACGTGGTTTTCTCAATTGAAATCAGGGATGTTACTTATTAAATTCATCCGAAAGTTTACCAATTTGTTTGCTTTTCATAACGTGATTCGAAGTATTTCCCAAGATTTAATTTTTTTTGTTGAATTTTATATGTAGATATGTATATGGTATACACATATAATGTAAAATGCTGTTTACAATATCATATTTTATATTATGTATAACTATACATATTATTATTTGAATTAAAATCTTTTCAATATACATACACGCAGGCATATTATATATACACATATGTATTAGTTAAACATTAATTTGAGTAGCATTGTAAATTTCCATTAAATTTTAAATCGTAAATTGCACTTTTTCAAATTAATTAATTGATATGCTTATTTTACCGATGTTAAAGCTAATTTTTAAAAACTTGACTTGGAAAAATACTTTTCCTTATCGTATATGTTAAGGAAATCGAAATAATCCATAATACAGAATATTTAGTTCCTCAGTTTTTTTTTTCTGGATTTCTCTAAACATATAAAATATTTCATTATGCCATTCGAGTCCAGTTTTATTTTTATTTTTTTCAAATTCTTACAGCTACTAATTGTGTCGGTTAATTTTGTTAGAAAATTCTTGTATTACTATCGATAGTTCTTTCTGTTGGCTGGTCATCATCTGACCCACACTGACTGAGCTCAGCGATGAACATTCTGCAAGAAAATTCATTTCTGAATTTCTTATCTTTCGTCTTTGTACTGCATTTTAAAACTCAGGTTGCAGGAAGGGCATTATTCAGAGTGTAAGTATAAAATAATTGAATCCGTCTCTCATTAAATCAAATCCTTAATTAAATCGTTACCAACATTACTATTGGCTTTTATTAAATTATTAAACAAAAAGTTTAATACATAATTCCCTCTGGTAGTAGAGTCTTAACTAAAATTTTCCATAAACACGTCCAATTACTTTGAAATTTAATTAAGTTAGGATCACTGAAAATACTTTTTGGTTGGTATGAAAACTAATTTCTAAACACATATTTCTATATGAGACAAAACAAATAATTAAACACAAAAAAATATAAATAACCGATCAGTTAATCGGGATGTAATTGACCGGTTAACCGTTAATCGGAATGAATACCCTATTACGTACGTTAAAAATTTTTATTAATTTATTTTTATTTATTAATTTATTTATTATTCCTGTCTGTTCTGTAAATCGAGTCGATTTGAAAACGTTCGATTTAGTAAAATTAAATCCACTAATAGCGATTTTTTAAAGACTTTTTTGTAGTTTTCCATTTTTTAGGGCTTGAAATATCATATCTGGAATTTATTTAGTATGTATGATATAAAACACATCAATGGGGCCATTATTTATTTTTCGAAAACGAGAAATTTACTCGGATTCGGTTTACAGAACATGGCCGATTAATTATTGTTTTCCTTATTTATTTATTTTTTTGAAATCGTGTTTTTGATGTTTTCTGGGAGACAACGTATAATTGTATCCTCCTTAAAGATCTTAGTAACTTATAGTTTAAAATCAAGGACTTATGGCCAATTAAAAAAAAATCTTGTGCATATGATCTTAGTTACTCCGCCCAAATTTGTGCAACACCATACTATGCAAATTTACTATGTATAGTATGTTAAATAAATAAATAAATTAAAAATAATCTCTATATCTCTCTAAAATATTGAAAAATCGAGTTCCGCCTTTCTTATATTAAGCCATCGATATGTATGTACATATATTTTCTATTTATTTATATAATTATTTATACCTTTCATTTGCTTCGTAATAAAAATCCATCCAGAGCATAAGAAATAATTCGTCTGAAAGCATTCAGTTCAATCATGAATAAAATTCCGCGTGAAACTTCTCCCTTTTCCAATTATAATTTTTTGTTTTCCCTATTACTTGCTATTAGTTGGATTTGTTCCCTGGGAAAAATTTCACGCAGAATTTTATTCATTATTTTACAAATTATTTCTTATAATTTATACATACATATTTTGTCTTTATTTTATTATATACTTACTTATTTAATTATATATGTAAAAGTCTGGTAGGTCAATTAAAATTTTATTATCGAGTTTATTCCTAAAATACATATTTACAAAATGTACATATGTACATAAATTCCTAATAAGTTTAATAATTATTTTAAGATTAATTATTTTAAGATTATGAATTTTTCTAAGATTAGAAGGTATTTTAAATATCTACATATGTACATATACATATATATTGTATATGTATATTGTAAAAATATACTACGTACATATATGTATGTATATGTATGTATGTATATGAATACATATGTACATACGAAATTATGAAATGGGTTTAATTATAGTTTTAAATTATAATTTAGAAATTAAAAACTACACATACATACGTAAGCTCTTGGGGAAGTTTCAATTTGCGAACAATTCGGCGGCGATAAAATAAAACGCTTTTTCAAATAGTTAATTCGAAGGTACATAAATGAATACATAGTAAAAGTATGTGTGTACATGGAAAGATAGACTTCAAGCAAATTTTCCTTGTTACTTAATTATTGTGTACAGTACACAATTTTATTTTATTACATATGTCTCGAAAACAAAAGAAATTAAACTTATTTTTATTATACATATGTAGATAGATGCGAGTAGTACCAAAATTTTTGCAAATTAAATTAAAAAATAAAAATAAAATCAAAAATTACAAAATGGGTAGCAAAAACAGCAAAGAAGAAAAACTAAAAACTGATGATATAATCGAAAATAATGTTCTACATTGCATTTTATATTGTTAGGTAGAGAGAAATACATTGAAAATTTTTTTTGTAAATGGAAAGAAAATAATCTATAATTTTTAGTATGTATCCAGCAAGAGCTGAGTAAATATTTACAAAGAGCATCATCGTCATCAACATCATGAAAACGATGAATATGTACTGGTGGTGAGGGACGAGGAATGCTACAACACGACAAGCACAGCACATATCGATAGAAACAGACGACTTGTACTAGCACAACTGCTACAACGACTGTTATTACTTCCACTTGTAAAGTGACTGACCTACCTATCCATACATCCATCCAATCCAATCCAATGGCGAAGTGAAATGAATGGGAACATAATGTGCAAAGACATACAGAAAACAAGAACCGAACAGAGAAAACACACATAAAAAATAAAATAAAATATAATAAAAATAAAAAAAAAAAACAAATAACTCATGGCACTCAACTGCACACAGCAAATGAATATAAAAATCTATCCAACTATAAACCAACTGAAATTCATGAAAACAAAGTAATCAATTTTGATTATATTTCATTTTATTTTTTGGATTTTTGCAATATTTTTTTTATAAATTATTTTTTTTCTTAATTTTTTATTATTTTTATACAACATTTCTAATTTATGGAGCTGAAAGGCAATACGATGAAGAGGGGGTATGATGGTACTCGTATCAATTGGGGCTGGGTTGTTGGATTGATTTTGTTAATTTAAGCAAGGAATAGGAATATAGTATGTAGGTACTCTATAGTTATGTATGTACCATACTTTAATAATGTACTTTATAAATATAAAATCATTAAAGAGCAACTTTAATAAAAGTGGGAAAAAATGCATAAAAGTTTTTAATGCCAAGTAAAGTTTTTATTACCACGAGTACGAGTACGAATATATTGCCAAGAGCCAAAAAAAAAAATTAAAGACGAACGAACAAAATAAAATTACAAAAAAAGCACGTAGAAACAACAGTGACTGGTTTGTGGCAGGCAGCAGCACTTGGAAATTATCCATCTACATATACATACATATATATGTATACCTACCATATTTGTAGTACATACAAATATTTATATCCACAAGATGTATGGGTGTATATATGAAAACGAACAGCACTCAATATATATACATATATGTATATATGTACATACTAACTCACACTAACTAACTACTTGCAATGTACATTGCACGATAGTATACACACCCAAAATTATTGACTCGTTTTAAGTTGTATCCCTATAAATGAATGTAATACTATCCATTTATATATTTGCACATACTTACCAAACGACAACTATGGCCAAAGTATCATTCTTTATGTACAATAATATTTCCCTAACGTAATGAAGAACGCTCTAGAAAATTTATTTGAAAAATTATACCTACTTACATAAATTGCAATTGCTAGAGTGAGTTCGTTTTCGCTGGAATTTGTAAGAAGTTTTATAGGAAAAAAATATGTACATATGTACATACCTACATACATACATAGATACATACTTGCAATAGTCTTAAAGATAATTGGCAGTTTTTCGCATATTTTTATTTAGATAGATAGGTAGGTATTTTTAGAAAATATAGTAAGTGCAAAGTCCACCTCTTTACATTTTTATGACAGCGGTAAAATTGGAAAAAAACAAATTTTCGAATAAATAAAATTATAGGAAGGTAAATGAGTTTATATAATGCGAGTATTAGAGGTACACGAGTAGATACATACACACATACATAAGTAGGTACCTATGTATGTATGTATGTAGGTATGTGTTTTATAAATACATTTTTTCTTCTTCTTTCGTAAGGTTGTTTGAGGTCATGTTGCGATTTTTTTTGTTTGTTTTTTGTTTCCATTTTGCTTTTTCCGTAAAATGCCAAGTTTTAATGTTATTTAAGCAGAGTGAGCGAATTTCCAGCTTTAAATTTCGTTAATGTTTTTATTTTTTGCTTTTGGCATTCGACACCTCTGGGAGAAGGGAGTTAATATTCTGAATAAATTTATTTATTTCTTAATTTATAAAAGGGTGGGAACTTTGCACAAATAATGGATAGGTATTTCCAATTCATTAATGGAATAAATATTTAATAGGTATATCTATGTACCTAATACAATTTATAAGTTTTTTGTTTCACGTTCCATTTTAATTACATACTTATGTACATACATATCGCTCATTTACTCAAAGAACGTCATAAGTCAAAAAATCAATTTTTGGAGTTAGTGATGCAACATTAATAATCCTCATATCGTGTAAAAATTTCATATAAATATCTTGTTTACTCAACTATTGAGAGATATATAAATAAAATTTTCTTTTTCCATTAAGTTGTGTGTAAATTGAACACCTCAAACTCGTTTTCTGACTAAATGATTTTTTTGAGTTATGACGTTCTTTGAGTAAATGACCGATATACATATTATTGACATGCACAGGACTATTTATAAGACATTTCAAGACATGCGACATTTTTTAAACGCTTTACTACAATGAAATATTCTAAAATAAACGCTAAACAACACTGTTGGCAATATTTTTTTTTGAGTTCTTTGTCTTGCCAACAGTGTTTTTTAGCGTTTGTTTTAGAATATTTCGCTGTAGTAAAGCGTTTAAAAAATGTCGCATGTCTTGAAAGGTCTTATAAATAGTCTTGTGCAGGACTTTAATACATATGTATGTATGTATTTACTTTTCATAAAGTTTCTCATTAATGTCTCCAAACATACCGATGTAGATATCGTTAGCTAAAATGCAAAAAGGCGCAACTAACAAAAATATAATTTTACAGAAGAAACAAAAAACTGAACAAACGTGTAGTTAAGTCCCCTTGTTATTTGTTAATAAAAGCGTAATTTTTGATTGCAGAAGTGTAATATTTTGTCAAGACATGTAGTTTAATATCATTCATAATAATCAATCAAAAACTCGATTTTGAATTTTTTGTTCGTTACGCCTTTTTGCATTTTAGCTGACGATATGTGTGTTTATTATTTATTTGATCAATTTACATATAAGGACGAAAAATTTATTACATAAGAGTTAAAATAATGAGCTAGGTACATGATATTAAAATTAATAGGAATGGTATACCGCTCCTGTTCTGAAGAACACGTTTCACCGGAAGAATTTCAAACTATGCAAAGAACATGCGCATAAAATAAATTCTGAAACACGTGTTTTTAGGCCGGCTGGGTAAATTAGTGCCGATTTCAAATCATTTGATTATTTGTTAGAGCAAATACATACATATGTACATACATATGTGCATGTGTATGTGTATGTATATACATTTGTATGTAGTAGGGTTTGCAAATAATCGCAGATTTCCATAATCGCGATTACGATTAAAAAATATGCGATTAATCGCGATTATCGGTTAATCTCGATTAATCAAGAAAATATATTATTATATTTTTTTTTCTAAAACCAAAATAAATTTCGTCATGAATTTTAGTCGAACTGTATGGGTTTAGCCAAAGAAATTTAATTGTTTTGGTTTGAGTCGCGTTTTAAATGAATTTTTAAATTAAACTATATTTACATTTTGAGAAAACTTTAAAACATGTTAAACTAAGTTCGTAAATCAGAACTTATGAGTATCAAAAACAATACCAATTATGGGAAGTATATTTCTATTTTCTTAATTTATTTTTTATTCAATTTTGTGTCCACACTTGATGAATTTATTATCATAATGTATAAACAAGTTCATATAAATAACAGTATTTTTTATACGAGGAAGCCTACGTATCTACCAATCGAATTAAAAACATTTTTGTGTCAGTTGTAATGAAATTTTTGAGATGTTACGACGGTTTTGAAATAAAATTGGCAGAATATAAGAAAATTGTCTATATATTTCATTGGTGCTTAGCCAAATCATCAGTAGACTTCAACCACATATTTTGCACAGTCTCAAACCTCTTATCTTATGCATAGACTTTTGAAAATTATTTGAGAATTCACAAATAATAATCAGGGCAATTATTCATAATTCCGAGGGAAATTTCTCCCTTTTCCAATTATAATTTTTTATTTTCCCTATCATTTGCCATTAGTTAAAATTGTTCCCTGGGAAAAATTTCTCACGAAATTTTATTCATAATTACCCTCAATATGTTTGAAAATCACAAAATAAGTGTATTAGGCCTAGAAACTTGTAACAAACCCAGCAAATAATTTATATTCGATATGAATCTATTTTATTTTTCTACACCTTTATACAATTAGAAACCCATTGGATAACAATAAAATTATTTATAAGCCAAAATGATAAATAAAATTTAAATTTAACATTTAAGAAATTTATTTTTCGACATATTGTCATAAATTTCAATTAAAATAAACTTATGACAATATGTCGAATAATTATGTACATTCTCATATTTATATTAAAAGTTTTAATTTAAATTTTTTATGAGTTGAATTTGCACTGTATACAAATTTTTTGCTTAAAAAAGGGAAAACTTTTTAATCGTAATCGAGCGATTAATGGGTTCGACTACGATTACGATTACGATTAAAAGGTGCGATTAATCGCGATTACGATTATAATCCCTGTGCAAACCCTGGTATGTAGAATACATAACAGGTGCATATTTTGTTGTATGTATGTACATATATGCATATTACATACATACATACATACATACTATGTACGTACAAATGGTGTAAATAATATACATGCATACATACATACATACATAGAATAGAAAAAAAATGTTTTAACTTCGATTTTCGAAAATACATACATACATATGTATGTATGTGCTCGCTTTTGAGAAAAAAGGATACTATGCACTATATTTGAAGAAAATTGGTCCAGCCGTTGGGCTGTGCATCGGTGTTTTTAAAATTTAAAATTTTTGTTACTTTTGTCACTTAAATGAAAGTTGGAAATTCGAATACGAAAATTCGTTGCTTCCACAGCACAAACCTACACAGAATTATTAAAAATTGATGGAATTATTTATTTTAACATTACTCGTGAAAATCACGTCATAATGCACCCAAAAAAAAAAAATTTAGCTACGCCAATGTACACAAATTTTTTTGAATTAAAATTTGTCTTTATTTACAAGTCTTAAAAGCTAAAATAAGGTACTGTATTATGAGATTTTATTAAAAGTGCCTACAACAATTAAATCTTATAACAAAAATAAAGAAACTATTATTAGTACAGACTTGATGAAGAACTGTCGCAAACCTATTAAAAATTTTGAAAATGTCATGAAATATTATAAAAAAAGCACACACACATAAATGTGTATGCGTGCAAGTAATATCGTTATCTTGAATAAAAATAAAAAACCGTGTAACTAAAATCGAGTTTTCTTGTTTACGAGTATTATGTAGATATTATACATACATACATACCTATGTACCTATTAGAAAACCTTAACAACCCAAACTTCTAAACTTGGTTCTTAAGAAACTGCAACATTTAATTATAAACAAATAAACGTGCATGCATGGTACATACATACATACATATCGTCGATTGATAATTTAAATGTCGTATGCGGATTTTTTGCGGTTTTGAGTTAAGATCGATTTCTTTTAGGGTTTCCGACCTGATCTTTCATTTGGCGAAATCAGTTTTACGATACCTCATACGGTTTTGGAGATATGGAGTGTTGAGTTTGTCGTATGTGGCACTTGCTGATACAATTTTCAAACTTAAAACTCAATTTACTCGAAACTATCAAAATCCACATATGACAATTAAATTATCAATCGACGATATGTACATAGTTAGATGGTTTTTCTTTTAAGCCAACGATATGCATGTTCATAAGTATGTATGCATGTATGTATGTATGTATGTGTGTAAGTAAGGCTACTTTATAATTTCATATCCTCTAAAATTAAATTTTTTTCCTTTCAGCTGAGCCGGTCGATGATATTGGTTATCATCACAAAAGTGCGCCACAATTTGAAAACAAATCTTTTCACATTGAAGAAAATCGCAAGCAACATGAACAACAGCAACAACATCTGCAACAGCAGCAACAACAACAGCAACAACAGCTCGCACAACGTCAACAGCAATTACATCAGCAACAACTTCACCAACTACAACAGATAAAGCAAGAACATTACCATCATTCACAGAGTGAACATATTCGTAATGAAGATATTTCCCAACAAACACAACAACATACAAATTCCGAGAATTCTTCTATAATGCAACCAGCAGCAACAGCAGCAGCAGCGGAAGAAGATAAACAACAGAAACAACAACAACAGGAACAAGAACAACAACAGCATCTGCAAATATCCTTGGCTAACATAAAAACAGAATCAAAGGTAAAAAAGAAATAAAACCAAAACAATGTAAATACAAAACAAGAAAAAATTGCAACAAGAAAAATAAACAATAACATAACCTACAATACTTATCCCATATAAAGCTATACAAACATATTAACGTATGTATGTACATATGTATGTATGTACGCAAGTAGGTAGGTATGTAGATGCATATCGCACCTTATCAACAAGAGGGTATTAACTCAAAATTTTTGAAATTTCACTTTTTGCAAGAAATCAACTAACAACATCAATATCTATCTACTGTAAAAAATTCAACGTGTTCCGATTACTCTTTTACCTCAAAAACCTCATTTGAGACCATTTTTGTGATAGTGTAGTGACTACCTTTATATAATCAAAAACGTATTATTTTGAGTTAGTACAAAGTGGACACAGAAATGTATCTTATATTTTCATAAAAAAGGTATTATTTTGATTTGAGCCTTTATTCAAGTTAAAAATAATCCAATTGTTTTATTTAAGTTTTATTGTATTTTGAGATGATACTGTTTTGTTGAAAAATATATTTTGAAACTTTATTTAAATTTCAACTAAAGCGTCATAACTCAAAATAATACAAAAAAAATATATCCAGAAATTTCAGAAAAATGGTATTAACTCAAAACATAGATTTTTTTTCCCAACAATTCCAACATTTTGAAATAAAAACAATGCAAATACATATACCTATTTTCAAATAGAATTTAATTACTACTATGGATTCGGATTTTCAAATTCTCTTCTAATCTAACCACAAGCAGTTTTTCGTCTCTACTGAACATTTTAAAATTTTGAGTTAATACCCTCTTGTTGATAAGGTGCGATATGTATATCCATACATAAATACATATGTATGTACATATGAATGTACATTTGTGTATGAATATTTTGTATATAATAGTGTGCACACGTTTACTACGGTAGTAACATACTACATACATACATATATATATATATATATACTACACAAATATTTTCATTCATTTCTTGTTTTGCTACAAACTTATTGTTTGTTATTTTCACTCATTTGGTATTTTTTTCTACAATTTTATAATCTTTTATTTTTTTTTTAAACAGCCCCTTAACTTTCCTCGTCGCAAATTACAAACGGAACGTTCCTCAACTCTGCCCATATGCCAACGATGTAAACAAGTTTTTTTAAAACGCCAAAACTATTCACAACATGTTGCTCTATCCAGTTGCAATATTGTTGAGTACGACTTTAAATGCTCCGTATGTCCTATGTCCTTTATGTCTAATGAGGAACTACAGACACACGAACAACTGCATCGCTCAAATAAATATTTTTGTCAAAAGTATTGCGGCAAATTCTATGAAACAATTGATGAATGCGAACAACACGAATATGGACAGCATGAATATGAAATGTTTAAATGTAATGTAAGTATTTTAGAGGATATGTTGTAAAATATACATACATACTTACATACATACATACATACATAAATATATGTATGTATGTACGCACTTATATATGTACATAGTATATGTATTTACATATGTATATTAAATTTTTAATTGAGTGTGGGAAATGTTGATCTCTGCAGCAATGTGCAAAAGAGGAAGGGAATCTTCAAATCGAAGTGATTTTATATTAGGTTATTTTAGGAAGGGTGGTGTATACCGCACCTCCCTTCGGAGACCCAATTGGTCCATGGTTATTTATGGTTAGGTTAAAACTAAACTATCTGAAAGCCGAATTGCGTATAGTTTTTCTTATCGTTCTGTGTCGTTAGAGTATTGTTATTTTTTTATGTTATACAGCGCTATTATCTATACTCCATTTTGCGAAAAATATAGTAAGATTTTGCTGCTCTCCTTGGGAAACTGGAGACACACACATACATATGTATGTATGTAAGTCCAGGCTGCCAAGAGAAGCGCCAGAGTGCCGAACATCAGTCGGTTTTTTTTTTGTACAAATGAATAATACATACGCTTATACAATTCTCTCTTGTTTCTCTCGGTGGCCAGCTCTGATGTAAGTGAATTAGTATTACCAGTTCTTGTTATCTATCCATTTAGATATTCTCTAAAAAATTGTTATAGATTCTATTGAAGGCGTTAGTGTGTATGTAATGGTCTTAAATCAACTTGAATTATTTTCAGATATGTTGCATTAGTGTAACACAGCGTGATCAATTATTAGCGCATCTTAATGAACATAAATATCAGCCACGTTTCGATTGTTGTATATGTCGTTTATGTTTCCAAACATCTCTTGAACTGCATGACCATTATATGGCTAATGAAGATTTCTGTGGTAAATTTTATGACAAAGAAGGTAATTTCATCAAAATTATAGCTGAATAACACTATATTAAACATATTGAATGTTGCAGCCTTTAAAAAACGCAATACCTCGTCATCGTCACCTTATCTGGGTAAGCCAGAAAGCTCGAATCTGGAAATAGCTAACACATTTTCGTTAAAAGGTATGTATTATATAAAAAAAATGTGTTTAGTTATATATGTATATTAAAGCTATATTGACACGTCATAATCAATTTTTAGACATACCTCCCGGCAGTAGTCATCATTTGCAAGGTTTATATGCAAAGCCAAGTAGTTCAAAAACTTCCATGGAACCACCTAATATACCAACTACACCGACATCTTTGTCGTTTGGCGCGGCAAATGAGTTTGCCGCTTTAGAACCCCATATTGAGGTGAAAACAGAAATTAAAGTAGAACCAGATTTTTATCCTCCGATGGATCCGTCTGACTTTGCTAGTTATGACAATGATTACTCAACACCCGACTATACATCTAGTTCTAATCAAAATTTCGCATTTCTCCATGATTATCAAGATAATGCTTCCAGCTCTACCAATTCATCGTTTTCCCTTAATAATAGCGATGCCATACAAGATGAAGAAGCCATTTGCTGCGTACCCAAATGCGGTGTACGAAAACTTTCGTCGCCATCTCTGCAATTCTTTGGTTTCCCCAAGGAGGAAAAGTATTTGTCACAATGGTTGCACAATTTGAAGATGGTATACGATCCCAACGTAAATTATTCCAAGTATCGTATTTGTAGTTTACACTTTCCTAAACGTTGTGTAGCTAAATATTCATTAAGTTATTGGGCTGTGCCCACATTTAATTTGGGTCACGACGATGTAGGAAACTTATATCAAAATAGAGAAAGTTCGGGGGGGTTTCCTGGTGGTGAAATGGCCAAATGTAGTATGCCTGGCTGTCCCTCCCAAAGAGGAGAAACCAATGTAAAATTTCATGTATTCCCTAGGGACTTAAAAACCTTAATAAAATGGTGTCAAAACTCACGTCTACCAGTACATAGTAAAGATAATAGATTTTTTTGTTCTAGACATTTTGAAGAGAAATGTTTCGGCAAGTTTCGCTTAAAACCTTGGGCCATACCTACACTAAATTTGGGTACCGTTTACGGTAAGATTCATGATAATCCCAATATTTATCAAGAAGAAAAGAAATGCTTTTTACCGTTCTGCCGTCGTAGCAGATCCTATGACTGTAATTTGTCTTTGTACAGATTTCCACGAGACGAGACATTGTTGCGCCGTTGGTGCTATAACTTGAGGTTAGATCCCAACATGTACCGAGGCAAAAATCATAAAATTTGCTCATCACATTTCATTAAAGAAGCCTTAGGCTTAAGAAAGCTTAACCCTGGAGCGGTGCCCACTCTGAATTTGGGACACAATGATAGATTTAATATATATGAAAATGAACTGTATACACCGCCGCCACCGCCTCCCCCACCACCTCAACCGTCGACATCGTTAAAGGCCCACAAATATGCCCAATTATTAAAGCACGAAACGGAAAACTCTTCAGGATCACACATCTACGATGGTGTCTTTATGGGCAACATGGTGCAAAAGTTCTCCTCTGGTTCTTCTAACAGCTCTAATAACTTGGACTTGGGAGATGTTTGTCTCGTGCCATCTTGCAAAAGAACCCGTCACTCCGATGACATTACTCTACATACTGTTCCCAAACGGGCAGAACAGCTTAAGAAATGGTGTCATAATTTAAAAATGGATTTAGTCAAAATGCATAAAAGTGCGAGAATTTGCAGCGCTCATTTTGAAAAATATTGCATAGGAGGCTGTATGAGACCTTTTGCAGTACCCACTTTAGAATTGGGACACGATGATACAAATATATTCCGCAATCCCGATGTTATAAAGAAATTGAATATTAGAGAAACCTGCTGCGTACAATCTTGTAAAAGAAATCGTGACCGAGACCACGCCAATTTGCATAGATTTCCTACTCATCCGGAGTTGTTGCAGAAGTGGTGTGAGAATTTGCAAAAGCGCATACCGGATGGCACTAAACTTTTCAATGATGCAGTGTGTGAAGTACATTTCGAAGATAGATGCTTGCGCAACAAGCGTTTAGAGAAATGGGCCCTACCTACATTGAATTTGGGTTGGGACGGGGCTCCCCATTGTTTGCCTTCAGAAGAAGAAATCAACGATAACTGGGTGAAACCTTTTGCACCTAACAATGGAGATGAACAGGGCGAATGCTGTGTTATCAGTTGTAAACGCAATCCTCAAATTGATGATGTCAAATTATACAGGCCGCCAGAAGATGCAGAGCAATTGGTTAAATGGGCCCATAACTTGCAAGTAGATGTTATGGAGTTGCCGAACCTGAAAATCTGTAATTTGCACTTTGAACAACATTGCATAGGCAAACGCTTGTTGAATTGGGCCATGCCCACATTAAATTTGGGCGGCAGAGTAGAGCATCTATTTGAAAATCCTCCGCCTATGCCTCCCATTTACAAAAAGAAAATCAAGCCCGAGAGAATTTTAAACAGTCAAGACGGCATTAAATGGTCACCAAGGTGCTGTCTACCCCATTGTCGTAAAATGCGTTCCGTGGACAAGATTCATCTTTTCCGTTTTCCTTACATCAATCGTCAGACTTTGGCAAAATGGTGTCACAATTTGCAACTCCCTTTGGTGGGTAGCTCGCATCGACGTATCTGTTCCAGCCACTTTGAGCCATCCGTTTTAACGAAACGCTGTCCTATGACACTAGCAGTACCAACACTAGACCTGAATGCTCCCCCAGGATACAAAATCTATCAAAATCCTGCAAGACTTAAACAAATAAAAATAGGCCCTCAAAGGCACTGTGTAATAGAATCGTGTCGCAAAACTAAATTGGATGGCGTTACACTATTTCGTTTCCCTAACAATAGGTCGATTTTGTATAGATGGCGTCATAATATTAAAAATTGGCCTAAGGGAAAATTAAGCTCTCAAATGAGAATTTGCTCCGAACATTTTGAGCCTCATTCAGTGGGAGTGAAGAAACTATCTCCGGGCGCTATTCCCACTTTGAAGCTGGGACACGATGTTAAGGAATTGTACCCCAATGAAACGAGATCCTTCTTTGATTTGCAAAAATGTGTGGTTAGTGGCTGTGACTCTCGCAAGGAAATGGAAGATATAAGACTTTTCCGTTTTCCGCGAGATGATGAAGAATTGCTTAAGAAATGGTGTAACAATCTTAAAATGGATTCCAACGACTGCGTAGGCATTAAAATATGCAGCAAACATTTTGAATTGGAATGCTTAGGTCCAAGAAATCTATACAAATGGTCTATACCCACTTTAAAATTGGGCCACAAAGAAGATGATTTGGTGGAAATAATACCTAACCCTCCACCTGAGCAAAGGACCGGAGAATTCCTTTTCAAGTGTTGTGTACCTTCGTGCGGTAAGACTCGAAAATACGATGAAGCCCAAATGAATAGTTTTCCCAAAAATTTCAAATTATTCCGCAAATGGAAACATAATCTAAAGTTAGATTATCTCAACTTTAAAGAAAGAGAAAAATATAAAATTTGCAATGATCATTTCGAGCCAGTTTGCGTGGGAAAAACTCGACTCAATTTTGGAGCTCTACCCACCTTGAATCTCGGGCATGATGAGTTAGATGATTTATATCAAATCAATCCCGATAGAATAAGACCGAATTTGTTTATTAGACAGAAAGACGTGGAAAGGTTGGAAAGGAGAAAGATATTAAGAGAGGACAATGCAAATGCAGAACAATATGATTACGAGGAACAAGGCGATGATATGGCCGATCCCTTGAGCTTGGAGCCAAGTGATATGAAATGTTGTATTACTGAATGTACAGCCCCTAAATCAATAATGAGAGAGCCTTACGATTTACCGGAAACTAAAAAAATTAGACACATGTGGTCCAAAGAACTTGAGAAGTGTGAAGAGGATGATTTTCCGCCCGAAGCTAAAATATGTGGTCTACATTTCCAGTTAATATTTAAAAAGCTTAAAGATAGAATGCTAAAGGTGATAGAGGAAAATGAGAACTTGAAATCAGATTTTAATAAACTGCAATACGATTATCAAAAGACTAACATATCCCTGGTTATAAACAGTTATCAGTGCAGAGTAGAAAATTGCCCTACTAACTTACTAAACTCCTCTATACGGCTTTACTTTTTCCCTTATAGTAAACACCTGGTAACGAAATGGTCTCACAATACCGGCATAATACCTGATGAACATCGCAGATATATGAACAAGGTATGTGCTTTACATTTTGAGTCTTTTTGTATCACAGAAAATCAAAGATTGAGATCTTGGGCCATACCTACACTCAATTTACCTTCCTGCGAGGTGGAAAAGCGTTTGTATAAGAATCCTGATTTAACTAAAATCGACAGAAGAATGTTGGGACCTCAAATTTTGAAATGTGCCATCAACAATTGCAATTATCTCAAAATGGTAGATGATGAGTCGCTCAAACTTTTCAATTTTCCCACTGATGATAAGTTGTTAAAGAAATGGTGCGATAATTTAAAAATGTCTCATCACTTTACACCTTTACTCAAAATATGTTCTTTGCATTTTGAAAAACTATGCTTTGGCAGCTGTCGTATCCGTTCTTGGGCCATACCCACCTTGAATTTGGGTCATGATGATGCACCCGAACATTTAAATAAAACGACTATACGGCAAGAAGTATATGATGCCACCGAAGATATTTCAGAAATACAGTTGAAACAAGTTAAAATCAAAAAGTCACTAGATAGCACCAAATGTTATGTACCCAGCTGTCGCAAGAGCAGACTAAAACATGGTGTGCGATTTTACAGCCTACCCTTCAACGTGAAGATGAAACGCAAATGGCTGCATAATTTGCAAGTCGCTCATCTGAAGCCTAGCCAAAAAATACATAATATTAAAATATGTAATCTTCATTTTCACAAAAGATGCTTAGACGGCAAAATTTTAAAGCCTTGGGCAGTTCCCACCAGGCTTTTGGGACATAAAGAATCCGTTTTTGATAACCCCCGAAAAGTACGAGCGTTGCATCCGTTACGTTGTTTCCTCACACACTGTAAAAACCGTGCCAGACCAACGACAGTGCGTACATTTGGATTTCCAAAAACACCGGAGTTCTTGGAGAAATGGTCGAAAAATTTAAAATTAGAACTGGAAAAGTGCAAGGGAAGGATATGTTATGAGCATTTCCAAAAAGAAGTTTTAGGTTTGAAAAAGTTGAAAACTGGTGCTGTACCTACTCTTAATTTGGGCCATAGTGATAAGGTCATTTACGATAATACGGAATTGTTAGAGAAGCTTAAATTAAAACAGATTGAAAAGGAACTAGATAGAAGAGATGCCAGCGAAGTGAAAATTACAGATCAGGACGATTTAGAAGAAGAATTCGAGCACTTGACCGAGGAGGAAGAGGAGGAAATATGGGAAACAGATGAAGCGGTGGAAGAAGAAGAGGAAGAGGAGCAAGAACAAATATATTATGATGATGAAGATGAAGAAGAGGAGGAAGTGGAAGAGCATGATGAAGACGATAAGGAGGAGAATCAGCAAGAAGATGATGAAATCAGCATAACGAATTCCACAACCGACTGGAGTTCTATTAAATTTAAAGAACTTAGAGTCTCAATAACACCCTTAACTCCTGAGAATTTAATGGACTTATGCTCACGTTCTTCTTACGAAAGAGAATTTGGTTCTTCAACACCGGCAAACAATGTAAAGGGTCGCAGGTCTGTTACACCAGCTTCATACAGTAAAGATGCACGCTCAGAAACTACAGAATCAAAGTCTAACAATTTTGATATTACTAATAGATCCGAAACACCCGAGAAAAAATCATTTAATTGTTTCAGAGCACCTGGCTCTAACACACCCGAGCAATGTCCGGATAATTTCCTAGAGCCTAGATCTCCTGAAAAATCGGTCAGTCCAAAAGATCCTCTTGGTGAAAGCTTAGACGATTTTTGTGGGAAAACTTCAAACCAGATCGAATCACTTGTTTTTACGGCAGAAACAAAGTCCGAACTTGATTTAAACGTTAGCAGTTTGAAGAGGAAAAATTCGCAGGCAAACGGCGACAGTTCCAAAAGGGAGCGCTTAGAAATCACGGCAGATGAAACTAAAAATACTTCGTTAAAGAACGAAATTGGACATACCACTACTACCAACCTTAGAACAGATAAAGCCCTCAACGCAGTGGCTCCCATTTGTTGCTTGAAACACTGCGGCAAGGAAAAAACCCCGGAACAACATTTAACCACTTATGGCTTTCCTAAAGATCCTCAACTTTTACAAAAATGGTGTGATAATTTGGGCTTACAACCCGAGGAATGTATTGGACGTGTCTGCATTGACCATTTTGAATTAAGAGTTATCGGTACTCGTCGTCTCAAATTAGGAGCCGTGCCGACGTTGAACTTAGGGCCAAATCGGGTTGCGAAGCATCCCAACCTAGAAGATACAGCACAAAAGAAAAGTGTTACTAAGGAATTTTCTGAAACGGGAAATATGCAAGAGGCAGACTCTAGTTTAAAGCCACCGCCACCATATAGAACACCCAAGCCCGGGAAGCAATCGGTTTTTCGGCTATGTTGCCTCAAACATTGCCGACGCAAGAAATTTCTGAAACAAGAGAAGAAAGGCAAACAACAGCTGAAGGAAGAAACGGCTTGCCAGGAGAAAGCAGAGGTTCTATTTAAATTTCCTACTGACCAAAGCATTTTGAATAAATGGTATAAAAATTTAAGATTGCCTGAAACTCTAGGTACAACAAGAGATTTACAAATATGCTCCAAACACTTTGAATCCAGTGTTATAAAAAATGGCAAATTGCTACCCAAAGCTGTACCCACTTTATATCTAAGCTATGCTAATCGTGCACCTATTTATACAAATAATCAACAAGATTTCAACTACACGGACTTAAAAATCAAACAGAAGCCCAAATTAAAGTGTTATCTTTCTCACTGCGGCAATAAAGTGTCGGATCATATATTTTTACTACCACTTCCAGAAAATGAGCCTTTGACTTTGAAGAAATGGTGCAGAAACTTGAAACTAAATCCCGAACTGGTAAAATATAAAAATTTGAAAATATGCAGTGCTCACTTTGAGCCTTACGTTTTCTTTAAAAAAAGATATTTACGAGCGGGTGCTTTGCCAACACTTAATTTGGGACATACGGATGCAATTATGAGGAATAATCGCAAATTGCGTTTAAGAAGAGTAAACGTTAGCGTTGTTAAGGAGAAATGTTGCATAGACGATTGCCAAGCTACGAACACGAAATTCTATGCATTTCCCCGCAGCTCAGAATTACGCAAAATTTGGTGCAACAATTTGCAAATAGATTTACGCCAAGTTCTTAATAATCATTATAAATTATGCGCTCGCCATTTTACAGTGGACAGTTTCATAGTGGGCACAGACAATCTCAAGTTAAATGCTGTGCCTGTGTTAAATTTGGGCGTAAAAAATGAACGTCATCTTTTAATAACAACAAACCCTGCCGAAAGCAAGTGTATAGTGGAAAACTGTCAAAAAACTCCCAGTGTGGATAAAGTGAAATTGTTCAAGTTTCCGCAAAAGCAGGAGATACTCAAGAAATGGCTTTTTAATTTAAATTTATCAGCAGATGCTCTTAATCCATACGATGTGGTATGCAGTAAGCATTTCGATAAAAATTGTATTAAAAATGGTATTTTGCACGAAAAAGCCATACCTACCCAATTTTTAGAGGTTTCTCCTAAAGGCTGGTTTTACAAAAACAACGATGACTTGTATGAAATACCAAGAAAATGTTGTGTCTTTAGTTGCCAACAAACTTCGGAAGAAACAAAACATCTGTATAGATTTCCCAAGCACAAGGAGGACCTAGATAAATGGCTTTACAACTTGAAATTGCAAGTAGAGGAGGCGGATATTAAGGATCTGCGAGTGTGTGATAGACATTTTGAGCAGAGTTGTAAAATTTCAAACAAAGACTTGTTAACACAGGCCTTGCCTACACTTAATCTGGGCCATAGCGATACCGACATCTATGGCAATAACTTTATTAAATGCTGTTTAGATAACTGCAGCATAGAGGGATTTTACTATCATAAATTGCCCGAAGATTTAATGCTACAAAGCTTTTGGTTTCAGGAACTAGAAATGGAGACTACTTACAATAATTCGTTGTATATATGCTCTGTGCACTTTGTGACTTTCTTCGAGAGAGTATTGGAAAAATACAGTGCTTTTCTTAAAGAGTCCAAGGAATATGTGAAACTTTCTGTAACCTATACTGAGCTTAAAGCGCTACCTGCCTTGCAATGCTACAAATGTCATATAAGCAAATGTAATTCCGGTTTTAAACTAATCTGGAAACTGTTCAAATTTCCCAAAGATGTTACTCTGTTTAACAAGTGGCTGCATAATACTGGTCTAAAATTCGATTATGAGCAACGTAATTGTTATCGCATTTGTTCGCAACATTTTGAGGATAGATGCTTAAGTGAGAAAAAACTACATCGCTGGTCTCTGCCCACCCTAAAGTTGCCTTTCAACAATAGTTTATATGTCAATCCCCCCGAAGCTTTGCCCTCCAATCATGAAAATCTCAGACATTGTTGTGTGTCCAATTGCCTTACCGATAAGGGGCCATTTTACAAATTCCCTATTAAGCAGTTGGAGGTAAGGAAATGGATACATAATTTAGATTTGGGCAACCAACAATGTACCCTAAACTTGCGTGTTTGCTATAAACATTTTGAGAACTATTGCTTCTCCAAAGCTGTAAATAAAATTAAACCTTTGAAATCGTGGTCAGTACCTACTCTCAGATTGAAAAGAAGGACAAATCTTTTCCTAAATCCTGCGGACAAAATTGCCTTATATGTCTGCTGCATAGAAAGCTGTAGGCAAATTCTTAACAAATCCAAAGAGATCTATCTATTCAAATTTCCCTTTAGTAACACCTTGAAACAAAGATGGTTGCACAATTTAAATTTTGCCAAAGAAGACTACAAGGAAACTATGAGAATTTGTTCTGCCCATTTTGAAATGGATTGCTTTTACAAAGGTTTTAGGTTATTGCGCAAACATTCTGTACCCACTTTGGCACTGCACAAACCGCCTGCTGATCTCTATTCAAATCCCGTTAGAAGGGCCTATTCCAAATGTTGTGTTAAGCTGTGTAAGGCGCCCTGGGAACGATTGTTAAATTTCCCCAAAGATAAAATACTTTTGAGAAAATGGTGTCACAATCTGCAGGTGGACAAAGAAATAAAACTCGAATCTCTGAGAGATTGGCAGATATGTAGTCGGCATTTTGAAGAGCAATATATAAATAAAATTGGTTTAATCAGGAGTATGGCAGTGCCAACTCTTAAATTAGGACATCGCAAGAAATTGTTTCAAAATCCGGACTTATCACCGAAATCTAATAACAAAGAGTTAAAAGAAAATTCAAATGAAGAGGACAATCCAAAGCCTAACGACGATAAAAAGATAGATACTTCCAAAAGTAATGAGAAAGAAATAAAAGCTAACGATGTTTCGAAAGAGGAACAACATATGAATCATATAAATACAGAAACTAATCCCGCCAAAGGTAGATGTTTAAGGCCTCTAAAAGCACTAAGGAATCCTACAACAGTGGTTATACAAAAGTCCAAAATTATAGCCAAGAAACGTCTTAACAAAAGAAATCAGAAATTTAAAATTATAAATAAAAAGAAAATTGCAACCGAATCTACTTCAGCTATCGAAAGGTTAGAAGAAGACGAAACCTTAGAGCATTTAAGTTCTGAAAATGAAGCAGCTAAAACTTTAACAGAGTTAAAAAAACCTGAAGTACTCCAAGAAACTGTGAGCTCATTGCCCACAGAAGTTAGAAGACCAAAAATTTCGGAGACTTTAGTGAACGAAGAAAATAATTTGGAAAGCGACTTGCAGGAAGACGATTATCTAGAAAACTTATTGGAAATTTTAACGGAAAGTTTGCCTGAAAATGACAACCTAAAAGAAACTCCTGCAATACTTAAACAAGAACTCGATGATACTATCAATACAATTGTAGAGCAGATTGAAAATTCAAAACATGAAGAAAATGCAACATTTAAAATGTGCAAAATAAAGCAGGAATTAGACATTCAGCAAATGGACGAGTATCTAGAAGCACGTCCTGACTACGAACCCAGCAAACATAGCGAAGCCGAAAAGCCAGAAAAGGAAAAAGAAAAAGAACAAGAAGTTCTTAATGTCAAAAACAAAAATCTTATCTCTTGCTGTATAAAAACCTGCCAAAATTATGGCATTTTTAATCCTGATCTGACGCTTTTCAAGCTACCTTATGTACGTAAGCTCCGTGATCAATGGCTAGAAAATTGTAAACTAAATCAACGGCAATACTCGGCAAATGGTGTTCTGAAAAGACTTCGAGTTTGTATAAAACACTTCGAAAACGAATGTTTGAAAGACAACAACCGTTTACTGCTGGGCTCAGTGCCAACGCTACATCTCGGAAGTAATCTCGACTGCACGGAAACATTAGCATCATTTAATCATTTAAGATGTAAAATAGTCAGTTGCCAACGTTCCGCTACGTATGATAAGATTAATCGCATACTATTTCCTCAAGACAACTTAAAACGAGAATGGTGTTTGAGCATGAATATTAAGGAAGAAACTATTGCTCCGGACGATTGGATATGTCATAGACATTTCGAAAGAAAAGGTTTAATAGATTGTCGCAAACCCAAACCGGGCATACTGCCCACCTTACTACTGGATAGTGGGGATATGAGTAAGAATACCAGCGATTCGACAGCCAAGGACGATGACTGCTCGTTTACTAAAGCAAGCGATAATAGTGAGTTGAGGAAGCCTTGTCGGTTGAAACCCCACAAAGAAGTAAAACTTAAATGTTTATTTCCATTGTGTAAGGAAAAGACTCAAATTTTATACGATTGGCCGGCTAAAGGCGTTTTCAGGCAAATATGGCTGGTGGTGAAAAAACTAAGCAGACATGCCGAAGATTTGAACGCTTATAAGCAAATGTTTGAACAAACTTTGATGAATGAGGAAACAAATGAAAATTCGCAAGAAGAAAGCCCCACAAATATGATTAAATTGTGTGATGAACATTTTTATTACCTGTATAAAACAAATGAGGAAAACATCAGTGGTGACGTAGCATCTGCTGATTGCAGGCAAAAAGTTCAAGATACATTTAATTATTTAAATTCTTTAGAGAAAATCTATACAAAACAATGCGCAGTGCCGCAATGCAAAACAGATCTAAATATCAAAGCCTGCAGCAAATCATTGAAACTCTTTGATTTTCCTGCCGAACAAATGGCTAAAAAATGGTGCCATAATATCGGTCTGGATTACAGCTGCCTCAAAACAAAACCGTCTATTAAGATATGTGAAATACATTTTGAGAACTATTGCTTATTAAGGAGAAACCTGCTGGATTGGGCATTACCTACTTTATATTTACCCGATAGTAAAGATCCCCGAGATATTAAACAAAATGATACTGAAAATTTTTTGGGTGCCAGAGCTAAGTGTTGTATTGAATGGTGCCCTTCCAATCAAGTTTTGGGTGCAAACACCAACTTAAAACTATATAAATTTCCTAAAGATCCTTTCCTACTTAAAAAATGGCTGCAAAATACAAATTGTGAGCACTCATTTGATGAAAATGTGACACGCATATGCGCATTACATTTCCAGGCATCAGATATAATTAATAAGAAAACCGCTTTAAAAGAACAAGCTATTCCCAAATATTATTTAGATCTCAATGCAAACTGTTCCTACTCCTCTCCAAACAGCTCGGTAATTGACGAGCACATACAAGTTAAGCAGGAATTGGATAATAGTGAAGAATGGTGCAATTCTTTACAGCAGGAATCCTTTAAAATTCCTGCAAGCGAAAATGTATACGAACTCAAGTTGAAGGAAAGCTCAACTAAAGAAGCAGATTACAATCAATTGACGGAAATAAAGCAGGAAATTATTGAAATTCAGGAAGAAGAGCCCCAAACTTCCTTATTTACCATACAGAAATTTGAAACCGCCAGTCCACCAGATTTCAAATACTATTGCACCACTGATCCGACGTCAAAGAATAACAACCAACCGTCAGCTTTTGTTATAAGCGATGTCAAATCGCAAATATATTTGTGTTGTGTACAGAAATGCAACAGCAATTCGCAAACACCCGGCATTCGTATATTTAACGAGTTTCCCCATGATTCGGAAATTTTCATTAAATGGTGTTTTAATTTAAAAATTGATCCTCGCAACTATAAAGAAAATCAATATGCCATATGTGATCAACATTTTGATTCTATATGCTTTACGGAAAATGGTCAACTGCACAGCTGGTCGGTTCCCACTTTGAATCTTAATCTAAATGAACATTCGTTCATACACCAAAACGATATTCCCGAACATCTAAAACCCTCTCATGAACAGTGTATTGCATATGGTTGTATAAATCCCTTACAACCTCTTTTCAAATTTCCCCACAATCCCGATATCTCCCTTAAATGGTTTTCAAATTTAAAATTGGACTATACAGACTTTCGCGTCCAGAATTATCGTATTTGTAGAAGACATTTTCCCGCGACATGTTTCGAAATAAACAACATAAATACATTGACAAGCGAAGCTGTGCCCACACAGTTTCTGGGCCACACGGATAAAATATGTCATTTTAACAGTGCGGAAGAACAGCAGTTGCAACAGGATGGTATGGCCGCAGGTGTAAGTAATCAGGATAATAGTCGTGGCAGCAGTCAGGGGTCCTTAGCAAGAATATTATCGCCACATGATCTAGAAGATCATGATAGTAGTTATTTTGAAGATTTTGAAGAATATTACGGACAAGATGAATAAAATTATTACATACTTATGTATGTATGTATGTATACATGTTTATGTATACACCCACCAAACCAATTGCTACGAATTCGTAAAGACTAGTCGGCAAAATCTTCCGATTTCGGAACCGAACCGAAATGTCTTAACGAATCGAATTACTTGGTTTTGGGGGGCATACACACATATTAATAACATATATTAAATTTAATATAAAAGAAAATAATATATATTTAGTTTAAGAAAATATTATTATAAAAAAATTAACACAATCCAATTTACAAAAATGTACGAGTATCTTTCTGTTACTTAAACAAACAATTAGTCGCATTTAGATCAAAAGCACAAAACATTAATGAAAAATAAAAATTAGACTTTATTTTAAATAGAATTTCAAAAATTCGCATTGAAAGTGTAAAAATAACTTTACAACCAAAATGAATGCATATATACATACATAGTTTTGTAATTAATCAACTAAATATTTGTTATTTAAAGCAGTATTTTTTTAAACCTTAACTCAATTTTTAAAATGTTAATTTTAAGCAACAGTAATATTTTTTTTTTGTTATTTTCAACTTTTACGTAACTAAAAAAATGTCAAGTTTTTATATCAAAAACAAAAAAGATAATTAGATAATGTCTAAACCGAGTTCTAAAATAAAAACGGTTTTTATATTATTATCTACATACATACATACAGTGTTGGAAAAAATAATAAGAACGAGTGTTTTCGGTATGATTTTCTTAAATCTTGTTGATGTATAAAATAATACATATACTAACTTAGTTTTTCAGTATAATATAAAAAATCTGTTGAAATAAAAATGGCTCTCCTTAACCTTGATGTTGAAATCACGAATTGGTAAAAAAGACCTGGAAAAAATAATAAGAACGCTGCAATTCTTTAAGTTGGTTGGTTTTTTCCGAACAGTTACCTTACGAACTATATTTTATATTAATATTTAGTTGAAGCTCCATTCATCTTTATCACTTCCTCACACCTACGTTGCATACTTCCCACTAAATTTGCGCATATATCTGGTGATATTGAGTACCAGGATTCTTTTACTTTTTCCCACATATCGTTTTTGTTTTTTTATTTATAATGGCCGATTTTCTTTTTCAGAACTCCCCAAAGGTGCTCAATCGGATTTAAGTCTGGAGATTGAGATGGCCAGTCCATTACCGAGATCTTTTTTTGTTGAAACCAGGATTTTACTAGCCTGGAGGAATGCTTTGGATCATTATCCTGCATGTATTCCCACTTAAGTGGCATTTCCTCCTCAGCAAATGGAAGCATTTGATTTTCAAGAATGTTCACGTAGTCTACAGCGCACATTTTAACTTCTATCCAATAAATTGGTCCAACCCCGGAAGAAGAAAAACAACCCCAGATCATAAGGCTGCCTCCTCCATGTTTCACAGTCTTTTTGGTGTACCTGGAATCATATTCTCTGTTTTTCGGTCTGCGCACAAATGTCTTACCATCGGAACCAAACAAATTAATCTTGGTTTCATCTGACCAAAGCACATTACTCCAATTTGTCCGATGCAAATGCTGCTTTGCAAAACATAACCTCTTAGTGATGTTTTGTTTATTCAATAATGGCACTCTTCTGGCACTGTAAGCCTTTAATCCGGCTTCTCGGAGCCTGTTTCTGATGGTACGACTCGAAACTGGAGCACATAAATTATTTCTTAGCTCTTCTGATGATAAAAAAGGGTCGATTTTGCTTTTGCGAATTAAAATTTTATCAAACCTAGCTGAAGTTTTTCGTTTTCTACCTCTTGTTTCTGATTTTACTTTGCTGTGAATTGCATGAAAAACCTTTGTTTTTGAACATTGCATCATTTTTGCTATTTCGGGCATTGATTTGCCTTGATTCCTGAATTTTAGAATGATTTCCTTTTCAATTAGTGTGCAGTGCTTACCAATACCCATTTTTAACACTTTTAATAATATTAGACAAATTTAAAAACAGTAATAATTAATGAAAACTAAACAGTTGTACTTACACTTTTTATTTTCACCTTTTCATTGAATAAATTAAGCAGAAATTCGCTTTTGTTATTATAAACTAACATTTGTTCTTATTATTTTTTCCAAAGAAAATTCAGCTTGTTGAAAAATGTATGCGATAAAAGTTTAAATTTCAAAAGATACGATGAAATGCACATGTTTAGTGATTTACTGTTATATTTTCTGAAAACCAACAGTATTCACCAAAAGAATAGCAACCACGTTAAATTTTAAATAGCAAATCATTTCCATACATGTAGTCGTTCTTATTATTTTTTCCAACACTGTATATACATATTTATTTATTTCTTACTTCCATACTAGACAATCTTTGTGGCCATTTCACGTGAAGAAAAACTAAAAAGAGTAAAGTCCTGAAATTCTTTCAAACTGCATTGAAACACTTTAAAATTATATAAACATCTAAACTTCAAAAAAAATATATTATGTGTAAATATTAACAGCCTGTTTTTCGAAAACATAAGCCCTTTCGTTTTTATGTTTCATTTATAAACGATAACGTTTAAAATTTGATTTTTATAAAACATTTTCTAAAGCTTTAGTTTTGACATAAAAAGAGCTTTTTAGTTATAACCAAAAATATAAACTCAAAAAATTATTACAGTGAAAGAATAAAAAAAATAAAATCTATTAAAAAAATTCGATGAAACATTTTAAATAAAATTCATTTTAAATTTATTTTAAATTTTATGAAAAAGTCATTCACATTTTCTCGTTAATTTAATTTTTTTGTAACTTAAAGAAAAAAAAAATATGTAGACCGATTATTAATTAATTTTACATAAGAAATTTTATGAGTGTGTAAAACTGAAAGCTCTTTTGTTGTGACTCACATGAAAATTAATAAATGCTACCAAAACGTAAACATGATTTCATTCGTTGTTTTAACGAACGTATACACTTATTCATTTTCGAAAAACAGGCTGTAAGAGAAACATTTTGAACGTAATGCTCTAGTACTATCAATTGCTATTTTAGCAATTCTTCCATTTTATCACTTAAGAAAATTTCGAGGAATTCAATTTTATCCTATCAATCAATTTATATTCTGAATAATAGTAATTACAGTACTCTTATTAACATGAATTGGAGCTCGACCATCTAATTGTTTCCTTGTACTCTTAACGCTAAATGAATCCTCTGTGCTTCCTGGCTAGAACTGCCAGACGTAACTAAAACCGCTGAAATTAAATTGTCTCTGTAGTATGCGGTTTGTATCAAGATCTTCTCCACTTTTTTTTTTATTATATTATGTATTACTACCCCCTTTTAACGCATTTTTATCCCGTTATAATGCGGCCGAGTATACACACAGTTAATGATATCCCAGCAAACAATTTTAAAAAAGCCAATTGTTTTTGGAACTAAGCATTTTTGGTGGAAGCTCTTCCCTACTGGATTACCAACTTAATGATTTTAACAAAGCGTGAGACTAAAATAATCGATTCTTGAGAACTACTTACATATTTTATTTGGCAACATGTTCACGTAATCTATGAAGACTAAAGAAATAATTCTTCTCATCAATCAACTTCTACATACTTTTTTTTTTAATTTTGTGTAATATGATTCGTAACGAGTAATAAAATGTGGCAATCAGAAAAGTATGTCATTATATCGGAAGTATTTCTGATGGTAATGTGTAATTTTTTGCTGGGATATTTCAACTTCCACCATATGATTTCAGTTTCATCAATGGCTTATAATAACTTCGTTAGAGAACTCGAAAAGTTTTTAAAATTTTTTACTGGATTGCGTTCGCGTGCACCTAATAATCGAAAAGTAATCTGAATTACGTAAAATTACTAAAAATAATCAAAAAGTAATCCGACTACTTTCAAAGATTACTTTTGATTCTTAATAAATAATCAAAAAGAATCAAAAGTAATCCTTAGAAGTAATCGGATTATTTTTTGATTACTCTTTTGTAATATGATTGACAATTCAGAACACATAATTTTTCATTGCTCTGAGTTAAAAAAATGTCAGAGTAAATGATCAAACAGAATTGGGGCATAAACACATTTTCCATACAAAATGACACAAATAACTAGCCTAAGAAAGCAGTCGATAGATAGAATCTATTTTATTTTGAGAACGTTTTTTCTTATGCTCTCACATATAAATAAATATTCTCTCAAACATGTTAGCATACTTTCAATAAATTTCATACATTTTGTGAACAAAACTACAAAGAAAAATAAGCACAAAAGAAAATAAAACAAAAATTAGAGAGCATTTGAAGTTACTGCCTTAGATTTTATTATGGGCTTTGTTAATTTGACAGCGATTTTTCCTGAAGTTGCGGACTTATTCTGTTTGATCATTAAAGCACCAGTTATTTAGTAAATTCACCAACCTTTTTGATTTATCACGATATTGCTTTTGTCAAGGAAACTGGAATTAATGAACGTTTCTAATAATTGCTTTTTTAATACTCGTACACAACCGTTAGTCACTTCTAAGCGATATCATATAGAGGAAGTAGGCATTTATAAATCGACGCTTGGTTATTGGTTTGCCGCAGTAATAATGTATCTTTAATAGACTGTGCGGCAAACCAGTAACCAGCCGACGAAATGCCCAACTTTCCCGATTTTTTTCTTTTTTTGTGTGGCAATTTGCGTACTTGCTTCTGCCGGTCAAGCCAAAATAACAACAACAACAAAATTTTTAAAAACTTTTTCGTTCTCGAACACAACTAATGTTTGCTTTGTTGTTGTGTCAGTAATACTATTTTCTAATTTTGTGCCCAATTTTTTGTTCACGTGGAATATTTCACGCGAACAAAAAAAAAAGGGTGACTATTTTTAAAATACATACAATTTAATTTTTAACAAAGAAAAAGTACAACATTAATATTTCCATATTTTATTTTTCTTTCAAATCTTCAAAATTAGTAATGTTGAGCGTTACTTAAATATCTTTTGATTTTGTTAAAAAAAAACAAAAATATCTGACAATTTATATAACACACATACATACATACATACATAGTACATATTTTAATACCATAATTTTAAGTTTATACCAAATTCCCAAAAATAAATTTTTATTGAGTTTTTTAATGTTCCTTAAATTTCCAATACATAAGGGCCTATTTATAAAAGATGTTTTTTTGTTTTATCTAAAAGATTTATAAAACGAATTTTACAACAAACATGAAATTTTTATTATAAATCTTTTATAGATCAAAAATATTTTTTTTATAAATAAGACAGTAACTATATACAATAATTTATTCCAAAATGTTTTGTTTTCATTGTTGATAAAATTAAGAAAAATTTATTATAAAGGTAAAGAAATAATATAGAAATAAGATATCTTTAGCATCAATAAAGGAGACTTTTTTTGGCTAAATTAATATTTAAAAACAAAAAGCAAATGGCAGGAGCTGGAAAATGTTATGAATATGAATATAAAAAAATCAAAAAAAAAAAAATAGAAAATAAAAATTAATTTATAAAACGTATCTCCTCTAACTTAAGTTCTTTTAGTTTAGAATGAAAAAAAAAATCGATATACATATAGTTATAGTGTATAACTAATGCACTATGTATTTAATATCTGAAATGAAATAATATATATATTGTTCTCACAAAGATTGCTTAGAGACAGTGAAATTGGCGCTAAATTAATTCTGCCACTATTTAGCAATAGATACAATAGAAAGTTGGCAAATGTTTTTCAATCATATATACATACATATATATGTATTTTCCAGTTTTGTTAAATGTTTTATCTCAATCTGACAATTTAGCAAAACAAGAAAGTTCTTTTGTATTATTTTTTTTTTTAATATTCAACAAGTATACTTCCTTTATATTAAATATAATTAAAATGTATATGTAAGTAACTTTTTTTAGAATTTACTAACAAAAATATATTTATAAAATATGCTAAAAATCGAAAATTATTTGTTAGAAGAAGAAAATATATCCATATACATATTATACATAAAAAAAGAACATAATCAGACATTAAAAAGTAATTACTTATCTATGGAACACATATTACATTAGTTTATAAAAACACAGGCACTTGATGCAAAAACAAAATTTTATGTAATACACATAAACATATAAAGAAATAAAAAAAAGTATAATAAACAAACAAGTTTTTAATTAAAATATATTAAACAATCTTCTATATATATATAAAAATTAATCCCTTTTTTTGTCACGGTATCACGTGTGAATGGCGGTACCGATGCCCCCATTCCATTTCTGTTTTGTTTGCTATTGTCTGGAGAACAAGAATATGAAAGAAAAAATTAAGAAAGTATTGCTATTTTTTCTGTTTTTGATAAGATTGGTATCTGTGGTCTCCCACTCTCATCCTGCTGGAGACGTTTCGATGGCGGAATGGCCACGTTGACCGGTCACATGCTAAAAGTATGAGTCTCCCGTATAGTGACTACTGCTACAGTTTAAATGACGAGGAAGAGGAGGAAAGTATCCTGCATATCCTGTGTTTTTGTTCCACTCTGGAGGATCTCTGTCTGCACCTCCTTGGTAGAATAGAATATCCTTCGGCAGCGTATCCGAGTTATCAGAAACTTGAGCCTTTATATGAGGAACAGTGGCTTGACTCCCACACCCCCCCCCCCCCCTCCCAAAAACTAACCAATTTTTGAAACACTCTCACCTCCCTTAAATAACTATTATCTCTTTTCTACTTCTACCCTTCTCACCCTCCTTCCTCTCCCTCTCTCTATCTTCTCCACCCAAGTGAGCTGGACTTTAATTTTTCGACTTTTCTTTGAAAGCATCCTACTAACCTAACCTAACCTAAGATTGGTATAAATATAAGTAGTTTAAAGTCTAGTCAATTTCATATTTTATCATTTCTATATTTAAAAAGTACATATCGTGCCATAGCCGCAAAAAAGCTTAAGCGATATAATTTTCGACGAAAAAAGCTTTATAATCGATTTCCATCAAAAAACGAAGTTCAACAAATATGTCGTTTAAGTCTTTTTCGCGGTTATGGCTCGATATATCGTCTGTTATTGATCTGCTGCAGACATAATGTATTTTGAATATACTGTGCCGCAAACCAATAACCAACCGACGATATGAAAAAACATAAATAATCAACCCAATCATGAACAATAATTTCGTGCGAGTTTTTTCCGTTTTCCCTTTTCTCCTATTATGAATTTGTTTTATCTCTTTTTTATCTTTTTGTTCTTTCTCAATATGAATTTGCATTCTCTCAATATCAATTTCTATTTCTCATTATCAATTTGAATTCTCTTAATATCAATTGTAATTGTCAAAATCAATTTTTATTCTCTCATTATCAATTTGGATTTCTCATTATCAATTTGAATTCTCTCATTTTCAATTTGAATTTCTCAATGTCAGCCAGTATTTTCTGTATATCAATTTAGATTTCTCATTATCAATTTGTATTTTCTCAATTACAAGTTAAAAAGTTGTAGTTCATAGTTATTTAAGCTTAAATTATACGTGACATAGCCATAATGTACCCATAACCAAACCAAAATTCAATTGGTTTCTATAGTGAGAGTTATGGCGTTATGGTGAGTCTCTCTCACTCTCACCATAGAAACCAATTGAATTTTGGTTTGGTCATGGCTATGGCATTATGGCTATGTCACGTCTAATTTAAGCTTTATCATCGGAAGTGTATGAAATTGTATAAAAAAAAGGATGTATTTTGACCGGCATTCACAAAAAAAAAATGCAATTTCTCATTTTAGCTCTTTAACGAAATAAAACTTTAGACACTCATTCAAGGAAATTTGTTCTTTTTGAAAAACCTATTTTTTATTGGATAATTTTTTATTGTTATTTTAAAAGACAAAATTATTGCAAAAATCATTTTCTTCTTTAATTTGTTGCGACCACTGCTGTGCTGTTTGCAATATCTGTGTCGAATGCGGCTGTTGTTGATTATTTTGTGTTTGCTGAATTTCCTGCTGCTGATTCCTTTGCTGCTGTTGCAACTGTTGCTGCTGTTGACTTACTTGTTGCATTAAATCTTCCGTATTGAAGATGATCATGTGATCAGTATTTAAAAGACCAGCTGCGGATAAGTCATTGGCTTGAGTTGTCACTACAGAATTTAAAATCTGATGTTCCTGTTGCTGGTCATCCGCATTTAGGTCTGCTGCGGTGCAATATGTATTAGAATTAGTTTTGCGGAAATTGCGTAAGCTTTCATGCTGTTCTGATAGAGAAAACGACGTGGGCGATGATGAAGTTATTGTGGACGATGTAACCGTTGGTGTTGTTGATGTTGTGCTGGAGGCCAAGGAGCCTGAGTTGGTTAAAGCCAAAATATTGCTGTTATTTACAAGATTTTTTAAAGAATTTTTATTAGCATAAGTACGCAAAACCGGCTTAATAGGCTCGCCTTTCGTTTGAAACTCAATAAAGTCTTTAGAAATTTGTTTGCAATTTGTAGAAGTAGTATCGTTAGAAGCATTGGAAGTATTGCTATTAATACTATAGGTAATGAAATTAAGGGAATTTTGTGTGTTAATAGCGCCACTATAACCTAAGGCAAGAAAACATTAGTTGAAAAGGATTAAAAGACAAAAATAAATAAGAGTTCTGTTAAAAATAGTTTGAGTTTTATTATTTTTTATTTATTTTGATTTGTAAATTGAACAAAAGGAAATTAAAAACAATTTAATAAGCTTAAAATTTATATAAATTATAACTAATAAATATTTAAACAAAATAAGCAATAAAATTTAATTTGAAAATTAAAATTAATATGTATGTATGTGTATATGTGTCTGCTATGCAAGATAATATATTGTTTAAAATATTGGTAAATAGATGGCAAAATTATTAGTGGTAAGTGTAGGTAGATTCATTTTAGGGTGAACGTAAATATTTAAAAAAATAAAACAAATATGTTTAACAATCTTAATAAAACAAAATGTGTGCTCTACGTTTTGATTCATGTCTTACGAATATCACTGGAAGAGTCATCCTGCAATATAGAACTTTCGCTTAAAAGATTGCGATCACATTTTGTGGCCTAAAATAGATGAAAAATATACATACATATGTATGTACATAGGTGCATATTACGTAAATAAATAAAAGTATTTGAAAAGGTATTTATAAGCATTTTTTTTTAATTTTTCTATTGTGTAGAGAGAGCATCAAATATCATTTCTGAAAGAAATTTATCGTATATGATTTTAGGTATTTATAAGCATTTTTTTAATTTTTCTATTGTGTAGAGAGAGCATCAAATATCATTTCTGAAAGAAATTTATCGTATATGATTTTAAAAATGTCTGTAAGACCATTATTGATTTTAAAATCACATGTAATTTGAAGCCGTGCGATTTTCAGAACATGCCTGTGTTCGTTTGGAATTAATAATTGTTGATTTAAATATTATTTTTCATCATTTTATTTAAGGGTAGATTTTGTAAATACAAACTTTTTTTTTTTTTTTTTGATGAACATATCTTTATGCTCCCGTGGTAGAGAAATCGGATTTTGTTCCGAGTTTTGTATTTTTTATAGTTTTTTTAAGTTTTGAAAATTTACAAGCCACCAGCCACAAATAATTCGATATTTCGGAATCTATTAAGTGGATTCGAAAACAATATACTGTCGTTTGAAAGCGATTTTTTTACAAAATTTCGAATTAGAACTGATGGAAAGAAACAGATGTCAAATTTGGGTTCAGCGTCGTAAGTAATACTAGATATACCAAACGGACGACATAATCGTCCGTATTCTAGATGTAAATAATTATATTAAGATTCAAAGAAAAATTATCTAAACGTCCTAAAAAATTCATTAAAACAGTCACACAATATGCATACATATTTACATAAACAATAATTCGTACATAAAATTAAAAAAAAACCAGAAACAAAATCCCTTTATTAAAGCTACTTCAATTTATTGAACTCTCTTCCTATAAGTTTTATGGCTGTCATACAATAACAAATAAGAGAAAAAAAATTGGAATAGCAATAGCAAATACTGCAAATACACACACTCACACACACACGTTTTGTTTCATTTTTAAGTGTAAGCTAACAAATGCGTGTGTACTATGTTTGCATGTAGTAGTAGCAACTTTAAACACTTATAGCTCCCAAAATACTAAACCAATTTCAATAAAATATAGATTCTGCACATCTGTACAGAAATTCCTTTAAAATGATATAAATCTTTCCAAAATCGGTGCAGTAGTTCCGGCGTAAAAGGGATTACAAAGAACGTGTTCGCCTATTAATTATATAGATAGATAAGAAACAAATTGCAAACTATGCGGCACTAAAAGTTTTATGTCGGGCTATTATTTACCTTGTATTTAGAAAATCAAAACTACAAACGATTAGCCGATGATATTTACACGACAAATTTGTATTACGACAAAATTTATTGTAATACATTTATTGTTAATCTAAATATATAAAAAACAACAAAAAATTAAAAATTGTAAAAACCCCTGAATATATAGATGTGATATCTTCTAAGCGGCTGGACCGTTTTTCTTAAAATATAGCTAAGAACCTTTTCGATCAAGCCACCTGTCAAACAGAAAAAACTAAATCAAAATTGGTTCAGCCGTTTGGTCTGAACGTGGACTCGTACAGACACACAGATACACTACAAACTTATAACACCTCTCTTTTTTTGGTCGGGGATTAAATAGAGGCATCCTCCCTATAATAAAACATTAAATTTCACATCAACAATTTATGATAAACGTAACAAAAAAAAAAAACAAATTATAGATAAAATAAAAAAGTGGGTCAACACCGGACTTTTGTTAAAAAGATGCAATACTGCCTGGACATCCTAAAAAAAGAGGACAGTTGTCCGTAGAAAAGAGGTCGAATGGCTACGGTTGCCACAAACGCAGATTATCTTCATTTTGCAGATTTTTACTCTCCAAAAAGATGAAATGCAGATTTGAAGATTTTTGGCAAAAAAATGCAGATTTTTAACTCCGATAATATGGGAACTTTTATTAACATTTGTTCTCATATTGTTATTACCTTTTGTTATTAAAGAAAAAGTAACTTTGGTAAGCTTCTGAAAAAATATTAAAAGTAAAACGAGACGTCTTCAAATATCGAAAATATTTTCAGTCAGGTGAACTTGAATAAAAGAAAAGTTCGTTATTGTTTGCATTTCGTTTCTGCTTAAGAATTTTATCAGTAGATATCCATATGGACATTTAAACAATTGAATTTGTAATTTGTTTCGTTATTGTATATACATACTTACATATTTATGTTTTTTAATAAAAAAAAATTGGCATATTCTGCATAATACGACAAGCTTTAATTTAAAATGCAATACAATTTCGCTGAAAAACTTTTTAGTAATACCTATCTTTGTACTCCATATTTGACATTTATTTCCGGTTTATGAACTCAGTGAAGCACTTCAGGAACATTTTTCCATGTGCAGCGCAGTGATTCGTTTACGAACAGGCCCAATATTCATGTAACACATGTAGATTACATATGTATGTATGTACATTTTTTGAATACATTTTTAATTTGTTTGAATAAAATATAAAAAAGTTGTATTAAAAAAATGCTTTCAAAATTGTCTTTTAAGATTTTAAAAATAAGATGCGTAGGTATTTTTTAGTGAAAAATTTTTAAATTTTCCAGATTTTATCCCTAAAATTTCTGGCAACAGTGGTCGGGGGGTCTACTCTGTATGCGGAATCAAAAGAAAATGCATTCGAGTTTACATGTTAAAAACATACAAGTTCTTTTCGAATTACACAGTAGGCCTCCTCACTATAGAAAAAGTCGAGACGTTTGGTTTCGTAGGTACTTACCTCCCTATATTTATGCAAATACACCGACAACGGCTCTACATAATTATCAAAACCTAAATTTGCAAACGCGTACAGCAAATCATCGCCATTTACTGTCTTACGATTTTCCGATATGCTACGTTCTATAGCTTCCGATGTAATAAATGATATGAACTCGGAAACACATTCCTGTATGCATTCACGGGCATCTTTAGCTATTTTACCATTTTCGGGCACAGGAATTTTCATTATCTTTATAATATTACATATTGGGAGGAATCGATCTTGCTCTCTTAGCATATAACTGGAGTGTGTTTGGCGATTGTCCGAATCCTCATCTAAACCGCAAAATGATAAAATTGTGTACTTATTCCTAATTGTATGTACATGTTTGTAACTCACCAGCCGACATTTCTTCATCTTCCCGTTTTATATAATCATTAACATACTGTTGTGTGTCGTTGTTAGAAGACATTTTTATTGTTTTTAAACTAAATTTCACGTTAAAATTTTGCTACAATTCTAATATATCCAAAATAAAACATATGTATATAGAATGTAAGTATGTATAAATAAAAGAACAAACTTGATATACTAATTGTCAAACAATTTCTTTTGTTTTCACTTTGTTTTTCTCTTATTTGTTCACTTTACAGCACTACAAAAGGCCACTTAAAAGGTGTATTCGTTAACGAATATCTCAGCTGTAAAACACCATATGGTAAAATTTACTCTAGTGTCAAAATCCAAGTATTTGAAATTGAGTGGAGGTAGAATTTTGGAATAAACTCATTAGCGATTTCACCTTTAAAAAAAATTCCAAGAAATAAAACACGGTTGGAATATTTTACAAAACAACACAACCCTTAAATCTATAAAAACCTTAAGACCTTTTTAAGTAGCGCTTAAATATGAAAATATTTTAAGGTAATTTTTTTAATCTCAATCAATTCTCCTTATGTGGCTTATGCATTAATTTTTTCATATTCAAATATTACGTATTTTTTTATTTTACGTTTGTTTGGTTTTGAAAAACAATCACTCATCTTGCATAAATAAATTTTCTACCACAGCAGAGTTGCCTTGGTTTTAATTAATTCGTCAAAGTTATAATACATTTATTGCAAGTTTAAATAATGTCTTCTTTATTAGCGAGAATACAAGTCTTTGATAAGAATTTATTCGTATTAAGCATATATAGCTCTTATGATGTAATTTTCTTATTTAATATTTTGCGGCAACCTATTTTGCTTTAACAGTCATTTTCAACGAGCCTATTTAATACAACCATGTGTAGGAACGCGTTTTTCATTCTCTTTTGTAATACTTTTCCTTGAGACGGCAACCATTTGACATTCTTTGACATTCCTTTTAACGATCTATACGATCTTTTCATCGTGTTATTATCGTTTAGAGTGGTTGTAATTTTTTAACAGTAATTTGCCTCACTAAAATAAAAATACAAATAAATAAAATATAATTTCATAGCAAATTATTAAAAGTTTATGAAGAATACAATATATATAATCTAAGTGCATGATAAATAAACTAAAAAATGTTGGCTGCCATAAAAATTAAGGAAGAGCCTCTCGATGAAATTGAAGATTCGCAGGAAACATTCAATCAAGAAGAAGCTTTTATAAAGCAACAAACTAATGGTAAGTGGTAATTCGAAAGTAATAAGGGATGATTTTTCGTTAATTGGTATAATTATATGAAATAATTGTATTTTCCCAGCCCTATTGTTCAAGTATGTAAATAAATAAAATGACGGTAATCCATATTATGTATTACATTTTGACAATTTTCTTTGCTTTGAAAGAATACGGACAACAAGGCAAACGCAAGAAGAACCTTTATAAATGGCTTTGTTTGTGTGTATTTGGCGTCGATTTAGCAGTATACCAGCGTTTAAATGATCATTAAGAGTTTTGCATTGTTTTGTTGTTGTCGTAATTCATTTTGTTTCTCTATATCATATGTAGGTATTTTTTTTCAATCTTGCGCACTTTTTCTGTTTTGTTTCCCTCCTTAGTTTGTTTACACAATACAAAAAGTACAACTCTGTTAGAAAAAGAAGATGCATCGAGCTGCCATACTATTAGTAGATATAAAAATTTGCACTTTTCCACGTACGCTAAGGTTACACGAACAAGATTTCCATTAAGTTTTTCACATATACTGTGTCTCGTTTTGGTAAATTGTGAGAAGTTCTCGCATCGAGAAAAATTAAATATTTATATATTGATTGTCCTATTTTACGCTGCAGCGACACGTTCAATAAATAGCTTTCAATATCATCACATATACTGTTTGTCAAAATTTCTTTAAATTGATAGCTGTTGCACAAATTGATAGTCAATTTCATTTTTTAAATGCCACCGACGAAGAAACAACTCAAATTTGTAGCTTCAATCAATGTGTGCTGTGACCAGCCGCTCAAATTGAAAATTTAATTGCCATTTAAATGGATAGGTGAAATTGATAGCAATCTTGTTTTCAATTTAAAAAGTTTGAGTGTGAAGTAAAAAAAGTGTGAGTGTATTGAAAATTGAATGGAACTGAAAGGCAAAAATTGAACGTGTGGCCCCCAAGTTACACAGGGTTAATCATTAAAAACTTTCATAAACTTACAAAAATATCAACAAATATAGTTTTTGTTCGTACTCATCTTGTGTTTCACAAGATGTTAACAAATGTTTCGACTCGAAAGCTTCTCACATTCGTTACGAAAACGAAGCACTGGTTGCCAAAAGTCACTCAAATTGAAAGCTATGACGTAGGCTCCATACAATTTCATAGCAATTTTATTTTCAACATGTCGCCACACATTGTAATTATTATTGCATTCACAAATATGTATATATATTTTAATTAAATATTTTTTTTGGGCGTAATATAACATTATTTGAATAAATGAGCAAAAAAGTACTTAGGTTATTAACTTTTTTTCCATTTGAGGAGTCTTGTAAAATTTTTCATAATTCTTATCCCAAATATTTCTTCATAATTTCGTTTTCCGGTTTTGACAAGCAAACGGTAAGTATACAATTTTTTTTACTTGTCTTCCAATGTTATAGAAACATTTATATCATATATCATTAGCTGAAATGCAAAATCAGTTAAATACACTTTAAAATTTTATAGGAGACCGGAAAAACGAAATTATTCAAGTGACTGAAGTAAAGTTTATTTATTTTCATGTACAATTCGACTGATCAATATAATAGAGGTTAGAAAATTTTTAGAGACTTGTGTTTCGATTTGATACAAAATAATTAATTAAAAATGCAATGTGGAATCTTTTGCTAGTTATGTGATATTTTCAAAACATGTATTACAATTATTTTCCTTTGTTTTGGTGGTGACACGTTAAATTTTTGCCTTCCGATTCCTCAAAATTTGCAATACACTAGATTTCTTTCCATTTCACCAATTTATTTAAAAGGCAATTGTATGTTCAATTTGGACAGCTGATTGCAGTAGCTTCTTTGTGGGAGGCATTTATACAACAATAAAATTGATTATCAATTTGTGCCGCTGCATTCAATTTCAATAAATTTTGCCACGCAGTGTGAAGAAATTGAAAGTGATATATTGAAAGTGTAGCTGCAGCGTGAATGAAATTAGTTTGAACTCATTCTTTCTTGTGGCATCTCTACTAGACACTGTAATGGCTGTGATGTCAACAAAGAACCGTTATATCAAGAAAACATTAATTTTGTTGTGGTATGGTGCGATTGAATTACATTCTATAAACATAAATTAAATTTAATATTACTAATATTTCAAATGTGTATTTTAATGAGTAAATACAAATACTGCAATAAAATTATTATAATTTGATACACTTTTAGCTGAAGTTGGGGAGCAATCCGTGCCATCTAATTTTCGCATTGTGGAGGAAAAAGACAGCATAATTACCGTTAGTGCCGCCGACATGAGGTCTGATGATGAAATGCGTTTCATCGATTCCATAAACAACTGTGATGTATGAAATTTGTAATAATAATAGTTCGGAATTTTGTTTTAACTTGTTGCATTTCTTGTAGCCAAACAAATTCAGGGGTGTGTGTTCGAAATGTCTGAAGTTTTTCACAAATCGTGCTCAATTTTTAAAGCATACTAAACGCAATCATTGTGTGACGAAACAGAAGTGTCCCGTATGCCCGGTGACATTCATTGATGCCACCTCTATGTTAAACCATTTAAATTTACACCGGGAGAACTTTTTCTTTTGTTCCCTTCACTGCGGCGCAAATTTCGCTACATTACCTTTGTGTGAGGACCATGAGTTAAAGGAACATAAAATTGTAAGTTAACAAATTGTATTAATATCTATACATGCTAAACAAATCCTATTGATTACGTTTTTTTGTAGCAAGCCACACCAAAAATTCGGTATAAACATTTTTGTTCATTTTGCCGTGAAGGTTTTAAAACTGAACTCCAAATGCATGTTCACTGGCTGCAACAAACCCAGGGCTGCGGCAAATTAATGCAAGATGTTGTACTACATTCCACTAACGTTGCAAACAATTATGATGACCACATCAATAAGTCCAAAAATCTTTTTTTAGACAAACAATTACAATCACCCACAACAAATTCCGTATCAACCATACCCATCACAAAACTTAGATTGAAATATGACACGACTTCAACAGATCGAACAAATAAAAGACAAAATAGCAATGACTATGAGGATACATCCAAAAAACGTTTGAAAACGTTTGAGAAAATAAAATCTGAAACTGAATCTAATCAATTGCCTATAAATTTTGGGTCAGATATTAAAATAAAAGAAGAACCAGCAGATGATTATGAAAGTACTATAACTTCACCTTTAATACCTGAAGTCATCATAAAGACAGAGGAAGAAGATAAAACAGAGGAAAACGAAAAGATTTGCGAGAAACGCCCCATGACGAACTTAATAATAAACAATATGATTGGGCCCGAGTCAAACGGTAAATTTATACCAATTGAACAGCTTGTCACTTCGGAAAATATGAAAATTGAGCCTCGTTCTCAAATGAAAACTTTTTCTATTAATAGTTTGGTTAATTCCAATATACATGGTAAAATAATTAATGTGAACAGCAGCCAGATCTCTCCTGTCTTGCAAACAATTAACAATAACACGGACACCATAAATGGTAAAATAATTAATGTGAACAACAGCCAGAACTCTCCCGTGTTACAAACAATTAACAATAACATGAGCAACATAAATGGTAAAATAATTAATGTGAACAACAGCCAGAACTCTCCTGTCTTACAAACAATTAACAATAACATGAGCAACACAAATGGTAATAGTTCCATAAACAAAACAATTAAAAAGATTAATGAAGGTAGCTTGCGATTAGTTAAGATAGCACCAGCGCCGTTGCCTGTGACCAATAAATCTTTTGGAAATTTAAACTTCACAAATATCAAAAAATGTAACACGAGCACTATATTGCCTATTAAATTGGCCAATGGCGATATTAAACCCCTGCCCAGAAGTGGTTTACAAATTATAAAATTTTTGCCAAACACTCAATTCATAAGCATGAAAGTTAACAATAACAACAATAATTTATTAGGCAATAAACAGCCTTTGGTGCTAAAATTAAAAAATCCCACAGTCGAAACTTCTAACAGCAATAACGCATTAGGAGGCAAACCTCCTGTAGTCTTTAAATTACAATCTTCACAAACTGCAGCTGGACAAATAACAAGCTTAGTTTCAACCTCAACACTTCCTATCATATCAAACTCAACACCTAAAACAGTAGCATGCAATACATCAAGTCTTAACAACAGTGCAGTTTCCATTAAATTGAATTCCCTTGAACAAAACACCACCATTGATGCAGAAGACTTTAAGAAACTCCAAGCTGAGGCCCTTATTAAGGCTGAAGAACATCGCAAAAATTTTTATATATCCAAAACTCGTTTAATGATAATCGAAAATATTCCAGAGAAAAAACAATTGATTGATAATATGAAACAACAAATAGCTGAGGTGGAAACTAAAACAACTGAACAGATCCAAAGCAAACCCGGGGGAAATTTCATTTTAAACACCAAGCAGACTGATGAACCGGTTTCATTGTATTTGCCCATTTTAACCACTATGGATGTAACGCTGGTACAGGCTCGCTATAAAAATCCTAATTACAATTACAAATGGATTTGCCCATACTGTTTAAAGGATTATGAAATTAAAACTGCTCTCAAAATGCACTTGATCAAAGCGCATAATTTAAATTCTCGTGATATGGAAAAAATTAATGTACAGGCGAAGCCCTATTTAATTGATGGTAAGTATGTAATACAATTTTTTTAAATCTTAAGCTAATTCTTCATTAGAGAAGGAAATGTATTTAATTTGGAATAAGGTTGTATAGTTAGTTATCTTTATTAAAAAAAGTGTTCATAATTTTTTTTTAATTAACTATTGAAAACGTAATTTTTAAAAAAATCTAATATTTGCTAATAAAGTAGCGACTAATATTTTGGTATAAAAGAAAGCTATTCTTAAATAGTAAAACAAGTAAATCCTAAATGAATATTATTTGCGTCAAAGAACATTCGCAACGATAATTTTATCGTTAGTCCCAGTTGTGTTTCTTTAATATATGTATGTATATTTTGTTTAAAGTATTCGGAAAAAGTTATTTATTAAATATTTTTCTTTAATGCACTTAAGTTATAGACGAAGTCGTTGAAGATATAAAACCCGAAATTAAGGAGGAACCACTTTCGCAGGATTCTCAGGATTCTCAGTCAATGGAAACATATAAAATTGTGGATACTACATCGCCATCGTCACCAAAACTTCTTAAACTAACAAACATAAAACAGCAGAGAGGACGTTATGTTTGTGAGAAATGCGGTCGTACATGCTCTTCCAAGACAATGCTTAACGATCATATTTTGGCCAATTGCAGTCGTGAGCCACAATATGGATGCACAGAATGTGACAAGAAATTTTTTTCTCATGGAACTCTACAATGTCACATGACCATACATACGGGTGAATTGCCTCACAAATGCAATTATTGCGATAAACGTTTTCGTACCAGGGGACAAGTAAAGGTACACCATCGAACACATACAGGGGAGAGGCCATTCTTCTGTCAGGTAAGCGTGAATAACATAAATTATTTAGAAATATTTCTCTTTATTTTAGAAAAATACTTTGTTTAAAATTAAAGGTCTGCTCTCAACGCTTTACGCACCGTGAAACTTTGATAGCACATTTGTCACGCCACATAGGCATGAAACGTTATAAATGTTATGGCTGTGATAAACATTTTTCCTGCATAAGTGCCTTAAAGACACATCGCGAGATACGTGCTGACACCTGTGGCCGAGTTAAATTTAATCCTCGTGCTATTGGCCCTCGTGTTCGTGTCATACGTGGCAATGTTATATTTGAACCTCAGCCAGAAATTAATCCCTATCTAAAGTCTGAGGATCCAAAAAATGTATTGTCTGAGTTACAAAATCACTCTGAGGATTCGAAAATTGAATTGCAAAGCCAATTTGAGGATAGCAAAAGTGATTTGCTTCAAATACAAAAATTAGCGTGAATCATCATAGTCATCTTAATAACAAAAAGAAAAAAATCAAAAAAAAAAAAAAAAAAGAAAGACGATATTTTTTACAACAACAGCAAATTTTTTCTTTTGTTAGTTTTAAAGGGAATGCTAAATGACTTTGTTATTTTATTTAAGCTTCTTGCGCGTTTATTTTTGCTAAGAAAAAGCAATTGGAACGTTATGTTAAAATTAATTTTAATGTGTAAAATATTTCAAAACTTATAAAGAATAAGTTTTATGTTATGCGGAATGAATGAAATTCACTTTTAACTCTATATATGCACGAACATACATCATACATCCATATACATATGTGCGTACATAAATATGTATGTATCTCCTAACTATTTTTAATTTAGATTTGTAAATTTTCCCTTTTTTAATTTTAAATATGCTTGAGCTTGTTAATAAAATTTAAAATAAAAAGAGAAACCTTTTTAAACATTTTTTTTTGTTTTTTAAATTTCGACAAATTCTATGCATAAGAAGATACAAAAAATTTTCTACTGCACATCTACGTCAACAGAGAGTACAAATGAGTGTTTGTTGTAAAAAGTGTGTGTGAGGAAGAGAGAGAGAGAGAGAGAGAGTGAGAGCACTTTCCATGCACAAACGTATGTACTTTGTTTACAACACATATTCTATGTCTGCATCACACAAGCAGAACTTTGGTTCGTCCGCCATATTAGATTTAAAATTACGGTAATTTATTGTTTGCAGGGATGGTAATTGCTATGACTTTTAAAATTAAAATCAAAGGATAATAGGTATTTTTTTGATTTTTGTATTTTTGAGCAGAAATAATTGCTATTTTTTATATTTATTTTTTTCGAAAGGAGATAATTGTTATTTGATAATTTTTACTTTATCGAGCAGAAATAGAAGTTATGTCGTGAATTTTTATTTTATCGAGCAGAACTAAAAATCATATCTGATTTCTACTTTTTCAAACAAAAATGAAAGTTACATTGTGATTAAAAATAGTTCAACCATATTTTTTCCATTGGAAAATCCCCGACAATTCCTTTCACTTGATACCCACATAATAAAAGTGATAAAAAAAATACTGGATCGCTACCATGCTTTTTTTTTGTAGGCTGAGGAATCTTCACTACCTCAATACAACTTTCTGCAAAACTAGTTTTTTGAGTTATGTCTCTGTTGCAATAAAGGAGCGATATGTACACTTATAATAGATCTCTCTGTATCTTATCTTATCTTAAGTATATATGTATGTATAGTAGTGTGTATGAAAATGATTTATACCACTTCCAAATATAACAACTCATAAACAAAGATGTAGGCATAAATACATACATGTGTATGTACATTTATTTCCTTCTAATGCTAAAAAATTATAGTATAAATAAAATGAAAAAAAATTAGTTGGCCTAGTTAAGTTCTTGTTTTAGAACGGATCCCTGGTAATTCAACGTACTTAATGTATTTTAACAAAGAAATTCAGTTATTTTGCTTGACTGTACTAAGTCTGATTGTAGACATACGATCAGGCTATATTAAGATTCCCTTTGTTAGGGAAGAAGGAGTGTTTTTATCTAAAGGTAAATAATTTAACAAAATGTCCAGTCCATTTTATTTCAATTCATAAAATGATCTATTATTTTTATAGGAAAGATTAAATGTGACAACATAATATGTCCGAAGAAGACGGATCGTTGTTATTTTTTGAAACATTATGATGCCGACAATTCCATTGCACAACGTACAAACATTTGCTATTCCAAAAACAACACGATTTTAGCTCAAAATATTACTTCGTCGAATAGTATCCGCTTTGATCTAGATCTTGAATTCTCTCTTACACGTAATGATACCTACGTTATCGATTACATCGGGCCAAGTCGGAAACCAGTGAAAGATATAGGAGAAAGAAAAGAAGAAGAGTATGAAGAGGAGGTTGAATATGACAATGAAGAAGATAATGAAGCTGAGGATGAATATGATAATGAAGAAGAGTATGAAGATTAGAATGAAGTTGAGAGAAGAAGAGGATGCATAAATTGTACTACAAACATACATATCGTCACCTTAAATGCAAACGGACGTAACTACACTTTTATATTATTTACAGGAGAAACCAAAAATAATAAAGGATTATTGAAAATTTTCTTCGAAAGTTACTTGTAGTATGGATACTTATATGTTTTCAACCATTTATTTCCTTTTTAAATATATTTAAGATTTTATGTTAGTTACGCTCCTTGCAATAAAAAAGAGATGCTTTTGTAATTACGTACGTTTGAATTTCTTTAATAAAGTCGTAATTTTTGATCGCAGAAGTCCAAATATTTGCGTGAACATGTAGTTTGATAAAATGAACCATAATACTGTGATACACAAAAAATATTCAGGGATTCTAATGTACCAATTCTATTTTGTTGGAGTCCATGGATGACGAAAATACCGTTGGTTTTTTTAGGTCACTTCATAAACTGATTTTATAACGGTAAATGTAGTGAAAAACGGGGTTTCTTAGATTTTCCGTTGTAACTTCTTTGTTTCCCAACGGATTTCTTTTAACTTTTCGTTGGTGAAAAGAATCGAATATTATCTTTCAATAAAGATATAGTTTTTGTAAATCGACTAAGAAATGGCTAAGTTACAGTAGTTGAAGTTAACAAAAAATCCATTAAAAAGTATTCTTTTGTAACTCATAAGCAACTTATAGCCTGAGGAAAACAAAAGAATACTTTTTTAATTGGTTTTTTGTACACTTCAACGACTGTAACTTAGCCATTTCTTAGTCGATTTACAAAAATATATCTTTATTGAAAGATAATATTCGAGCCTTTTAACCAACGAAAAGTTAAAAGAAATCCGTTGGGAAACAAAGAAGTTACAACTGTTTAAAACTGAAAAGCTAAGAAACCCCGTTTTTCACTACATTTACCGTTATAAAATCACTTTATGAAGTGACATAAAAAAACCAACGGTATTTTCGTCATCCATGGACTCCAGCAAAAAAGAATTGGTACATTAGAATCCCTGAATATTTTTTTTCTCAACTTTTGTAGCACAGTGTAATCAATCAAAAACTCGATTTCGAATTTTTATGTAGTTAAGTCCGTTTGCATTTAAGGCGACGATATAATACATTTGTATGTAAGTACCAAGGCAAAAAAAAAATTAAAAAGAAAACCAAAAAAAAAAGCCAAGGCGGATTGAACCCCAGATATCCATTACATGTACATATGTACATATGTACATATGTATGTATGTATCTGTGTAGTCTAACTTTGATAGAAAAACAGCGTATAAGCTAATACAGTTTTTACTAATAAAACACATGCAGTTTTTTTTTAACTTTGAAACCGAACCCTGAACTGAACGTACATTAATTTTTTATTTTGGATAACCCGAACCTGAACCCATTTTTTTCATGGTTTCAGTCCCTGATTTTTATCTAACTCACCCTAAAAAAAGGTAGACAAAAAGTGGCAAGGCAGTCGAAAAAGTGGAAAGACTATCGAAAAAGTGGCAATTTGCCACTTTAGTCGGTCATCCGGTCACCAAAATTCAATTGGTTTCTATGGTGAGAGTTATGGCGTTATGGCGTCTCTCTCTCACTCTCACTATAGAAACAAATTGAATTTTGGTTTGGTTATGGCTATGGCGTTATGGCTATGTCACGTCTAATTTAAGCTTTTATTACCAATACAGTGTGGCGCAATTAGTATGTCCTTGTATTTCAATTAGTTGAAAAAATAGGCAAATTTAGCTTATTATCTACCAGGGAAACCGCAAATATGCAATTGCCAGTTTTTCTTGTGTGACACATTAAAGCGGGAACAAGATATTTATCCGATTAATTTTTTTTATGAATTTTGACATCGATTTGTTGGTGCATGTTTTACCCTTTAAAGCATGTTTTTGCATATATCAGTCTTACAACCATATTTTTAGCATATTTTATAAATTTTTAGAGCTTAACTTACGCTTTTCGGGCATATTTTGATAATTAATAAAAAAATAAAATACTGGTTACAAATACTGGTAACAGCTACATATTACAATGGTGCTGCCACTGCGTTTGTTTTAGATTTTCAGTGTTGCTGTAATTTTCAAGCGAGGTGCTGGGCAACTCCTGCAAAATGTTGCGATTATTAGCCAAATTGTTTCTAATATGGTTTGTGTCTTTGCTAAAAGGTTCGTGCCTTTGACAAGTGATTCGTTGCAGAAGCTAAAGGTATCTTTGCTAACTAATATTATAAATGCGAAATATAGACCTGCGTAAATAGTCTTGAAATGTAAATACGTCTTGTTTTTTAAATATATTCTCGTGGCTGTAGAATGCTAAACCATTAATAAATGCTGTCGCATTATAAGCAAAGCACCATAGATGCATTTGTGTGCGTGTATATGAGTGCTAACAAGCAATGTCGTCAAGACTTCTTGTTATGAACAAACAGTCACCAAAGTAGTGTTGATACGTGTATGCTTGTTATTTTCCATATTGTACGTTTGAGTGTGTGTGTAAGATGTAGATGGTAAGCTATTATGTGTTTAAGGGAGGTTTTTTTTAAGCAAGCGCACACAACTAATGTAAATGCATGTGAACGTTTGTTTGTGTGCAGAAAAATAAAAGAGCATACATACAACGTGTGTGTGTATGTACATGCATGACGCTTGTATACGCGCCCATGCGTAGAAAGAAGCAAGCATCACAAATTTTTCAGTCACGAAGTATTTTCTTCTTTGCTCCTATACTTGCAATAACTGAAACAAGTTCTTGCAAACAGTGTTGCTTAGCGTTTGTTTTAGAAGACTTCGCTGTAGTAAAGCATTTGAAAAATCCCTCATGTCTTGAAAGTTCTTATAAATGGTCTTGTGCAGGACTTTAATGCGAAAGTAAATTCAATGGCGCGTAGTCATAGTCAACACAAAGTACACTTTAAGAAGTTAAAACCAGTATTACCATACAAAATACTGGTTTTAACTTCTTAAAGTGTACTTTGTTTTGACTATGACTACGCGCCATTGTTTGTTTATCACGCTTTAACGGCTAAACCACGGATGTAATAATTTAGAACATAGATAGATCTAAGTCTAGACGGACACATAAATTATATGTTTTTTTTTAAACTAGGAGAGTGAGGGAGGGTAAGGGGAAATTTCTGCTTCTCAGAAACTATCTTACAGATTTTGATGAAATTCAAAATATAGATAGATCTGAATCCACAATAAGACAAAGGGCTATTCACTTTTTCAATAATAGGAGAATGAGGAGGGGAGAGCGGTAATTTCTTTCTCTTTGAAACTATGTATCTAACCGATTTTGATGACATTCAAAACATGGATAGATCTGCGTCTGGAAGGACACAAACGCTATATATTTTATAAAAAATAAGCCCGCTGTGGGGTAAGGGGCTATTTCCAAGGTAAGTAAATCGGAAGGAACTACGTTTCTACCCGTTCGTTCCTTTTTTGTCTTATTTTATATGCAAATGATGTAAAACTTTTGAATTAAAAATATATTTTCCCTTACAAATAAATCAATTTATTTTATTTTTAAGAGCATATTTTGTTGAGTTTTTATTGCATATTTTCAAGTTTTTAGTGCATATTGAATGCACATACAACAATTTTTCTTAGAGCATATTTCTGGTTTCCCTGCTTATTACTTATAACTTTATTTCAGTGAGCCGACGAAAATCGGTTCAGTGAGCCTTAAGCACATCTAAAATGCATTTAGTTGTTGTTCAAGTATGTAACTCCTCAGTAGATTTCAAATATAATACATAATTTGGAATATACGGGAACTCCAGTACGAATATTTGCACATCACATATCATCAGCTCATTAGTATATTTATATGTAAGCGGTTATTCCCTTTTTTATTGCTTTAAGAATAAAATTATCGAATTCACACTGTAATTCAAAATCAAACAACAAATATGTATGTACATAGAATTTTTAATAGAAACCCAAAACGTGCTTATACATTTAAGGTAAAAAATTTTGAAATATTTAAATAACAATGATTTAAAGTAAGACTAACAATTTAACATGATAGAACAATAAAAATTTTAAAGTGGCTATTTTAAAAATATAATTTTTGTTTTTGTGCTATAAAATGCCATAACAATTTTCGCTATTAGTTCAGTAATTATTTCAAATTGGAAAAAGTTTGGTCCTGTCAAGCGCAACAATATTTTAAATAAAAAAAAAAATAAACCGAAATTACTTGGATTTACTTAAAAGCGAAACGATATTGGTGACATACGGTTATGTTCTGTATTTTACGTGAAATTAATCACCGGTTTCCACAACCCAAATGGTCGAATTGAGTATAAAATTTATATGAAAAGCACTAATTTTTTTTAGAGTGATTTTCATGCTAATTATCCAGAACAGCCGCCAGCCTGACTTGTGGAAACAAGGTGTAAAACGTTCGGAATTGCAACAGCATTTTTAAGTTTCACATTGAATACAGAATATACTCTATATGTAGTTCTAAAAATAGATTGCAAAATAATTTTACATTTCTTTATATATGTATATATTTTAAGGAATTAATTTTAACAAAATCCGAACAGTGATGCATCAGCATGCTATTCGTTTTTAATTTGGATAATATGGCAAATAACGTTTGAAAGGTTTATACCATTTTAACATAAAAATTAATTTGAAAGGCAAAAACATGCCTTGAACAAATAACAACATCTGGTAAAATTATACAGAGGAGCCAGGTTATAACGAACACCGATAATAACGATTATAATATAACGATTATAATAATTCCGCTCCAAACAGTTCTGCGTTTATAATTCATACAAATTAGTATTCGCTTATAACGTATAGGGTCTTTCAATAAGAGGTCTCATAAAAAACGATTATTTTTAATCGTCGGATGTTTATTTAAGGCTAGGATTCACTATCCTACACAATCGTGCGATTTTGAGAAAATACCACCCTGGTATGATGGAGTTTGTGATGCAAATTTTTAAAAGACAATAACAATTCATCAGATCAGAGTTGTGCAGGGTGTCTGGTAGCAAAAATTTATATTTTCAAACTTAAATAAAAAAACGTAATAATGGACACAAAGTTTTATTAAGAGCATTGAACGATAGAATGGCAATGCGCATTTTATTTTTTAAAGAGTATGTCATTCAGATGTCTTTCGTCAAGTTGAACACACTGTTCAAAACGGAGCCTTGTGTTCTGCTCCACACGCTGCAGTAAACTTGGTTCAAGTGAGCTGATTTCTCGACGAATATTTTCCTTTAAGGCCACAAGATATTGGGGATTGTCATTATAAACCCTCTCTTTGAGGTAGCCTCATAAAAAAAATACATGGGAGTTAGATCGGGCGACCTCGGTGGCCATGGGATGTCCCCAAAGCGACTGATCAGTTGTTGGGGGAAATTTTCCCAAAGCAAATTCATCGAAGCTCTGGCTGGGTGTGCAGTTGCCCCATCCTATTGAAACCACGTGTGCGAACAGTACGATAGATGAGCACGCAGGTTTGGCAAAAAGAATTCCGTAATCATGGGTCGATAATTTTCACCGTTGACATTCGTCGCCTGGCCTCTAGAATTTTCGAAAAAAAAAAAATGGTCCAATTATCTCATGCGTGAATAAGGCACACCAAACAGTTACCCTGGGGCAATGCAATGGTTTTTGATGTTGCAACCGAGAGTTGTGGGTTCTTGGAGACCAGTAGCGGCAGTTTTGCTTGTTGACGTGGCCGTTTAAGTGAAAATGAGCCTCTTCGCTCCAAAAAATGGGACTTACAGTGCGAAAACGCTCCAACATCGTTTCACAAAAATTTTTGTGTAAATCAAAGTCACTTTCTTTCAGTTCTTGAACGATTTGAATTTTAAAAGGATGGAACTTCAGATCCTTTTTCAAAATTTCATGAATAGTTGCTGTTAGAAGTCCCAGTGAGGCTGCTCTTTTCCGTATTGAAAGTTGTGGATTTTCACGTAAACTGCTTTCAACCAGTTCAATGTTTTCGGGAGTCCTTGAAGATCGACTGGGCGTTGGCCCTGGGACATGCATAGCCGCAGCAGTTGTGCGGAATCTTTGCACCCACGAACGAATTAAATTTACACTCGGTCCATAATATATTCCCAATTTTTTGGTATTTTGTTAAAGTGACGTCGATGTCGACATCTGGAATAAGGCTGATTTACTTTGGTTATAAAGAACTTTCCCCATAACGCATAAAATCTGCAGGTTGCTCGGAGTTTGTTATAACCGAACTTCACTGTAATTAAAACTAAAGGCAAAATGACTTTAAGTAGTCTAGTGATTGTTTTCCAACGGAACTCAAATAAATCATCATACTAAATGAATTTTAACAAAGGAACTCAACTATTTTTCTTAACTGTATTGAGTCTGGTTGTATATATAGAAGAAGCTAATACTTATCCTTATCCTGCGACGTACAAAGGAGCATCTAAGGATAAAGGATCAAAGAAAACTCATGTTTCCTCTAAGGGGAAGGAAAAACATAAAGAGACAACCAGACATCCCTCACATGTTGTTACCTCCACTACAAAACCCAGAGATAATAAATCAAACAAACATTTGGACAATGTTTCATCCAATGCGAAAAAGGAACATAATGGCCCAAACAAGGCTCTAACGAGCCAACATGAAGCTAATACTGCTGAAGGTAAATAATATATCGTATCTAAATTCTACACATTTTAATTCAATCCATAAAACGACACTACGAAACCAGGAGATAATAGATCAAAGAAACATTTGGACAATGACCCTTCCCATTCGAAATGGGTAGATGATGCATCCACCAAGCTTTTAACCAGCGAACGGGAAGCTAGCGGTGCTGCAGGTAAAGAATAATCTAAATATTCATTCTACATATTTTAATTCAATTCATAAAATGATACTGCGAAACCAGGAGATAGTGGATCAAATAAACATTCCGACCATAACACGAAAAAGGAAGATAATGGACCAAACAAGCCTACAATCAGCCAATACGAAGCTAATGCTGCTGCAGGTAAATAATCAACCGTATATTAATTTTAAATACAAGTATTTTAATTTAATGCATAAACTGACACTACGAAACCAGGGGAAAATGGGCGGAATAAACATTCCGACCATAACCCTTCTATTGCGAAAAATGAAGATAATGGATCAAACAAGCCTACAGTCAGCCAATACGAAGCTAATGCTGCTGCAGGTAAATAATCAACCGTATATTAATTTTACATACAAGTATTTTAATTCAATGCATAAAATGATACTTCAAAACCAGGAGACAATGGGCGTAATAAACATTCCGACCATAACCCTTCTATAGCGAAAAATGAAGATAATGGATCGAACAAGCCTATAATTAGCCAGTATGAAGCTAATGCTGCTACAGGTAAATAATCAACCGTATATTAATTCTACATATTTTAATTCAATGCATAAAATGATACTACAAAACCAGGAGACAATGGGCGAAATAAACATTCCGACCATAACCCTTCTATAGCGAAAAATGAAGATAACGGACCAAATAAGCCTATAACCAGCCAGTATGAAGCTAATACTGCTGCAGGTAAATAATAAACCGTAGTATATTAATTCTACATACTTTAATTCAGTTCATCAAACGACTCAACGAATCTAGGAGATAATGGATCGAATCAGCATTCAGACAATGCACCTTCTTCCCAGGCGAAAAAGGAAGATAATGGACTCACCAAGGCTTTTATCAGCCAACAGGAAGCTATTATTGCTTCAGGTAACGAATAATCCAAATATTCATTCAAAATATTTTAATTCAATTCGTTAAATGACTCTGCAGAACCAGCAGATACTAGATCAAATGACCATGCCATTGCAAAAAATGAAGAGAATGGAGCAACCAACCCTATGATCAGTCAACCGGAAGCTAATTATGCCGCTGGTAAATAGTAAACTGTGTATTAGTTCTCTATATTTTAATTAAGTTCATTCAAACCACATATGCTTTTCCAAAGATAATGAACCACAAAGTCCTGGTTTGTCAATTATTGAAAAAAATCCAAATATCAATTTGCTTCATACTAGTTTAATGGAGTTAGCTAGTACTGGAATAACCCATGGATTAACTGAGGTAATAAATCATCAGCTTAATAAACAGCGTTCAGAGTATGATCAACAACCTCCAGAGTATGATGAAGAGCCTTCAGAGAATGACGAACAACCTGCAGAGAATGATGAACAACCTACAGAGAATGATGAACAACCTACAGAGAGTGATGAACAGCCTTCACAGAATGACAAAAAACCGTTACAGAATGGCAATAAACCTCCTTCCGTGGATAGTGTACAGCCTTCAGAGAAGGAGGAACAACCTCCAGAGCATGATGAACAGCCTTCAGAGAATAATGAACAACCTTCAGTGGATGGTAATCAGCCTTAAAAGAATGGTAAATTCTGATAGGTTTTGTTTGTTTTGTATAGCAATAAAAATTGTATATAAATAAAAAATTTAAAAAATTCACGATAGCCGATCGGAGATGGAAAGTGAGAGAGATTGTGGAAGCCATAGGCATCTCACATGTCTCATTGGTTTCAATTTTGAATGATCACTTGGTTATGAGAAAGCTTTCCGCAATATGGCTGCCGCACTTGCGCACAATCGACCACAAATGCATGTGCAGCTTCCATGGTAAAAGTCCATGGACTGCGCTCGAATTGCTCCCTCATCCGCCCTCTTCTCCAGATTTAGCCCCGAGTGAGCATTTCTTGTTCCCAGACTTAAATAAATGGCTTGGTGGAAAGAGATTTGACTACAACAACTAATCATCTCACCAGCAATTGTCTATTTTGATGACCTCGAAAAATCATATTTTTTGGAAGGGATAAAAAAATTGGAGAAACGTTGGACTAAGTGTATAGAAATCAAAGAAGGCTATGTTGAAAAATAAAATAGCTTTTTATATAAAAACCTACGTTTCTTCAAAAAGTCACTGAGTTGATACGTCAACTGAAGTTCTCTAATTAAGTCATAAATAAGGTAAGAGCCTATTTCACCAACTTATTTAAATATCAATTGATATTTAAAAGTAATTTTTCTATACAAAAATTAATAAAAATCGACATTTAATTGATATTTGAATATAGTTAGTGAAATTGGTTAGTGAAATTGAAATCACCCCTATCGTGAATATTTAATCCCTCGAAATATTTCCCTTTTCCCTAAAGTTGCAATCGTGAATTATTTCCACGTGAAAAAACTCGCATGTTGGAAAAAAATATGGCATCGCTGATTTTTATTCTCGTGAGTTATCCGTAAAAAGTAAAAAATACAATTACATCAATTCACAATAGCATGTTCGACTTGCCAACAGATCGTCGGTTGGTTTCTGGTTTGCTGCAGACATAATGTATTTTGAATATACTGTGCCGCAAACCAGAAACTAGCCGACGAGATGTTTATTTTATTCCCTAACAATTGGTGATGCCAATTTGTTGTTCATGGGAATACAAAAATTATTCCCAAGAATTTATTCCCTTGAGATTAGCGATAAAATTTAATATGTCTTACCATTTCTGTTTCTTTTTCACTCAAATAAATAAAACACAATTTTTTTGAAATTCGAAATTAAAGTAAACTTTCCCCATTACAAACACCCAATTTTTCTACAAATTAATCTTTGTAATGTCGAAACTATAGTTTAATCGTAATAAAATATTAAACTATTTAAAAACGATTTTAAAAAATCTTGTGCATTTAAATTTCTTGTTATTTTTTTCCATATTTCTTTATATTTTGAATTAATCATTTTCTTATCATATTTTATATAATTTGTAGTTAAATATGCTTAGATAATATTAATTGCATTAGGGTTTTATTTAAATTTTTTTTCTTCTTTTAGAATTTTTACTAAAATTTAATATTAAAATAATAAAAGGTTTTTGGTAGTTTTTCTTAAATTTTTTACTTGGATTTTTTTGTTATCTATTAAAGAGTTTAGTTGCAATTTTGTTTGAAAGTAAAAAGTGATATTAAGTTGTCAGCAAAGTATATATAACAAAAATAGAAATATAATATTTGGTTTGAGTTTTATTTGTGTATATATATAAGAAATCGTTCAATAGTAGTTCGAAAGAAAATATAACTCTTTTGTAACAACTTTAGTAATAATAATAATTATAACATTTATAAAATTAAAAAAAAAACTTGCTTGTTGATGTTTTCAATACGTTTAAATATTCTATACATACATGTGTTATGTTTTTAATTTCGGACATAATTAAATTTTTGATTTCTTAATATCTAAATCTTCAAGAAACCAATAAGCGATGATGTTGAAGGTTTGTTATAAAATTCAAACATATGACTTGTTTCTACAAGTCAGGCAGACGACTCGTCTGAAATTTTTTTATGAAAATCATAAGTGCAGTCGGTGTTGTAGAAGCAGGGGATTAAATAAAACTATCTTAAGAGATACATATCATAGTTTCTCCAATAAAATTTGTCAGAGAAATATTCCGATTAAATTTCGAAAAATTAATAAATTAATATTTTATTCTTGAAGTATATTCTAATATCCGAACTAAGTTTCTTTCGAATTTCCAAATATTATAATAAAATAATGCAGCATGTTCGAATTTTCGTATTTATGAAAATCACATAAATGTGTTAAAAAAAATATATTTTTCAACCAGAAAGTGAAAGAATGTACATATTATAATTTCGAATTTTCGAAGTTTGGATTCAAATCAGGAATTATTATCGAATTTTTGAATACATGTGGGACATTAATTTTCAGTGCTAGAGTTTAATTTTTTAATGCACGAACTGGAAAATAATATGGAGTTCCGAGATTTCGAATTTATAAATAGCATACAATTTTTTTCCCCAAAAAAATTATTTTTCATGCAAAAAGTGGAAGAAATGTTCATATTATAACTTAGAAATTTCGAGGGTTTTCGAAGTTTCGAATAGAATTTCGAACTTTCATAAGTCTTATTCGAATTTTCGAATAAAATTTTTCTGCTTAAATTTAGAAAATCTAAATACAATTTCGAATTTTTAAAGATGGTTATAAAATAATAAAGCATTATCAAATTTTGAAATGAAAAAATATAATTTCGAATTTTAAAGTTACAGATTGAAATTGATTGAATTCTCATTTTTTATATTATAATTTCGAATTTTCGAAGTTTGGCTTAAAGTCAAGAATCATTTGAGAATTTTCGAATTCAAATAAAATTTTAAAATTTTAAAACATGTTTATGAAATGATGAATCAAAACAAAATTTTTGAATTTAAACGAATATCTTTTTTAATTTGCAAAAACAGGAAAAATATAATTTCGAATTTTCAAACTTTAGATTGAAATCATGAAATCTCATTTTTCATGCAAAAAATATTTAAACATATGTATTTAGTTTTGAAATTTTATTTTATTTAAGGGGAAAGTTGACAAAACTTTTGTGTTGGAAAATTCAAAATTTAGAATAAAGTTTTTAAATGAATGTATTTTAAAAACCTTCAGCCGCTTCGTTTCGAACTTGTAATTTTTAAAAACACAAAATATAGAAAATATTTCTTATACAGTCCAAATATTCTCATATCGCTACCTAAATATAAAAAGGTATTAATTTGAAATCGAGATTTTTGAACTTTTCGCTACATTAGATGTTCTTTTATCGAAATATACAAAAATATCGATTTCAAAAAAATTATGAGTTAGGGCCTTTCTGTTTTGAGGTGACGATATGTAATTTGTGTTTAATTATTTTTCCTACTTTCACTTTAACAAGTTCAACAAGTTTGAGTTATATTTTTATGATAAATTTTTAATTACTTTTATATTTTTATTTAATTAAAAATGTTTTCTTTATTTTAGAATTTAGAATGAAGCCCTTTTCAATATAAATTTTTTTTATTTGGTTTTATGTTTTTACTGATGAAAATTTTGGATTTTAAGTTATTTTTTATTTAATCTTGCATGTATAATAATTTGTTTCTTATTTTATTTTCAGGGTGCAGTTATTTCTTTAGTTATAAACTTTTAATAGTATTTTTTTTTGTATTTAAATTGATTTCTTTCTCTATCAAGTTTTAGATTTTATTTTTTTTATAATTTTTGATGATGATTTTATATAAAAAATTAACAAAATATATACATATGTATGTATATATATTGTTTTATATTTCTATTTAATATATTTAATGTTTTTTTTCAAATGTATTAGATTTGTTGTTATTTTGTTTTTGTTGTTGTATATAATTATTGCCCTTTTCTCTTGACGCATGATATTTTGTCATTATTAGTAAACTCTTCTAAAAAAGGTAAATGAATAAATAAAATAAAATTTTTATTAAAACTTAATTTATTTTGGTTAGTGTTTTTATGGGAATTGTTAAAATTTAAGTTAAAAATTTTTAAACACACTAATATGTAATCCCAAATTATTATTTTACTTATTAAGTAAAATATTTTTTATTAAATGTAGTTTTAATAAAAAATATTGTACTTAATAAGTAAAATAATAATAAATGTATTTTTAATAAAAAATATTTTACTTAATAAGTAAAATAATAATTTGGGATTATTAGTGCGTTTAAAAATTTTAAACTTAAATTTATTTTGCTTAATAATAATCTATGCTTTTAAGTCGTTGTTTATATGTATATATTTTGAAACTATTTATGTTTGTGTTGTTGTGAAAAGTAAAAAGAGAGTGAAATTGAAAAATTTTAAATATAAAAATTATGCAACTTGTATACTTGAAATAGTCGTATATTAAATGAAATTTTTTAAAACATTATTTGAAATTTATGTAATGTTATGTTATGAAATATGTACATATTAGTGATGCACGAATATTCGTATTCGTATTCGAATTGTCGAATATTCCATTTTTAGATATTCGTATCCGTATAATATTTTTCCAAACAAGTTAAATAAATAAATGCATAAATCCTAAACGAAATTTAAATAAATGGCTAAAAATATTAGTTTGTACAAATCCATTAAATTTTTATAGAAATTTGTGCTTTCATCATTTTCAAATATTATTTAATGACGATCATTAAAATGTTGGGTAATGTTTTTTAACTTTAAAGTATGCCAACAGGAGTATGAAGTCCTTTTTCATAATTTTTTTTTAATATTTCATATTGCAGGCGTAAATAGAACCCCAATTTGATGTCTATAAACTTCATATATTATATTCGTATTCGCATTCATATTCGCGAATATCGTTTCAAATATTCGTATTCGTAATCGTATTCGCGAATATCAAAAATTGACATTCCCCTGTTGCTAATTTTTGGAGTAGTTACGTTTTAGAACAGTCCTATACTAGTTATAAAGAGACAGAACTAAGAAGCTTGATGAAATATCGGCTGCACTTCTCTACAAGCGACGCGCTGTCTCTTTCTCTCCCTTTTTTTTGTCATGTAAACTAGAGACCTGCGTAAATTGTCTTGAAATGTAAATACGTCTTGTTTTTTAAATGTATTGTCGTGGCTGTAGAATGCTAAACCAATAATAAATGCTGTCGCATTATAAGCAAAGCACGATAGATGCGTTGGTGTATGTGTATATGAGTGCTAACAAACAATGTCGTCAAGACTTCTTGTTATGAACAAACAGTCAACAAAGTAGTGTTGATACGTGTATGCTTGTTATTTTCCATATTGTACGTTTGAGTGTGTGTGTGTAATATGTATATGGTAAGCTATTATGTGTTTAAGGGAGGTTTTTTTTAAAGCAAGCGCACACAACTAATGTAAATGCATGTGTGCGTTTGTGTGTTCGCAGAAAAATAAAAGAGCATACACACAACGCGTGTGTGTATGTACATGCATAACGCTTGTATACGCTTCCATGCGTAGAAAGAAGCAAGCATCACAAATTTTTCAGTCACGAAGTATTTTCTTCTTTATTCCTATACCTGCAATAGCTGAAACAAATTATTGCAAACAGTGTTGCTTAGCGTTTGTTTTATAAGACTTCGCTGTAGTAAAGCATTTGAAAACTCCCTCATGTCTTGAAAGTTCTTATAAATGGTCTTGTGCAGGACTTTAATGTAAACAACATGAGAAAAAAAGAATTTTTTGCCTGTGCAATATTTCCATTGTAAAACGGAATGCAGCAAGTGTGTGTGTGTGTATGTATGTGATAAAATTTTTTGTAAAGGAATTTGAATGTCTTCTGCGTCATTACAAATCGATCAGTGTTTTAACTCTCGACAATATTTTATTTTGGCAGCGAATAAGTTTCATTTAAATTTAAATACGCAGTAAGTGTTTTTCATTGTTGATTTTTTATGTTTTGAATGAATTGTTGTTCTCTTTTTAGTTGAGATTTTTAATTAAATTTTAAAATTAATTTAAAAGTTATATTGTTTTATTAGTAGAAAATAATTTCTCGAATTCGGTATATATTGGAGTAGTATACAACCGCATTGGGCGTAACTAGTATTAAACTATTTTATAGAATACTGGTATAAAACTATTTTATAAAATAATAGTACAAAACTATCCATAACAGGCATTGATATAAACTAGTATAACAGCAACTAGTCCTTCAACTAGTATGCAACTCTACACAAAACAACTAGTTGTGCTCCTATGACAACCCAATGTAAAAGTCGATAGTTCGTTGTATGAAAAAAAAACAGATGTGCAACCAGTCTGAATTCAAAAGCAACTAGTATGTTTCTGACCACATACTACTCCTTTTATCTGCAGGGTCGTTACATCACTAGTACATATGTATGTATTCATCAATATTAGGTGTTTATTATGTTGCTGTGGTTGGCAATATAATTGAGCAGCTGACAACATGGAATTTATAGTCGTCTTAATGTGTAGCCTGCTGTGCTCTATCCGCCGTATTCATAAAAAATGTTTTAGGTTTATTAGAGGTTTATTTGACAAATTTCCCATAGAAATACGTCAAATAAACTCTTAATAAACCTAAAATATTTTTTATGAATACGGCAGTATGTGTTTAAGGCAACAGTTTTACTCTTTGAAATTTTTTAAATGCATAAAAGCCGATACAGGCTGGTTATCAGTTTATTGCTACATATTCTGATAAATATTAATTGTGCTAAATTTTGAAAAGCTAGAGACCAGATATAAAATGATTTCACCCTCTTTTACAATATTTTGAGCGTTCTGTAAAAACTAAAAAACACATTAATAAAACATTTTTCGGTAAAAATAGTAACCAATTTTTTGTGTTTCTTATTTATTTTGAAAATCGTATATTTTTTTAATTAAAATTGCCTAATTAATATTGTTATTTTTCCACTTAAAAACAAATAAATTTTTCTATATAGTATATATGTTTTTTTGCTTTATTGATTTTTATAATTTTTTTTAAACTATTTTTAAAATTTTTGTTAATTTAATTAATTTTAATATTTCAACTCTTAAAGGCTAAAAGCGTATTTAATTACCTTATTTTACATGTCTTTATAAAGTAAAATGTTCAATTCAATTTGTTAAACATATTTAAACATTTTAATAATATCTAATTACATATAAATTACTTTAAAAATATTTTTTTTTAAGTAAAAACGAAGAATTAACAAATAAAAAAAGTAACAATTTAATGTTTCTTCTAAGCTTATGGACTACATTAAAAAATAGGTGGGAAAATAAAATCTGTATAATTTTGTTTACACTCTAATACAAATATTTACTTGTTCTTTATGAATAAATTTATTTCTTTTTATGTATTTTTTTCAGCACGAAAAGTTTAATTTTTTGAGCTAAATTTTTATTACTTTAGTTCTTAATTAAATAAATATATGAAAAATTAAAAAAAATTTCTGTAAATAAATAAATCTGCATAAATGTTAAGCATGCATTCATTTATTAAAGGTGCGCTTTAAAGTGATAAGGATATTAACATTTTGTTGTGCTTAGGCAAAAACACAAAGAGTTTTAAATTATATAATCCCCCTTATTGTGAATGGCGTCGTCGATGTCACATCAAGACGACAGTAAAAATTCTTACTTGTACACTCTTTGTCGACAACAATTGACTACTATTAACATGCTCCATTAATTTGCAAAGCCTTAGAGATTGGTAAGAGATTGTCAATAAGAGCCAATTGTTGCCGATAAAGAGTAGACAAGTGAAAATATTTACTGTCGTCTTGATGTGACGTCGACGATGCCATTCACAATAAGGGGGAATAAGTTAAATATCAGATTATTAAATGCTATTCGTATTCATGGTTTCCTGATCACATTTAATCCACAAAGTATTGCACACTTTCTTTAACTTAAATGCAAGGGTTTAATGGTTTCCTTTTCAATTTGGCAGAGCGGTAATTAAATCCTACTTTTGTTAGTCTCCTCTGGTAGAATTAGTCATTAGAAATTTGTTATTTATATGGCCCGAATAAACTAATATTTATATCAAGTACATGCAACGTTACCACAATGGAAATCGGACAGACATTTGTTTTAAATAAAATTGTTGCAAGTTGTCAAAAAATGGACAACAACAACAACATGAAGTTTTATAAGTGGAAGGAAGGGTAATGAAAAGTCTAGAAAGACGAGCGAAAAACTGCACAAAAAAGTCAAACACCTGAGTAGTTTAATAAACCTTATTTAATCGTCCTGAATTAATCTGAATTAATACATTAAGGTTAGAAGTTTACATTTTCCAAGTCAAAAGAAACCCGATTAAAATTTTTATACATTTATATTTTAATTAATTTCATTTCCGAAAAGAACGCATGTGAAGTCCAGAGTAGATCTTAGCGGTTTGACATCTGATTTCTCGGCAGTTCATAATTGTACGACTTTTGTCGATATATATATATATACATATATATATATATATATATATATATATATATATATATATATATATATATATAAGATCCTTTAGTTCCTATAAGGAGCATAGGGCCTCTCTTTTTGTCGATATGAGGAGCTATCATTGTTCAAAAGTTGTGCGATTATGTAGGATAGTCAATCACAATGTTATATGCAGCATATGTATATGTATTTTTTGTGAATCATAATTTGTTTTTTTTAAATATTTAAATATATGTATCTACAAATCTTAGTTGCTAAAGCGTTTAAAACATATTTCTTAATTTTGTATATCTTTCTTTTTTTATTAAATTATTTAAAACTTATATTTTAAGTTTTCTGTTAAGTAATCAACTATTTAAACATTTTATATGTGGCAGTTTAAATATATGTATGTATGTATGTATTTTTGTTTTATATTAAAGAGAAATTTATAAAATATGTTACCATTAATTTTCTTATGTTATTCGTGTTTTGTGTTAAAAAATTTCAAGAAATCTGGCAACCTTGCTTTCGTTTTGAAAAGTTTGTTTATTTTTATTCATTAATTTCATTTTTGGTGGGGGGAAAAGTGGACCTGAAAAAATAAAAATTAGATTGAGAATCAGTTTAAAAAAAACTCAAAATATTTTACGAATTATATACCATAAAAAAGTAGATAAATGAAACATACCTGTTACTTGGGAGTCTAAATAAATATTTTTTTTTTACAAAATAGTTAAATTTTAAATAAGTTCTAATCATAGAAAAGCTGAAAGAAATGAACAAAATTTGAAAGTTAAATTTAAAGTGGCAATAAAGCAGCTTCCTCTAAAAAACAAGCTGATACAGGAGAAGAAGAAAAGAAAAACAACAACTTATGTGTTTATACAAATTTTAGTTTGTAAAAATCGTGAAAAAAACGATAATTTAATAAAAGAATAATAATAACAAGAATTTATGTTTGAAGTGCTGAAAAAATCACTTTTTCTTTGTTTACAACTTACAACGAGGTCATGACAATAAAGAAGATAATTATCTGAAGGGAGGTGGGCGCTCAGCGTAGTTATGGCAAATCATGTGATAATAAAAATATTTAAATATCTTTTGTGACATATGTATGTACGCCCTTATTAATTCATGATTTTTCAACGAAAGCAATCGGAAAAGTACTCAAATATGTATACATTTTGTTTAACAATGTTCGAAAATTGTTTTGTTATGCAAATAATTTTTATATTCTCGAATATGAAAATAAAATTAGGTTTATGTTTCTTTTTTTTTTCGATAATCGAAAGAACATCCAAATTTTAAAGTTTTCAAGCCACGAGGACGCTTGAAGTGGGCCAATATTTGTAGTGTTTGAGAATAGAATTGATCCAAACTCTTACGTACCTTTTCACAATGTATGGTTAAAATATAACAGAGACTTTAACGGCAAGTTTTGTATGAAGAACTTGCAGTTAAAGTTCACGTTAACTCTTAGCCAGACATTGTGAAAAGGGACTTTAATGAGTTATTAGACGGAATAAAATATTAAATAAATTTTTACTTATTAGACGGAATAAAACATTATTAAATAAATATTAATAGCCATATTTATAAAAATTATTAAGGCTTTATAAAACAAAGATTCATAAAAATTTTTCCTTTTAAGCCTTTATAAAGCCTTAATAATTTTTATTATAAATAAGGCTGTAAGTTATTAGACGGAATAAAATATTAAGAAGTTTGAAAAAAAGTTTTTTTTTTGTTTTAAATAGCTTCGTTTGAAATAATATCCAAAATTTCTTCAGAATTCTTTCAAATATATTGCAATATTGTATTTAATTAAATTAAATCAAAAAAATAAATTTAAAATTCACTACCCGCTGTGAAAATTATCATTAAATAATATTGATTCCAGGGAATTTCTTTAAAATTAAGTTCGTGTCTTAAATCTTTCGATTTTACCATCAGCTGATGCTTTAATAATAAAAGACTTAAGACACATACAAACAAACTATGCTATTGTGAATGTGTGTGTCTTAAGTCTTTAAAAATTTGTTATAGCAAGAAAAACAAAAGACTTTAGACACGAACTCGATATTCTTGAAAATTTGTTCGAATTCGTAAATTGTATGTGGCTTAAGTCTTCAATACTTTGTTATAGCAAGGAAACAAAAGATTTAAGACACGAACTCGATATTCTTGCAAGCAAATGTGTTCGAATTCGTAAATTGTGTGCTGCTGTGTTAAGTCTTTTGAAAATCGCGTATTGGATTTGTTGGACGCAAGTTGCAAAAGTCTTAATTAAGTTCTTGAAATTGCATCTCTCATAACATTTGCTATTGTAATTTCTAGAGCGTATTGAAATGAACTGATGTAGTTATCCAGTTTAAAGAAAAAACAAAATGGTAATTAAATTAAATTGAATAATTATTACATAAAATAAACTAAATAAAATCACATGCAACAATTTAGTTCTCCAATTTTTTAGTTTATGGTTGAGAGAGGAAAATATGATGGCGCGCCTACTCATTATTTTTTTTCTACCACATAACTCAAAAATTGCTGTATATGAAACCAGTAAAAGATTTGTCTTTGCCTTTAGCAAAACAGTGGAATAATATATGTGAGTAAAAATATATTTCGAGATATACCAATTTCGTTAAGACCCATCAGCAATAAAAAAAATTGGGGCCATCCCTTTTAGGAATATAAAGTCTGAAATTCAGCTAAACACAGCTTGCAAAACTGTGTGAAATCTGATTGCTTAGAAACTGCAGATTTATTTACAATTTTCGGGATTTATATTATATTGTGCATTGATATGGTAAATGATATGTGAGTCAAGCAAAAGAGTGTTTGTAAGCCAGAGCTGTAAATAAGCTTTTGACGTAGACTTTCTGCATGAATTTACAACTTCATTTCTTTTGTATTCGTCTCATATTGTGCATCGGGGCGTTGTTGCCAATTTCCCTAATTTATCTATTATGTTTGACATATTACAAAGTCTTCTATTTATGACAATACAGTATCGAATGAATGATAGACTCTGCTAAAAAAGAACTAAGATGTACTAGGCTTTTCAAAGGGACACCAATAGAAAATGCAGCAGGTACAAAACCCTAAATGTAAAAGCCGTCTTTGTACAGAAACATAAAATTTGTGAAACGAATTAGGTTTGGTTTAGAAAATTTTTCCATTGCTCTTGCTAAAGAGAAGTGAGAAACATGCAAAACTTAACTCAACGATTGTAAAGCTGGTGCAGCTGTAACACAAAACCCAACACAGATATATGATATGTACACATTTTACAGTATTTAAAAGAAAAGATAAAGAAAAATTTTATATAAAAAAATAAAAAAAAACAAATATGTATTAGCCTTTATAATAGAACAAGCAATAAAGGTAAAATTTGTAATCACATTTTTGTTATTTAATTGGTAAAGCAGCTAAGGGAAAGAGAGAGAGAGAGTGAGAGAGAGAGTGAGAGAGAGAGAGAGAGAGCCCAGTTGCTAAAATAACTTCAATTAGTATTAATTTTTAAGATGATTTTTAATATTTACAGCCTTATTTGTAAAAATTATTAAAGCTTTATAAAACAGATTATCATGAAAAAAATTTATTATTAAGCCTTAAAATCTTTTATAAATAAGGCTATTAAAGGTTATTTTTGTGCTTAAACTGCTGTAGACAGCAATCATAAAGCTAAATTTACACGATTGAAATTTTCTTCAAAACTCGTGTAAACAGCAAAATGTTTAAGAAATTTTGAAGAGCAATTTTGAAGAAAATTTCAATCGTGTAAATTTAGCTTAACTCTAGATTTCGATTTGTTCGCATGAATAAAAAGCGTACTTTTTGATTTAGTGCCTTTTAAAAAAAATCGCTGAATTAGTGCTTTTTGTTTAATAATTTGTATCGCCTTAGCTCCTTTTGATTACAACCGTGGTGCAATGATACCATGTAACTTCATAAGGAATTAATGTACAATTATACAATTGATATAATAAAATTAATAAAAAAAGTATACAATTGCCCAATCCACAACATATTGTCGGAGAGTCGTAGGTCGTGAATGAATTATTGGTAATTTCAATGAAAGCATTTGCTCCATTCACAACCTTTTGTAGGAGTCGTAGTTCGTACATGAGTTGTTGGTGATTTCAATAAAAAAATTGTTTATTAACAAATGTTTACATAGAACGAACTACGACTCCTACAATAGGTTTTGAATTGAGCAATTGTTTATAAACAAATGTTTATGAGAAATGTTTGTACGACCTGGAACTCAGAGATGTATATATGCATAGTTACATAAAAGGCAGAACGTCTTGATTAACATTCCAGATTCAGATTTAACTTTTAATGTTTAGTTAGTATTTTATTATCACTACTAATTAATTTGCATTTTCTATTCCCGCAAGTTTCACCTTGTTGCTACTCGTATTATATATCTTGCTAAAAGTAAAAAAAAATCATGTTATTTGATATAACAATTTTTGTCAGTTAAGGCGTTTTGCATTTCAGGTAACGATATGAAAGTATCTGCTGATGGATAGTAATATATTTACATGTAGACTGCACGTAAATTAATGTTTAATATGAGCACGTCAAATTCAATAACAGAAAGCATAATGTTACGTGCCGACCTCTAATCAATGTTACCGTATTCTTATAATATTTATTATGAAACGATTGTTTTGAGAGTTCAATAAAAAAACCATCCAAATGTCTTCAATAAATTGCTTAAGCATTTCACAGGCTTTCTATTGATTTTTGAGAGTAGCTTAAGCCAGAAAAAGCCTTAGCCCTTATGATAGTCGCATTAGGGATTATTTTAAAATAATCAAGTTGGAGACATTTAATATGTAGTATAGTAGATTTTATTTTTTTCTTTATTTCATGCCAAGATCCACTGTTACCAAATTCACCTTGTTGCCAAATTTCACCAAAATAAAGCATAAAAACATAAAAATATTAAATTAACCCTTAATAAAAGCATTTTGATTTCTTTTTTTGTAATTTTAAACAATTTTTATTTCAAAATTTTCTTGTTTTCGTTTGTTGTTGGATTTCTTATGTAAATTATATGCTTTTTGTGTTTCATTTTTAATGCTTTTGTATATATCATTTAATTTTATTAATAATATTATTTATTAATTTTTGTTGTTTTTTGTTTTTTTTTTTTGTTTTAATTTAATATTATTTTATATATGAACTTGGACTAATTTATCAACAATTTCTTATGCAATTTTTCAACGGTTTAAAATTCTAAAACTCCATAACAATTTTTCTTTTAAATTACTTATGTTTGTTTATTATAAGTTATACAATTTTCTCGTATTTTATCGTAATTCTTGTTTTTACTACTTAAAGCATTACCATTTCAATTTTAAATCTTCTTGTTAATTAAGTTTTATAATTTTTTAATAATTTTTTTTTTTAGAAAGGAAATATGTTAAAGTAAGTTTTTAAAATTAGTTTTTTCTTCGTATGTTAAAAAAATGTACTTATTGATTTCTTTTATTTTTTTTCTATTCTCATTTTAGTTTTGGGATTTAAATATTAACAGGCAAAAAGTATGTATGTATGTATGTAGTATGTAAGTATGTAGTGTGATTATTCTCAGAAAAGATTTTTCAGTGTAGAGGAGCAAAAGGATATGTTTTTATTTTTCAAATGTTTAATGAATGTTTGCTTAATTTTTAAGTTTTGTTTTTTTTTTGTTTGTTAAATAAATTTCTTAATAGTAAAAGTTTTGTTTTATTTGCGACTATAAAATAGTTTAAGTTTATAATTATTTGGAAGAATATGCTTTAGATGAGTTTTGAGTGTACGATATGGAAAATATTAAAAAAAATATAATATTATTATAATACCAACATAAACTAAAAAAAAATATATTATTCAAAGTATGTAATTAGTGGCTCGATTATGGATGGCAACCGTGCGTTAGTGGCCTTGTCAACTGGCTATGCAAACGAAAATTAATTTAGTATTATGTATGACCTAAAAGTTATTGAAAATACGTTTATGGGAGGTAGGCAAACAGAGCTTAAAAATGTGAAAAATATAAATGCTAAAAAGAAAATTGTTAATTAAAAGTGCTTAGAAAATTACTTATCATAAAGTAATTAAATAATTTTGGGATGAAGAGAAGGATGTTCAAAATGAGGCATCTATTAGACCATTCTTAAGAAACAATTCAAATACTTTAGAATTACTGCCTCTACTGTAATTTAATGTTATTGTTTAAAATAATTTTTAAATACAAATTTCTTTTTCAGCTTTGTGATTCTGAATATTATTGCAATTTGGCAACTGCAATTAACAGCTATTAGTTGTCAGTAGCCATACACAATTAGCAACGCAACTAAAGTTTGGTTGCCACCCCTAAATCATTTCAATGTATTTTTTTTTATTTAAAACAGACATTTAAGTACTTGTATATGAACAGTGGTTTCTAATCGCATGAGAGTCGCAAATCGCCAAGCATGTTCTGTAACTCATGCGTTTTGCTTGTGACTTGCCATATTGATTTCGGTCAGCTGTTTCTTGAAATCCCCGGTGTATAAGTAAACAATTAACAAAACAAGAAAACATTTTATTAATTTAAATTTTATAATAAACATTTTACGAAACTATTACTAATTTTGATTAAAGTCTAAAGAAAACATATTTTATTTCATTTATTAACCATTTTAGTGTTTCTTTTAAATTTGGCTAAATTAATTAGTTCACTTCAGTATACTCTTGCGATTTGAACTCGCCAAGAGTCTTGCGATTGCGATGCATAACACATCTCTTGCGAGTTCAGGACACAATCGCAAATATTATGCATATGCAAGTCTCAGACCATGCCCGAAAATTTTAAGCAAATATTCGCTCAATGTTGTCTCTACTAGGATACAAAGAGGAAAGCGAAAAAGCAATATAAAGGATCAACAATACTTTTAGTCAGCCAACTGAAAGATAATGCTGCTGCGTGTAATGCATTAATGAAATACTTATTATATTTAAATTCAGTTCAATTCTAAAGAATTTAGAAGAAGTTTAGCTCCTAAAAATGTGTTTCAGAAATTTTTCAATAAAGTGCAGCCTTTGATCTCGTTCCTTATGATTTATTGAACTTAGCTCATAACCAAAATAACCCATAAAATAAAGAGCTTTATAGGAATGCTAAACAGCCTGCAAAGGCTTCTGAACATATTGAATATACTGCGGAGGTTGCAGCGATGTAAATATTTTACTTTAATCTGAATGTAAGCATTAATCACTTATTTAATTCAAATCAAGAACATCCTCTATTGAAGTATTATTTTCTGCAAGTTTCCAAATCGAATAAATTTTCTCTTTGACTGAGTTTAGATGGGCAATCATTTGGAAATCTCTTTTGTTGTTTCCGGCAGCATTCCAATATTATTGGATAATATCAACCATACATGCATGTGTATGTATGTATGTATATGTAGCAAAGAATAAGAAAGCAAAGCGTGTTGCCTAGTATGGAACACAAAAATTATTCTCCCTTCCCCACCCGTAAATTCCTACCAAACTAAATGTTCCCTTCCAAATGTTTTTGTGTCTCAACGCTGACTGTCATACAAATCGTCGCTTGGTTATTGGTTTGCCGCAGTAATAATGTATTTTTAATAGACAATGCGGCAAACCAGTATAATAGCTTTTAGTATAATAGGGAAGCAAATTGAATTTAATTCCACAAAGAGCAAATATTAATGAATTGAAAACTATTGTTGCATAAAATACGCTGAAAATTTCTACATTTTGCCGAAAATGGGATCTTAGCTATAGTATTACCATACTGAACTGAAAAATGGTGGCAACGTCATAATGTTATCAAAGCAGCTGAATATTTTGTAGAGAAGAAGAAGAATATTTATAAGTGAAAAGGAAAAAGATAAATTATATTAAAAATGTGTTAAAAATGCTTAAAAATATTTATGTAGTTCGTTTTTTAATTAATTTTGTTTTATTTATTTTTTGTAAACGATGTGTGTTAAATAAGCTTTTGGTGCCAATTTTAATATAAGATTAAGCCACTGCGATTGACAGCTTAAACTAGCCAGCGAAACCATATTCGCTCATTTACTCAAAGAACGTCATAACTAAAAAAATGGAATTAATTGTAATATCGATCTTCATAGTATTAAAAAAATTTATACAATCACCTTGTTTAGCCAACTCTTGAGAGTAAAATAAAATTTTCTTTTTCCATTAAGTTGTGTGTAAGTTGGAAGCTTTAAGCTCGTCCAGCTGGAAAAGTGGGCATTAATTACATAAATAATTGGAGAAATAATGTTTTGCAAAGAAACGAGAGTATAATTTTATCAAACACAATAATTACACATTGACTACCACATACATTACCACATTTGTAGAAAAAGAATGTATAGTTTTTGCTTGTGACGAGTGTTATGATTTATAGAATTCATTCCTCGGATGTATTAAAATAATTCATTACTTTCCTAGGACATGTTCTGTGCTAACAGTAATGAATGCTGGTATGAAAAATTATTCATGCTGTGCATTAACTTCTCCTTTACTATTCATTACCTTTTCCCACTGGGCGTTTTAGTTATTTTGAGTTATGACGTTGTTTGAGTAAATGAGCGATATCACCAAAAAAAAACTTAAGCTCAAGGCGAATTCAGTATCAGGTGACCTTATCGCTACAACAATTTTACAACACAAAAAACAACACGTAGTTTGCTAAGCTACAAAACCAATCTGTCAGAAGATTTCTAAGCAAATTTTGACGTTTTGGTTCAAAATGCTCAATTTGGTAGCAACAGCTAATAATCAGCTGGGCTGATAAGGTCACCTGATACTGAATTCGCCTTGCTTAAGCTACATAAATTTCTTGATTGTTTGCGAAAAACGAGTACTAAAATAATTTGTTGGTTATGTTTTTTGGCGGTTATGGCTTGATATGATAAAAAATTCAAGAACCATAAACACAAATTAAAAATAATTTAATCTCTTAGCTCAAACTCAAACAAAATGATTTAGTTTCTAAAACCTTTTTAGCATTAAACATCCTAAGAACTGTTTTTAAAGGCAAATTGTATTTTAAAAAGCTTTTTATTTTAACATTAAAATAGAACTAATAGAAAATACCATTTAAATAAACTGTCCAATAATGCACAAGCCATTACAGTGAAACCTCTCCAAATGCACACCTCTAATAACCGGACAAGTTTTGTCCGAACCAAATTTAAATAGAAGAATGTGTACCACTCTCATAAGCGGACACCTTTAATAACCGGACAAAAATACGGCGATGGTGAGTGTTCGGTTATGAGAGGTTTCCCTGTATATGAGTTGTTGGCAATTTCTATTTAAAGAGTTTTTTAAAAAAATATGTTTGTAGACAATTAACAATTATTATACAGCATACAATATGAATGAATTTTACAAAATGTTTGTTAAATAAATAAATATGTATGCAGCAAAAAATTAAAACTTTCTTAAAGCTTTCGAAAAAAATTAAGACATGTTTACTGTTTTTTTTTCTAGATGTCCAGTAAGTTTGCATGAATTTAAATGTTTTTGTTTTTTTTTTTTTGATGTTGTACGCGTATTTTATTTAAGTTTGTTATAAAATTCGAATTTGTTTTAGGATAAATATTGTTTTTGGTATTGTTGTTTCTAGACTTAAATATTAGTAATACGTATGTATGTATGTATGTGTGTATGTATGCTTTTTACTTTTCAATATTTTAGTTTAAAAGAATTAAGTAAATATCATGTATGTATGTATGTATTTATAATTTGTTTTTGTTTTATGTTAAATAAGTTAGCAAATTTTAATAAGTGATACAAAAGAGAAAGTGATGGAGTGGGAAATTGGAATTTCGGGGGTTGGGGGGAAGTTAGAGTTAGGTGGTTGTATGTTCAATGTTATTTAGTTTAATTATGTTAATTATTGCTTTCTCTTATAAATTGTTCTATGTTTTTTTTTAAATTTTATTATTTTTATTATTATTATTATTATTATTATTACTATTAGTTTTTTTTTAATTTAAATGCCTAGTTATGTTTATGCTGGGGTTATATTGTTGATATTACTTTACTTTATTTGAAGTTTTTTTTTATTAATTTCTTTTTCTTTTTATTTGTTCGGTTTGTACAAATTTTTACTATTTAATTCGTTATTTTCTTCTTATTTTTCTTTTTTCAATGATTTTATCTAGCTTCCAATCCATCTAATTAATTTATTGCTGTTCAATTTTAATAATTATGCTTTCCTTCTCTTTTTTTCCTCTTAAAGTATTTATTAGTTAAGGTGAGAAGTTTTAATTAGTAGTTGTAAAGGAAAAACTGTTATTATTTGGGTTTAAGTAAAGCTTTAAGTATTTTGTTTTTTTTTCATGTCTAGTAAGCGGTTGCTGTTCTTTTTTTATTTGAAACTTAGAAAGCTAATTGATAGCATATAGATAGTTAGACTAAGTTAGTTTGGTTTAAGAAAAATTTTGATAGTTACAAAGAGTATAATAAGAATAAAGCAAACAATAAATATAAAATATACAATAATAAATAGTGTTTTTTTATAATTGAAAACTTTTTTCTGATACATTGCATTAACTTAAGTCTTCACTTAATGAAATTGTTTAACGCAAATTATAGTTATAATTTTAGTTGACTTAATTTTCAAGATTTGTTTTTAAATTTTAAAATCACAAAATAGCTTAAGATAGTTTCAAGGTATGTATGAATTATTTTTTTTTAGAAAACCAAATTTTTAAAGCTAAAAAAATTATTTTTAAATTCTATATATAATTCACAAATTTAATAAGTACTGCCAAGATTTTGAAAATTAATAAATTAAAATCTTTAGAAGCTTGAATATGACATATTGTTGGTTCGAAGTGAAATAGAATTGGGTTTCCGTGCTTAGCAAAAAAAAAAAAAATATTAAATGAAAAATTTTGTTACATCGTTTAAAACTTTCTTATCATTAAAAAAATGTTTAAAAATTTTGCAGCAATGAACAAATTAATTATTTCAGCAATTAAAAGTTATTAAAAATATTTTCCTGAATAAGCCACACAAAGGAATGGCGAAATTTGGAAATAAAAAGGAAAACATTTTTTTTAATAAAAAACAAGAGATAAAAATAAAATAAAAATTTATAATAATTAAAATAAGGTAAGAAAATTAAAAGAATTATCAATTTTACACTAATATTAATAAAATCAATTAAATATTTAATTAAATCTATTAAAAATTTAATTAAATGTATAAAAAATTTAATTGAATCTATTAAAAATTTTTTTAGATCAACTAGAAATTTAACTGAATCAATTAAACTTTTATTTTAAAACATTAATTAGTGAATATTTAGTTCTATTATTTCTACTTCTTTACGAACGATAAAAATCGAACGTTTAGCTCAATTAGAATTTCTTTAAGCCAAAATTCTAATTATTTGAAATACCAAGTTCCTGGTTTTTAAAATCGGCTTTTAAGCTACGTAACTTGTTTTGTAAAATGTGTTTGCTCAGATTTTTCGCAATTCCTTTTAGGGCCATAACTTAGTATTCTACACAATCGTACGATTTATGAAAATATACAAACCTGATCTGAAGAATTTTTATTGTCTTTTGAACATTTTCACAGACTCCAGCATACCAGGGTTGTACTTCTCAAAAATCGCAGGATTGTATAAGATAGTGAATCCTAGCTTTTAGTATTCAGCTAATGATTCACGTTGAAATTCTTAAAAAATTAAGACAAAAAGCTAGCAAAAAAAATTTAAAATATTTACTTAATAAATAAAAGTGTACATATTATATTAAAATAAAAGTAGCATAAATTCTTATTTAGAAAATGATATGCATTTGTATGTACAATGTACATAAGCAACGACTGTTCAGGTTAATACTAGAGAGCTGCACAAGCCCTGCTCTACAAGCACATTTCTCTGCTGTACGGTACCTCCAAGCAAATTATTACAGTGCAGCTTTTACACTAAAACAAAACTATGTATACATGTGTTGAATATACATATACATATGTATGTACATATAAGCATATGCAATAAAACAAAAGTTAGTATATACATATGTGCTGTTTTTTTTTGTAGCAATATTATTGCATATTCTTTTGACAACCAGCCAAAACTTTCGACTTTGACTAGCTAATTTTTTTAAAGCAACATTTCTTAAATGAAGCAGCATCAATTAAATTTAAGAGCAGTGAAAGTAATTTTTTTAATTTTTGGCCGAACACATCAGATCAGTGTGTCATGTCTTAAGCTTTTAAGTTGAAAGTCATAAAAAAGCTGTAAGTTTTAAATCTTTTTTTTTTACAAAATGTTAAATTATGTATATATGTATGTATGTATATATTAAAAGCTTTAAAGTTTAAAGGACTTTAGATGTTTTAAAAATGCTTAACAAGCATGTTTATAGTACGAGTGAAAACTTATTAGTGTGTGTGATAACATTTTATCAAACATTTTTCATTTTGGCATAATTGCTGTCACGTGTCAAAAAGTGTATAGTGTTAACCCATCAAGCCCGAACAAATGTTTAAACTTAAAAAGAATGCTTGGTGGGTCATCAACAGCGTGACCATATTAGCTTATTTTGAGCTAAATTTAGCTTATTTGTTTGAGATTTAGCCTTAAAATTTTCATTTAGCTCTTAGCTTATTTTTTAGCTTTTTTTTAAAACTCATTTAGCTTTTTTAGCCTTTTTTAGTCTAAATTGCGTGTTCTCTAAAAATATATTAAAAACATAAACAACTTATAAAAATTATAATTTTTTAGCATTGTAAAATAGTTTACAAAAAATACAAAATGTAAATTATACGACAATTTTATAACAGAAATGGAAAGAAGAAAAATAGAAGATAATGGCAGAATGGTTAGAATTCCAATGGAAAAAAATAAATTCATATTAGTGGCCAAAACAATTTTTAATTTTTTTGGGTATAAAATTATTTGACTTGAGTTGAACGTTCATTCAGCGGCATCAATTAACTTAAAACAAAAACCTGAAATAGCCTTAAGCCTGGATAACACTATGTACCGATTTTCGTCGGGTCACCTCAATAAAGTCATAAGTAATAAGCCAAAATGGCATTATTACTCAATTAATTCTGGAATAAGTCTATATGGGCTTATTACCAATGCAGTGTGGCGCAATTATGTCCTTGTATTTCAAGTAGTCGATAAATTAGAGCAAAATCTTTACTTATGACTTTATTTCACTGATCTGACAAAACTCGGTACATTGTGCAGATAGTGTGGTCCATGCTTTACCTTAAATAGCATTAATTCACTTAAAAAGCTTTCGTATTTTAGTATAAATGTTTTTACATTTTTGAAAACATTTTAAGATTATTTTGGGGAAGTTTTTGTTTTGTTCTTCATTAAATCTAAAATATAATAATTAATAAATAATTTCATTAAGCAAATATTCTATATGTATAATGAAAAAATATGTTTGTGTAATATTTAACGTTAGTTTAGCAATAAGAAACTATTGAAAAGTGACCAAAGAAGTGGAAAAAAGTTTAGCTTTATTTTCTAGCCTAAAATGTAATTTTTTAGCTTATTTTAGCTTTTTTTCAAACGTGATTTAGCTTAATATTATTTTAAAATCTGGTCACACTGGTCATCAAGCATGAGAATTTCAAAACAACACGCACATAAACACGAATTTAACAGCAATTATGTTGATCGTGTCTAGAGCCCTTAAAGAGTAAAATTCTTAAAATTCTTTTTTGCATTCAAAAGTTTTGGCAAAGATTTAAGACTATTTTTCACCAATTTTCGAATTCCAATGTTAAAAAAAGGTTTTTGAATGTGGAAGGAGAGAGGCAGAGTTATTTTTAATAATAAGTTCTAAAGGAATAGTTTGCTTTTTATTATTTATAAAGAATCTTTACAACGTTATTCTTATAGATTTTTTTTAAGTAAAATTATTTAACAACTCAATTATTTAAATATATTTTCATCCAATTCATTAGCTATTTTATGAATTGTATGGCGTATGTTGTTTGGTAAGTTCTGTACAGAACAAATCAGCAATGCGTATACAACATACAACTTGTACAATTGGTTGTGAATATTCGTTATAAAATAAAATTTAATACAAATTAATAAAAATTATCAAATAAATAACAATTTCTCTGTTAGTGAGCACTTTAGCGTTGTAAATAACGCAGTTTGTTTAATTTTTCTTTAATATATTATATTCTCAATATATTAGACATTTCATAATTTTTTTATCTAATTTTTTTATTAAATTTTTTTTTGTATATTTGTGGTTTGTTTATGTTGCTAAAGTACTTGACATTAGATTTCTTGTTGTTGTTGTTGTTTTAGTTTGTTTTTTATTTTTCGTTTAATATACTTATGCAATAAATCATGATTAAATGATTTAATTTTATATATGTATTTAGATATATTAATTTTATTTTATTTAATAAATAAATTTTCTTAATAAACTTACTTAAAAACTATTAACAATTTCTTATATAAATGTTTGCTTTAAATTACTTCTCATTTTTGTTATTATTATTATTATTATTATTATTATTTTTTGCTTAAATATGTTTGTATGTATATAAAGTTTTTTTTTTAAATTTTTTTTAATATATTTTTTAGTATTTGTTTTTTATTTTTGCTATATATGTATATTTGTTATTATTATTAATATTATTATTATAATTTTGTTGTCTATAACGTTTTACACTGGACATGATATTACATCATATTCAAACATTAGCGAAACGGCAACAAAAACGAAATATAACAAAAACATGGTAAAGCCAAGACCCTTATTCATGCGCCAACGGAAGCAGGCAATTGACATAACGACGAATAACAGCATCATAAACAATATCGTTATGGAGCAGACCATGCCAACGGAGTTAACCTCCACCGGGGCACCATAGCAGATGCCATATAAAAGCCAGGGTATAGGTAATCTATAAATAAAGTGTGAAACATTGTTATTTTTATTTAAAAAAAAAAATTAAACTAAATTAAAATTAATAGTCTGTTCCACAATATCGTAACCAATAACGGCTAATCAGTTTTTGTTATGGATGCTATTGCTTCCAACAGCATCTATATGCAAGTACTTCCATTATGATATATTCTTAACCGTGTCATTTCTTTGAACTTCCTTTTTAACCCCCGACCAAGAAAAAAAGGGTGTTATAAGTTTGTCCGAGTCCACGTACAGACCAAACACCTGGACCGATTTTGATTTAGTTTTTTCTGTTCAAAAGATGACTTAGTCGCGAGGGTTCTTAATTATGCTTTAAGAAAATCGGTCCAGCCGTTTAGAAGATATCACATCTTCTGTAGATAAATTCGGGGGTTTTTAAAATATTTAATTTTTGTTATCTTTTTACTCCTAAAGGCTAGTACCCACTATTCTACATATTCAAAAGATTTTTGAGAAAATATAATCCTTATCTAATGAGTTGTTTTTGGGCCTTATTACAAGACTAAACAACATTGCAAAAGATTTTCTTTAATCTAGTGCAAAATCGTAGTAGTTGTAGTCGAAATACGACACTCATAATTAAGCCCATTGTCTTTTGAAAATTCTCATAAGCTCCACTAGATCAGGCTTGTATTTCCTCAAAAATCTTTTAACTATGTAGGATAGTGAGTACTAGCCTCAAGAAAATTTAAATTTTTTTTGAAGATCTTTAGATTTTTTTTTAATTTCAAAATAGTTAAAAATCCAATGCTAGAATTCACTTCTGGAGCTTTTTTTTACATTGTTAAATCCTAATTCATACGCAACTTTCAAGCTTAAGCAATAAAATTAAACCACATACAAAACTACAGTATGTCAAGAATAAGTTTTCACAGTAAAGATAAATAATCGTTTTTATATTATTTTATAAAAAATAAATATCCGTGAAACTTCCCGTGCACAGCTACAAATTTGGATCGAATTCAAGCTGTACAAACCTTTTTATAAAGAGAATGAATTGCTTCTAGTATTACCAGCTGTTACGTTCCTTAGGAAAGTGATGGTGGAACAGAAGACAGGTGGTGAAGGAAGGGGTAAGAGAAAGCTTCATTCTTTTATAACTCTGCTATTTTTGCGCCTCTGGTGTCAATGAGGCGTATTAAATTTTCTAGGATGTGTTAAGTAGCCATTTTATTGGTTATTTTACTTTGCCAATGATTTTGCTACAAAATACCGACGAAGGAGGGCGCTCTGATGTTTAACTAGGATTAGTATCCGCTGAAGCCGGTACAGTTCAGTGACAAGTGTCTATGTCTGACCCAAAAGGGACACTAATGCACATCAAAAAAATTAGTAGCATTTTTATATAATAACTTTGTCGTTATATAATAACTTTGTAGCCAACCTGCTGACTATTTCAGTCAACGCTACCGTTGCAATGTCCTGGTGAAAACAAGAGAAGTTTCTTGGCCAAATGCGCTGGACTTTTTTCTTCAAATCCTCATTAAATCGATGCAATAAATTGGCATAGTATTGACTGTTGATTGCTTTAAACTTTTGAAGGTAGTCAATGTGGATTATACCACGTGCCTCCCACAAAATAGTTGCTGAGAAACCCACCTTTGCTTTCTTTGGAGCCGGTTAGTCTCTAGTAGATCCATATTTTGTCCGCGTTTACAAAACGACACAAAAAGTCGTCCATGTTGGGGTTGAACAATACCACAAACTCTTGCGCAGTGGTCGTACGATTGCGCTTGTAGTCGATTGTAAGCAAAAGAGGCTCCCATATTGCGGAAAGCTATCTAATACCCCAGTGATCATTTAAAATAGAAATCACTGAGCTATGTGAGATAATGCGGGAAATGGTACTCTTCTCAGAGGTGGAAAGTTACTAATTGACACTCACTTGAGAGTGGCCAGAACGATTCCTTTGTTGAATTGTCTAAGCAGATCACCACTTCCGGTCTTTGATCAATTATCCCCCGGGAAATGGCTTTAAGGAAGCCGTTTTAAAGCTAGCTAGAGTTAGAAGGCGCCACAACCATGTATCTTGAGTGTCTGAGATGACTTGTCTCAGGAAAGTAGGCTATAAACCGCTTAAGCGTGGTTGCATCGTGGGATTGGACGCGAAGATAGCAGCCCTATCACCAATCTAGGGGACGAGGGCTAGCAACCCAGGTCTCCCTGCACTCCAATGGAAGTTAAAGGGACATAAATATAAGATGACCATATGCATCTCACAGTCCACAAAATCCTTAACTCAAAATTAAGAAAATTAACGCTTACTACAGATTTTAATATTTATGAAAAGAGTTTCTTTACAAAACAAATATGGAATAGTAATTGTTTTGTTAAAATTATTCGTTTTTTATTCTCAAAGTAGCCTTTTTTGTTTTAAGTCTTGAACTAAAAAAACTCTTTCATAAAAAAATATTTTAATGAATAAATAAAATAATAACTTGGGATTATTAGTGCGTTAACAAATGTTCAACTTAAATTGTAATAATTCCCAAAAAAAAAATTATTAACTTGACTGCACCCGCTAAAAAATACTTGTGTAGCAAAACTCTATTCTTGTTGTTGTTTCTTACATTTATTCTTACTTCTTACAACTATAATTCGAGCTGAAAAAAGTTAGCCACTGTTGCCATGGAAAAGTAAGAAAACAAAAACATCTTAATTTTTGAGTTATTGTTTGAACTATGATATTAATTGAACTTCTCATTTGCTTAAATAAAAGCTTAACATAATATCTTTAATAATTTGGGATTATTAGTGCGTTAACAAATGTTAAACTTAAATGTAACAACTCAAAAAAAAAACAAAAAAAAATTAGTTTTCTTCAATGTGAAAAATCATTCTTGACACACTGTACGTATGTACTATTTATGTAAAATAAGTAATAAAAAATTGTGTTATAACCTTGCTAAATGCCTTAGACTTCTAATAATGATGAAGGATTATTTTCTAAAGAGGAAATACACTGTAATACACTACATGTGCTACATATTCATATAAACATATGCACAAAGGCAATACCAAATATATATAAAAAAAATTTATAGAAAAAATAGAATACTCGTATATAAAGCAAAAAAATGCAATTGCTTGAATGGAAGGCTGTTGTAGGTTGTTGTTCAAATTGTTACTATTTTATTTGTATTCTCTCTCTAAATAATAATGAAGGATGATGATAAATACCAGTGAATAAAAATTTATGTATGTGCGCAGGCATGTACACTAATACCCAGCAAACATTTTATTGAATACAGAAATGTAGCCCTTACGGAGCCATGAATACCGGTATATAAAATGTTATGATCGGACTAAAAATGGAGACACAGTGAACAAAATACTAAAAGGGCGGTATTTGTAGGCGTGGCCAAAAAAAAAATATTTTTGGAATTGTTTTTACATTATCTTTAATCCTAGGGGTGACTGGCATAACTTTTTTTTCGAACCACTCTAATGTACACTATCCTCAAAAAGAAATTACGGATTCGCATTATCGTTACAGCAAGCGAATAAATATATGGATAAATATTATGATTTTCGGTTCGGCTACTGCATCCAGGTGCAGGTCCAGATGAGTGAAAAAGGGGTAGTTGAAAAAGTATTTGTTTTCTATAGATAAATTAGTTTCACTTAGCTAGTGAGGCCTATGGAGGTTTATGTTGATAAGATTATTTTTATTCTGTGATTTTATTTTCACTTTGTCGAAGGACTCGTCTATGTAAATAAAAATATATAAACATCAAACAAAATGTGTTTGTTGTGCTAGTGGGGGAAAATGGTTCGAAAAAAACCTGAAAATTTTGTTGTCTTTGCAGGAAACGTTTGCGAAATACATACTTTGTTTGCTTTCATGCACTGTTTATTTTCTTTTTACAAATATTATCGAAACAAAAGAAAATGCTTTCGCAAATTCGAAAATATTTTCTTTCGTTTCGAATTACAGAGTAGACTCCAGATCAAAATTCTAAGAATAAGTATTTCGTGTTGCAGGAGGTGTCACCCTTTTTTTATTCAAAGGCTGAAAAGTAAGTCCTGCGAATGTTGGCAGGGTATTTAGGCATAAGCAAATATAAAAACAAAACACACACACACACACACACGTACACACTTGTGCAAAGGCAGACATGTAGAGATTTGTAACAAATGGAAGTAGGCTGAGTGATAATTAGTTTTATGATTTGTTTGCAATTTTTCTTCTTGTTAGTTTATAAAACAACTACTAATGTCAGACAATATACAGGCCTGACTTAAAAAAAATAACAATTCCTTTCGTTCTGTACTTAACGGGGAGTGTGTGTGTGTGTGTGTGTGTGTGTGTGAGCGCGCACAAGTAAAAGTAAGACAATAACTATTGCATATTTGTAGGGGGTGGCATGTTGTTTCGTTTGGAGTTCATTTAATATGTTGGTATTTTTTAAATAACCACAGGCAAAATATGGTATATGTATGTATATGAAAAATATTCTTTTAAGAGAAAAATGCATAAAATGTCATCTCTATAATTGCAAGCAATTTTTTTCTACTTGTTTGCTTAAATTGCTGAAGTACGAGAGTATACTGAAAATAAATTGTTGCTGCCGGTATTAATTTATTTCTTATTTTCTTTTAATTTAATTTAATCAAATACTCGTATTAAATTGTAAATTCAAAGTTTGAATTTTTAGGGCTTATTTCATAAAAAATATTTTGATTTTATAAAAGGTTTATTATGCTAGGAACACAATTGGGACGAACGACGATCTTACGTCATAAAAAATATAACACATTTGCGCATATGAACACAACACCACCGTAGACCGAAATTCGTCATGTGTGACGTACTCTGAGATAGGTTTATTTCTATTTTGTACGCCGACGAACGACGAAAAAAACAGTTTTCTCTCCCTCTCTCTCTCTCTTTGCATACACAATAACTAACTTTATCAATTATGACAGCAGAATTCGGTGAGTAAATTCGTCGTTATTGTGTTCCACACGACGAATTTACTCAGCGAATTCTTATCGACGAATTCGTCAACGTGAACGAAATTCGTCGTTCGTCCCAATTGTGCTCCTAGCATTAATCAAATTTCCATAGAAAATTTGTTTCATAAACCTCTTATTAAACAGAAATATTTTTTATGAATAAGGCAGTTATAGTTTTCATCCTGCTAAAAATAATATTTTTTTTTAATAAAGAGAAGTAATTGGCTTCTTTAGGACATGTGTTAAAGGAACCGACATATTGAATGCGTAATACATAAAGCCACTAGGCGATCTGACAGGTGAAGTGTTGTGCTAGGTGCACCTAGGGCATGAGCCCGAAAATGGTTATGTTCATCTACACAATGATTGTCAGGCCAATCATAACGTAGTGGTGACAACTAAACTCTGTAAGGTTCAGAGATTGGCCTGTCTTTTTGCAACAGGCGCAATGAGGTCATGTCCAACCTTAGCCATTGAGGCCTTGATTGGACTACATACAAATCCTTATTAGGTCATCTGCGGCAATGGCAGCTTATAGGATGGGTCTCGGGACATCTGCTCGTTGTATTACCAATGGGCACTCGTCGGTCCTGAGTACAATGCCCAGCTTAGGACTGCTAGGAATGCCTAGTGACAGGATAAACTGTCAACTGAGGTTCGACAGGAGATTCAATGTCACAACTCCACCAAGGGCAGTATAGAACGAAAACGGTCCCGATGTGGATTCCAGAAGTTTATGTTGGTATACGGATGGATCCAAAATGGAGGATGGAGTTGGTGCTGGAGTTTTTGGGCCCAAAGTAAAAACCTCTTTGCCCATGGGCAAATGACAATCACCAAATGTGTTAACATTAATTTAAATAGGGGCATTAGAGGTACCCATATACCTATCTTTTCCGATAGTCAGGCAGCTCTTAAGTCTCTCCTTTCATGGGAATTTCGTTCCAGGCTAGTTTTAAAGTGTTTTGACTCATTACAAAAGCTATCCATATGGAACAGGGTTTCCATTTATTAGATACCTGGCCACAGCGGTCATCTGGGAAATGAGGAAGCAGATGAACATAGGTAGCCGCAAAAGAGAAAAATTTCCCGAACATTTTTTAATTTCATTTGTTTGGAAATTTTTCAATTTTGCGGCTACCTAAGCGCTACCTAAACGGTGTTAAGAATCATTCCTAGGAAGTTTATATGTTCTAGAAAGTTGTTAACTGAGATCTTAGGTACATTTTTGTAGTCAATTGTTTCCTTGAATTTTGAACGGTTTGCTACCTATGAACCTGAACAGAGGGAAAAAGGTAAAAAAAAATCGAATTTTTTCAAATTTATTGCGATTTTGATATTGAAAATGAAGTTTTTTTGATTTTATATGCTTACAATTTTTGTTCTTTATGACAAGAGCTACAACTTTGCCTCAGAGTATAAATCAAAATTCTGAACGGTTTGCTAGATATGAGCCTAAGAAAATGCAAAAATGACACCGAGGCCCCAAATCTTTGGGGGCTCATAAAAAAATGCATGACTTGGAGCAAAATTGGGAGACAAGGGTCTTTTTTTTTGGTCTTCTATCAAGTAGTGGTGTCCGTATATGGTTATATTTCCGTGACTTAAAAAATTACACACAGTGTAGTTTACGTTTGAACCTCAATAACATTAAATCATTCAACATGCTGAAAAATCATGAAAGCGTGCATTTTTGGTGATTTGCTCAGCAATTGTGTATTAAGTCATATGAAAAACATTTTTGTGAAATATTTCAATCCTAAAATTCCTTTCCGTACTTGATGACTCACTCATACACAGAAGCATTTGTTCAAATTCCTGCATAGTTGCACAGTTTTGCTTCATTTGCAAACGCGTTCTTCTTTTTTTTCCCTAAACAAATTTTTATTCTGATAAAAGTTCCTTTATTGCCTGAATTCTACTAAAACATTTGCAATCATCTGCTGGCAATAAATTTTTCCCATTTCATTCATATCTCAACAATTTATTATTGTAACATACACATTTACTTTTTTTAGTAGAGGTAAAACTGAGCAAATCATGTGCTTTTCGAGCAAATGTTTTTCTTTTGTTTCCTATAACAAAATCGCACAATCACTTGAAAAGTAGTTACAGAGTAAGATAAAAATTTTTTTTCTATTATTTTAGTTTATATAAAATCATAATACCTCAAGTATTACGAGTATAAAAGTTTATTTAAAGCCACTATGGACAAAAGATAACTTTAAAAGGACAAAAATAAACCAAACGAACGGCTTAGGCAACATTTGTGATGAAATATGCTTTACAAAGAGATGAAAACCACAGGTAGTAGAGTTTTCGTTACTTATTTTTTCTTTTTGTTTCAGAGCAAAAGAAATAATAGAAAAGTTTTACTCACAAGTTTTCTTTACAATATTCAAATATTAAAAAATATCTGACCAAATAATCTAGAGTTTTCCGTAAGTTTTTAAGCAAATACATACTAGGAGAGACAGACAGCAGTATTTAATATAAAAAGTTATTTTTGAACAAGAACAAGAAGAAACAAGGCCAAAAAGGTAAACTTAAGCAAAATAACTCTGCCAATAGTTTTATTTGTTGCTTGCACAATATTAATTAAATTTTGTATATAAAATAGTTTTGAGAATTTTCTAGGAAAGATGCATGAAAAGAAGCATTCATTAAATCTGGCATAGAGCAGACCATTATTTGGCAGCTTTTAAATAGTTGAAAATTAGATTTTTGCAAGTTTGTTTTTATATAATAATGAAAAACGTAAGCAAATTTTTTTGCACAAATTTTTGGTAGAAAAAAATTTAAACTCGAAATTTAACTCAAAAACTTTTCGCTTCTTTTCTTTTTTTTTTTGTCAAGAAACGTCTTATGCATTGCTTTTATAAGCCAATAATTTGTACATACTCAGCTTGCTGCAGCCTACGCTTAGGCTTTAAATTAAAAGTTTTACTAATGCATATTTTTCGGCAATTTATTATATATTTTATTTTTGTTAAATTTCCCTAAAAAATCATAACGTAAGTTATATTAAAATTATTTGAAAACGTGTAATACAGCTGGAAGTAAAAAAATCTCTGTCATTTCCTCCAAAAACGAGAAAAAACATTTTAAAAGCCATTAAAAGAACATTAAGCATTTGCAACATTTTCAATAACTCGTTAAATTATATTGCAAGAGGGTAATATCAGAGAAGGAAGCATTTATTAGTTTTGCATTTTTGGCAACAAAATTTTGCTGCTCAAAAGTGTTCGTTCGCAATCAACTTTAAAGGTGATTAAGTTTATTTTCTTTGATATTTTTATTTATTTTTTATTTAAAATGTGTTTGCTTGATGATAATACATTGCAGAATTTTTATTTTTTCAATCTAATTTATAAAAATTATTAATGCCCTAATTCAGCAAGAAGATTTAGAACGTTTTTGTTTGAAAATATTTTGAGTTCTCTTGTTTTTGAATTCTTTAAATAATTTTCTTCGAAAATGGTTGTTGTCTTTGATAATGAAAAATAAAAATATTATTACCATGTTCTTAAAACATAAAAATTAAATTAAAGTATTATACAATAGTTTGAAAAATATATGAAAAAATATGTGTTGGATATAATGTTTGGAATAAAATCATAAAGCAAATACACGAACCTTCTAGCGTAGACAGTAAATAATAATTGTTTTAAATAATCACAACTGCAGCTTTTGTTCATCCATAGATAAGACAATACAAACGTCGAACAGAATTAAGGCATAAGTTTATTTATAAAACCTTCTCTTAAGAACTATTCTAATTTTCTTTAGTTTTTCCTAGTTTTTGCATATTATATAAAAAAATGTTATATAAAAAAAAATACTACTCACCCCACCGTAACATCAAAGATATTACTGCCCACAGAACTGGAAACAGCCATGTCGCCAAAACCTTTACGAGCCACAATAACCGAAGTTATCAGATCTGGTATAGAAGTTCCAGCCGCCAGGAATGTTAAGCCCATAACCTAAGAAGAAAAATAAAAAAATTCCATTAATATCAGCTATAAAGCAAAATGCTCTTAAAAACTGCAAATTAATTTTCACTTGAACCCACCTCGGGTGGTATGCCAGCCGTATCACCTGCCACATTGGCCCACCATACCATCAGATAAGAAAAGGCCGCTATCCATACTATGGAGCCAATAAACGTTATAGGAAATAGTTTTTTACCTTTAGGCGTACGTGTATCCGGCAAAGTTAACCACATGGGTATCAAGAGCGGTGCCACCAGTATATAAGTTAAACGTTTGCGGGCAGTATCTGGCCAAGCCATGCTCAAGGGCTCTGGCTCATCTTCGATTTCTTGTGTCTGCTATTTAACAATTATTTGTTGTCAAACATACAATAAAGATAGCAATATATTAAAAAACAATGAATTATAAAATTCTTCTATCATAAGTAAAGTATATATTATTAGTTTTAGGGATTGAAAGATTTCAGTTGTTAAAATTTTTACAAAAGGAATTATTATTAGTTAATGTTTATTTTTTTTTTTAATTTATACACAACTTTAAATGGTTGTTTGGTTGTATAAATAAGTTTTATATATATATATATATATTTTTTTTGTTAAATCACATGATTAATATAATGTAAGGTGACTATGAATTTAAGGAAATTATTTTTTTTTATAAAAAAAGTGCATTGAAAAATGTTTTAATAAAATATAAAATTTTTGTTTAATGTAAGTAAATAAAAAAAAACCTTAGATGAGTTCTTAACTATAAAAAAAATTATATGTAATTATGAAAAATTTTATATAAAAAAAACAAAAATTTTCAAAGTTTGCCTTTATTAAAAAATAAGATATTCAAAATAAGGCAGGAAATTAAAATTTTTTTAATTTGTAATAAAGCAGGAGCTTAACAAAAATAAATAGCAAAAATAAAGCCTAATTAAAGGCTGGCAAATAATATATTTAATAAGGCCTAAGTTTAGGCGTTTAGTTTAGTTAAATTTTTTTTTTCAAACAAAACTTATAAAATAAGCATGCCTTAAGGTGATTATTTGAATGTAAAGTATTAACAATATCTAACGAATTCAAAGCACAATTTTATATAAAAAGCTTCACAATTTTATTTCATTTAAATAAAACGTTTTTATACGAGAAGTCAGCTCCTTTTTTTTGGAAGTTTTAATATCAATTGAAACACTTTTAAATTATTTTTTTCTTCATTTCGTTCCTTTACCTTTCAGGAGTCTTCATAAATAATATAAATAACATTTTCTAGCTTGAAGCTAAAGTCTAATACCATTTTTTTGCTCGATTAAATTTCTTTGTAAATACATTTAAGAAAATTAGAAAAGAAAAAGTAACGAAACTTCCTCTTGCATCCTAAATATACATATTGTTACCTTAATATAGAAAAGCCCTAACTCATTATTTTTTTGAAATCGCAATACATTAGATGTTCTTCTATCAAAATGTATAAAAAACTCCATTTAAAAAAAATAATGAGTTAGGAACTTTCCATATTAACGTAACGATATGTATGTAGCATAATGTATTTTAGTTCTATCCATTAGAGTTTTTTTTAAATCATAATTTCATATATTCCCTCTGTAAATTTATTATTATTACCTTGACAAAGACTTTAGCAAGTCTAGTTCTATTTTAAATACATACTTATGTATCTACATAAATGTGAATATATGTATGTATATACATACATATGTATGTACATACTTAGTTTATTTCCCTTATTTCACTTGAATACTTTTTACCCTGTCATGTAATTTATTTCTATTTGTAAAATGTATTTAAAACAAAAAAAAAAATCAATATTTGATTACATTTTACACTAATTCCGCAACAACTACAAATTCACTTGTAAAATATTTAAACAGCAATTGTTCGTGTACCTCTGCCACTGCCACTGCCACGCTGCTACGTACAAATATATGAAAACAATAAATTTATTTTTAAGCCTTTTCAAATCCGCTTATGGTTTTGGCCAACAACATTTGTACATTTTTATTGTGTTGAAGTTAGTTACGAGTACAATTTTCAACAAAAACATGTGTGTGAGTGACACACACACACACATACTCATACATATGTAAATGTTCACTTGTTTAACCAAATATGACAACATTGCTGACGCACACATAACTAAGCACATGTAAAAGCTTGTGACAATGACAATGTCATTGACGATTATAATTTTCATTATCATCAACAGCAAGTACATTATGTTCATAATATGTATGTCATATTAATATTATTATTATTATTATTATTATTATTATCATGACGATAACCGTCATTATTAAACACACTTGCCTAAAACAGTTTTAAAATATTTAAATTTCTTTCTCTCACTTTAACTCTCCTTGCCTGCCGCTTCTTTAGCTGTCATAAACATATGGGTTTTTGCTTTAACATGATGCGTTTTTGGATGTCATTAAATAGTTGTTGTTGTTGCTCTCATGTTAAAACTGACATTTTACATGTTGTATAATTTATCATAGGTCCGGAGACAAATGTGCATTTTTTGTCCTAAAAAAACTAAAAGGAGGGCAACTATTTTATTTATGTACATATATACATACATATTTATATTACTGCTGAGGAATTAAATGTCGTTACTTTTATATTATTATTATTTATTATTATTATTATTATTTTTCAAAAGCAATTTATTTTGTAAAAGCTACATTTTTAAGATGCCTCTTTTGTAAGAACTCCATATCAGGCTATAAGCCTGGTACGGAGTTCATACGGAATTTCAGGTTCTCATACAAACTCTATGTAAAAAAAATTACAGAAATTCAGGTTGGTAAATTTCATAAAAGAATTTCCATTTGCTAGTCTGGACTTTCAAAAGAAAAATACACAAAATTTTTTAAATTTATTGGCTGTCTTAGGGATGTTATAAATATAAGTGGAGACTTTTTTCAGTCAACTGAAAAAAAATTAATGTTCAAAAAATTGTTTGGTCACGGAATTTTTGACATTTCCAATTTTCATCAAATTGTAATTAATTTTTAGTGTTTTTGTGAGTTTTAAATTAAAAAATAAATGAATTTGTGCGTATGCAAACATAATTCTACACAAAAGGCTACACGATTATTTTTCCGTGTAGAAATAAATGTAAATTTACAAATGTGAAATTCCGTAAGAACTCCGTACTGGGCTTTAGCTTGATTAAATTATAAATATAGAAACAACTGAAATTCGAACAATAATAGCTGAAATTAATTGAGGTAAATATGGTTTGCCCTCTCAAAGCGTGGGTAATAACTTTCATGTTAGGTTAGGTTAGGAAGGGTGGTGCTACACCGCACCTCCACTCGGAGACCCAATTGGGTTCATTGTGATTCCCTTCTTTTGACCAAGCAATATTTACCCCCCCACTTTTTTTTTTTTTTTTGCTAGAAGTGACCCTATTATCCTTCATTTAGCCACCGAATCCCCATGATGAAGCCCCTGATGTCCTCTAGTGGTTTCTGGTTCCTCTTCATCCCCGCACATGCTACAAAAATCTGGAGTGCCAGTTTCCCAAATGCTGGTTCTTGCTCTGAACGAGCAGTGACCTGTCCATGCGTCTATTAAAATTCGCATCGCCTTCCTATTCATATCCAGTAGCAGTTTGGATCTTCCTAACTCAAGTTTTGGCCACATACCCCTCGAGACTCTACAATCCTCCCTACTTCGCCCTGAACTGTTGGTCCTGCTTTATACCCAATTTCTGAGTTCCCTGTAGTAATGACCTAACGGTAATTTCACCGATCTGTCCATCATTCTCTCATCTAATGCCGACCCTATTTTTGCAAGCTCATCGGCAATTTCATTTCCCTCCACACTGCTGTGGCCATGAACCCAATATAGTCTGACACTATGTTTATCCATAAGCAAGTTGAGGGATTTTCTACAGTCATTAACAAGTTTCGATTTGAGATTGTGTTCCTTCAAGGCTTTTAGCGCTGCCTAGCTGTCGATGTAAAAGGTTACCTTCTCACCTTCAGCTACATTCCTGGCCGCCAGCTACGTGGCTCTGAGCATAACTTTCATGTTCATTTTAGAAAAATTTAGCAGGAAGAATTACTTAAGGAACTTAAGGCCACATAGTTTCTTAAAATATTTCATAAATTTTTCTACAAAAATCTATGTATGAATGTATGTACGTATGGCAATTTCTTTTCTTAAAATAAGGGCAACATTGTTTGCCCTCTCAAAGCATAGATAATAAATTCCATGTGCATTATGCAGAAAAAATGTATTAGGAGAGAGTACTTCATGAATTTAAGAAACTATCAAATGATTTTAACAAATTTTTTGAAAATTGAAAGAGCAAAAAAAATTGTAAATTTTTGGCACCGAAGAATATTAAATAAGTTTCTTTTAAATTGATAATTTTACTAAAATGATAATAAAACACTTTTTCAATTTACATACACATACATACATACATATGTGCATATTTTGTTTAAATAAACTTAAATTCATTCAAGTATTGAAATTGTTTTATTGCATTTAATTTTGTACCTTTTGATTGTATTTTTTTTTTGCTCAAATTTTTTGCTCAAATTTCATTATGAAAAACTAAATTGCCATTTAAATCCATACATACATCCATACGTACATACATACATATATATGTATGTTCTATTCTTGTTTCGTCTTTTTGTTTTATATTTGCTTGCCTCTACACACTACGTGTATGCTGTAGCTTTCAAAGATGCCTTTGTTTGACGAAAGTTGATTTTGTTGCATTTGTCTTTTTCGTTGCGAAAGCGTCCTTCACTTTTTGTGCTGCTTTAACTCAATTTTCTTGAATATTTTTATTTAATTTTTTCTGCCCTTTTTTTCTACAAAAATGCATGACTGCACATGTACCCGCATGCATGGATGTATGTATGTATGTATGCATACATACATACATACGAGAATATGCGAGTATATGTAGGTATGTGTAAATACCAGTAAATGTGCTGTTTATTCATGCAAGAAAATACATTCAAACGAGAATTGTCCATCCATCTTTTGTTGAGGGAGAGAGAGAGAGAGAGAGAGAGACTTATACAATGACTAAAAACGTTTAACTATTTATTTGTCACTTTTGTGATCATGTTATTGTTGAAATTTAAACGGAGTGCGAGCACTGTGAGTGACAAAACGTAAAAATAGTCCATGTAATGCATGTCTTCATTCGTTTCATTTGTTTGTAAACAGGAAGAGGATGTGTAGAGAACGTGTGTGTGTGTGTGAGATGTTGCACACATACAGTTTTATAAAAACAGTTTTACTACACTAGCATACTTTTTAATAATATTATTGGCTTAAGGAAGGAGAGAGATAGAGAAAATGTAAGGCATGGAAAAACTTCATTTCAACACACCACATTAACAACATATTGAACTCTAGATTGGAGTACTAAAGAGTAATGGGTTGCCTCAACTAAAGCTCTTGAAGACACTATGGGAAATTGGTAAGATTGTTAAAAATTGTTTTCATCAAAATTGAAATCCAAAACTGATTGAATTATAAGGACAACAAAAAAAACACGCATACATGAATAACATAAGATATAGTGAGAAATGGACAACATTATTTAAATCAATATGCTTTTGTTGAAATTGAAGGACGACGACAGTGGACATACACAAAACTAAATGCAAGCTTAACAAAATGGAAATGTGGATTTTTTTTAACTGAAAGGAAAATGAAATTGAATTTTTAAAAGTTATTTAAAAACATAGCTACTTGCTATGCTAATAAAAATATATTGTAATTTAGTTTTATTTTTCGAAAAACTGTTTATTTAATAATGCAATCATTAGACATTTTTTTTAGAAAAATTTTGCTTCAAAAAGGCGTACATTTTATAAAAGTACTTCTAAGAAAAAAAAAATTAGTTTTTAGATGCCAGATACCTATAAAAACAGAGTACTGTTGAAAAAATTGCTTTAGCAAGTTTCATTTCCTTTCGAAAAAAACAGTTTTTTAAATTTTTTCTTAAATTTGTTTCTATGGATTTCTTAAAAGAAAAAGTTAAAATGACCTTTGAAAAAAATTTAATTTTAGATTAATTTTTTTTAAATAAATATGTACATTTGAGTGAGAAATTTAAAATTTTAATTTAACTATATTGAATTTTAATCAGAAATAATTTCTTAATCGGGCTTAAGTTCAGTAATTTCAATTCTTGTTGAATGAAATATTTCCGTTTCATTAAAAATTTACGTTAAATAGCTGATGTTAATAACAATCTCTCTCTACCAAGGTAGATAGACGACTAGGGTGCTGATGAAGTGCGTGGCTGCACAGAAAAATATCGGTATTTTCCCCCCAGCTATTAAAGTCTATTTTAATTTTTCTTCTCTTCTTTAGAAACTGACATTAATTAATAAAAAATATTTCTTTCAATAAGAATTGATTGATTACGAAATTATTTCCGATAAATACATTTCGTTAAAAAATTCGTTTGGGAAAATTATGATTATCTGCCTAGCTCACGATGTCGACAACAAATTTTCGTTCGCTTGTTCATATTGAAAACAAAAACAAATTTTCTGATTTTGTTTTTGTTTTTAATATAAATAAGCGAACGAAAATTTCTTGTCGACATCGTGAGCCAGGCAGTATAAGTCAAATACAAGGGGGTCCTTCGAAACGAAAGCAAATGCTTTCGAATTTGTATATTATTCACATAACAGTTCGAAAGAATTTTTTAAATAGAGAGTAGACTCCTAGTTCTAATGATATAAAATCCAATTTTTGTAAAGAGCTACATATATAAATTGTGAGGCTTTCTTAATGTTTTTTTTTATAATTTCTATGGTCTTCTATTTCAATTTCCTTATGTTTTGTTTCAATTCCATTGCATTCCGTTTCAATTCCATTTCGTTTCTTTTACGCTAACATATACTATTACCTTAAGAACTCCACCCTAATATAATTTTTAGTACAAAACTAATAATAAATCTATGCTTTTACTCTTAATTTTCACTTTAATTGATTTCATTTCGTTCCCTCACAAAAAAAAAAAATAGCACAAGACTGATATTCCCTATTCCCTTATAATATTCACTTGTATTCATTGTTTTTATATGAAATAAAATTTCTTTATTTCAATACGGTTGTTTTTATTTGATATTTGTTTACATTTTTTGCTTTGACATGTTCTCTCTTTTAAATTCTTGCAGCCACGTTTTAATAAGCAAATAAAAAATAATAATGGCAAACAAAAAAAAAACAAGAAAAAAAACTACATACAAACATACATATTTCAATTTCTTTTCCTTGAAATTGATGACTTAAATGATTGATTTTCTTGTTAATGGTTTTCATTTCTCTTTTAACATAAGGTTGTGCATGTTTGACTATAAATTGGTGTCAATAAATCAGTTCGAAAGGACGAAGTGAAAGCTTCCAATTTTTTTTCAATTTCAATTTTCAGCATTAACTACCAACCAAGGCCAACTAACTATACATAGTTTTATAGTTTCGTTCATTCGTTTGCTGGAAAAAGGAAGGCAGTTTTCCTTGTAGCCACCAGTTGTTGCAGTAAGTTGATTTAAAAAAAATGCCACCATTTAGTTTCAATATTTGATGCACTAATTTCGAAGCATTCTTAAGTATTGAACATGAACTTTTGTTGGCAATAAATCGTATTGAATACAACGACAATGGCCAAAAACAAAAAAAAAAATAAGTCTAAAGCACAACATAATGGCTGATTGGTGCTTTTGGTTTATTATAATTTTTTGTCTTCTATATACATACATATAAAAGAAACAATTCTTTTTAGGGGAATGTATTTGGCCAAAGGCAATTTTGGGATACAAACACACTCTTGCTATGTTCCATACTCCCACTGCTACACGATGCAACAACACAACACACACAAATGAACATGTAAGAACTTATAAGCACTTGCACTCAATTCCAGCAAATGCTTGTGTAACATGAATCTCAGCAATTGCTTTTATTCCAAGTGTATGCAGTAGATGTGTGTGTGTGTGCGGGTGTGTGAGTGCACATACATGTGTCACAACTTTGCTTGCTGTGTGAGAACAAATATCAGTTTATGTTGTTGTTGCTTTAGTATTTCTTTTTTGCTCACTTTTTTTGTAAATTTAAATTGAATTGATTTTTTCTCTTGGCTGTAAAAATTATAAGTAAAATGAACGATTTATTGCCATTGTTTTGTGGAAACTATTTATGTATGTACCCAGCGGGAACTAGAAGGAGTAAGGATGCCTTCTAGAAGGCCTATGTACGCCTTCTTTTGGATGCAGAAGGCCTGCTCGCTCCATTCCATACTATATATTTTTTACAAGCGTTGGCATTGCAGAGCAGGCCTTCTGTTCTTGCTTCTTTCGCCAGATATTCTGGAAGGCCTTCAAATTAATGGATTTTGCTTTTGCTTTGGTAAAAAAACTAAACAAAACATGTTACTCCTACTGTTCACCTTCAACACTCCCTTTAATAAGGCCTGCACCAAGAAGGTTTTCTGAGTTTTACCACTGGGTATGTATGTATGTATGTATGTATATATGTATGTATGTATGTGTGTGCATATATACATATGTATCTGTGTACGTATTTGCCTTTGTCATTAGCATTAGACGTCCGTGGTGAACAGCGTTAAGAAACATTTGTCCTTGTTCTTTCTGCTGCCACTTTTTTCCTTCTGTAAGTGTTGTGTTTTGTGGTTTTGGTTTTTTTTTTTGTATTTATTTGCTTTTTTGATTTTGTATCATATCCAAAGGATTCTTTTTAGCCATGATTAAAACAAGGTTTGGCAAAACAGCGTCAGCAAGTGTTACCACCAACCGCATACCAACTAAACTAGCATCTTTCATAATCACAGAACAGTTTAGTACGGCTACATATTTTTAAATTAAACATGTGCAGATTATTGCAAATTGCCAGGAAATTTTTCTTTAATTTCTTTTTCATTTATTCTTGGCAAAATTTCAAGGAAATCCATTAAATTTTACCAGTGAAGAATGTTACTTGTTCATATACACAGACATTTGGTTAAACATATTTCACATATAAAATTTGAATTCCATTTTGCTCTTCAGTTTTTTTTTACAAAAAATTATCAATTCCTTTTTGGCTGAAATCGCTTGACAGGTTTTGATTTTTTGCTAGTGTACGTTTCATTTCCATTTTGGTTCTCATTGCAAAGCTGAATTTAAAACGGCATAGCTGGTTCATAAATTGTTTACTACCGCATTTGTGTATAATTTTAAAAATCTTTCAATTCCATTTTGTTCCATAAGTTAGAAATTTGATTTTTTTTAAATTATAGCAGTACACAGGTATTGAAATTTATAATATTCCAATGTTCATGAATTAAGTTAACGAATTTAAATTTTTTTTGTTTCACTTACATGAAGTTCTTATTTTTTCGCGCTTTCTTAATGTTGTTTCTAATTTGTATTGCAATATGTCTTCTTTTTAAAATTTCCTTATATTTTGTTTCAATTCCATTGCATTCCGTTTCGATTCCATTTCGTTTCTTTTTTGTTAACATATCGTATTGCCTTGAAAACTGCATCCTAATGTGATTTTTAGTACAAAACTAACAATAATCTATGCTTTTACTCTTAATTTTTACTTTAATTCATTTCATTTCGTTCACTCACAAAAAAAATAACGCATTAGAGTAAAAAAAACAGTAAGACTTATATTCCCAATTCCCTTATAATATTCAAGAGACTCCTTATGCCGAGTGCACACTGTGGCATTTTGTGACATCACAGTAGTGTGTTTTAGTGGTAATGTTAGTCATTTCCAATTTCTTCCTGCACTGCTTTTCATTTAAAAAAAATATTGCGAACGGCGTTGCACACATTTTGAAACTTACCACACATGAAATGGCAAATGTGTACTCGGCAATAGGTATCATGTTCTTAAGTAAACTCATTTGAAAAGTTTTATATAAAATTGTGTTTCACTTCGTACATTTAGGCATGCATGCGAAAAGCCTTAGAACAAATTATAATAAAAAAAAACTCTAAATTTCTTTTGAACAAGAATAGCAGCTAAAAGCATTATTTATATTTAAATATTTATGTATATATAACAACATTTAAAGCCATTGCAATTACACATGATTTTTGTTTACTTTGAGGTGCCAATACAATTACTAATTACATATTATTGATTCAATGCTAAATTATTAATGAATACGACACATAAAACGACTAAGAAAATTATAAATTAAACTATTTTGACTGTTAAAGCAGTTCAGTTTGTCTCACTGCTTTAAAAGCCCAGATGAACTTAAAGTGATTTTAAACACAAAATTAATTAAATTAAAAAGATTTATATGAAAAATAATTGAAAATGAAGTGGGGGTGTTATTTGTAAGAAGGATTTATCTAATTTATTTAAAGCTTGGCTAAAACATATTGCAAAATTATTGAGCTAAGTTAAAGAAAATCAATTAAATTTTTACATTTTTGTTAAATTTAATTTATTTATTTTTTTAAATAAAAGCAGACAGAATATTGTAGTTTAATTTTAAATAAATATTGAAAAAATATTTTGTTTGGGTTGTTATGAAAAAAAGTATATTAAAGAAAATTAAATTATTTTGTGAAACTAACTTTGATGCTAAATTTTCGCGTTTGAATTTTGACCCTTTGATCTATCCAGCTGGGACGACGACCACTTAACGATGGCTTTAAATTTGTTAATTTAACAGTTAACAAATTTAATTATAGTTTATATTTATTTATTTTTTTTGTAAGTATTAAAATGTTTGATAATTCAATAGCATTAAAATAGAAAGTAATTTGTGTGAAGAAAAAACAAAACAAATCATTATAAAAAATTTGGTAATTCGTTTAATTTAAATTAATGAAAAATCAATTTACTTAAATATTTATTAAATATACAAAAACAAATGTTTTTATAAAGATAATAATAAGGTTTAATTAAAACAAAAACTTTTCTTCTAAACATATTCATTAAAAAAAACGTTAAATTATTAAAAAGCTTTTCTTTCCAATCTAAAATACATTTAATATAAATTTAATTTGAAGAAAACAGTAAGAACATGTTAAAAGTTGTTTACATTAACTTTGAAAGAGAGAGAGAGAGAGAGAGAGAAAGATAGAGACAGGTATAGAGAAGGAAAGAGAGCAAGAGTTTTTTTTTTTTTTTTTTTTTATAAAGGGAAGTAACACTCAGGCAATTAATGCCTACTACTATCACTAGGTGTTACCTTCTTTAGGAAAGGGATAGTGATAGAGAAGACAGGTGGTGAAGGATGGAGATGGAGGAAAGCTTCATTCTTTTACAACTCTGCTTTTTCGCACGTTTTTAATAATGCAGTGTTGCAGCGCCTCTTTGATGTTAAATGAGGCGTAGTAATTTTTTGAAGCTGTGTCTTGTAGCCATTTTATTGATTATTTTACTTCGCCGATGATTTTGCTACACAACGAAGGAGGGCGCTCTGATGTTACATTAGGATTAGTATCTGCTGAAGTCGGTATAGTTCAGTGACCAGTGACTATGCCTTCATCACTTGAACTTTCCTACAACAACTGACACAAAGGGACACTAATGCACATCAGAAAAATGCGTGGTGTTGTTATTTAATGACTGCCGGATACAGGGATTGAAACCAGGACCTTCGGTTTTGTAGTCAACGTGCTAACTACTTCAGCCAACGCCACCCTCATGGAAATGAAATGGATACTGTTTAGCGTAACTTTTTTGCTGGCGTCTTAGTACTTGAAGCCAAAACGGGGAAAATATTTAGGCCCAACTCGGAATATTTAATTCAAAAGCAAAAATATTAAAAAATAAAAAATATATATATAAAAACTAAATAAAAAATGCTTAGAAAATTTGTTTTTCTCCGATTAACACTTTTAATTGAAAAAAAATAAAATAAAAAATCAATTAAAAATTTAATTGATTCAAATGAATTTTTGCTTCAAAAGTTTAGTTAAAAATTTAATTGATTTAATTATAAATTTAATAGAATTAATTAAAAACTTTAATTGTCACAATTAAATTTTTAATTAATTTTTGTTTATTTTTTAAATTGAAGGCGTTGATTGGAGAAATATATTTTTATGTGCATAGCTTGGCTTTGTCTATTTTAAGCACTGTTTCTACTTTATAAAAAGTAATTTTAAAGCAAAAATTTTTCTTTAATGAATTCTAGTCTAAAAAGCTGATTTGTATGTTGTGTAAAAAGCTTTTTATAAAAAAAAGGATTACATGAGCTGGATAACTGTGTATTCACTACACATATACACACAAAAGATTGCAGCTAACTATGTCTTAAGTACTTAAAAAAAAGTGCCAAAGCGTTTTGAATATATGTATTTGAAAAATATAGTAAAAGTTGGATATTTCTATAACAGACATCCTGTACTCTCATTAATTCGTACAATATCTGTAAAATTAAGAACACAGTATGGGAATATTAATGTGCTATGGCATGTTAGTATTAGTGAGTTGAAAGAGTTACCCAGCAAACACAAGGTCAAGTGTTTGAAATGAAATCCTTGCATTTGAGTTTCGGGATGTATTTAGAACTTTCATGTAAATCCTTACATTGAATATTTTTGGGGAACATTTTAACCATTGAGCTGTTCTCTGTATAAGTCTTTTCTGCCTCTTTTGAAAAATTAGCCAAAAAAGTACTCCTAAGCGGGCGTATAAAGGAATGAAATATTTTATTAAATATTCTCATGCCGATTGGTTAGGATAATAGGGAAAAAACTCCAGCCCACTATAAAGGAGACCCATACTTAAATTTACAATGTTCTCATACATGTTTTGGGCTCCTTTGAGTAAAAAGCTATAATACGGTGTCTACACCTTCACGAAATCTAGCAGATTTCAATTAAAATCTTTATAAGAATCTATACCGTTTACACTAAGTTTTCTTGTAGGGTATTTACTAGAGTTCGACCGATTAATCGGCTTCGGCTTCGGCCTTCGGCCAAAAATTGGTAATCGGCCAACATTCGGCCTACGGCAAAAATCGGCCGATTAGCCGAAGCCGAATATTTTTCATTCCAAGCTTGAAAAATAACATTATTTTTGGTCGTTGCTCGCCGACAGTTTGTATTGTGTTTAACGTTTTGAAAGGGTTGCTTTGAAATACAACCCTGTTGCTTTCTATTTTCTTTTACTTGGACGTTCTTGTGAGTGATCATATGAAAAAGCAATCTAGAAATTGCAAAATAGTTTTATTTTTCTTGTTATGTATCCAATAGATATTACAGCTATTTCAGTGATCTCAAAAAAGCAAACTTTTTTCTTAATTCATATAAAACAAGTATCATTTTTAAAATTTAAAACATTCGGCTTCGGCTTCGGTTTTGGCCGAAGTTTAAGATTTTAGCCGAAGTTCGGCTTCGGCTTCGGCTTCGGCCAAAAAAAACGCCTTCGGTCGATCTCTAGTATTTACATTGTCTAGAAATCTAGTACTTACGAGATTTCCAGTTAAATCTTGCTGCTTTTTAGTAGATTTCCCATAAAAACAAAATCTATTTTGTTAATAGATTTGTAGGAAATCTACTCGAAATCTAATGTTCTTATTTATACAGACTAGTCAACCCTGTAAATATATTTATAAAAAACGATGAGTGAATTAGCTACGGTGTGCTTAAAAAGGTGTGTGAATTGGGTTCATTGTCGCTGTTTGCTTGTAGTTTTATAGGACATTTACACCTGCACAACATCTAGGAGATTTTAATTAAAATCTTTATGAAAATCTATACCGTTTACAAAAACTTTTTTTGATATTTATAAAGATTTTTTTTATCCATTAACTGAAAAATTTCCAAAACTACCACCAAACAATTGCAATGCAGCCAATTCACACACCTTTTCAAGCAGACCGCAGCTAATTCAATCATCTTTTGTATAAATATAATGTACATAAATAAATTGAATAAATTGTGATAGTTGAGTACATTCTGGATAAAATGAAATAGGCCGTACATTGTTCTTAGCTGGACGCCAGTTAGCCTACAACAGGTTGCATATGAGCCACTACTTTTAGAAAATGATATTTGATATTCGATTTATATCCTTTTGACTTTTACTATATTCTTCCACTCTTTATAAAGTATTTTTTTTATTTTATTCTTTTTTCCCCAACTTTAATCTAAAAGCTTCGGACTAAATTAGTGTAATATATTTGTAACTGAAAGACAAAGTAAAATAAGTAACTAAAAATAACAAATAAAACTAACTTTTTTTATGAAAAAATAAAATTTATACAACTAATAATATCGTCAGCTAAAAATTTAAAACACTCATTTTACTAATGTATGATTTCAATATTAAAATACACAAATGAGTAAGGACATTCAAGGCTTATCATAAATAAAATTCCAGATGGAAATTTCCGAAAGTCTTGAATAATTGGTATCATGAATAAAATGTGTGGTGAACTATTCCTAATGCTTACTCCGAAAAAATATTTTCTTGTGAATTTGTTTGTGAATTAAAAACTTACGAATACGAATGTCAAATATTTTGACAATTTATGAATACAATTGAGGATATCAGCGCAGAAGTGGTGTAACCCACATTCGAACTTTGGTTGCTGTTCTGGTGATAAATACATAATTTACGTTACCAACTATCAAACAAGATTAGAGTAAACCGCATTTTGGTATTCTAAAGAAAATGGAGCTGAAAATCGTTTTTGCACAGCTCATAATATAGCAAAGTAACAAAGCATTTAAATAATTAAGAAGAGCAATTGTTTAAAAATCTATATGTGTGTTACACCACTTCTGCACTGGTGGCCTCAATTATTCACAGAAAAATTCGCAAAAAGTGAAGTTATGTAAGTTTTTAATCTTAATGGAATTGATAATACCAAATTAAAGTACTTGCGAACGAAAAATTTTCTTGAGAAATTTTCACATGTAGAATGCAGCACAAGGCTGATCAAAATAATTCGAAAGTATTGAATTTTTTATTTATTTTTTCATCAAATCTTCCATTTATTTTTCTTATTACAATGGGTGCTTTAATTTTTAGACAACGATACATTTTTTCCGAATCAGGTCTAAGTTAAATATTAAATTAAATTAAAAAATGACCAAAGGAAATAAACTGAAAAATTAGACGGTAGAGAAAGATTGTGATTTTTAAGGTGGCTGGCGAGAAATGAGAACGAGATTTTACTTCTTTTCACAATTTCCAAGATTTTGAATAGTTATGCAAATACGTAAAAAACTTTTGTTATATGATTAATAGTAGCAAGAAAAACAGTTGAAGAAGGATCTTAGTAGATAGATAAAGAACGCAGAGACATTCATAGAAATTTGAAAAGAAAATTTAATTTTATTTTAAAAAATAGTCACACATAATCGTTGCATTTGGGTATTACGTTTCTTTTTTTTTCTACATAATTTAAAATATTTAATTATTGTTTAGTAAACAATAGTTATCCAAAAATATTAAAATAATTCAAATCATTATAAAAATATAAACAATTACAAAAAAAAAAAAATCTACGAATTTTCAATGGCACGTTACAAAAATCTGACATAAAATAAAGTTGAAAATTAAAAAAAAACAATTATTATTCAAATGATTTAGAAAAACTAGATGTATGTATATTAAAAATGTGTGCAGTTAATAGAGCATTTGCACCTGCACGAAATCTAGCAGATTGCAATTAAAATCTTTAAGAAAATCTATACTGTTTACAGCAAGTTTATTTGACGTTTATCAAGATTTTGTTATCCCATTCCTGCAATTTAGCCAATTCACACACCTTTTTGACTTGAAAAAATGGCAGGGGAATTATTAAGTTCTACTAAATTTTAAGTAGATTCAGTAGTAGAGACTCATTATAGAAATTAAGGGCAAATATTTTTTTCATAAAATTTTCCATGAATAGGGCAAAAAATACATGAAACTGTTTCCTTCATGATTTTGTAACCAGGCTCCCTCTTGAGCTTCTAAACCCTTTTTTAAATTAGTTTTTGGCTCTGCTCTAACAGAAGCAGTCGTTAGAACCTTGTTATTGATTTTATTCGATTTTGTTGCACAGTGTTAGCCAGCCAGTGTATGTGAGGGGTTGATAGGAATCGTGACTATTTCACAAGCTATAGGGCATCTTTAAGCCCAAAGTTACCTATGGTTTTGCAACAGACGTTAAAGTGTGACGTTTCATTTGTTTATTGATGCATGGGTCCTCTCTGCCTGATAGATTACATGCATTTATATTATTTTAACATACATTATTCACACATTTTTAATAAAAATCATCATTAAAAAAAATTATTATTGAACTTAAAAAATAGAAATTTAACACTGTGGAGGAGGTTTTGTTTTTTGTAACAACAAAGTTGAATTGTTAGTAAAACAAAATGAACTTTATGATTAACTTAAAATTATATACTGAAATAATAATAAAATAAAATAATGGCAAGTCCTTGGTTTTATTTGATTAATGAAAATAAAACAAACATACGTAAGTAAAATATAATAATCAAACGATTTTATTTAAAAAGGATTTAAACTTCTAAGAACCTTAGTACTAAAATTTTCCCTAGGGAGTTTTATAGTTGAAGTGCCTTATTCATATAAAATAACTTTGAGTTACAAAACAAATTTTGTATGGAAATTTATTTGTTAATATATTTTTGAACAGCGCCTGCAGTATATAAATGCATATGGTCCTTCGAACCCTGAAATGCAGAAATTCGTTAATTGATTTTGCATTATTAACATACTGATTATGATACGGAACATGACACAAAAAAAGTTAGATTCTTTGAAGGAATGGGTTACAAAATTTTCTTAATATGTACATCCTATTAAAATAAAATATTTTTTATAAAATAAATAAATTTATAAAATATTACCATAGAAATTTTTTTATGAAGCCTTTATAAAAAAGAATTATTTATTTTATAAATAAGTCAGTTAAAGTACGATTGAATTCATTGAATTTTAACTAATAACTGGTGATTTACAGATTTTATAAAGGTTCCTACTGCTGCACAGTGGGATTGATTGCAAAATTAAATGCATTTACGAAACCATCGATTTCTTTGCCAAGTGATATAAACATAAAGAAATGAGGACACTTAGAGCTATATATTTGACAGGGAAAAGGGACCAACTTATATTGTTTGCAGTCGTAGTAGATTAACATAAATATGGTCCTTCAAGCCTTGAAGACAAAAAAATATCTAGGAGGTTATCAAAATAACATAATACTTCTAAGGTATAAGGCATACATATATTGAATTTTAACCGATAGGCTGAAGATCTGCAGATCTTAGCACCTACTACTGCACACTGGGACTGATTGCAAAAATAATGCCCATAGCCACCAAACCATTTTTTTGTTGTCTCAAAAAATATTTTTTTTAGTTAGTATTTTCAATTAAAAGTTTAATTGATTCAGTTAAATTTTTAATAATTTCAATTCATTCGGTATTTTAATTTACACAATTTTGCTTGTTACTGTTAAATGTTTATTCAAAGTACATATATTTTACATTTATATTTTTTCAGTCGTTAGAGCTTTGTTTCATTTTAGTGTTTTTGTCAGTGAAGTTTTTGATTTATTTTTTTTATTTTTAAATATGTCTGTAATAAAACTCCTTGGGATTAATTTTCTTCCTTAAACATTAGCTAGAGTTTAAATCCATTTAACTTTTCCAAAAAAAAATTATTTAAATTATGGAAAAAATAAGCTTTACACAAAATTTCCAACAAATAAATTACAACTTAAAGACATATGCAGCGGATAGTGTGTGACCTAAAATAGCATTTTTCTCTTAATGATTGAATTTGGATTGAATTTGGCAAACGATATTTTTAAATTTATTTTCACTTGCAATTTGCATTCAGTAAATTATAGCAAAAATATACACTAAGGCTTGAAAGTATAATTTAAGGCACAATAAACTAATTTCTTCGTTAGAACTTAGAGGAATAGCTTTAAAGCATTTCGGAAGCTTTAAATTTACTGATCATAAAACAAATTGTTTTATTCTTAAGCTTTATGACAAATCATAGCGTGGTGGAGTCCTTTTATATAAAATACATTTATAATTTATAAAGCAAATTTCGATATAATTATTTTACAAAACCTTTAAGAAACAGCTATATTTTTTTATAAAAAAGTTGTAACTTTTAAAATGTTAAATCTCTATATCTCCTTTTTTAATATTTTTCTCCTTGACAATAAGTTAATTTTTTTTATAAATGCAGCTCTTTTCAGTTAAAGCTAATTTATTATTTCAATAAAATTATATAAGTATATAAATTTACATAGAGCCCTTTCGCATACGCAAAGTTTGCTTTGCACAGTCTTAAGTTTGCCGGACAAAAGTTAAAAGGAGCCCCAATTCTCTTTTCCCTTCTCTTCAACAAGCTCAAGGCTTTGGAACGTAAACTTTGCGTGTCCGAGCGGCATTATATTTGACTTAGGATCGCCTAAAAGCTTTAAAGGCTTGCAGATTACATGTTATTTATTGTTCAAATTATTGCCAGGGGCCGTTTTCTCAAAACTACAAATTACAAATCTACAAATAAAATACACACAAAACAACAACACTTTTTAAAATTTTATTGTTGTTTTCTGAGTATTTTATTTGTAGATTTGTAATTTGTAGTTTTGAGAAACGGGCCCCAGATCGCTAAGCTAAGCTTTGAACCTAAAGCTTCCCATTGTACTCTCTTTACGTTTTCTAAAATTATCCAATAGCTTATACATGGCTTAAAGCTTTACTACTACTCAGCGTTCATTCTACTTAATTTTATTTCATAATAAATACTGCTGCCTTAAATTTTATACTTTCAGATTTTCTAGCGAAATACTTAAATTTAACTAAAATTAGTTATTTGTTAAAAAAATTTCAAGACAAAAAAATGAAACTTTTTGTACTCACCGAATCCAGAGTAGTATCAATATTGCCATTTGGACGATCAGCTAAAGTTGTCTCTTTCAAATTAATCTTCACATGATTGGCAGCCGAGGTGGTGGCGCCACCTCGTTGGGGTTTCGTGGCATCCAGCAGAACCTTTAGCGAGGCGATAGCATGCAATTGTGTTGCCTTTTCGTCCACCTTGCCTGGAACATCATCTTTGTCATTGTCATTGTTGTGTTGAATGTTTTTTATTTATTTTTTTTATTTTAGTTTCAGTGTTTTTTTTTTTAAGAATTTTTTAAAATTTAAAATTTTTGCGAATTTAATTTGGAAAATTTTAAGGAATCAATTAAAAAAATATTGCAGTTTTGAATTTTGCAAAAGAGTAGGAGACAAAATAAATTTAATTGCACAGTGATTATTACAAAAAAAAAAAAAAAAGAAAAAGGAATTAAATTGATTTGTTTCAAAATAATTAAGTGAGTTTGGTTTTTTTTTCATTTTGAGATTGATTTTATTTTTGGAAAACGGAAAATCCAAGTTGTTATTATTTCAGTTTGATTTGATATACATATATATTTTTGAGAAATCATAAAAATAGAAGAAGAAAAAAGAAAACAACAAGAATTTTAATCGATTAAAACAATCGAATTAAATAACTTTTATTTATTTTACTTTTGTAAAAATTTGTTTTATTTCTCTTTCTAACTCAAAATTAAAAGAAAAAAAAAATATTAAAGTTTTTTTATTTTGTTTCAGAAATTTCCTTTTATGAATTAAATAAGTAGTTGGAAATAAAATAATTTTTGTGTTTTCTATAAAAGAATAAATAGTATTGTACTAAGAGCTAATTAATCAGTTTTGGAGAAGTTTTTTTTTTTTAAATTAAATGAGAAATTTAGTAAAAAAAAAGTTAAGCATACCACTACTAGAGCATAAAAGAGTAATAAATAGAGTCTACTGAAAAAACAGCCACAGCTGGAGAATACCATTATAAGTCCTAGTTTACACTATGCAAGTCTTATTGCTAAGCTGATTAGTTTGTGTGAGAGAGATTAGCGAGGGGAAAATAATCGAGTACTCAGCTTCATATGCTGTCATTCTCATTCGTAATGTTAAGCAAAGCACACATGCATACACAAAACTATGCATAAGAAATATGTGTTGAAAAATAAGACTTGCATTGTGTGAACGCCGATGAAAGTTCAAAGAAGAAAAAATGATAAGTTTAGCAATAAGACTTGACTAGTGTGAACTGGGACTTATTAAATAAAGAGAGAAAAAAGGGTAATGTTAATATCCCACATTTTTTCAAAGAGAGCGAGAGAGAAAAATAGGGAGAGAGACAGCCAGAGCGAGATGGTTCTATTTATTTTAAACAAGTTAACTATGAATAAAATAAAGTAACATAAAATAAAATAAAATAAAATGAAATAAAATAAAATAAAACTGAATGTATTTTATTCCATTAAAGAAAATTAGAATAAAAAAATAAATTTAGATAGAATATAATAGAATAAAACAAATTTGAATTAAATAAAATTAAATTAAATTTATACTAAATAAACTAAAATAAAATATAAAAAAATAAAATAAAATAAAATAAAATAAAATAAAATAAAATAAAATAAAAATAAAATAAAAATAAAATAAAATAAAATAAGTTAAGTTAAAATAAAATAAAGTAAAATAAAATTAAAATAAAATAAAATAGAATAAAATAAAATAAAATAAATTAAAATAAAATAAAATAAAATAAAATAAAATAAAATAAAATAAAATAAAATAAAATAAAATAAAATAATATAAAATAAAATAAAATAAAAATGAAATAAATTAAATTAAAATAAAAGAAAATAAAATAAAATACAAAAAAAAATAAAAATAAAATAAAATAAATTAAATTAAAATAAAATAAAGTAAAATAAAAATAAAATAAAATAAAATAAAATAAATTAAATTAAATAATATATAAAATAAAATAAATAAAATAAAAAAAAAATATTTTAAAATAAAATAAAATTAAATAAAATAAAATAAAATAAAATAATATAAAATAATATAAAATAAAATAAAATAAAAATGAAATAAATTAAATTAAAATAAAAGCAAATAAAATAAAATACAAAAAAAAAATAAATTAAATTAAAATAAAATAAAATGAATAAATATTTTTTTTTTACCTGAAGAAGACACACAAAGGCGTGTCGAAATATTGTATAAATATATAAAAATAAATATTGTTAATTTTATTTATATAAAAAAGACCTCAAGCTTAATAAAATAGTTATTAAATAAGCAAATAAATATAAAAAAAATAAATAAAGTAAAATATCATAAAATAAAATTGAATGAAATAAAATAAAACAGATTAGAATAAAATACAATAAATTAAGATAGAAAAACAATGAATTTAAATTAAATTTAAACAAAATAAAATAAAACAAAATTTAATGGAATAAAATAAAATAAAATAAAGCACAAATACAAATAGAAGAAGATCAAATAAATTAAGATAAAATAGAATAAATTGAAACAAAATAAATTAAAAAAAAATATAAAATAAAATAGTATAAATAAATTAAGATACAATAAAATAAATTTAAATTAAAAAAAATTAAATAAAATTAAATTAAATGGAATTGAATAAAATAAAATGGCGAAGTACTCCTAAAATAAAATAAAACAAACTAGTATAAAGAGTAAAATAGAACAAAGTAAAATAAAATAAAATTAAATAAAACTGCGCTAAATATTATTAGCAAAATTCAATAAACTAAAATTGAACAGAGCAAAATAAAATAAATTTAATAGAAAAGAATCAAATAAAATGGAGTATAGTGAAATATAATAAAATAAATTAAAACGAATAATATAGTTAAATTCAACAAGCAAATAAGAAACTTGTAACAAATAGAATTTAAAGCTATTCGAGCTTTTTCCCAAAAAAAATTATATAAAAATTTATATACATAAATGATTTTTTTTTGCTTTCGTTTTTAAGTTTAAAGTTTTCCACAAAAATTCTGCGGTTACTCGTGTTTTCGAGATTTCGCCTTGAAATTGATCTAACATACCACTCGTAATTGTTAAAACTCATTTGCGTTGCCAGTGGCTTTAAATAAGGGTTCGCTTAACATTCATCGTATTGCTACATTTACATTTCTCATATTCCAATTCATTACAAAAATATACATATGATAAACAGCTGATGCTAGCAAACACTCTCAGATCTAGCAGATATACATGGGTGCTGCTGGGGTGCGTGGCGGCACAAAAAAATGCAGCATTTCCCCCACCCAAAGTCAAGTTAAATGTTGCTTGTCTCCTTTAGGACATCACGTTAATTAATAAAATATTTCATTCTATAATAAGAATTGGAAATACTAAACTTGAGTAATATTAAGAAAATATTAACAATTAACATTTTATTTGCTTTTAAATGCCATCTTGCGATGTGTAACATTTTAAACTTAAAAACGAAATAATACAAAAAAAAACCATTTACAACTTTATAAAAAAAGACTACTGTTGGGAATTAATTACTAATTTTGCCAATAGTTATTCTAATACATTAAAGACTAAATGACAAATAAATATACCTCGGTATTCTTAGATTCTAATAATGAGAAAGAAATAGAGAGACACAGTAAGAAATCTATAGCTAGACTGTGTGGCATAGCTATAAGGTTCTAACTAAAATATAGTTTAAGAAATAGTTGGAAAACATAGTTAGTACATTGATAGAGTAAAGGCTAGATTGTACTTTCAGATATAGAAAAAAGTTAATTTTGTTCTATATTTTTGTGAATTTAAATTAAAATAAAATAATTTCTTTTTTAATCCAAATATAATTTTCATACATTTATTTTATTGGTAGCAAAATTCGTCTTTTTCAATGGCAAATTGTAACAAAAAATTTTTTAAAAAGAAAATTAAAAATATATTTAAATATTCTTGATTTCACTACAAAAATAGTTTCCACTACATATATATATTTACCACGCCACGGCCAAAAACTTTTGATTTCGATTGATTTTTTGATAATGTTTCTCATTTGTCTTTTTTTTTTTTGCAAATTTATTTTCTGATATTTTTGGTGGAAGAGGGTTTTTAGAATAAAATATGTTAATGTTGAGCTGCTTGAGGTTGAGGTAAGTAAAGAATACATATACGAGTAATAATGTGGTCTACGGGTAAGCGTTGTGGTTTTATTTATTTGAAAAAGATGTATTGCATATTTTGAAGAGCACAAAGCTTATGGGTGGGTGTGGGAGTGGTTGCATAATACACAGAGTTGGAAAAAGGGGTTGAAACGGGGAAAAGGTTTGACTAAAATTTTATTGTTGGGTCTACTAAAAGCTATAATTTATTTATGTTTTCTTACACTTTACATACATATGTATTTACATATTTTACAAATTTGCCGTCTAGACTAACTAAAAGCTTAAGCTGGAGCTAATTACTAATAATATGTGTTATTGCTAGTCTAAAGCTTTTGGACTGGTAAACCTATTACTTCAAAGATTGAGGAGCGAATTTATTTATACGAAAGTTAAATACAGCAATGTTGAGTTTTTGAATATCCCTAAAATGTCTTGAAGCCCTAAAAAAACATATTCAGATATGTTAAGGAAATCGGCCGAAATTAAAAGCGATTGTTTCGAAAAATTTCGGGAATAGTTTTTGATTTTGAAAATCGATTTCCATCACATACCAGATTTTTATATAAAATAGTTACATAAATTAAACAATAAATATTGCTACTTTTTTAAGCGACAACTTTAAAAACTCAAACAGTTTTCAATGTTATTTTTAATATAAAATTAATTTATCAACAACAACAACATGCCAATTTTCACAGTAACTTATTCAACCACTATGATATAAAATATAATATAGACACTTTACACAAAAATTTGATATACATAATTCTAAATAAATTGACAAGAATATATACAACATATGTATATATGTACATACATATAACTACATATATCTACAAATGTATATACTTAACAGAACCTTAAATTTTAGAACATTAAACATACATTTCTATTTCATAAATGGCAAAAAATTTTTTTTTTTTACTTTTTATAACTAACTGAGCTTAAAGAATACTTCATTATGAACTTTAACTAATAACCAAAAAGCTTTTTTTCACAAAGCACTTTTTAAATTGAAAGAAAAGCAAACAAAATATTTGAAAAAAAAAAGATTTTTAATGAAAATATTCTTAAAAGTTCGTTAATCCTTTAATATAATATTTGATAAAAGCTTTAAAGCTTTCTAAACAGTTTTTAAATATTCTAAGCACTATAAAAAATGGTGAAAAAAATTTCTTCACACAAAGCTGCACTCAAATGTTGCTAAGAATATTTCAAATTCAAAAAGCTCTAAAGTTTTCTAAAAAGCTTCAGATATTCCCAACTCCATGGAAACTATAATAATTATGGAAAATAGATTTTTGTAAATGTTTTTAAGCTAATTCTTTTATTTCTAAGTTTTAATTACAATTTTGACTCAAAGCTATTAAGCTTTTTTAAAATTTTAATATGTTCTCAACAATATGTGCACTATACAGTTTAATTGTTAAGCGCATTTCTATGCATAAATATTTTAAGCAAGCTTTTTTAGTAGATATTTGTAAAGCTTGTTTAAAGCTTTTCTTAAACTTTTCTTTATCCTGGCTTATATTTAAAGATGAAAACTTATTAATAGTTATTTGAAAACAAATTTATTCAATTAAGAACTCAAAATGTTTAAAGCTCTAAATAAAGCTTTCTTCCATTTTGCTTTTATATAAGAACATAAAAAAAGTTATTAATAATCTTAATAAAATAAAGTTTTTTTCTAGAAGCTTTTAAAAAAATTAAGTCTAAAAGCTAAAGCTCATTAAAGTTCTTTAAAGCTGTTCGTAAAAACTTCTTTTAAATGAAGTAAAATTTCTTTGTGACACATAAATATTACTAATGAAGTAATTTTTTAAAAAAATTTATTATGGAGTTGAAAAAAATGCTTTAATTTTTTTTGTGAAGATCATAACATAAAAGTTATTAAAAATAGAAGCATATTGAAATTTTTATTTTGCCAAAAGCCTTGTTAATACTGAAAGCTAAAGCTTGTTTAATTTCCTATAAGCTTCTCTATTTTTTTAATAAAATTATATTTCTTTAAGATTTAAATATTATTAAAGCATGAAATTTGGAAAATTCGAAGCTTTTTTTAAGATTTTATGAAATAAAGACAAATAATTTTTTTTTTGACAAATCCTGAGAAAAATTTCCTGACATTGACAGTTTTCAAGCTCATGAAAAATAAATAAAATTATAAAAGTATTGAATCAGATTCTGTAAGTCAGTTAGTGCCGGTCCAGCTTAGCAATTTTTGTTGCAACAACTTTTAATTTTTTAGTGAGACGGAGCGAGAGAGGAATACAAAATGTTTATATTTCTATTTCAAAACTCTCCCACACATACAAGAATTTCTGCAACAAAAATTGAAAGTCTGGACATATGTATAATCTGGTATTTACATTTGAGGTAAATAACTTTGAAAGCTCTTAAAATTTGTTCTTCTTTCTTTGCAAAGTAAGCATCAAGCATTGTTTTCGCCGAGATCTGATTGGTTGTTGTGCTCTCGTCCGTGTGAAAGCACAAAGCTCTTTCGTAAAAGCTTGCTTTGTGCTTTCACACCGACGAGAGCAAACAGCCAATCAGATCTCGACAAAAGCAATGCTTTTGCTTATTTCACAAAGAAACAAGAACAAATTGTAAGAGCTTTCACAGTTATTTACCTCAAGTGCAAATATCAGAGCATGTGTGTTTGGACGTAGCAGCTTTAGAAAAAAAATATTACTTCAAAGACTAAAAAAAATATCAAAAGTTTGTACATTAGATTTAATTAAATTATATATTATATTTAAAATATTACATATATACATATATTATATTTAAGGGTTTATATAACTAAACATATTAATATTTAATGCCCGGTTTATTTTTAAAATAAAAGTTAAAAGCTTTGTTAATAATTTTGATAAAATATTTTTCAAGTTACTCTGGTAAAACTTAAAAAAAAAATAAGAATTTTATTTGAAGCTTGTTTAATTTAGTTAACTAAAGCTAAACTCCTAAAAGCTATGCAGCAACTGTTTTAAGCTTAAAAAAATTTCAAGTATTCCACAGCCTCCTTTTAATTTGTATTTATCTTGCTTTATACTTATGATTTATATGCAATTTGCTCTTAATCATACTGTCTAATGAGATGTTTTTTTTAAATTAAATTAACACTAAGCTGTTTTTTATTTATTATTATTTTTTTTCTTTGACTAAGTCTTTTCATATTTATTCAACCCATATAATGACCCTGACCTTCTCTTTTTTTTATTTAATAAACATGAGAAACAAAATCACGTATGTTTGTATGTATTTATAGCAACAAATAAAAAAGGAGCAACAAAATTTAAAAAGCTTATTAGTGTTTAAGACAAATAGCTTGTTTTAGCTTCAAATATAAAGCTCATAAATTTTGTGGCTTAGTTAAAGAAATTGCAACAGCAATAAGTGAATTTTATTTAAGGAAGTCATTTGATGAAAAAATAAATTAAACAAAGCATAACCTAAGGCAGTTTAAATAAGCAAACAAATACAAAAGTATAATTTAAGGAGTCTTTCATTGAAGTTTTCTTATGGCAACTAGTGCTTAATAGTTTTTATTTCTTTGTTAAGTGATTTGAGTTTAATTGTGAAACTTTATCAGTTTTTTCAGCACATAAATTTCAGATTATATAAAAATTATATATTTTAGAAGTTTTTTTTTGTAGCCAGTTTGAACATGAATGAGCCAAATTATGGCAAACAAGATAATGATTTCCCTTCCTTCGATTTTTAATAGTTTGCTAGTTAAACTTGATTTAGTTATATGAAGTAAATTAAAAATCAATAATCTAGTTCACCTGCGTATTGGATCTCTGCCCAAGAATTTTAAGGGAATTACACTGATCAACAAAACATAAATTTTTCTTAAATAAAAGCTATCTACGGACTGATTATGGCAAGAATGAAAACAAATATATATAAATGAACTTGTATTGAAGTGTGAAAAGCTTACGTCATATACAGCCTTATTCGGAGTAACATCTCCCCGGGAGTTTATTTCCTATTCATTGTTCCCTAATAAAAAAAAATTGCAAGCTTTAAAGCTTTAAAAAAGAACAACTGGAAACAAAATACCTGACTTCGAAAATTCGAAGTTTTGCTCCAATTTTTATTTTTAGCTCAGACAATCAATGTGGCTTTTATTTTTAGAAAAAAAGGTAATTATTCCGGGGTATATTTAGAAATGGGGTGATAGTGCATTCTTAAAGGAAACCACTAAGGCCTTGTATTTTAGGCATGAGTTGTGTTCAGCACGGTTATGCAAAATCCTACGGTCGACATGTTTGTGGAAAATTGTAACACTCCAACTCTCCTCTGTAGGGGCCTTTTTTTATCCTTTTCGAAAAAGGTGACAAAAACTTACTTTTAAACAGGGATAAAATGGTTTAAAAGCGCTCTACAAGAATATACAACGAGAAATACCGCTAGAAGTCTCGGAATACATGAAAGCACGAAACTAAATCTCTGCAGTAGCAATCAGTCAAGGCTTTAGATGGTTTTTAGAATTAATTTAGTTAGATTAAGTTAGGTCAGGTTGAAAGAGGAGCAGTAGTGATTGACACTATCCGTTTCGGACTACGCGTAAGCTATTGTAACATAATGTTCACTTTAAACTTAGAACTTAGTCATGCTTGCTATTGTATGCAAAATGCTACAAATAAGATTACAGTGTATCATTTTAAGGCTCCTAACTCCACTCCATACATGGGTCTGTTTTATCCCTCTAAGAAGAAGGCAAAAAGCCACCTTAAACGGTGATATCATTCTACAAAAATATTTATCATGAAATTTTATTATAAGCCTCTAATTTGTCAAAATAAGGAGTTATGTATATTTGTATTGTCACCTCTGCCAGGATCAGTTGAATAATTTTTTCAATTATTATTATTTTGTTTTTTGTTGTACAGTGTTATTAAGCATAAAAACTTTTGTAAAAAATATGTATTAACCTCTAAAGTATATAACTTAAATTAATTTGTTTTAAGTGAAAAGCATTTGTTGAAAAGAAAGTTTAACATAATAACTCTAGTTGTTCTAAGAAAATTTTGGGTACAGTTTCCCTGATGATATGCATTAGCAACAGTGATAAGCCTCTGATAACAGATAAACCCCTCAATAATCGATTTCAATGTATTTTTAATAAAAAAAAATATGTTACTGAATAACTAAAATAATAGTTTGGGACTATTAGTGCGTTTACAAATGTTAAAAAGAAAATTATTTAATTTATTTTTTGCTTTCTTTTCATATAAAACCAGACATACAATATCAAGCATTAAACTGTTTATGGCTCATACAAATGCGTTTTAATCATATGGAGGCAACATAATGGGAAAAAACAAAACCAACATATTTAAGAAGACATTACGTATACAATTTACCCTAAATATACAACAACGAAATAAAAAAAAACGCTTTTCCCATAATTAAGGCTTAAAAATAATTCCAAGTTATCTTTGTCACAGACAGAGGAAATATATGTGAGTATATGCAATATACATACAGACATACATATGTATGTATGAATCACATATGTATACATAAAAAGTCCTTAATAATTTGCTAATGTGTCAACCAAATGAAAGTCATAGTAATAACAATAATAATACTAGCTAGCAATAAGAACTTCTAGGTTAAGCCTAAAAGTAGACTATACAAAATGATTTGGCCAGAAAGGAAGAAGACAATTTAAGAAAGTACATTAAAAAAAAATCCCCACAAATCGTTATTGAAAGAAACAGGAAGTGTGTTTATCTTTAGTGGGAAAATGGTCTTAGTTTCTTATATATTTCTTATCTTTACGCTTGGCTATTAAGAAGGAAAATGCTTTACAATTTAGTGAATATCTTTTATAACTTCTTTCTAAGCAATTGAATTGTTCCTTGTGTTAAATTTTCTAAAGTAAATTATGTGTTTGTTAATTCTTTTCTTTAATATATGTAATAATTTTTGCAAATGAAGTTGTCTGTAAAAATTATTTATTATATATATCCATTGATTAAATATATAAGTAGAAATAGAAAGCGGGGGGGGGGCTTAATAATGGTGCACAGTAGACAATGCTACTGGCTTTATCGCCAATATGGAGATTAACTAGAAAATGGACTTAGTATCTAATGTCGTATTTCGATTTCTTCAATTTTGTACTAATAGGGCATTTATATCTGTATGGGAAATCTAGTACAAAGCAGCTAGATTTAGCTCGAAATCTCGTAAGTACTAGATTTTGAAATAATGTAAATGCCCTATAAATTAAAGAAATTGTTTCTTTTAAATTTCTTTAGTTGCAGTCGAAGTCGAAATACGACACTCGTAATCAAACCCAATATAATTTAATACGAAAACAATTTATTTTTAAGAAAATTCAAGATTAATTATTATATATTTTTAAGAATAATAAATATGTCGATATATTTTCTTCGACCTAATACATTTTTAGATATTTCTTTTCTGTTTATCAGGCTCAAGGTCATATTTATCTATTATTATCTAAGAATAATAAATAAAACAATATGGCAATCGGTTGACCAACCGAAAAACACAACGGCAAGACTGTTGTAAATTAGTGATGTTAAATTTTGAGCTTTTATTAAATAAAAAGCTTTCGACTAACTGGATTAAAAATATTTATATAGGGCTGAAGTTTATATTAATTGACAAAACACACACAGTGGTCCAAGCACAAGAACGCTGATGGTGAGGGTGAGGCAGCCTTAGGAAATAGCATGTTGTTCCGTTCTGCTAGTGTTTGTTATAATAATTTACAATTGACTTGCTCCTTAAAAATTATGGTATGCAATTTGGCTTGCACAGAAATCCATAAAAACAAAGCAACATATAAGTTCGAACAACAGCCTTAAACTCAAATTATTATTTTTTGCATAAGGGGATAAGAAAGACAACATAAAATAAAGTGTTTGATTACAAAAAAGAAAAAAAACTGATGATGATAATTTTATTGCTGCTTGAGAAGCAATCAAAAAGAATCGATAGCTTCCGTTTTATTATTCACAAGTTTTAAAGACACTGTTTGTTGCTCTTATAAAATTTATATCGCCTATCTACAGGCAATACAAAAATATTAAGATGAGTGCTGTCTGCCTCAAGGCCTTTGTTTAATAACTTAATTAAAGTTCACTTTAAGGGTTATTTGATATTTTTTTTGCCATAAAATTTTCTAGCTATAGTTTTATTTAATATGCGTTGCTCATTATTGTCTGCTGTAAGAACGTTCAAGTCTTTGCGTCATCTAAATATTGTCTGTCATTTCCTTTTAAGCCAACAAATAATGTCACGCCTTTTTCATGTATTCTAAGCAGAAGTTTTTCTCTTTGTATGTCTATACATACATATATGTATACTTACATAAAAAGGAAACATAAAATAACTATTTTTTGTTGCTTTAAGAGAAGAAAAACAAAATGAAATGTTTTTATGAATTTTTGGTGGTCATTTAAAAAAGAAAAATAAATACTCGTATCTAAAGCACTAGTTAATAATATCAGCAAAAAGTAAAAGGAAAGAAAAAAAGATTTCTTTTTAAGATTTCTTGTCTATTTATTTATCATTTTCTTGTTTTCCGTTTAGCTTTTGTGGGCGGGTGGGTATATTTTGCTTTAACTTTAATTTAATACAAAGGCCTAAATGTATGCTATGGTTTTTGGAATATGTGTGTGTGTGTGCGTGTGTGTTGCTTTAATTTCCTTATTATTATTATTTATTTAGAGAGACTTCATTTTTTCTACGTAACAAGATTAGCCAACATAATTTTATAGGAAACTTAAAACTATTATGTATTATTTTAATAACATTTTCTGATAATGCAACTTGCTTATTTGAATAAAAAGAATTAACATTTACATAATAAATTAACATCAGTTTTTTTTTAAATATAGTGCCTGCTCCCAGCACTTGTCTAAATTAGTAGAGTTATATCTACAAAAATAGAACTTAAAACTAAAAAAAATTAAAACTAAATCTTACACCTAAGACTTACACTAAATTAAACAAAAACATAAATAAAAAAAACATCCATAAAAAAACAAACAAAATTAATAAAAAAAAAACAAAAAACAAAAGTTAACCTCTATGTATGCCGGGAGTAACATGTGAGTAAAAGTTTTGACCAGGATAAGTATTGCAAGGTTCTTTTAATATTCCAATGCTGGAAATATATTCAGTGTTTGACCAACTAAAATCTTGTTCATGAGTTAAAATGTCCTTAATAACACTCCCTTCAAAATAAGATAGTTTTTCTACAAACTTTCTCATCAAATCCAGGCCATAAAAAGGTATCGGTGACAATTTAGATTTTTCATAAACGAATCTATTTGAAAATCTTTTGTGCAAGGATTCATAATTCTTCTCTATGCACTTCCGAACAATATGACGTTCGAAAATTTCCATTCGCTTGAATGCCGTTTTTGAAATACTAAACCAAATAGGAAATGCATAAAGAAGAATTGGTCTGATGCTTACTTTATACAAAAGCAATTTAGTTTTCTTTGGCAAAAACTTACTATTAAATAATCTTCCAAAGGCCCCCTTAACACGATTTGCCTTTGCCAAGTTGTACACAACATGATTATTAAACTTCAAAAGCTTATCAAAATTCACTCCAAGATATTTAATACTGTTTTTAAATTCGATTTCGTTGCCATTCAACGTAAGTCTCAAACACTTGCTTTCCGGAACAACAGTATACTTGCACTTCCCGGAGGCATTGCGTATACAAATTGCATTACTCTTTGCGGCATTAATTTTTATACCCCAACTGGAATAAAACTGATTCGTCCTTTCTAGGTGTGATGAAACACGCTGAAGAGCAACGCGAGGAGATTCATCATGAGCATAAAGAAGTGAGTCATCAGCATAAAGTATGCTCCTCGACTCGTTAAATTCATGAGGAAAATCATGAATGAAAATGTTATATAGATGAGGTGCCAGAACAGATCCTTGCGGAACACCACAAGAAACCTCAGCTTGATCTGATACCAGATCTCCAATTTGTACGCAAAAACTCCTGCCATCAAAAAAACTTTGAAAGAGTTTAACGATGGACGCTTTGAATCCAATTCTTACCATTTTATATAAAATGCCCTCGTGATAAGCTTTGTCAAATGCCTTTTCAACGTCAAGAGATACAGCTACAGTACACCTACGTTCTCTTAAATTTCGAATTATATCAGAGTGAAACTTCAAGAGAGCATGCACCGTAGAGTTACCCTTTTTGAAGCCAAACTGTTCCTGAGGAATATATGAACCATTCAATCCCATATCCATTTTTTCCTTGATTATCCTTTCAAATAACTTTCCTATATTGGAAAGTAATGAAATTGGCCGAAAGTTGTTTATGTCGCAATTATTCTTTTGTTTAGGAATCGGTACTATTTTAGCCATTTTCCATTCACGCGGAAAGTAACAGTTATTCAAACAATTGTTGAACAATATCGTAAGATACTCCAAAGCTTTTATTGGAAACTTTTTTATTATATAATTGGAAACATTATCTAAGCCACACGACTTTTTGCTGTTAATAATCCTACAAATCTCTGACACATAATTCAAGGTAGTAAATTCTACATTGTTCAAATTATTCAATGATGTGTTATCATCATTAAATGATATAGGATCACCAGCTTGAAATATTGTATCATTAATTGCCTCAGCTATCTCCGACACATCTCTATTAGGTGAAGTACCCTGAAAAACATTGGCGAAATGGTCCATAAAAACTGACAATTTGTTATTGGCTTCTGTTATTTTCACTCCGTTAATGGAAACTTCTTTAACATATTTACGATTTTTATTCCCGATAATCCTAAATACCTCTTTATAAGCCCAAGGGCCAGGTTTAATGCCCTTTAATCTGTCATTAAAAAATAATGCCTGCTCCTGTTCAATTTGCTCTTTTATAAGGATCTTAATAAGTTCAATTTGTTTCGAAATCAACAAATACTGGGGATGTTTTCTATTTAAAGTCCTCGCATATATCGTCTTTAAATCTTTTTGCCAGCTATATTTAATCCTGAGCATTATTCTCAATTTATCAGAGGCAACAAACTTTTGTCTCTTACACTCTATTCTTTTGGAATGAGTACGCGTGACAAAACCAACTGTATTATTAAATTCTCTAAGAAAATTATCTATATCATCGTTAGTCAAATTTATATTTTTTGGCGGAAAATGATTCAAGAGGGTGTTAGTCACATCCAATTGAAAAGCATTCCAATTCACATCTCTATAAGATACAAAACTATCTGGAGTATTTAACATAAAGTTAAAAAGTGACAAGTTCAACCTCAAACCCAGTGGAATGTGGTCAGAGAATGTAGGAAGTGTATATGTCTCGTAATTTGGAAGGGACATATCTAAAATGTCATTGGTTACTATGAAGTGATCTAAATGCGACGAACCCCCCGGGTATGTAGGAAATGAGTCACAAATTCTTGTAACTGACATAGATTCATTCTGAAGCCATGATGTAAGCACTTCACCATTAAAATTATTTACAGCATCACCCCAAGAAGAGTGCTTCGCATTTAGATCACCACCCAAAATCAATCCATGATACCCTCTGGAAAGATTCAATATTAAAGACAGACCCCTACAAATTATTTGACGATTGCAATTAGACCGGAAATAAATAGAACCACAAAGAATTTTTTTAATGCTACCCCCCAATGAAACTTTAACCTCCACAAATGAATTTGGAAATTCAAGACCAGAAATATTTATCCTTGCAAAAGACATTGGCTTTCTCAGAGCAATGGCCATACCTAATGCACTATTATCCCTTATAACAGAATAACTGTCAAGATATATATTAACACCCGCAGATAAGTGCGTCTCTTGTATAAAAGCAATGTCAATATTACATTGCTCTAATAACATATTCAGTTCAGTTCTCCTATCTATTCGGACAAGAGAACCAACATTAAACGTAACTAAATTGAGAGAACTACGGGCCATATACATCTTGAATGTTTTTAATTAAATCCAAGCACTCTTTCCTAGCCTGAAACTTAGATAGAGACTTATAAGACCCCAAAAAATCCCGAACCCTATCTTCCAACGTAATGGTGGTAGCAGCGCATAATAATTGTGCTATCTTCATAAATTCCTGTATCAAAGGAGGTTTCATAGGTTTGGCGTATATTGGCACATCATTAAACAAGCTAGCAAATGGTTTATCTTTAACAACCGCAGACAGCTTAAGTGCCTTAGAAACATTGCTTACCGCCTGCTCTTTCCTATTTCTTGCAACCTGGGAAGATTTTTCCCTAAAAGAAACATACCTTTTGTAAGCGGGACATCCCCTATAGTTTGAAGTATGGCCAGCTTCATTGCAATTAACGCAAAATGGTAATTCATTACTTTCTGAATTGAATGAACATTCTCCTACACCGTGCTTTACGCTGCACTTCAAACACGCAAATGGGCGACTACAATTCCTAGAGAAATGACCCCAACTCTGACACCTCCAACACTGCGGAATTTTTGTGCTAGCCTTCGGCCTTTCCCAAGACACCACCTGATTTAGGATGAACTTTAGGCCGATCAACTCTCCTACTCTACGATTGGGCTTAAGAGTTATTAAGAATAGCCCAGTATCTATACCACGTTTTTTAGAATACTCTGTCGAAAATTTTGAAACAAAATCAACAGTTTCTGGAATCATTTTATCTAGTTCAGATTTTATCTCACTTATGTCCGACTTAAAGTAGAGACCTCTACAAATCACTGTCTGACGTTTTTGCTCCTTGGGAGTATAGCTATAAGATGAAATTTCCTTATCTTTTAACAACTGCATCATCTCAGAATGCGCAGACGAATCCTTGAAATACAATTTGCTTTTGAATTGGGACTGATTCTTAATCTTAAACTCCACATTTTTAGAAGATAGTTGTTCAATTAAGGACTTAACATTAACATTTTCCAAAAATATAGGAGGGCAATAAGAAATCCTGGTCTTAACTTGAGGTGAAGTTTTATCAATATTAGAATTTCTATTTTCAAAACTCATGTCATTTATTGGCGCTTCAGCCTCTAAATTCAAATTTCCTAATATAGAATACTTATTACTACGGTTAACATTTTCAACACACTTATCAATACCCCCAAACTGACAATTCGATAAATCTATTTTTACATCACCTTGATATCTCCTTTTCTTGTTTTTTATTATTTGGAAATCGTCAAGTGATTCCATCACGTGATCCATCTCGTTTTCGGAATTGATGATGCTGTTTCAAATGTAAATTCGTTGTTATAGGAATATTCTCCAAAATTGTTATTTCATCATTGAAATTGCTGCTTGTCTCCCCTCTGCCTAGAATTTCCTCACCAAAAGCCGAATTTTCTTTAAAAACTGCTTCCAAGAACTGCTTTCCAAGCTGGTAATTGTGACCAGTTCCTTTATTTTGCGTTAAATTATTAAATTCCTGCATACCATTCCCACCAGTCGGCAAGTCAGATGCAGTAACATTTGCCGTAACAATCGGCCCATCTGGTAAGGCCGACGCCTCATGCTTGACATTAGGTGATTTCTTCCTAGAATTATTAGGAGGGCGTCCATTCCCACCAGACAGCAAGTCAGATGCAGTAACATCTGCCGTAATATTCGGCCCATTTGGTAAAGCCGACGCCTCATGCTTGACATTAGGTGATTTCTTCCTAGAATTATTAGGAGGACGTCCTCCAGATTGAGAAAGCAATGGATCTTTTCCCATTGCAATAGAATAAAAGCTGTTTTAAAAACTTTTCACCAACAATCGAAAAGAAAAAAGCAAAAATTTTTTTTTCCAAATATTTTTCTTTATATTTAATTTTTTCTTTAATTTCCTTATTTGTAACATAATTTAAAAACATTTTTGTTTGTAAGATATTTTTTCCGCTTAAAAACTTCTTGAAGAATAGTTACTTTTGTTCCATATTAAATTCTTCTACTTTTTTATAACTTTAGCTTTCACATTTTCTGTTTTGCAGTCTTTAATTTTTTTTTCATTATAATTTTTTTTTGGGAGAAACGCATTTAGCACTGCTAGTTTAATGTTTATGGCTGTTGGCCAATGAAAAAACGTCTGTCTGGGGAGCCATAAATATAAATCGTTTCCTTATAATACGGAGTTCTCAAGGCTTGGAAATAAAATTGCTTTGGGCTGCTTATTTATGTATCATTTAATAAGTTTAATAAGTTATAGTTGGAAGTTGTGATGGGTGCTTTATTTTATAAAAGAATCTGCTCGATATTTCAGCATTTTTTGTATTAATATTAAAAAAAAATCTTTATGCGTGTTAAGAAAATTTTGCCAGATATTATACTGGGAAGGAAATATGGGATTTTATGATTAGTTTTTGAAAATATATTTTTTTTCTCTTAGCTTGTGCTTTAAATCTACAATTAGCATTATTTAGACTATTATTAAAAAGATATTCATAATAAAAATTACAAATTTAAAAAAAATTTAAGCACGGTATGGAGTTTTTACGGAATTTCACGTTTGTTAATTTATAATTATTTCTACTCGGAAAAATAGTCCTGTAGCCTTTTGTGCTGATTTATATTTGCATACACACAAATTCATTTATTTTTTTAATACACAGCATACAAAAACACTAAACATTAATTGCAATTTTCTAAAAATAAAAAAGAATTTCAAAAATTTTACTATAAGTAGTCTGCACTTATACTTACAACATTCCTAAGATGGGCAACAAATTTTACAAATTCCGTTAATTTTCTTTTCAAAGTCCTTTGTAGCAAATATAAATTTCTTTATGAATTTTATCAACCTGAATTCCCGTAAGTTTTTTTTTTCATACAGTTCATATGGGAGACTGAATTTGCGTAAAAACTCCTTACCAGGCTTAAAGCAGCATTTCAACTAATCATGTCCTTATTCAACGACTCTTAATGGGAACTATCTTCTTTTTTGCTATACCACATAAAAGTTTTAAATCAAGAATTTTTCATAGGATTATTGCCTGCAGTTTTATATTTATATTGATTGCAAGTTAAATAATATTTAATGAGAACTTTAAAAGTTTCTTAATAATTAAAAATTTTTTTTTTTTGCAAAGTTCTCTTGAAACTGCATACATTGTTTGTCTTTCTCTTCCTCATTATTTAATACACACATATTTAAGTAATTAGCAATATAAGTTCCATAGTAAAAGAAAACTAAACTTTATTAATTTTCCTTATAACAGGCAATTAAGAGATCTTTAATAGACTTTTAGTGCGAATGTTTTACAACACGTTCTATTGTTCTTGATGCAAATGAGGACTAAAAGGAAAAAAGCAAAAAAAAATTATTTAATTTCTCTTATACTTTATAATTTAAGTTCAATTGACGGGTTTCGAAAATAATTCTGCAAAAAAAAATCAGCTTCAATGCAAAAATCTGATAGAACATTTTAGAAAAATTTTATGGGACCAAACTGGAAGTAAATTCTTTCAAACAAAAAATGTTTTTAAATCTGTTGATTAAAAAGAAGTATGGGCATGTCTCCGACCATTTTTTTAAATCCCTTAAATGTCTTTTTCAGAGCTCAGGGTGTGTGTTTAGTTTTGTAAACAACGGTACAGTAGAACCAGGTAAAATAGAATGTTAAATTTAATGAAAGATAGTAACTATTTTAGAGCTCAAAGTGTGTGGTAAGTTTAAAAAAAAATCGGTTAATTAGAACTCTGCACGTGAAATATTATAAAAAATTTTAATGGGCGTTGCCCCGCCCCATTTCTTAACCTTAAAACTGTGTAACTAGAAGAACCAAAGGTGTTTGCTAGGTTTCGTAGTAATCAAATAAGTAGAATATCATAAAACAAAAATAAATAAATATTGTGGGCGTATCCCTGCCCACTTTTTTCATAATGGGACCAATGGCAAGCTTTACCCTTCCAGGCAAAAAAAAAAAAAATAGTTTTTACAATCGGTCTAAAATGTACCGAGTTAATGAAGTAACAATGTCAAAAAAAAAAAAACAGACGAATTGATAATCTCCTCCTTTTTTGAAGGCTTAACCGCCTTTAAAACTTGTATTGCAGTATAAATAAATTAATAGTAATAAAAATTTTAGCCGATGGCCTTGACAGCCAGTGCTATCTATATATATATATATATATATATATATATATATTAATGTTATATTCTATAGAATTTTAATATCAAGTAAATAAAATAATAAATAAATAAATAATAAGATTTGTTTTCAAGTCGAACGTTGTCGACATAGAGAAACCGAACCCTTAATTCTAAGCTTAAAAGTATGCTATATATAATAATTTAAGTGTTAAAAAAATATTCTGCCTTATCGTGGCTGACGTATTTCAAATACGACTACGACTGTTTGGTAATAGATTAAAGAAGGCTTCAACGGGTTTTCTTTAATCTATTACCAAACAGTCGTAGTCTTATTTGAAGTACGCCAACCACGATAAGGCAGATTGATTTTCGCTTGTTGTTCGTTTAGCAACGTCTAAATGCATTTCGCTTCTGCTTAGGAAACCCACCAGTAGACTCCAGCTAAAAATATTCTAGAGAAATGCTGAACAACTTCGTATGTTTAAAACTTAAACTTTAAATCAAAATTCTCATAATGTTATTGAGTATTACGATTTTCTAGCATTGGTCTGAAAATTTCAAGCAGTGTTAAATAGAAGAAAAACAATTCCTTTTATGTTAATTTAAACAATTTTATATCTAGCAATATTTCGAAGAAATATGAACGAGAAACTATATACTTATAGACGATTTTCTTCAAAGACAAACGACGAAACACCACATACATTTTTTTCTATTGCTTTTGATATTGATTCTGTTTATTCTATTTTTCTATATTGATGCTAATCATTGGCTGTATTTACCAAACCCTTAAAATAGACTTTGATTTTCTTTCCGATTAATTAGATTTTTTATAGCACATACTTTTAGCTAACGTCAATTAAAATATCTATCTTTTCTTTTTGTTTGCATCAATTTGAGTCAGTCATCTTTTGTATAAATTTTTCTTCTATTTATCTGAAAAATAATATTATTCTTCTAACAAAAAAATCTTGGCTTTCTTCTCTTTCTGGTGTAAAAATGTAAACATATTTTTATCAGCACTTAAGCAATACCTTCATGGCAAGTGCCAGCTAGCACGTTTTTATTTAAACAGCTAAAAAAATAAATATGTCAATTAGTGCATACATACTTTCAAAATAGATAAGTCATTCTATTGATTAGTATATACATAAATACATATGTATCGAAAATTTTATTGTATGTGTATATGTTACTCTTGTTAATTTTATTTTTGCGCAGCATTATTTTTATTTTTATGATATTTTTATTTATATTTTTGTTTAAGTAAAATTTTTTCTTTTGTTTTTTATTTTATTTTTGCCATTATGTAGAAATGCATTCAGGCATTAATTGCTTGTTGTAGGCCTGCATTTTATAGCCCCGTAATTATTATTCTAGGGCCATTATTTGTTAACTAAAAGTTAGTATGGCCGTATAGGAGAGAAAAAGACAAAACAAAGGCATTTGAAATACAAAATAATAAATTAGTAACAAAACAAAAAAAAAAAAAAACACAGAAAATAGCATTCTTTTAGGTTTCAAATTGTAAACAAGAAAAATATGTTGCCTATTTTAAAGCTTTTATTAAAACAGCAGCTGTAATGAATTGTTACTTGAGTCGAAATTAAAAATATAACAGCAATTGTTATATGAAAATATTTTTAATGTATTTTAATATACACTCTTTGACAAGTAAAATACTTGCTTAGTAATTTGAACGGGATGATTTTTGCTTATGTCAGCCTAAAAATATACTTGCATATAACATTTTAATTATTAGAGAAATAAAATATTTAAACAGTGAAAGTATTAAAAGTTTTTTTTTTAATTTTTTCTAAGCTCAACGTACTTAGAAAAAAATTCAGGATGTATGTATGTATACATATCGTTACATAAAACGCAAAACGCTCTATTTAGAAAACAATTTTAAATTTACTCTTTTATAATTTCAGCAAAATAATCGTTATAAAAATCTCAAATCTACTCGAGCAAACGCAGCAATTTCATTTATTTTATTAGCTCAATATTTTCCATTTTATTATATTTTTTTAGTACTTCTGTAAAATTATGGGTGTTTTGCATTGCCAGTAGCGATATGTGTATCATCCGTTATAAGGGGGGAAAAAGGAGCAAGCCTAAATGATTTTAAGTTTTTTTTTTTGTTCGAGGGCCTAATTTTGTATGTAAGAAAATTTAAATTACAAAAACAAAACGCATACAAAATTAGGCCCTAAATTATTTATAAACAGCAAAATTGATGATCAAATGATCAAAATGATCAAATAAAAATTAATAGGCAATAATAGCGAAAGTAACTGCTATTGTCTTGGAACTTACCAGTCATTGACATTTACCCATGCACACATATACTGCCTTATTCATAAAAAATATTTCTGTTTAATAAGAGGTTTATGAAACAAATTTCCATAGAAAATTTGTTTCATAAACCTTTTATAAAATATATTTTATGAATTAGCCCCATAATCTACAATAAAATTTAATGTACAACAAAGTTAAATTTTCCCGAAGCATATTTTTAGGGGCTGCCTTAAACTATTTACTTTCTCTCCCACTAAGTATTAACTTTAGTAAAAACTCATTGTTTGTGCCAGCAGCTCTTATTTCTTTTCATTAAAATGTAACATTTCCAAACTTAATTTATTGTTTTGTCATTTTCTTTACTACATGAATGTTTGATAGTATGTTTCTCACTTTTAACATTTATTGATGGTCTTATATCATTTTGCGTTGACATTAACCTAAAGGGATTTCCCTTTAATACACATTTTCACAGCTTACAAACTGCAACACTATGTTAAGCTATTATACATTTTAATTAACAAAAACAAAAAGAGAAACAAACAATTTTGTTTAATGCAAAAAGGATTTGTAGTTAATGTTGCTTTTAAAATTTTATAGCATAATTTGAAGCGCTACAAATAATCATAAATATTTAAGTGTGTGTTCGTTTCCACCATTTTTGCTGCAGCAATATTGCTTAAAGGCCGTAAAATATGTGTCACAAGCTATAAAGTAATTTTTAAAGCCTACCTTTAGGCTAGCATAAATTTTTATGGGGTCAATGTGTTTTATATAGTGCAGCATTCAAATTGTTTGAGTATTTCCGCCTATTAGTGATTGAGGGTGTAACAGAATTTATGAATTGGTTTGAGGACTTTTTGTAATTTCACTAATAGTTTTTTAAATAAGTGAAAAGGTCAATGTAACAACATCTATATGTTAACGTACATACGAACGCCGTATTCATAAAAATGTATTGAGGTTTACAAAAGGTTTAGCAAATAAATTTTCATACAAAATTCGGCAGTGAAAGAATACTTCTAAGCGAATTCGGTTTAAAAGTATAATTTCATAAAAAAGGTTAAAAATTCTAATAATTACATTCTTTGTAAACATTTTTAAATTTGCATTAAGTCGAGTTGAATTTTTTTTTTCAGAAAATATTAAAATTTAACTAGAATATAGCGTAGTAGTAAAAAATTCTTCAAGACAGTATTGTAGCCCTTAGGGAGCCATGAACATCAGTATACAAAATGTTATGATCGGACTAAAAATGGCGACACAGTGTACAAAATACTATAAGAGCGGTATATAAATAAAAAATTTATTTTTGGGAATTGTTTTTAGATTATCTTTAATCCTAGGGGGTGACTGGCACAACTTTTTTTTCGAACCATTCTACTATACAACAGATTTATATAAAAAGTGAGTGAATTAGCTAAGTTCCACAAACAATTTCTATTGAAGGTGTGTGAATCAGCTAAGTCGGCACTGTTTCGGTTACAGTCTAAGAAACATTTTAGACAAAGCATTTTGTATTGGATGCTAAATCTTGAAAAATGTCTATAAAGCGTGGTGCAAACGCTATAGATTTCAAATCATATATACTAGATTTCGAGACAATGTAAATGCAGTGCAACTGAAAAATTTCTAAAACTTGCATCACTAAGTTCTACTAGATTTTAAGTAGATTTGGACAAAATCTTATGAAGTTTTGTTTTGTGTGGGAAATCTACTAGATTTTGCCTGAAATCCTTTAACTATTAGATTTCTTTTTTAAATTTTTTTATTATTCGGAAATTCCAAAAAAATTCGGTCAATTAAGTGAGACATTTTAATTTCTGATTAAAAATCTGCCAATAAAATTTCATGTCTAAAAATATTTAAAAATTTTCGCTAAAAATATTGATAAAAATTTATTTTTCAGAAAATGCTTAATAGTGCATTTACACTGTCTCGAAATCTAGTACTTTCGAGATTTCAAGCTAACCCCCTGTTTGTGTAAGACGTTTGAGTTAGAAATCTTTTCTTTAATCTCTTACAGAAACGCCAAGAGTTTTAACTCATACGTCTTACACAAAAAGGGGTAAGTCCAGCTGCTTTTTTCCAGATTTCCCATACAAAACGAAATTTAAATTTTTAATGGATTTGTAGGAAATCTAATAAAAATCTAATGTTTTTATTTATTCTTTACTACCCTGTACAACAAAAGGTGAGTGAATTAGCTACGGTCTGCTTAATAAAGTGTGTGAATTGGCTACAATGCAGTTGTTTGGTTGTAGTTTTTGAAACAAATCAGTTGATGGGTTTTGTTTTGGATAAAATAAATCTTGATAAATGTAAAAAAAAGCTGGTGTAAACGGTATAGATTTTCACAAAGATTTTAATCAAAATATGCTAGATTTTGTGCTGTGTAAATGCCCTATAAAAGATTAAATAATCTTTTTTGGGAAAATATTAAAAATGTGTAAAAACAGAAATTTTCTAAAGAAATTTAAAAAAGCTGTTTTAAATTTCAATTAGTTATTTATAGTTTTTCCAATTATATACATGCTTTCGGAGAATATTTGCTGTTTTATATTTAAACATTTCAGCTTAAAAATATTTTTTCATCCTAATGTGTTTAATTTATTATTATTTTCCTCTTAAACGAAGACAGCAAGCAGTCACTTGTAATGTTGCTAATTTATCAGCATGATATAAATAACATTATATTCAAACAGCAACGCACAAATAATTGTTAAATTATTGAAATCTTATTTTCCACTTGATTGGATCAATATGCAATGATTCGCATTTATTTTAATTTCAATTCTCCCTTATCCACTTGTCAATTAATTTTATTTTATACTTTAAAATGCTTTTAACACACGTACGCACATACATACATACAGACATACATACATTTATACTTATCTCTAATGACATCTTTGCAAATACAAACAAGAATGAATTTGTTGCAAACGATTTTTATCTAGTTGTGAGAGGTACACAAGTACTTAAACTAATTATAATGCATAATTTTTATAGCCTACTTTTGAGTGCTATAACTCATTATAAAATGTTTGCCATCATTATATTTATCTCAAATGAAATTACATTGAGAGTGTGTGCAAACATTTTTGGTGAACTTTGGGCCTTGGGAGAATTGGCAATTAAGTTTCGAGTCTTTTAGGTTAACTGCATAATAAGCAGCTCCTGGAAGTATGCAACTTTTTAAAAGGTTAATTGGAAAAAAGTCCCTTTGAAAGACTATCTAAGGAAAGGACAAGGAAGAAAATAGTTTTAGTTTCTTTTAAGAGTTTTTAATGTAAAATTTTTATACTTTAATTAAAATAAATTTCACTATAATTTTTGTTCTCTTTCTTCAGTTTCATTGAACAAATATTGAATTTCTTCTACGATAGTATATGCAAGTTTGTCTTTCTTACAACACGTTGTTACAATGTTTAATATTGGAACTGCTGATGATAACGACCTCGAAATGAAGTGAAAAAAGGAATGGCAAGAAGTCGTAGCATGTACGTTTATATACATACATATACTGTATTAAAAACGTAAGCAATTTAAAGTTTTTCATTACTTGACCGAATAAAATATAAAAACGTCAACATGAAATGAAACCAGCAGTGCAGCATCACGATGAAAAATAACTATTGATTTTTATGAAAGGAGCAACCAAACCAAAGCTTTAGCAAGAACACCAACAGTCACGTTTATGCTTCGGATAATTGAACGTTATTTATTTTACGCAAGACACCAGAGAAAGAGAAAAAAAAACAACGAAATCAAATAATCAAATAAATGATTCAGATGAACAAATTTTCCAGAACAGATATACATAAATTATAAGATTAAAAAAATTAAAGTAAAAATGTTGTAATTCTTTTAAATAAAAAGGAAAGAACGACCGACACCCATATTCATAAAAAATAAAATCAATTTGAAATCCATTTTAGCAAAATTTTGTATGAAAAATTTTAAATAAAATACATTTCAAATTCATTTTAAATTTTGTGAATATGAGGGGTGAGAGTTTGAAGGGCCAGTATATTTTGAAAGGTAATATAATGTTGATCTCGTACATAATTGCTTTAATTTCATTAAAAATAATTTTTTAAAATATACCTTTAAAAAAATATATTTTAAAAAGTCCTTTTATTATAATAAATACTATTAGAATTATAAGAAAAACAATTTGAGCCTAATTGTGTACATCAGGTCACCAAAGTGATGTTAACAGGAAAACACAAACGGCCTTAAAAATTTTTGTTTTCATACAACTATAAAATCTATGAAAGGTCAAGCAAACCCTAAATTTGTTTGCGTTTATTCAGTGAAGTTTGAAAAACAATAACAATATTTTTAAAATTTTCTTACTGTTTTCATATAAATATCACTTTGGTGACAGTAAATTTAGCACGCACAAGTGAATTAATTTTTTTTAGTAACCAAATAAATTTTCTTCTAACACTCGAAAAAATATCATTTAATTTTAAAATTTATCTGTCATATTCAGAAAAAATAATTTAGGTTTACAAAAGGTTTGCAAAACAAATTTTGTGTGGAAATTTGTTTGTTAAAAGTTTTGTAAGACCTTATTTGAATAATTAATCCTATACATGAACAATTTTTTAAATTCAAATAATCAAATAAATTTTTTCGATTAATCGAATAATTTTAATTCGCACCACAAAGCAAAATTAGCTAGAATAATCGAATAATTTTTTTCCTTAGACCTTATTTGAATAATTAATCATATATTTAATAAAATAAATTTTTTCGATTAATCGAATAATTTTAATTCGCACCACAAAGCAAAATTAGCTAGAATAATCAAATAATTTTTTTCCTTAGATCTTAGACCTTATTTAAATAATTAATCATATATTTAATCAAATAAATTTTTTTGATTAATCGAATAATTTTAATTCGCACCACAAAGCAAAATTAGCTAGAATAATCGAATAATTTTTTTCCTTGGATCTTATTTGAATAATTAATCATATACTTGAACAATTTTTTAAATTCAAGTAATCAATAAAATTTTTCGATTAAACGAATAATTTTAATTCGCACCACGAATAATCGAATAATTTTTTCCTTAGACCTTATGTGAATAATTAATCATATATTTAATTAAATAAATTTTTTCGATTAATCGAATAATTTTAATACGCACCACAAGGCAACACTAGCTAGAATAATCGAATAATTTTTTTCCGAATAACTTAATATATTGTATTAGAATAATAGAACATATAGATATAAAAAATTATGAATAAAAATGTTCCACATATAATTAAAAAAAATCAAATAAGCCAGTAAAGTAAATTCGAATAATCGATAATACATTTTTTAACTAATCAAATTGTATTTTCGGTTAATTTTTTTCCAGTAATCGAATGAGTTTTGTCAGAATAATCAAAGTCAGCTGATAAGGGAAATTAAACAAATTTCATTAAAGTAATCGAATAGCTCTCAAACAAATAATCGAATAAGTTTTATTCGATTAATGCAATAAATTTTATTCGAATTGTGGTACAAATCAAATTCTAATAAGGCTGATAGGGAAATTAAACAAATTTCATTCAAGTAATCGAATAGCTCTCAAACAAATAATCGAATAAGTTTTATTCGATTAGTGCAATAAATTTTATTCGAATTGTGGCACAAATCAAGTTCTTATAAGCGAATAAATTTTTTCGATTAAGCGAATAACTTTTATTCGATTAATCCAATAATTTTTATTCGTTTAATCTTACAAATACAATTCGAATAAATTATTTAATTTTTTTCGAGGTTTCGAAATATTTGGTTAAAATTTTTTTTTAAATTTTAATCGATTAATCGATTAAATTTTTGTATAGTTATAATCAAGTAAATTTTATTCAGTTAATAGAACAGCTTTAGACCATGCAATCGAATAAATTTTGTTCGATTTAATATATTTTATTCGATTCATAGTAAAAATCTAATTTATTGTGAACGAATAAATTTTTTATCACTATAACTCTGTTCGACTAATCGATTAAATTTTTTAAATTCATCATATACATACATTTTAATTTTTTAATCTACTACATTTTATTCTTATAATCGAATAAAATATGTAGAGATAAGGCCAAGTAATCGAATAAATTTTATTCTTAATATTAAAAAAAATTGCAATAATCCAGTAAACCCTATTCGACTAATCGATTAATTTTTTTTTTAATTAATCAAATATTTCTTATTTCTGTAATCGAATAAATTTTGTTACAGTAACCAACTACATTTTATTCCTATAATCGAATTAAATTTATAACAAGTAAGCGAATAACTTTTATTCGATTAATGCAATAAATTTCATTCGTTTCATGGAAAAAATAAAATTTTAATAAACGAATAAATTTTTTCAAGGCATCGACTTTGCTTTGTGGAATACATTTTCCCTAAAAAATTCGATTAATCGAAATCCAACAAATTTTATTCGGTTCACTGCACAAGTAAAATGTTAATAACATAGTAACTTAGTTAGAGATGTTGATCTTGTTTGATAAAAAAAATTGTGCTCATAGTTACTTTAAAAGAATTCGAATAATCCAATAACCTTATTCCCGTAATCGATTTAATTTTTACTGAACAAGTTATATATTAATTTTGGAAAAAGTGCTATAAAAGTTAATTAAAACTTAATATAAAATAAAAACAAAGTCCCACATAAACCACTAATTATTATTTTTTTAATTGCTCAAATTGTATTCTATTCTTGTAATCGAATAAATTTTTTTGCAGTGAACGAACATGTTTTATTCTAATAATCAAATAACGTTTGTAGCAATAATCACATAAATTTTGTTCAAGTAATTGAATTGTTGTAGATCTAGTAAACGAATACATTTTATTCGATTCATGGTGCACATAGAATTTTTACAAACAAATACTTGAAATTTTTTTTTGTGGTTTCATACATATTTGTTTTTTTTTAATATGTTTTTCTCATAAAATGACAGATATTCGAATAATCTAATAAACTCTATTTAAAACGATTAATTTCTTTAATTGATGAACTATGAATATTTTATTCTTGTAATCGAATAAATTTGGTTTCTGGTTTATGCTAATAACTGACTGAAGCTTATAAGGATAATCAAATAAATGTTATTCAAGTAATCAAAGAGCCTCAAGTTATCAGCACAATTTTATTCGATTAATCCAAAAAAATTTATTCGATTAATCGAAAAAAATTATTCGATTAATACAAATAAATTTAATTGGTTAATCCAAAAAATTGTATTCAATTAATCCAAAAAATTTTATTCAATTAAACCAAAAACTTTTATTCGATTAATCCAAAAAATTTTATTCGATTAATATAAAAAATTTTATCCGATTAATTCTACAAATCTTAATTGAATAAACAAAAATTTTCTTCTAGGTATGAAATTTATTTTATACGATTAATGCAAGAAATTTAGATTCGAGTAATCGGATATATTTTATGCGAATACATAATTGCAAAATTAAAAAAAAACTTATGTTTTACTTTTAGTTGTGCAACGGAATAAATCCACGTAGGAAAATAAGTAGTTTTGGTTCTAGTAATCGAATGAATTTCGTTTGGGTCCCCTTATATAGTTTATACGAATAGTTGAATTTTCTTCATGTAATCGAATAAGTTTAATACCAGTAATAAAATGAATTGGTTATTTCGTTCAAATAGTTGCTCTTTACTTCTGAGCTTTACAAAAAAATATTCTCGAAATTTCAACGTTGACCTCCTCCCAATGAAAAGATTTTAACTAGTTCATGCTTCGACTCTTTAATTCAAACGGAAGTAGAAATTTAAAGTATTTTTTGTCTATCTATTTCAATGTCCGTATTCGTTATCAAATATGTGGTCTCACTTGTGTCATGTGTGGGTCCTGCTCAATTAAGCACAAACACAAATACACGCACGCACACATATATGTACATATGTATGTATTTGTGTGTTAGGTAAAAAAGTATAATGTTTTTTGGACATTAGTGCTGATTTTTAAAAAAAAGTTCATGAAACACTAAAAAAAATCCTGCCTGATGATGACTTGTTACTAATGAGAAGATATTAATTTTCTTTTTTTTTAAATAATAAAACACCTTCTACCAGCTATATAGAGTAAGTATGTATGTTTAGTCAGTTTTTACAGTACATTAACATGAATTTATCGTCATCATCAGCCTTGTCGTCATCATCAGCTTTCTAAGCTTAAAGTTCTTTTTTCGTTTTTGCAAATTTAGCAAAATTTCTCTATTTTTTAATACTTTTAATAGAAGACGAATTGTCTTTGTCTTTAAGTGTGTGTGTGTGTGTGTGTGTGTGTGTGCGTGTGTGTGTGTGAGAGCGGATGAGTCTTAAAATGTCCTTCATTATATGGGTTTTGTAATGAAACCCATTTAGATGACATCTACTTGTTTTCTTTCCTCTTTTTTCTAGTAAGTGGAAGAAATATACGACAGTGATTAAATGCTTTATATTGTAGGATGTACATACATACATATGGACATATGTATGTCTGTCTATTGGACAAAACATAAATAAAAAGAAAAAGCATATTCAAGCCAAAAATATTAATAGATATCTACATTAACATACTGCTAGTGCCAAAGTCCCTTTTTAATACTGATGACTTGCAGTTGAAAAATAATATGAAAGAAACTTTTATTTCATCTTTTGTTTCTCCATATCAATGACTAATGCTTTTGTCTTAATTTAATAGAGCATTTTATTGGCCAGTTAAAAATGTAACAATATTAAGCAAGTTTTTTTTTGGCACAACTACGCAATTAAAGCACAGTGGGGTGGGTGCGTCTCTTGCAATAAAAAATTTATTCTTTTAGATGTTGATTTATTAAATACATTTTACTTGAGTAACCGCACAAATTTAGTTCCAATAATCGATTAAATTTTATTCGAATATTCTTTAATTGAAAAACCGAATAATTTTTTTTCAAGCTATTATTGAAATCCGAATAACTTTTTGTTCAGGTGATTAAAAAAAATTATTCAAATAATCGAATAAATTTTATTTAATATTTTTACATATTTTTTAATCGCTCAAATAAATATTATTCGAATAATCGAATCAATCTTTCGGGGTAATCACAGTACAAAAATAATAAATTTTACTCCAGTAATCGAATCGATTTTTCGGGGTAATCGTAATTATTCGATTAATTTAACAAACATTTTTAAATTAAAAATTTTGTATCCAATAAATTTAAGTCGATTACTTAATTAATGTTTCGATTGATTTTGGTCGTAATAAAAAATTTTACTCTAGTAATCGAATAAATTATTCGGAATAACAGTATTTATTCGATTGATTCAACAAAAAATTTTTAAATGAGTCGAAGAATAATTAAATATTTATCGACCAAAAGAGCACATTTTTTTCGAATAATCGAAAGCATTTTATTGCAGTAATCGATTATTTTTTATTCGAATAATCGATAAGATATTGCTTCGAGTTATTAAACAAAGTCTTATTTGAATAGTCATGTAAATTTTATTCGAATAATTGAGAATGTGTTGTTATTAGATTAATCGAGAAAATATTTTTAATAAGCAAATAAATTTTGTTATAGTAATCGAAAGCAGTAAGACATTTTAAATTTTATTTGAACTATAGTGAATTTTATTCCGAAATAGTTTCTTAATCGAGCTTCAGTACAGTAAATTTAATTCTTATTGAATGAAATATTTTCTTCTTTACATTTCACATTAATTAATAAAAATATTTCATTCAATAAGAATTGAAATTACTGAACTTAAGCCCGATTAAGAAATTATTTCTGATTGTAATCGAAAACATTTAATAAACAACTAGCAAATGGAATAACTTTAATTCAAACAAGTGAACAAATCTAGTTCAAGCCCTCGAATAAAATTTATTTATATGTATTTGATTGCTTGAAAATATATTGATTCGAATATTCAATGAAATATCAATCGACTAATAGAAAATATTTTATGCCAGTAATCGAATATTTTTTTTAGAATAACCAATAAGATTTTATTTTAAGTTATTAAAAAAAATTATACGACTAGTCGTGTATGTTTTATTCGAATCATTAAGAACGTTTTATTATTCGATTAATCGAGTATTTTTTTTAATAAACAAATAAATTTTGTTACAGTAATAGAACACATTTTATTCTACTAATTAAATAACTTTAAATCTAAAAGTGAACAAATCTGATTCACACAATCGAATAGAATTTATTAATCGGACCTGGGGACAAATCACGGCATTCGATACGACTCGTAATTTAAAAATATTTCCATATAAACTCTATTGAAATATTTTTAAATTATCGTATCGTTCTGAAAATCGAAAGGATTTGAAATCGTACGATTTCCAAATTTAATAATGATCCTGCAGCCGTATTTAAAATCATATACAATAATTTTCTCTTAGATATGATATTTGAAAATCTATGTAATAGAAAATTAAAAAAAGTTTAAAAAATAGTTTTAGTTTTCTAAAATCGTGCGACTTCAAATCGAGTCGATTAACAGAAGAGTGCCGTATATTTGACTATAATAGTCAAATATGTATGCGTAATTCGAACAAACAAATTCAGTTCGAGTAATCGTATGTATTCCGCTTGATTAATCCAAGAAATTATATTTTAAAAATATTTAAAATTTAGAATGATTGAATAAATTTTACCTGGCGGTGGTAACCTAAATAACAATATCGAACGAATCTTAAAAATTGATGAGGATGACTGCCCCTGTGGCTGAGTGGTAGCGATGCTAGCCTCTCAGTCCAGAGGTAGTGGGTTCGATTCCCGCCATAGACCCTGAGGTTTTCTGCAGACAAGCTAATCTCTTCGCGGGTTGTGCTTGTTTTTTAAAAGAAGAAAATTTTTGATTCTTGGTCGTACATTTTTACGCCAGCCACACTGTGTTATAATTTTCTGAAATCCCTGTACCTCGTCCATTTGCTCAGATTGTCATGAATAAATTATTTCACTTAAACATCTGCTAATGCAATTGGGTCGATAGCAAAACCAATTCAGTTGCTTATCTGGCAAAGAATTGCCTTAGTTTTGGTTTTCAACAGCTCAAAGTGAACAGAGCTGGAGGGAGTGTCATAGACAGAATGATAAAAACCATATTGTTAATACGAACCTTAACCACATATCCACACATACATCCATATGTACATCAAGAAGAAAAAAGAGGGAGAAAAAACACAATTTTCTCATACACACGTTGAAATTGACACTTTAACTTGTATTGTTGTTATAAAAGAGGTGAAATATTGCATTAATATGCTTACATACACACACGTACATACTCGTACTTACGGTAAATCTGTAGTTGTACATGGAAGAGTATGCATGCATGTTTGTGTGTTTGTGTATTTAAATAACCACCTCATGTTATGAGAGCGATAGAGAACAAGAGAAATCAAAATTGCGTGTAGTTGTGTGTTAAGAGGAACATTTAAAAAAATTTGTAAAACAACAAAACATAAACAATGTTTGCTGGCGATAGTACTGTCACTTCCGTTTCCGTTGGATTTAGCACTTGTATACATACTTTATTTATTTAACCATTGCATGTATGCTTATCCTCGTATGGATGTGAGAGGTATTTCTCGATTTTTTTTATAATTTTAAAGCCATGTGTAGCTTATAAGAGTTTAGGTGTAGGTGCACAAGTGTGCATGTATGTATGTATATGATTTACTTTTCCCACAAACTAACGTATGTAAATGACACATATTTTCTCTGGAGTATTATGTACACATATATATATACATTCATATGTAGCAATATGTAATAGAGCAGAGACCTTTTAAGGCATCTAGATTAAAGTAACTGCAGTACTAATATTCGTTAGTCCTGCCATTAAGTTGCAAATATATACATATTTGCAAAAAATTTATTCAATAACATTTTAAAAATATGTCAGTGCAAGTCAATTAAATATTTGAGAACGTTATGCCAGCAAGTGTGTAAAAGGGTATTTTTTTTTTTTGCTTATAATGCAATAAAATTTAGTCCATAGTTTGAAAAGAGTTTAAGCATTCTTAAATTAATATATAAATAGATAAATAAATAATATAAATGAATAAATAAATAAGTCAATAAATAAATAATAAATAAATAAATAGATAAATAAATAAATTAATTAATAAACAAATAACTAAATAATAAATAAATTAATAAATAATTAAAGAAATAAATTAATAAATACAAATGTATACATCAACCAAAAGACTATGCAACGAACTAACAGAGGTAATAGCTATAATTACATCTAAAAGAGGATTTACCAAATCCTAGTAATTGGCGTGTTATTACTTTAATGTGCATGGTAAGCATTTTCATTGCCCAAATAAATCCCAAGGAAGTCTCAGACAATCTAACACCAGCACTGAAACCGGAACAAGCTGTATAGCTGATATATATATGTATATATTGGTTCCATTGGCCCCTCATAAGAAGCACAGGGTCTAATGGGGTACTAATGGTGTAGTGATGCGTTCCCACAGCCTCTCCTGCACAACTATCAACCTCCCCTATACGTGGTGTACACTGTTATTAGCTGACGAGGCTTTGACGACTGACCATGGGCGGTATAACCCTCAGAAACGGTGGCAGATAAATCTACACTGTCAACTGTTTTCATGGAGACGTGCTGGCAGCCCCAGATCCACGATCAGATGCAGAAGCCCAATCAGCTAATCATCTTAAATTAAGCAAATATCCTAAAAATCCATCATTGACCATATTAATAGTCTGCGTGTAATCATCGAACAATCTGCGAAATTACGTCTAACACTTTATCTCTGTTTCATTGATTTCGAGAAATCTTTTGAAATATTAAGCTAACGCCCTATTTGGAGTGCACTTAGAAGTAAAGATTTTCCTTATAACATAATATCACTTAAGGGCCACTGAGACTATCATACATTTATACAGACTTTCATCACATTTTACGAAAAAAAAATCTAAAGAAATTTGTTTCGGCTGTCAAAAAATCTAACGCAAAGTGCCATTTTGTGTTCACAACATCACACCTTAAATTGCATTAAAAACACAAATAGTAAAAAACAGCTGTTGATGATTGCAATGCGGCAGAACAGTTTCATGAGGCACAGCAATTTCATGCAAGTTGTGGTTGTGCAGGCGTTTGCAAAATGGACGGCGGTTAAAGTAGTTTATTTAAATATTAAAATTTCGTTAACTTTCAGACATGGCTTACACGAAATATATTTCAATACTATAAAAATGTTCAATATTAAGTGCCGGCTTAAGGCGAATAAATATACCATAAGCGACGGCACGGCAACGGCATCGAAACGACGACGACTTGTCAGTTTATTTATATCTCCATTTTACAATAATGCAACTCTAGTCGGATGAAAAGTCTTATCGTTTAGAAAAATTTCAAAAAATGGTCAAGTCTTATGGGATGTAAAATTTTTATGGTATTATTTACCATTCGTCATGACATTTTGCATTCACAATATCGTATTTACACGTATTATTTTAATTTTTGACACGTATTAATACAAAGTATAATAGTCTGAGCAGCTCTTTATTAACGCCAATTGGGCAGTAAAATTGAGTCAAACGCTAAACGGAACGATACAAGTGCAAACTGGAGTCCCAAAGGTTGAGTCATATCACCCTTCCTGCGTGACATAAAGCTGGATAACATTTTTAAAAATAACATTTCACAATGGCAAAGGCATAAATGACTTGGAATGTGCAGATGATATCTGTCTTTTAGCGCACAGCTTCTCATATTTTTTAAAATCAAATTTGAGAAATATATGAGAAGCAGCAGGAACAGGAGGCTTAAAACTAAATTGTACTGGCAAAACAAAAAAGCTCCATCTGAACATGTCAAATCAGGACTTATTAAACATTAATAATATTCAAATAGATTATGTCAAAAATAATTGCTACTTTTCAGTCATAATATTAAAAAAACGGCGGGTCAGGCGTAGATATTGACAATCGCTTACAAAAAGCTCGATGCACTTTCGGTGCTCGTTTTCCCTTTCCCAGAGCGTAAAATTACCCAAATTCTGCGCATATATAAAATCTAAACCTCCTATATGGATTCAATAAGTGGAACAATGCGCCTAAGGACATGCATAAAATCCCAATCATTATAAATCAATTAATTTATTAGAATTCTGAGATTCTTCTGACCAAGAGGTATAACCAATAGCAGGCTATGGGTGCATCCATAGCGACAATCTATAGCCACGGACATAAAAAAGCTTAAATGGCGCTGTATTGGGCACATCCATTGAAGACCAATAACGACATCACAAGAAATGACATAGAGTGGAATTTACAGGGCAAGCGCATCAGAGGACGTCTTGCTTAGAGGTGGAGACGTCAGCTTGACATAGAAATATCCATAATGGGTTAAAGCAGCAGTGAAGTGAGAGCTATGGAACACATCCAACCCATTTATTGTGGCCTTATGCTACAAGATTAATGGGAGTATATTATAATTTTTTTTTATTTATACATACATATGTACAATTTATTATAAAAATAATAGAAAAATTTTGCATAAAAATATACCATTTTATATAGCTTTTGAAATTATTTTTATTGTAAAATAGTTTTTAGTTTTCTTATTCAACCCAAATTCCCTTAAGAATTTCTGCACAGAGCAACCTTAAACTATCCCTTTAGGTTTTGTGTGGTAATTTTTTTTTTGTGGCCGTACATCAAAGTGGCAAATATTCACATTCCTGCTTATCCAGTTAACTTTTGTATTGTTTTATTTTTTTTGCTAAGTTTTTTGTGTGTAGAAGCCAGATTATAGATCTGTTAGTGTGTTTGTTACAGCAAAAAAAAAAAAACTACCACAATACTTCAAATAGTTTTTTGTCCAAAAAAAATAAAAGTGACAAAGACAAACCCTCTCCCACGGCTCCAGTTTTTCATGTAATTGTAATCATGTTCTCAACATGTTTGACCATGTTGGCATAATTTAATTTAAATTAATTAAAAAAGGACATTAGCACAAGAAAAAGTCATTTATCATTGACGCACATAAAACCAGTTACGTAAGCCAACTGATGAATTTTCGTATACTCGTATTAAAAATAAATTTTTTTGGAATTAGTTGTTTTCTCTGTTAAAACAAAAATAGACAAGAAATTGAACTAAACATTTCTGTTTCAAGAAGGACAAAACCATTGGCAGATTTAATTTAATTTTACTAACAATTTTCATGAGAATTGCTCATTTCCAAATTACGACATGAAATTTTTTAAATTAAATTAAAATAATTTTTTTTATGTAGAAACCACTGTGCGTCAGCTAAGGACGAAAAATAATTTTTTTCTTTTTGTTCTCAAAGAGTAAATAGCTTTATCAATTATAACAGATGTTATTTTTTAGGCGAATTCTTCCGACGAATTCATCGCTGTGGGTGAAATTCGCCGCTAGTCCATCGCAGCTGTGTTTCTAGCAAATAATCATCATACATCTTTCATTTGAAAGACACATTCATATCTATTGCACGCACGATTATGCCAAATATCAAGGCATTTCGCATTAAAACTTATGTTGAGTTGTCCGCTTCACGAATATGGCCTCATCTGAACATGAAACAGATGTTTGCTCTTTTAAGCAAATACATAAGAACTTCTGTGCGTTTAAGGTCATGCATAAAATCATTTAAATGTTAAAGAAAGAAAAATAATGAAAAACATTTTGCTGGCTCATTTTTAATTTAATTATTTTGTGTGGGTTTTTTAATTGAATTTTTTTTTTTTTTGCCAAAACGCTAGACTTCCAGTGCAAGACTTAAACATTAACTCAAAAGGATTTAATTTTTTTCTGCTTGTTTATTTTTAATAGCAGCTTTTTATGTTTAATGTTTAACAAAGCTAAAATCAAAAGCTGTAGATAAAAATAAAAGAGATATAATTTTGAGTGTTTTAATAGTTTTTTCCATCTGCGAAGGTCATCTGACTAGTTTAGCTTCATAATAAAATGAGCTCATTAAAAAATGCACACTTAAATCGATTGAAGGTTTAATAATAATTTTACTATTATTACTTAAGTATTTTATAACAAATATGTACTGTGGCACAGTGGTTTTCAGTCAAGAAAATTGTCGTGTTACTATAAAAAGAGAATTTGAGAATGTAAGCATATCCTGCCCAACATTCCAAATATTCTCAGGAAATTCCTGTTTTCCGAGAATATAGACAGACCTCTTTTTCTAAATATACTTGCAATATAATTGTGCAATTTTAAGTATTGTACAATAATATCGCCAATGTGTGTGTCATATTCGAAGGTGGCACAATATATTGACAAATATCAAAAGGCTTTTTATGATTTTTATTGTACAATCAAGACAATTGTGTAATGTGGTAGCAACATTGTTCAATATTGTTCACTTTTTCACTGTTAAGAAAATTGGGCAATATTTTCTTTGGAAAAAGTGTTTGTGTAAACAATTAACGACTGAACGAGTTGGACCCAGCTCTAGTTGTTATTTATAGCAGGGCTTTTGATAAAAGTTCTTCTAGTTGCTTTTTTACCCCAACATATAGACACAGTTTCTTAGAAATCAGATATACATACGCATAATAATATATTATATTTCTCACATAGAGATTGTGTTATTACAAGATCTCAAGCTGTGTGCCAATTTATGTAGGAATTGAATATTTTGTGCCGAAGTACAAAAAAATGAAATAAATTTCAATAGGAGTAGTACCGCCCACTTTATTAAATAATTGTGCCATTAAAATGGTCAAGTGTGTGAACATTAAGAAAAGTCGTACATTAATATCTATGAAAATTTTGTATGAGCGTGACCCCACCCACTTTTCTGAACATGAATTTGTGTGATTATAAGTTCTTTAGGGGTGCATTGTGTTATAAGAATCGCTTAGGTATAACTACAATGAAATAGTGTATCAAATTGTTATGGGTGTGGTGCCGCCCACTTTTCGCAGCACAGGATTATATTATAACGAGACCTCAAGGTGTTTGCCAAGCTGTGAAATTAATCGTTTAGAAAAAATTAAATTAAATATACTGTAGGCGATTTAATCGAGTCGCTAAATAAAGAGCTAAATAAATGTATTTTATTTTAAATTAATAAAAGAGAAGAGAGTTATCTTAAGGCACCCGCTTAAAGCTATGCTGCTAAGCTATATAAAAAATTTTTTATGTGTTAGATAACAATACAATAAAATTATATTATAAGATGATGCCAAAATCGCCGCAAATATTTCAGAACGTTTCCATTTAGTTCCCATTGGTTTCCTTTCTACTTGCGTACGATTAAATTAATGTACGAGTATTGTTTGTTTTTATTGCACTCATTTTAAAGAACGAAACAAAATAAAATACAGCATTTTGTTTATTTACGTAATCTGATTTTAAGTACAAAGAAATCAAAACAAACATAAATTATAGTATCGATAATTTTTGTTACGAAAATCACGTCCTAGCTCATGTATCTGCCATAAAGAGCATAGCTCTAAAATAAATTTACATATATGAATATATGGCTTATAGCTATAAAAAATTAAAATGTGTTTGATATAAATTTTAAGAAAGTTTTGTATGAAAAATTTTAACCATTGTACATTTCAAACTCATTAAAAAATTTTATGAATATGGGATGTGATGACAAAATAGACCATAAATCCTGGGCAATACTATTTTATTTTATATATATATATATAATATAGTTTGAATAGTCTAAGGTTCATATCGCTCTGTAAGCCAAATTACATGTGATAATTTTTAAGGAACAAATAACACCAACGTTAATTGTAAATATTCTGACAAACACTAGCAGAACGTAACAACTAGCTGTTTTTGAAGGTCACTGCACTTTGATTATCAGAGTTCTGGTGTTTGTTTCGTTCACTGTGTGTGGTGTCAGTTGAGGCAAATTTCCACTTTATATACTCATATTTCAGTGCAAATGGAATATGTGAATTGTACTACAATTTGCTGAAAGATTTTTTTAATAAAAGCTCAATTTTGCCATCTCAAAGTCTTGCCATTGTCGGTTGTTCTTTTCCTAATCGTGCACATGTCAGTTAATTTATTTATTTTTTGTTCTACTTAAGATATTGCTATTAATTTTAGTTAACTTAGTTATTATTGTTCGAATTTTTTTTCTTTATACATATGTGACCTTCTTCGAGAAAAGGGACCTAGTGTGTGAAAATAGAAGTTTTGAGAAAAACTCATTTCATCTTATTCTACACTCTTTTAGGTACCAGAATCCACTCTTAAGTCCAAACCCGTTTTTTGACACACTAAGTCCCTTTTCTCGGAGAATATCACATATATAGTTTGATTAGGGTAAAGTTTGTATCGATTGGAGTTTTGTAAGCTTTTTTGAATTGAAGTTAAGGTTTACTGCTTAGGCACCAACGAAATTCGTCCAGATGTGCCTAATTTTTTTTTTAACAGATTTAAATTTTATCGAAAAATCTAAATTTTCTTAACAAAAACAGTTTAACTTCATCCAACATCTGAATATTACGGCTAAAAAATAAAATTTCCGCTAAGCCCAAAATTTATTGCCAGCCTATTAATTTCCCTCCAAAAATGGTTCCTTTCCTCTTTTCACTATTTTAAATATAAGCTAATTTTAAAAGATTTCTTTGTTCTAATTTTAAAATAATTTTTTTTCGAAGTTTTTTTAGGGAAATATCTTATCGCAGAAAAATGTGTAATTCTTAGAACTTGTTTTACCAGAAGCCTGAAATTTTTATTCGAACAAAGCTTAAAGCTTTAAGGATTTTTCAAAATACTTTAATATTCTTATGTAATGCTTAACTTACTTTAGAGGTTTCCAAATAAAAAAACTTAAGTCATTAAAGATACATAAAGAAATAAATGCATATTAAAATGTTTGTTTAAAAAATCGATTAAAAAATTTAACTGCTAATAAAGATTTAACTTTTAACATTTAAGTATTTAGTTTAAATAAAATTTTAATTGTGTGTATTAAAAATTTCAATAAAAAAGTAACTCCAAACTGACAACAAACAACACAAATATTATTTTATATTAAATATTAAAATATTTATAGGTTTTTTTTCTCTCTTTTATGAAATGAAAACATATAGATACATATATGTATACGAATATATACGAACTTCTTTAAATTGAAAAATATCTTTTATTTTTTTTTGTTAACCATTAACGTATGAAAAAGAACGCATATTAATTAACAAAATCAAACCAACTGGAAATAATAAATATTTTTAAAGTTTTTAATTAATATAGAAAATCAGCGTAGTGTCTGTTTAATTTTCCAATTCCAATCGCAGTTGCTGTTATCAATGTTTTTTTTTAAAGATTTTCCATATTAAATAAAACCGCAATAAATAAAAATTATCAATTTTATATACAGGGTGATACGAATCTTGTGTGTGTAATTTCATTAAATTTTTTTTCTTTCGCTTTATATTAAACAATTTAAACAGGTTTCATTTATAATTTTATAATTTTTTGTTTTAATTAAAAATTTATATAACGCACGTACAAACACTGAAACTACTGAAGGACAGTCATATTAAGAGTATAGAAAAGCTTTTTTTTAATGTATGTATATATAAAAAGGAAATAGAGGAGCTTTTTTCATTTTGTTAAATATTTAAAAGTGTTTTGCAGTTGTTATACAAAATGATATATTTAATTTATATATAAAAAGAGTTAGTTAGTATATTATACAGAAAAAAATAAAAATTTTAGTGTGTTTAGGTATTTTTGTTTTTGTAGAGGATTGTCTAAAATCAATTGAGAGGCGGAGAGAATTTTTAGAGCAAGAGTAGGCGTTTTAGCGAGTTAGTGTTGCTTTGAAGCAGTTGTGAGTTTTTTATGCAACTTTGAGAGCTTTTTTGTTTTTTTTTTTTTTAAATGTATGAAAATGTTAAAATGTCTTTATGATTTATAATTTAGTTGAACGTAGAATTTTTGTTTATTTTTTTTTATTATAAACTTTTAAGCATGCCTTTAATTTCCCATTAAGTAATTTGAAAAGAGCTTCGTTGTTTGCTTACTGACAAGTGTAATTGATTATTTATTATATTTTATGAGAAAAGAGAAAACTTTAGATTTTTTACAAAAGTTTAGAGCAGCTACGTCCAAACACACATATACTGATATTTGCATTTGAGGTAAACATCTTTGAAAGCTCTTAAATTTGTTCTTGTTTCTTTGCAAAGAAAGAACAAGCATTGTTGTCTGTTGTGTTGTTGTTGTGCTCTCATGGCTTATAAATTACCAGCTACGTCCAAGCCATATGCACAATGTGCAGACTTTTACAAAAGAGCTTATTTGCTTTCACACCGACGAGAGTACCACAACCTTAACAACAACACAGCAGACAACAATGCTTGCTCTTACTTTGCAAAGAAACAAGAACAAATTTAATAGCTTTCAAAGCTTTTTTCCTTAAATGCAAATATCAGTGTATGTGTGTTACGTGAGGTAAACAGCATTGAAAGCTCTTAAATTTGTTCTTGCTTATTTGCAAAGAAAACCAAGCATTGTTGTCTGTTGTGTTGTTGATGTGCTCTCGTCTGTGCGAAAGCACAAAAGCTCTTTTGTAAAAGTTTGCACATTGTGCGTATGGCATGGACGTAACTCACAATTAATCTATAAAATATTTTCAAATAAAACTTCTAAAATTTGCCATATTATTAAGCTTTTACAGATTTTAATGGACCTCCAGAAGAAGCTTTCGAAGCTTTTGTTTTTTTTTTTGCCATAAAACACAAAAGTTTTCCCTTTTTTTCGTATTGTTCTATCACCCTGCATATTTTTTTAACTGTTCTGAAATTATATTTTTTGAGACATTAATCAAGCGTTTTAATAAACACAAAATGAATTTTGATGGTTTCCAATTTCGTTAAAATCAAACTCAAAATAATGCAAATTAATAACATTTACATTGAAAGCTTTTTTTTTTTTAATTTTTTTTAAAGCAATTTTAACAAAAAGCTGATATAATTTTTTATATGTACAAATATTATTTAGAAATTTGCATAACTAGTGAAAAACTTAAGCTCTTTTCTTATTTATATTTTTAAATTTAAATTTTCGCAGTAAAAAATTGAACCACAAATATCAAACAAATTTAAAGCTTTTGTATCGAAGTACTGAATGACAAGGGCGAACTGTTGCATATGAATACTGACTGATATTTGTTTGAGAATTGAAATTGATGGGCATTACCGAGGATTTTTGGTGTAAAGGAAGGTAGATTTTTCAAAAGGAATGAATGATTCGTTAAGGCTTTCCTGGTAACTTGGGGCTTCTTGAAATTGTAGAAAGAAGGATGTGTATGTATGGACTTTGTAGGGAGTGATTAAGCAAGGCTTAGTGATTTGTATTTATGTATTTGTGTGTATGTGTGTGTTTTTTGGAGTGGATAAGCTGTATGTATGTGAGTGAGTGTGCAAAACACTATGGAAACATCATGAACTCACCATCATGTAGCGGATCTATTGTGTGAATCATAAGCTGCAATAGGCCATGACGGAATTTTGCACCAGTCTGTGTACTACTAGCATTTCCACCACTGCTATTACCTGTAGTGCCAGCACCACTACTGGATCCGGGCGGTCCTGATCTAGACTCCGAGGCTGCTCTCGATGTTACCGAACCACCAGGCTGTGTTGCCATTGAGGTTTCCGAGGAATTGGCGGCATTGCCCTTTGTTGAAGGGGAGATATAATAAAATAGTGAAAAGAAAAGAGAAAATAATAATAAAAAAGGGAGAAAAAAAACAAAAGCATAATATATATACAGATGATGCAAAATTGTGATGAAGTTGATCATTTGTTGTAAGGTAAGTTAGTCAATGCATTGCGAAAGAAAGAGAAAAAGAGAGATAAAGAAAGAGTATAGGCAAAAAGAGAGAAAACAGAGATAATGTTATTAAATATTTAGCTCTTTTTTTTGTAATAGAAATTCATATAGAGATTTTAATATTTTAACAAAAAAGTAATGGCCAAAGAATTAACAACAGAAATGTGTATTTTTCTTTTTTGTTGTTGTAAGAGATTTGTTATTTAACATAGATTAGTTTAAAAGTGCTTTATTGTCAAATATTTCACCCACTTGGCAGCGATTTCAGAAAAAAATATATTATAAGCACCTTAAAAAAATTTTTAAAAATGACAACTTGCCAGATATTTTTCATAAGCTTTTAAAGAAAATTTAATTTCAACTAGCTAAAGAGCTTTTAACTCGAAAACTTCTTGATTTTGCTGGGAGGTAGATGAAAACCAAAAAGCTTCGAAGGCCTTCCCTGCAAATTTTCTAACCTATTCGAGACATTTATATCTGTTATGAAAGTCTATAAAAAGCTTCTGAATAAATTAAATAAATGATCAAATTCTAATAAATCGTTATATAAAACATATTCCTTTTTAATAGACATCTTCAGTATAAAAAGCTCTTAGTAAAAGTGTTCAAAGTATAAAAGCTTTCTGTCCAAAATGTTTCAATTCGTTATATAAAACATATTTATTTTTAATAGAAATTTTCAATATAAAAAGATTTCAGTGCAAGTGTTCAAAGTATAAAAGCTTTCTGCTCAAAATGTTTAAATTTTATTTTATTTCCTGGCTTCGCATTCTTTTAAGGCATTGCCATAATTTTTTTTTAAATGTTTGTGTATTTCATGATTTAGAAGAGCTTTGAATTGAAAAAGCTTTTTTAAGTTTTTCCTAATGTTTGTTTTTAGATTAAAAATATTTTTTTTTTACCATTTTTTTAACTAATCATAATTAGTGTTTACAGTTATTATAAAATTATGAAATTTTAAGCCCTAAAGCTTCTGACTTAATATAAGAAGAAAATATTTTTTCTGAAAACTTGTGCACTTATTTTCTCATTGATTTATACAAAACACATTTTTATTTTGTTTTATTATTTGTTATTACTATTTTTTATTTTTTAAATTAAACTTTGTCTATAAGCTTTTCATATAAAAACTTTCTGAATGTTTTTTTTTGAAGTTTTAATTTTTAACAGTTTATTTATAGCGATGAAGAATGAATTTCATTTTTATTTCAGCTTTTTAAGCTGAAATTTCATAACTTTTAAAAGCTCTTCGTATCCCTTTTAAGCACATATTATATTTATTTGGATGAAAATGTAAGTCCATACTAAATTCTTCTGATTTCTAATTAAGTTTATTGCATTTGTTTTTATTTTAAAGCAGGTACGTCCAAACACACATACACTGATAGTTGCATTTGAGGTAAACAGTTTTGAAAGTTCTTAAATTTCTTCTTGTTTCTTTGCAAAGTAAGAGCAAGCATTTCTGTCTGTTGTGTTGTTGTTGTTGTGGATGTTGTACTCTCGTCGGTGTGAAAGCACAAAAAGATCTTTATAAAAGTTTGCACATTGTGCATATGTCTTGGACGTAGCTGTTTTAGAGCCTTTGATTTAGTTTGCTTTCTGTAAAGAATAAAGCCTTTTGTTAGTATGTTTTAAAGTATGTTAAAAGCTCTGATGGTTGCACATTTTTGTTGTTATTTCTTAAGCCTTTATGTAATTTCTGCCAATTAGTTAAATTAAACTAAAAAAGTAATAACTTAAAATATAACAAAAATCATATGGTTCAAAACTAAAAGCTTAACTTTGAATTTGTTGTATTAAAAGCTTGCATTGTTTTTAAAAATTTCTTTTGGTGAGTGAACAAATAAAGCATTACGTTTATTTTTATTTTATTTTTTCTTTTTGTCTAATGTGGTAGTAACAGCAAAAATTTATTGATTTTCAGTTTAAAATGAATTTAATTTAAACTGGAGAGCTTTTGCTTTGAAAAGCTTTTTCTATTAAAAAAATATCACATAAATTCTTGCTCAACATCACATTTAAAATATTTAAATAAATAAAAAATTACAAATCCATTAAACAATTCAACATTTAGTAAAATAAAAACTTAAAACAAACCAAAAAAATAGAACATTTAAAAGCTTTTATTTTCTCAAATCAAGGGAAAAAAATAAAGAAATTTAAGGAAAGAAAAAATTTGTTAGTACAGTACATTTAAATAAATTAATCATTTAATTAAAATATTTTTCTTGGTATTATTCTTTTAAAAATAGATTCGTTTTAAATATAAAAGCGCAGTGGGAAGTTTTTGTTGTATTTATTTCATTTCTTTTTCATTATTCCTTTTGTACTTGTAGGTTATCTTTGTAGTTTACTTTTTTTTTATTAAGAATTATATTTTTTTTTGGAGAAATGTGAAAACAAAGTAAAAATAAAAAGAAATATTAGAAAAGAATGGAAAAATAGATCTTGAATAAACTTAAAAGTTTCACTAAAATAGCTTAATTGAGCTTTAAAAATAGTTTATAGTAAAAACAAGCTAAACGGAAAGCTTAAAAGGAACTACTTAAAACAGCTAAAGGGAAGAAAAAGCTACAATTAAACAAACACGTTTTAATCATTCAGCAGCAACTAAGTTAAAACATTTTCAACAAATATTTAAACAAATATATAAATATTCTTTGCTAAAGCTTAGAATTTAATTTTTAATCACAAGAATAATGTTTTTAATGTTTTCTTTTCTTCTTGATAATGAAATGAAACTTTTATGTAGGTATGTAAGTTTAATAAATATAAAAATAATTATTAAATGAATTTAAGCAAATAAATGAAGAAAAGAAAAAGAGAGGAATAGAGAGAGATAGAGCTTCTTATAAAAGGAAAATTCATGTACATATGCACATACGGACATTTATAAATATTTTTGCTAAATAAAACTTTTTAAAAATTATTTAAAAAAATATTAAATATTTTTTTAGAAAGAACCTTAACAGCAACTTTTTAAGTTTACATAAAATCTCGAGATACATATATTTAAGAAAATAAATTAATGAAAGCTTTAGAAGAAAAATTACTTCCTTAGGTTGGGCTAGCAGGCTGCTAGTAAGGAAGGGTGAAATTTAGAGTATATCGCACTTGGGTCCAATACAATGATCCCTTTGCGCTGCCTGTGGGTTGAAGAGAAGATAGTGAGAGGGGGTGATAGGGAAGGGATAGTGATATAGAAAATAGGTGGTGAAGGAAGAGATAGAGGAAAGCTTCATTCTTTTACAACTCTGCTTTCTTGCAAGGTGTTTTAATAATGCAGTGTTGCAGCGCCTCTGGTGTCAAATGAGGCGTACTGAAGCTGTGTTTAGTAGCCATTTTATTGGTTATTTTACTTTGCCGCTGATTTTGCTACAAAATACCGACGAAGGAGGGCACTCCGATGTTACATTAGGGTTAGTATCTTTCGAAGTCAGTGTAGTTTTAGTGACCAGTGACTTATGCCTGCATCACTAGAACTTTTTCCCACAACAACTGATACAAAGGACACTAATGCACATCAGAAAAATGCGTGCTGTTCTTATTTAATGACTGTCGGAGACCGCACTCGAACCCAGGAACTTCGGTTTTGTAGTCAACGTGCTAACTACTTCAGTCAAGGCCACCCCATGTGTGTTCCTATGCGGCAGTAGGTAAACGCGTGGTCCGACTCAATCGATTTGAATTCCTGGAGTATCACTAAATTTATGAATGACAGTAGAAAAAACTCAATATGGCTGCCAACAGTAGCTATTTTGTGAATACGTAAAAAATAAAAAGTTCCCCAACCATATTAAAATTGATATCATTTGACAGGTATCAGGAAAATCATCTTTAGCTTTCTCTTATGATTTTTCATTTCGAATGATCATTTAAGATCTTTAACGGCTTAAAGTAAAACGCAGTGGGGGTTTTGGATTTTTTAAATTTTAATCTATTTTCTAAATTTAATTTGAAATTGTGGCTTACCAAAAAAAAATCAACTACACTGAAAGAATTTTCTTCATAAATTCTATGAATTTCGACATTAATGCAATGAGAAAATTCATTAAAATTCAACCAACGTCATGCTTCGTTGGATTAATGAAACCAGTTTCGTCAAAATTATTTTAATGAAAACTTCGTCAAATTTATTTAACAATGTCATTAATGCAATGAAATAACTTCATCGAAACAATGAAATAATTTCATTAAAACAATGAAATAACTTAAATATAAAGAGGTTTCTTAATAACTAGAAAATATTGTTGTCATAAATGCAATGAAATATTGTTATGAAGCTAGAATACCAACGAAGCAATTCCAATGAAATTCTTTCACAATATCCGTGAAATTATCATTAGACTTGTGAAAAAATCTAATGAAATTGTTTCGTTGGATATATGAAGCAAAATTCTTTCGGTGTAGTACATTTAAATTGAGAAAATTATGCAATATGCATGTGTAGCACATTTTGAATGAACACTGAGAAGAACACTGAGAATATTATACAATACATGCATGTATTTATGTCCTCCATGATTTCAACTACCACACACACACACACATGCATATTTGACAGCTTCATACCAGTAGCTGCTATATAAGTCCATATATGTACACACACAAATCACATATTACTTGTCATCTATACATTGTAATGGTCAATACCGAACAAGGGAATCATCATATTGGAACAACCACAAAGGGATGATGGTTGCCTGTCAATAACTATAAACAGTAACAAATCGAGAACAAAAAAAAAAAAAAAAAGAAAATAGCAGCTTGTATGTCAGTCATTTGACAAATACCATTTTGCATGGAAAGAAGAACAAAACAAATTAGATTGTTACACATACATACATAACTATTGCAAACCTTTGCAAGCAGACACTGTGTCGTCCGTCCTGTTTCTGATATCGTTTACTTGTTTTCCAAGCAACAACGACATTAATTAAGGGTTTGTTTTTATAACAGAATCCTTGAATGATGTTTGATTGACTGCTTGCTTTAATTACATGTACACTGATATTTTTGCAACGTTGTTCCTCCTAAATGAGAAATGGTTGAGGGTGGAATAATTCGCCTTTGCCATAGTTATAAGGAAAGATTTTTATAAAAATTTATTAAAAGATTTTCCTAATAAAATCCTTAAGTGCTTTTGAATAATTAAGTTTAAGTAACAATAATTTTTTTTAATTGTAACGAGAAATTATAAAACTGACAGAAAAAAATCATTATATCCTTACTTACAGCTTATATATTTTTACCATTATTTTAGTTACTCTTGAAAGTAATTAAAGAAATTTGTATTTAAAAGTTGCTGACAATAGCCGTGAAATCACAACTATTACCACTTATATTATAAATACATTCCAGAAAAGGACCAACTTTATTTTCCAACACACACATACACGCGCTGCGTATCGTTAAATCATAAAAGCTTGAAGTATACTGAGGTAATGCTTAGCAGCAACAAAATGCATCTCGACGTGCTAAGCCAACAATAAATTAATTTTTTTTTCTTAATTTTTAACTAAATTAATATTCAAATTACTCTTGCTTCGAATACTTTGCTAAATTAAACTAACAAAGTTCATTTTTACCCTTTTGCTATGCAACACATTTTTCACTTCCAACCGACATTTCCCTTAAAAATCTACAACAAAACACAGAACAATTTTTATTAACTATTCCTTTTTTACATAATACTTTTTAGTGGTTTTTGTGTAATTTATTTCCAACCCAAATATTTCTATGCACACTATATTTTCTATGTATACACTATATTGTTGATTTTATAACAGCAAAAAATCAATTAACAAATATTTATAATCCTTTTAAAGAAAACTATTATTATAAAAAAACAGCAACAAAAAAAAAACGACAACAACAAAAATAGTTTAAGCACATGGTGTCACAACGAAATAAATCAATGCCAAAAAAGAAAGCATAAAAAAAATTATACAATGAAATCAATATAGTATAATCGTTAGCTTAATACAGAAATGCCCTAACTCATTATTTTTTTTATTCGGAATTTTTGCATTTTATACTATATTAGCTGTAACTCTATTAAAATACGCGTATGCAAAAAACTCGATTTCAAAAATATAATGAGTTAGGGCTTTACTATATTAAGGTAACGTTATATAAGCTAAGTACATGCACACACATACATATTTATATACATACATTTACATAAATACTCGCACACTAATGTACAGACGGCCTTGTAAATTTTTGTTTTAACAGCACGTTTTGAACGTCCTGTCGTCCTTTCTCTACAAATTCTCAACGATTTAAGTGATTTAAAATTTTACTCTGCTTGTTACGCAGTTTATAGACACCGTTGGTAAGAAGCCATAAAAAATTTATAAACTTAAATGATCGCAAATTAATGCATGGATTCAAAAAAAAAAAAAAAAATAAGTGTGTCATTTAAAAAACTATTTAAAAATTTGACATAGAGATTTTTTTATGTTACAAAAGTTTAGAAGCATTCACTGAAATTTATTTATTTACTTTATATTGAGATTATAAGTTAGATATTATGTATGTCAAGAAAAACTTAAATAGTACCTTACTTTAAAAACAAATCCCTTTGACTAAAAGGTACTTTTTAAAAAAATATACATTTGTGCAAAAAGATACAAAGATATATAAAAGATATAAAAAGATACTTTTTTATAAATACATACTTTTTTATAAAAAGGTACTTTTTTTATAAAAGTATACTTTTTTATAAAAAGGTAATTTTTTTTTACAAAAAATACACTTTTTTACAAAAAGATAATTTTTTACAAAAAAGGAACTATGTATACATATTTTATAGGAAGAAACTTGTGTGTAAAAAGTAATTTTTCTAAAAATGTACTTTTTTTATATAAACTTAATTGTACAATAAGAAAAATTGTTACGAATTCTTTTTTTATAAAGGTACCTTTTTACAATAGGAAAAAATTTCCTATTTCTGAAAGGCACATTTACTTAAAGGATACTTTTTTACAATAAGTGCTTTTTCATTAAATAACATTTCTTTATAAAAGGTACGTATTTCTATAAAAAGTACGTTTTATAATAAGTAAGTTTTTTTCTTATAAAAGGAACTTTTTTATAAAAAAAATAAAAAAATTTACTTTTTTGCAAACATGTACTTTTTGTAAAAGGTACTTTTTTATGAAAGGTACTTTTTTATAAAAGGTACTTTTTATAAAAGGTACTTTTTTATAAAAGGCACTTTTTCATAAAAGGTAATTTTTTATAAAAGGTACTTCTTTATAAAAGGTACTTTTTTCATAAAAGGTACATTTTTATAAAAGGTACTTTTTTTATAAAAGGTACTTTTTTATAAAAGGTACTTTTTTATAAAAGGTACTTTTTTATAAAAGCTACTTTTTTATGAAAAGTACTTTTTTCATAAAAGGTACATTTTTATAAAAAGTACTTTCTTATAAAAGGGACTTTTTGCTAAAGGTAATTTTTTATATAAGGTACTATCAAATGTACTTTTTTATAAAAATTACTTTTTATAAAAGGTACTTTTTTATATAAGGTACTTTTTTACAAAAGGTAATTTTTTATATAAGGTACTTTTTTGTACAGGGTACTTTCTTTATAAAAGGTACTTTTCTTACAAAAGGTCCTTTTTAAAAAAGTTACTTATTACAAAACGTACTTTTATAAAAAGGTACTTATTACAAAAGGTACTTTTTTTTACAAAAAGGTACTTTTTAAGAGAGGTACTTTTTATAACGAGTACTTTTTATTAAAGGCATATTTTATCAACGGTACTTTTATACAAAAAATACTTTTTGTAAGAGTTATTTTTTATAAATAAAATGGTACTTTGTAAGGAAAAGTTACTTTTTTATTATAAAGTACTTTCTTATTTTTTTATAAAAAATATTCTTAGCTTTCTAATTTAGTTTGATTTTTTTTAAAATTATTAAACGTTAGGAGAAAAATAGAATTTAATCCTTGGAATTACAGAATTAAAAAAAGTTTCGAAAGATCCCTGAATAGAATTTTTCATGCTTAAAGTTGAATGAAGATAATTTTTTAAAAAAATTCGTGGCCGTAGTATATTACTTTAGCGTCTTGTGCGTTAGCTTATACAGAAAATAAGTTTGAAATTAAATATTTGCATAACAATATGCCTGATTTGGTAAAATGTGTTGGGCGCAGTAAGAAAAAATTTAATATCATTTTTGTTTGGAAAATTATCTTTCAGATATTAATTTAGTATATTTTTGGATATGGGAAATCAATTCTTTTATTTTTTTTTAACTTTGACTTAGTTTTAATTTTTTTTATGATAAACAGTAAATTGCAAAAATTTGTTTTTTTTCTACATATTAGAAAAACATTGAAATCGTTTAATTCTAAAAATTAAAAATTAATTAAAACATTCCATTGTTTTGTTAAAAAAAAAATAGTTTTTTCATTTAAAAAAAATCACAACTAATTAATTAGCTTTTCAGTTCAGTTTTTCTTATTTCGTAATTTATTTTTATTTTATTTAAGTTTTTAATTAATTTTTTTTTAAAGGACTTTTTGAAGTGAAAAAATCCTTGCTGTTGTTTTTTTCAGATTTTAATAATTTACTAATTAGTATATTATTAAGCGGTGCTGGTTGTTTTTGTATGAATGTATGCAAATAAAAAAATTAAAAATTAAATTAAAAAAAATACATTTAAAACAAACTCAAACCAGTCAACCAGTTTTGACCACAATACAACATTTCATTTAAAAATATAAAGCAAAACCATTCATTCAACATTATAATTAATTATTCCCCATTGTTGTGCATTAAACATTAATTAAATGCTCATATTAAAATTAAAAACTCACTTGTGTGTGTATGTGTGTGTGTGTGTGTGTGTGTTTTTTTTATCATGTTTTCGTTTTCTCTTATGGCTGGTGTACAATTGCAGAAGAGCAGCGAAAAGGGAATGTTAAAAAATAGTCATTTTATATACAACGAAGGAGACAATTCAAAATTTACATGATACATTTACAATAAACAGCAATAAATTACTATGACTATAAAGGACAACAATACAAAAAAGAAAATATAAAATAAATTTGTATAAATAATTATATGTTGCAAAAGATTTATGCATAAACAATAGCACTGAAACACATACAACAATGACAATAGTTAAACAATAATTTCACAGATTTATGAAAATTAATGAAGTGTAATTGTGAATGATAATTTGAATAAAAAGTTGTCTAAATTTCACAATTAAATTAAATGATAGTTTGTTTTGAATTGCTTGAAGTTGGGTGGTTTCACTATAATAATATGCATGAAGAGATTAAAAAAAAGAAATTTTAAATTTTAAAGCATACTTTAAGGGGCTAAGGCGTTTAAGTGTTTAAAAAAATACAATTTAATATATTATTAAATAGCGGCCGCATTCGGTTGAAAACAAAAATATATTTTCTTAATTTATTGCTGTTTTCATTGCAAATTGTCGATCGAATGTTTTGTGTCGATATCGTGATACGCTTAAATATTGAGTTGAAATTATTTTAAAGACCAAAAATTATAATTATAATATTTAAATATTTCTAAAGATAACCTTGCTGGTGTTTCATAATTTATTTTATATCTTTCTTTTTTGTTTCCTTGCAGCCTTCTTTGTGAAAATCTTCATCATCCGGCTGATGGTTTTTACTTCAAATTAGAGAGAGAGAAAAAGAAATAAGAAAAATGCTCATATACTCGCAACGAAAATTCTTCAGCGAAAATTCAATTATAATTTATTTACATTACATATTTTCTTTTTTGTATCTATTTCTTAAGACTTTAAAAGCAATCCTCTTGCATATAATACATTAATACTGGCCTATGGAAGATGTAGAAGACTGAACGAAATACCCGAAATATGCATTTAAATAATCATAAAATATCCTTGACTTGTCAGTTGCTGCTTTACTGATGATGTTGTTGCATAAAATAAAGAATACAAAAAAAATATAATAACTAAGAGAAAAGGTAAATTTAAAAAAAAAAACAAGAATCAAGTAAGCCTAAGAATAGGCTGCATAAAAGAAAAAAAGTATACTTTTTGCAACCTTTACAATTAGTTGTGGAACAGAGATGCAGGCAGACGCTTATATACATTCGTACATAAATATTATGTATGTATATGCATATGTCCATATATATTCTGTCTGTCCAGTAAGATAAAAAAAACCTGAATGTTTTCCATTTTATATAAATCTTTCTTTTCACTTTGAAGCATTTTAAGTTTTTTTCTTGTTCACGCCACCATACATACATATTCCATGCGGAATACTTAAAGCTCTGTTAGTCCATGAAGTTGGATTTTAAGCATCACATTTGCGGCCTTAAGTAGTTGTTTTTTTTTTTTTTCTTATAATTCAAGACTTATCTTTGTTACTGTAAATAATTGTAGCGAAAATACAAGTATAAGGGGAATATTAATTCAGTTAAGAAATTCATAAATGTATGTTTTTTTTGTGGTAAAGGAAGGATTTAAAATTAGTAGGGTGGGTAGGACTTACAATAAGTATGGTGTAAGTGAAGACGCTGCTGGAAATCTTTAAATGGAGAGTTAAGTTGCAAAAAAAAAGGGGTTATGTTAAGCTATTATTACTCATTAATTAATTAATTATTATTCCTTGATTAAAATTTAATATTAAGCAATTAGAACCAGAATGTATCGCATTACTCATTACTCATTAAATTGTGGGTAGTTGTACCATCGAGAAAAATTAAATAATTATACTGGCGAAAAGTTCTCACATTCCTTACAGAAACTGATTGAGACTTTGATACTTGCATATCATACCGGGTGGCTTATTTTGATTGCATTTAAAAATGTTTAATATTTTACTTCTTTTTAACAGAGTTCTGATGAAAACAACAAAACATTTTTTAAATTTCATTCTTTATATATTTAGATACTCAATTCTCTTGGCAAATATTCAAATTCATTTTTCAACCAAGTTGAAACATTTTTTATGGTACCACATTGTAAACAAAAACTGGATAAATAATGAAGTTTTAGTAACAAAAAAACCACCAGCAACATGCAACATCTTCATTTGGTATTTTTTTTAAAGCTTTGAAAAACAATTTTAAGTTCATCTGACGAACTCAAACTTATGCTCTACAGCAAGAGAAAAAAAATGTTTATGAAGACCTGCTATTTATTATCTGGTTTTCATACAATCTGTAAAATAAATAAACTAAAATTCGAAACATTTTATTATAATCATTTACTTTTATTCATGGAGCACATATGTGTTAGAGGATGCACAAATAAAAACAAACACCCGTGAAGTATGCTTCAGTTTTCGTAGGTTTTATTATTTTTTTCCTGCGGTTTTTTTTTTTTTTTTGGTAGGGAAAATGCTTTTTGTCTTACCTTGAGAATGATCAAGTATGTTGTTTAACTTGTCAGCGAAATAAGGGAAGCAAGTATTAAGTACAAAAATATGTTAAAATTTCTTTTAAATATAAGTTTCATTTAAGGTTTCTTGTTATTATTTTCAAAAAATAATAGGGAGTCGTAAGAACTTGTTATATAATATTTTTGCCTTGCACATCGGCCATTACAATCTGTAATGTATATGAGATAAGTCTGAGGTAATTTATACCGAACAGGGAGGCTTTTATATTTGATAGTTTCCCTAAGCCTGGAGATATATTGTAACACTCGGCGTTAAACGAAATATTTCCATAGAATGTTCATACTTTTTTATAGCTATGCTGCTTATGTCACGACACAAAAAAAAAATAATCGACACTATTACAGTATTAAATTTATTTTTGTTTTGATTTCTTTGTATTTAAAAAAAGAGTACGAAAATAAATGAAACAAATTGTTTGATTTTGGTTAATTTGAATTATTATTTTTCGAACTTCAGTTGTTTCTATATTTATGATTTCAACCAAGTCACATTCACAAGGTAGTAGCGGAAATGCAGCTGAGCTATTTTTTTTTAAATTAAAGTTCATCCGAAACTTGTTTTATTAAAAAAAAATCTGTGAAAACAAATTCAAAAATATGAAAAAACTATTAAATAATTGTGAAAAGTGCTAAACGTTGCAAATTTTGTTAGTGGTATGTTTGCCGTGAAGAAATGTTTTCTAGTTTATGTGAAAAATTTTTATTATTATTTTTACTTTTATTATAAACTAAAACCCATGTTGTTTTTTTCATTGTTGTATTTTTTTATCACTGTAATCCTGATATTACCTGGAAATGAATGTGCATTGATTTGAACAGTTCGAAAGTTCGTTCTTTGAAGTGAAACAAAAATAATGAGAAGGATTGCTCAATTTGTTTTTGTATTGTTTTTGCACATGAGCACAAACCAGGGAATACAGCCAATTGGCTATAAGCCGGCCTACAGCCGCCGCCGGCCACAAACAATACATTAATTTAAAAGGACGCTGCTAGAAAAGAAAATAATGGGGAATAAATGGAAACTTTTTGAAATATTTGTGGCGAATTTGACATCATCACATAATATAATTTTATTGCATTGTTATTTAACACATTAAGTTTGTTTTCTATAGCTAAGCAGCATAGCTATAACTGGGTGTTTTAAGACAACTCTCTTCTTTCTTGTTACATCAAAATGAAAAGACCCTCCTATTGTTTTCGCTACGATGTCCGTCTGTCCGATACAGGCTGTGTTCTCAAGAACCATAAGAGCTACGGACCTGCACTTTTCACATAATATGTACAACTTTGGTCGTTACAACAACATTATATATGACAGTTAAAAATTAAAGTGTGTTCGAAAGCAAGCAACGAAACATGTGGAAATCCTAATGTAATATACAGAAAAATATATACAAACACTTGAAATTTTCAAGTGTTAATTAACAATGAATTTAAAAAAAAAAACAAAATTAAAGGGTATTCTATCAATTAATGTAATTTTGACAAAAATTAAAATAAATCGCTTAAACTAAAATAAATCGCCAAAACCGAAAGAAACGAAAAAAAACGCTAAAAAGAAACGCCAAAACTAAGAAAAAGCACCAATACTAAAAAAATCGCCAAAAAGAAACGCAAAAACTAAGAAAAGACACCAATGTTAAAAATTTGCCAAAAAAAATCGAAATCGAGATTTTTGCATTTTTCGATACATTATATGTTCTTTTATCGAAATAGACACAAAACTCGATTTCAAAAAATAAATGAGTTAGGTCGTTTTTATATTAAGTTAACGAAATGTAGTGTCAGTACACGGAACCCTTCGTGTGCTAGTCAAAGTCGCACTTTACTGCATTTTTTTTCTCTCATGTCTGTGTTTAACTTTATTTGGGACCGTTTGATGCAGAAGTCTAATAACATTGTATAACAAAATCAAAAACCTTTTCTCAAACAACTGATTTTGGTAGAGAATAAGAGAGATGTATCGGCGCTTGAAAGTTGAGGTTCCCTCCGCGTTTTGCTCACTTGTATTAAAGATGTAGGACATGCTCAGCACCTTACGGAGAAGATTTTAATCCCCTAACTCTTTTCGGTTTGGTTATTTTTGTACTTTTTGGTAAAAAGGTGCAAAGGACTTAAAATGTTCGGCAAGTCCTTGAAATTGTCGACAGAAAACTTTTGATCGAAAACTTATATTGAAAAACAAAAACAAATTTTCCTATTTTATTGTTGTATTCAATACAAGTTGTCGATCGAACGTTTTCTGTCGTAGACATCGTCGAACAAGCCGTAACTTAAGCACTATAATATGAAATTAACCCTTGCACGCATTTAAAATTTTCATCTTTCATTAAGCGCTTTTTATCTTTAAATTTAAATAAAACCAATTATGCGTGAAATATCCGTTTCACCCTGATATTTTGACCCTTATTTTTTAAACTTAAATTTTCCCTCTGTCAGATTCAGTCGTTTCAGCCCTGCTATTTTTTAAGTAGTACAGTGTTATTATTTGGGGCGTGTCGGCGCCCACTTTTTGTACAATGGAAGCAATTGGAAGCTATATATTTTGAAATTTCGTTCAATATAGAATGTTATAATTTGGAACATAATTCTAGCCGGATCGAGTGGTGTTAAACGATTCCAACAGCTCCTATTTCAAATTCGCCGACAAGAAAAAATGTTTTAAATAATTTTTGAAGAAATCAAATAAAGCATCGTACACTACACACAGGATCTTGTATCTATAAAAGTCTATAAAAAGTTTGAACACAATTAGAACTTTAAGCTTTTTTTCCACATAACAGTTTATTTCGTTTCAAAGTCCAGCAAATATAGAGAAGTTTTGGAATAACATTGAAAGCAACCACATTTTATTTTATATATAAAAATAACCATAAAAAATTATAAAATATATATTCTTCCTTCCTTCCTTTGCTTATGGCAAATTCACAAGATTCACATTTCTTATTTCTGGCGATTTTCATAAAACCTTTGCCGACTCCAGTCTCTAAGTTTCCAACAAACCCATTTCATCGCTATAGGGCGGCAAATCCGAGGCTAAAGGCAAGTCGGTGCTGACTTGAATAGGGGCATGTGCAGACTTTTTACTTGCATCTTTGCCTTTTTTGATACCCACAATCGGGCTGTTAGGTCTTGCAGGTCTGCTAGCATTCAATACTTGCATTTCTTGAGGCTTGGGTTTCTTGCCACCAGCTGATCTTTTGCTCTTTGGTGATTTGGGTTTATTCATTTTGGTAAAAGTGCTCATGCTTTGAGCATCCTTAATATCAATTTCGCCCCTCTCCAAGCGCTCCAATTGCTGTTTTATGGTAATTTTTCGTACTTTTTTCTTGATCTCGTAGTTTGTGTAGAAGTGATCGACAATTACAGTCAACAGCCAATAGACAACAATCAGTAGAAAAAACAGGGTGGTGTACTGTATGAAATAGTCCATTATAACAATGGGATTGATGACATTGTGCCGGTTTAAGAGAATCACTAGCCAGGGCACAAAACAAAGCCAGTAGCCGGCAAATATTAAAATTTGTATAAACTTTTTTAACATTTGATAATTTTAAATTTAAACTTTTTGTTTTCTATTTATTTGTGCGTTGTTTTGAAGATTTTCTAGCAGACTAATATTGGCCAGGCAAGATAAAATTCTCAGTCATTCATATAAAACTTGGATGACTTTTGCGGTTAGCAGAGATTTTTATTTGCAATAACAAGCTTTTTATAGAAAAATAAGTGTGAATTCTTTATAAAAAAAATAATGCGGGCACAGTAGTTCAATTGCTAGGAAAATAACACAAAATAAAAACGAGGAAGAGATATATGTATATGTAAAAATGAGAAAATAAGTCCTTTTGAAAGATAATTTTTTTTCGAAAAGGAGCCTTTCGTTTTATAACAAACACATTTATTTAAGTACTTTTTTAACATAATAGTTTTTGTAAAACTATGCACTTATGGTAAAAGAGATAATTTTTGTCAACGAGGTACTTTTTGTCAAAGATGTACTTTTTGTCAAAGAGGTACTTTTTGGCAAAGAGGCACTTTTTGTCGACAAGGTACTTTTTGTCAACAAGGTACTTTTTGTCAAAGAGGTGCTATTTTTCAAAGAGGAACTTTTTGTCAAATTTTGTCAAGGAGGTACTTTTTGTAAAATAGGTACTTTTTGTAAAATTTTGTCAAAGAGGCACTTTTTGTAAATGTACCTCATTTTGTAAAGAGGTTCTTTTAGTGGAAAGGTACTTTTTGTGTAAATTTCCTTTTTGTAAAAATCGCACTTTTTGTGAAAATTTACTTTTTGTGAAAAGAAGAGAAAAGAGTTTATATTATTTGAGAAATTTTATTTTGTGCATAAATAATTTTTGAAAAAAGTACTTTTTGTTAATCAATTATTTTTTTATAGAAAAAGAAATTTGTATTAAAAATGTGCACTTGTTGCACAAAAGGTACGTTATGGTAAAAATTTCACTTTAGCGACAATTGTGTAAGAATTGTAGTTTATGGGAAAAAATAAGTACTTGTTGCACAAGGTACTTTTGCTACCAAATGTGCATAAAATAAACTGTTCACATGTAAAAATTTATTTTATATAAAAACTTTACTTTTAGGCCATATACATACATATATTGTAACTATGTACTATGTTTAAATAGCTAAATATTTAAAAAACGACGCTTTTAAGTCCTTTCTAAATATAATTATGGCCCTTAATTTTGCGGCCTTTGTTTTGAAAGCATTGATGGAATCAAGTATACACAATTGAAATATTTCTTATGATTTGTTTCACTTTTATGACGAGATTTATCATCACAATCACAATCATAATACTCGTAACATGATTCATGACAACAAACGAACAAAGAAGACTGCAATATAAATTACTAGAATAAATTTTGTTTTAGGTGCACACACACATACACACCAATACAATCACCCATAGACAATTTACCCACCGAGAAATATCATTTGACGTTAACAATTAAATGATAAAGAAACGACTGACATCATAAAACGTACACAACTGTAATGACTGGACAAACAACCAACCAACCAATCAGTCGCACAAGTTCCTTTTTTGCTTAAAGCTCAATTAGATGCAATAGACTGATTCTATGGCCGCAGACTAAAAATCTAAATAGTTTTCTGTTGAAACTTTAACTCACTAAGTTCGTCGCTTTTATTTGTTGGGCGCTGTAATGTTAAGTTATAAACTTTTAAAAATTGCCACTTTGTTTATTTATTGGCTGGGCTTTGCCCCCTGGCTGGTTTTAATACTACGCAAAGAAGAAATTATTAGTGTCACTACTTTGCAAGATATGTTTCTACAGTATACCACCGTTTTTTTCATTTTAATTATAATTTATTTGATTATTCATCAATTGTTTGAATATTTCTACTTGAGGCATAAAATCAAGAAGACTGTGCGCAAAGTAACGATACGACATCAGTTAAAAAGACTGGAGAGAGGAGAAATAGATTTAAAGGCCGCTCAACGTGTTTCGACTTTTATGAAGCTTAAGGAGCCAGCAGCTCTCTCGGCAGACAAAAAAATTGCCGGGAGTAGTACGAAACAGCAGGGGAAAACACCAGGGAGAGCAGAGAAGACAAAGGATTTTTCTAAGTGTACGAAACAGCAAGAGAAACCCCCAGAGAGAGCAGAAAATAAAATAGATTTTTCTAAGGACTTAGAAAACGAAGAAAATAAGGATGCAAGGAAGGGCTTAGACAGAACCTTTAACCACAGAGAGCTATGAGTAATTGATTTGGAAGAAAATAACGAAATTGGTAAAATTGCAAAGTTAAATGGAAAAGAAAAGCAAGAGTGTATTTAATGGAAGCTTTCCAATAAAGTATTAAAAGAAGTGCATATAAATTAACTAATAAACATTTATTGCTAAAAAGGAATGATATAGATCAGTTACGTTCAAAAACACATACATTTATATTTACATTTGAGGTAAACAGCTTTGAAAGCTCTTAAATTTGTTCTTGTTTCTTTGCAAAGTAAGAGCAAGCATTGTTGTCTGTTGTATTGTTGTTGTGGTTGCTGTACTCTCGTCGGTGTGAAAGCACAAAAGCTCTCTACGTCCAAGCCATATGTACAATGAGCAAGCTTTTATAAAAGAGCTTTGTGCTTCCACAATGACGAGAGCACAATGGCCAATCAGATCTCGGCGACAACAATATGTGCTGCTGACTTTGCAAGGAAACAAGAACAAATTGTAAGAGCTTTTAAAGCTAAAATGCAAATATCAGAGTATGTGTGCTTGAACGTAGCTGATCGAGGCTCCACTTGAATGCCTGTCTGAAGCGAACAGTTACGTAAACCAATTAAAATTTATAGCCTATTTTAAGGCGTAAAAAGTGTCTACTTCATAGTAGCCAAGCAAAGGACATTAGTTAAACAAATTTCAGGCTCTTTCAAAAATGAGCAACTAGAAATTAAAGACCTTTTAATTAGAAAAAGACATTTTTAGCCATTTGTTATAAAACGCCCTAATTGACACATTATTATTTAATTTTTGTATTTTATATAAAAATATTTCCTTGTTTAAACTGCTGCTGACTGCAGGCATTTAAACCTAAACCATTGGCTACATTTCAAATCATTAAGAACAATACATTTAGTTTCTGTTAGTTTTTTTTTAAAGAAAAATTGTGTATGCAGAAGATTTCTTTGCCCAAGACAATGTAGGCATCAAAAAAACAAAACAAAAGAAATTAAGTATTGTAAGCAAATTTTTTGTTCTTTTCTAAAAATTCCAACAAATATGACTTGAGGCCCGAAAGGCAACATAAACTATTTAACAATTCAAGCACATGCTGTAAACAGCAGCTGGCAGAGAGAATTACTTATTTGGAATTTTTAATGCAGCCCCCGTCATGTCAGTCAGGCACTTTTAAATGAATGCATGCACAAAATACTCTAGAGTAAAATGTGGAATTGGTATGCACATTACACAAGACAGGAAAGGATAGAGGACCGTGTTGTGGCCAGCTAGAACAAAACGATCATAATGCAAAAGCCACACTGCTGATGCATATGAGACTTCGCCTGCTTTGATTAACTAGATATTAGGAAATAAATTGAAGGTAATTTTTTTTACTTGGTTTTGAACGTTGTTTTTGCATACATAATTGCCTGCCCACTTACCCCCCTATAAATAGGCAATGGTTTTTATTTATACATTTCATGAGACACATGTATATTACAAGTCTTGTTAAAGTATTTTTATGCATTAAGAGCTTAAACAAGTGGTAAATCGTATTAAAAATACTAAAATACTGATGAGATTAATAAGCAGAAACGAAAACGAAAAAATGTACGAAAATTCAGGTTGGTAAATTTCATATAGAAAGGATTTTTTTAAAATTTCTAATTTGATGAAAATTAGAAATGTCAAAACTTCCGTGACCAAACAATGGTATGAACATTAATTTTTGTTTCAGTGGAAATGGAAATTTCTTTACGAAATTCCATTCCTGAATTTGCGTAATTTTTTTTACATATAGTTTGTATGAGCACCTGAAATTCCGTATAAAATACGTACTGGGCTTAATAAGTTACTTAATAATTATAATAATTATTAAAATTATTAGATATTCAACAAAATATTAATATACTATGTGAGAGAAAATGTCCCACAAGTTTGAAATACTTTTCGCTGGAATTTTTTTGCATAATGAAGCCTCAAAATAGGCAATGGTTTTTATTTATAAATTTTTTTGACACATATGTATATTGCAAGTCTTCTTAAAGTCTGTTTATGCATTAAGAAACTTAACAACTGATAATTGGTATTAAAAATATAACATACACCTAATCCTGTTTTTACACGGTCTATTTTTGTACGAATTTTAATTCATAAGTTTGGCGTAATCAAGCTTATCTTGTTTTCATGACACATCTCGTACTGTTGTAGTGACACAATTTTGTGTTCGTGAAAGGTGGGCTGAGCCACGACCGGTAAAATTTTGTGTTTTATTTCTCGTACCACTGCTCAAATTCTGACGAAAATTTGCACAAATTCTTACAAAAATTTTCACAAATTCTTACGAAAATTCACAATGACTTAATTTAGTTTTTTGGTTACTGGGCTAAATCATGTCATGTTTTATATACATACTTCCACTTGAAGGATTATTAAGAAACAAATCTTGCACTTTTTTAAATACCCAAAGTTGAGTTTTAAAAATTGGGCCCATCAAAATTAAATGTTATATTTTACGTACCTCCAGCAACAAAATGCATATAAAGGTTGTTTAATCAACAACAAACAAAAATTCTTCATGTTAATACGTTACAGACTTAACGCCAAAAAATATACTACAATATATTCATAATTAAAATAAAAAATAATTATTATATATTTGAGATTTTGTATTATTTTAGAAAATCCCCCACAAGTTTGAAATACTTTTTGCTATAAATAAGGTACAAAAGTACAAGTAAAACAAATCCCTTGCTAACGTCAATACATTTAAAACACATTTACTTTGCTAAAGTACAGAATTATTTTCCGCATTAAAGACATATTTTCTTATTTTTCATAAAATAATATTTATATATTGCACGCAAATTTTTTGTTAAATGTCATAAACATACATCATCCCCTTATATGCCCTTACACATACACATAAATACATATATACATATATTCACATAAACACAAGCATATGTTATTTGCAGACCCTAAAAATATACTTCATTAATTTCTTTTTGCTCTGCTCTTGTTGATTTCTATTTCATTTTATTTACATATATTTTTTTAAGTTAAAATATTTTTACCAACACGTGCAATAATGCGTAAGCATTTCTCTTTATTTTACACTTCTTAGTGTTTAGTTTTATTTTTATTTTTATTTTTAATGTCAAGGCATCTCGATTTTATGGTATGAATAAAAATTTGAGTGTAAAGGATGTTGTGCTATTTCCTTTTAAACTTTTTTTTCTGAAAGGTACTAGAATTTGATTACGTTTCATTTCCTTTCGAATGGTTAAAAATAATGCTATGATTTGAATGAAATATATGTATGTATGTACTCGTATCAGGGGCACGAGCATGTGATGGCTAATGGTAAATTTAAACTTTGGCAATTAAAATAATGCTATTGAATTGTAAAATTGCGTGCATTTATAAAAAAAAAACATAATTATGTATCACTTTCTCTCTCTCTCTCTCTCCCTTTCCCAGCAAGTCACTCTTCTGTTTTGTGTTAAAAGTTTTTAATACGCAGTTTATGCGTGTGACTTTCATATTAATTTTATTAAGCTAAAGCTCATCATATGTGATGTTGGCTGGAGTCAAGAAAAATTTCAAATCCTTTAAATAAATATTTAATCGATTACACTAACGGCCTGTAACACGATATCGACAGAAAACGTTCGATGGATTACTCTGGTTGAAAATCAAAACAAATTCTCTTATTTTGTTATTATTTGCAATATAAGTTGTCGATCAAACGTTTTTTCTTGATATCGAGGGACAGGGCTAAATACGTTTTTTATGTTAAAGCATACTTTCAGGCAGTTTATTTTTATTTTATTTATTATGCTTTGCAGGAATAAAGGTAAACTTAACTTAAAAGTTGAGCAATAAAATATTATCTTTAGACCTTTTAAAAGAAAAAAATGTTTCTTAAAAATTAAACAATCAATATTTTTTAACGATAATTTGTTTTGCGAAATATACGAAAAAAACCACAGCAGTGGAAGGAAGACTTTTTATGTAGAAGCTTAAGACATGCACTTTACAATCAAATTAATGAAATTTTTATTAAAGCACATGCAGCAGGCAAGTTTGAGAATTCCAAAAAACCGCATGACGGACAAGTTTTACAATGATTTATAATGATTTCTTCAAATAAAAAAAAATGAGAACTACAATATAAACCAGAAATAGGATTCTTAAAAAACTGTTATACAAAATGTCTAAAAAAACAACTTTTATACATCATATAGGCACCTAATAACATGAGCATATTATGAAATCTAAAAGAAATGTATTTATAATATAAAAACACTTACAGAAAATAAAAAAATCTGTTATACGTCACATGTATAAAACTGTTATATAATATAACATATATATTTAATTCAAGAATATGAATAATAAAGGAACTGGGAAATATTTTGCAATATAACAACTCTGCTACAAAAAATAAAAACTGTTACACTGATATAAAAAATTAATAGTTTATGCAAATTTAGGCCAAAAAACGGCTAAATAGTAGTTTCTTTAACAAAAAAATGAAAAATGTTTTCGATAAATATAATTATAAATTTTTTGGGGTAAATATTTCTTACACAATTTTTCAACATACATATACATATATATTATTATTATATACTTTCTACAGTTCAATTTGGAACATTATAACAAATAAATTTAAAACAAAAACCAAAAAACTGAGTTACATTCAATCCCCCATATTCATAAAATTTAAAATGAATTTGAAATGTATTTTGTTTCAAATTGTTCATAAAAAATTTTCCTAAAATGGATTTCAAATTATTTTTTTTATGAATATAGAAAAATATATGCAAGTTCCAAAGAGTTTTAACAAGAGAAGCCTTTTTAACTGATATTTATATTACAGTCTATTGAAGTACGCAATAATTGCTGTAACAAAAAACTGTTATACAAATAAAGGATGTAAAGGCACAGATTTTCAAAAATAAATTTTTGATTTGTAAATGCACATATTCGCAAATGTATTATTATTAAAAAGCAGAGATTTTCATAGAAAATTTTTTTGCACTAAAAGTTGAAAAAAGAAATACTGAAAGATATATGTATGTACCTTAAATGAAAGTAAATTATTGTAATCAATTACCTAGGATTAATTTCAGAGAAATTATTTTTAGTCTCATAACAGTTTTTAATTTGAAATTACATATATTCTTGAAAATTTGGTGTTTATATTGTTATCATATTATGTATAACAGTTTTGCTTTAAAAAAATTTACAAATATGTACTATATACAAGAATTTCAAAGATTTAATTTCAAATTGATTTTTGTGATAAGAAATTCTGCTTTTATTCTGTATAACACTATTCACTTTGTATAACAGATTTACAAAAAAAAATTACTGGACATTAGTTCTAATAATTTTATTATTTTAAAAAACTCTACGTGTATTGTGTATAAAAACCTTTTCATATGATGTATAACAGTTTTGTGCAAATAGTGAAAATTTCATAATTTCAGGGATATTATTCAAAGTTAATTTTTTTATAAGGAATTCCACTTTTTTCTGTATAACACTTTTTCGATCTGTATAACAGATTTTCATAGAAAATTTATCATACATTAATTCTAATAATATTTATATTTTAAAAAATTCTACGTGTATTGTGTATAAAAACATTTTCATATCGTGTATAACAGTTTTCTGCAGATAGTGAAAATGTCATAATTTCAGGGATTTTATTCCAAGATCATTTTTTTATAAGGAATTCCATTTTTTTTTCTATACAACATTTTTCGATCTGTATAACAGATTTTCATAGAAAATTTATCATACATAAGTTCTAATAATATTTTTCTTTTTAAAAATTCTACATTTATTTATTTATACTCAATTGATGTATAACAGTTTAGCGTAAATAGAGTATATTTAATAATTTCAACAATTTTATTCCAAATTGATTTTCTTATAAGAAATTCTACTCTTACTATATAACACTTTTTCAATCTGTATAAGAGATTTTCTTTAAAAATTTTTTTATTTTGTTCTAAAAAATTCTGTATGTATTATGTATGAAACTCTTTTATAACATTTTCTCACGTCAAAATATTTTAGTTCAATTACCTACGTTCATGAAAATTCTTCTTATTATGTATAACAGTTTGGCATTAAAAAAATTTATATGCAATAATATAAAAAATTTTGGTAAAAATTGATTTTCTTAAAGTAAGTTCTACTTTTATTCTGTATAACACTTTTTGCTTTTGTATAACAGATTTTCATAATAAATTTATGAGTTTCTAATTCTGATATTATTTTCTTGTCAAAAATTCTACATGTATTATGTAGAAAACTATATCATATAATATATAACACTTTTTCACGTAAACATTTTATAGTCGTTTTAATGTAAACATATTCATGTCATGTATAACAGTCTTATGTAAATTTTATTATGTAATAATTAAAATTTTTATTTAATTTTTTATTATCATCCCAAATATTTTACATAAAGGCTGTATAACACTTGCTTACATTGTGTATAACAGTTTTGCAAAAAAAGTTACATAGAATATTTTTTTTGTTATATTCTAACTCAATTTTTTTTAATCATACACACAGCGTATAATATTTTATGTGGTATGTATAACAGTTGAGCCTAAAAAATTTAAATTAAACAATTTTAATTATTTGTTTTGATTCACGGGTCTTCTTTGAAATTGAGCATATATTTTAAATAACTTTTTTTTCAAAATCATGCACATACAGTGTGTAAAGTATTATATGCGATGTATAACAGTTGAGCCTAAAATATTAAAATTAAGTAATGTTAACCATTTGTTTCGATTTGCTTATATTCTTTAAAATTTTGCTTATGTATGTGCATATATTCTATAGTAGTATTTCCCATATTGTTTATAACAGTTTTGCATAAACAAAATTAACATAGAATATTCTTAATAATTTTATTCTGAATTTCTTTTCTTTAAAACTATACACACACAATAGTGTAAAAAATATTAGACGCTTTATATAACAGTTTAGCGTAACAATGGCAAATTTAATTACTTAAATTTTTAAATTTAATTGCTTGCATTCTTAAAATGTTTTTCATATTTGCAAATGATTTCTTTAGCATTTTTCTATTTTAATTATAACAGTTATGCAGAGAAGAATTATTTGCCATATATATGATGAATAAAATATATTGTAATCATTTCGGTGACACTGACACACACCTAGTAACTTATTTTGACTGATATTTATTATTGTATAACAGTTTTTTTTTAATTTTACATATTTTCTGTCTCCCTTTTTTCTACGTTTGACAAAAAAATAATTACAAAAATAACTTAAAATTTGACCACTTTTTTCTTTGAAATTTTATTTAAAATCATGAAAATCTTTTCCGTCATAATACAGCGAACAACTTGTTATAAAACGCACATTTTTGCTCTCATCATCTACTAAAGGCTCTTCGTGGCAAACTAAGCCTGGTTTCTGATTTCCTGCACCATTTTCATACATTACAGAATCCGGTATACGCACACGAGTCTCAGGTTCTTCGTCTTCGTTGGTTGTGGTGGGTGAATAGACTGGATTCTCGGCACCTCTCCTAGAGACACTAGGCCAATATCTTTTTGTTAAAGGATTGGAAGCTTTAGGCTGACAGCAGCAATTGATTAAGCAATGCAAACTGTAATACACCACTAGCAATATTAGAGCCAACAAAATGGCAGTCAATATGCTGTCAGCGAAAAAGTCCGGTCTGATCACAAACCATAAAATCGGAAAGAATGCGAACCAATAAAGGCAGAATATGATTAACTGCCAATATTGTAGACGAGTAAAACGGGCCATTGTGAATTTGTAATTTTTTTTTTTAATTTAAAACTGTTCTGTGAAATTTAATGTTGTTTTAATGCGGGTTTATCAGAAACTAATTCCGTTGTTTCGCTTTTGTTAATTTTTTTTCCTCTACCCCCATGTGGTCACACAGTTTTATTTTTTTTGCTGTGGTTTTGAAATTTCTAATTATGAGCGGTTTAACTGCATACAACCTTGACTCAAGATTCAGTTTTACGATAATTTTTTTTCGCTTTTATTTTTTTACCAGGCTATTGGAATGAAAGAAGTGCAAATAAAAATAAAAATTGTTTATAAAAAAAATGTTTTACAAGAAGTAAAATAAAATTAGCTTGCGCCCAGAGACTGTTTTAGTGATAAGAGAAAATTATTTAATTTTTGACATTCAATGGTCTTATAATTATTTATATGTATGTTTGTATGTTATTTAAAAACTCTTTCATAATTTAAGTGTATTAAATTTTTTCAAAAATAAATTAAAATGTATAAGAAAGAAAAACAAAACTGAATAAAAAAAATAAGTTAAATAAATGTTTATGTAGAATATTTGAAATTTGAAGAATGCTTGCATTTCATTTGCATTTTTGTTTTATTTTTCTTAGATTTTTTTGATGTATAAAAATTGTTTTAAAATGCAGTGTACGAAATCCGACAGGAAACTTCCTTTTCTTGTACCCTCCTGCAACATAAACAAAATCTTTTTTTATTTTTGCCTCTAGTGCATTTCTGATGTCGGTTGGTTTGCATTATTAAGTATGAAATATATTTTAAACATTTTGTTATCCTACTGCCTTGATTAAAAGGACTGCGATAGTTAGAAAAGGATTTTTTTTGGGGAAAAAATTCACTCGTTATAATAAAAAAAAATATTTGCAAGTAATTTTTAATGCATATATTAAAACTTACTAAGCGCATTCGAGTGAAATTTAAAAAATTTACAAGAAAGAACCAGAGAACACAAAAGATATAACTAATTATAATCACTTATTATGCACATTTTATGCCAAACTGTTATATAGGTAAATATGTAATAAGAAAAGTGTTATACAGAAATAAATTATTTATTTTTGAAGAACACGAGTAAAACGATTTTATATTAAAGTTTTTAAGTCATTGCATATTTTCTTAAACTGTTATACATAGCATGGCAAAGTGTTATACACCACATAAATGTAAAATGTAAGATATAGAAATTTGGGAAAAAAGTTATGACAACCAAGACATTTAAATTTCTGTGGAAAACTGTTAAACATACCATAACAAAGTGTTATATAAAATATATGAAGCATATTTAAGAAGATATGGAATTCGGCACAAAATTATTCAAATTTTTACATTTGAATTATATCGTGAAACTTTTACGCAAAAGTGTTATACACAATATTTTTTTAATAATAAAAGCAGTTTTGAAGATATTTTTACAGTTTCCTAAATTTTGTTATTTTGTGGGACTGTTATACATTACCTGAAGCAAAAACTATATATAATAGACGTATAATTATCAAAAGGATAAGGAACTCGGAATAATATCCCCAAAATTATTACAGTAATTTTTTGTGAAACTGTCATATATAGTATGAGAATAGTGTTATACACAATATATTGATAGTTTTTTTTTATTAATGTATACAAGCAATAACTTATAAAACTATTAAGGTTACTGTCTTAATATCTGTTGTAAAAGTGTTATACATGTTAAAAAAGCGTTATACTTAATATGTTTTAAAAATTTTTAAGAAACTAAGCAACATGGAATGAAAATTTTCAAATATTTGCAATTAAACTCTCTTATAAAATTATTATACATCCCTGTTAATATAAAACTGTTATACATTAATGGAAATAGAGCTTTAGACAATAGACGTGGAGCTACTAATACGCTAAGAACCACGAAGTAAAATCACTTATGATACAACACATGATTTTTTGTAAAACTATTATATTTTACATGAAAAAACTGTTATACACAATATATTAAAAGTGTTTAATAGAATATGTTGGTAATTAGAAAAAAAAAATATTAAGGTTCCTGCTTTAAAATCTCTTCTAAAACTGTTATACACATCACGAAAGCGCAAGACACAAAATATATTTTTGAAATTTTATTAAGATATAAAATTTAGAATAGATTTTTGCCAATGATTTCATTTAAACACTCTTATAGAACTGTTATACAAACATCATGTTGTAAAACTGTTATACAAAGATTTAATAAGAGGACAAGAGCATAGAAATAATATCACTTAAATTTTTTCATTTAATTTTTTGTACGACTGTTATATGTATGTGATATGAAAAACTGTTATACATAATAAATAAAGAATTTGAAATTATAAATGTAATTGCTTAGGTTTAAAATTATTAAAGTTTTTACTTAAAATTTGTTTGTAATACTGTTATACATATTATGAAAGTGTTATACACAATATATACATAAAAAATAATAACTTAAAACATACAAAATTTTGAATAAAATCCTTTATCCTCTGTCATAATCATTGGTTGATACTTTGTCATATATTTATGAAAATTAATGCTGGAATTGAGGCCAATTTTATCCATCTCTGTCCTTAGTTTCTTCCAAACTTTTTCCTTCTTAATGCTTTAGATTTTTTATTTGTTTCTTTTGGAATTCTGCAGTTGAAATTGTACATGACTTTACTACTTCAACGACTCTTAGTTTTTAACAATGGAAACTGGCTTTGTGTGAGTGACGTTGAATGTATGTATGTATGTATGTATCAGTGTATGTAAATATGTATTTGTGTGCTTTACTTGTATACGTGCAAGTGTGCATAGAAAATTTATATCATGTTTTATGCATTACCAGTATTTATTTTATTTTATTGTACTACATAGTATTTTATTGCATTATTATGAAATTTGTTAAAAAAAAAATAATTTTTTTTTGTTGCTGTTAAAAACTTCAACTCAAGTTGATTTGAGTTGCAAACAGTTGAGCTTAACTGGTGGTGCTGTAGAGTGTTGCAATGCAGTCATTGTAGGATATGTACATACATACATACATTTTTTGGTAACGGAAGTCTCTTAACGTTTAGAAGAGGCATTCATTCCTTTGTGGAACAAGACAAGGAACGTGAAGAGATTAAAGCCCTTAGCAATAGAAGAACTAACAAGCCATTATTATAAATGACTTGAATTCAAGTGAGGAATTTTAATGGTTTACAAATGTTAAAGAAAAACTGAAGTTAAATGGCTGCAGATACGAGTATTTCGTATGTTAAAGGCAAGTTTAATTTATACTTTAGATTGGACATTTAAGAGCCCAACTGCTTTATGTTGTATAATTTGGAAAGTTTGGGCCAGCATGTCATTTTGATTTCAAAAAAATTAAAAATAAATAAAAGATAAAAAAATGTTGTAAATTTGAATGGTTTTCTGAAGAAAATAAAATATTATATTGAAATATTTTTAGAGTGAAGTAGAAGCAAATTTTTTTTTCATGTACAGCTAGTGCCACTAATATTCGGCTTTCAGATTCACAATAAATGAAAAGTCTATTAAACAATGGCAAACATTTAAACTGATAAATTTCTTTCATTATTTTATTTAGCAATTGAGTACGAATACGAATTTATAAAAATAATAGAAAAAAAAAATAATAGCCGTAGATAATAACTGACAGATTATTTGAAGTAATTCAAAAAATGTAGCTTCATTAATATTCGGTTTTTTGTTGAGTAAAGAAAAATTCAAGGGGGCATAAACCGTTTTGATTATAATTAGTCCTTTTAAGAATATTTAGCTTATCAGAGAGGATTTCACTTAAACAATTTGACATATTTTGTAGAAAAAATATACGATATTTTGTTCGAATATCACTTTAGTTTTCCTCCCAGTTGTAACTAAAGTCGAGCATATGTCACAGACATTACGGTATGAATTTGTCACTCAAAATTTGATTATGAATAAAATTTACCAATTCGTGGGTAAGATTAAAAATTTTGTGACAATTACATGTAAAATATACCTGAATGGGTATGTTTTATGACAAAGTTCATATCCTTCGTAATAATGAAATGTGTTAAAAATATCTCGTTTCGTTTGATAATGTTTATAAATTTCTCTTAATCTGTTCAAATACTGTCTGCAGTCGACATTTAATGAATAAAACTTTTAATTACTGTTTTTATGGGAATTGTTAAAATTTAAGTTTAAAATTTTTTAAACGCACTAATAATCCCAAATTATTACTTTACTTATTAAGTAAAATATTTTTTTATTAAAAATACATTGAAATTGATTATTGATGGGTTTAGCTGGATCATATGCGCATTTCACTGTTGCTAATGCAGATCATCAGGGTTTAGGATCCAGCTAAACCCCTCAATAATCAATTTCAATGTATTTTTAATAAAAAATATTTTTCTTAATAAGTAAAATAATAATTTGGGATTATTAGTGCGTTTAACAAATTTTAAACTAAAACTTTTAATATTTAATCGTACTTGCTCCCATCAGATACAACAATAATGTAGAATCCTGATTGTAAGGATAATGATTAGCATGTAATGCTTTTGTTTACCATTGCTTTAAAATTATTTGATCTTTTTTACCCGAATGCTTTTCATTACACTAATATCATGATGAGAGACCGTATACCAATTTTAATGATAAGCGCATGTGATACTGTAGCAAAAACTGAACGAAGATCTAAGACTTAAGAATCTGAGGCTAAAAAGGTGATGCATGCACAGGAAAAAATATTCTTGCAATAAACAACTTCAATTGAAAATAAAACTAAGATTCAATTAAAATAGTATTTAATTAAGTCAATTAATTACCAAGTTTAATTGACTCAATAACATTTTTAATTGATTTTTGGTTTTATTTTCAATTAAAGTTATTTATTACAGGAATATTTTATTTTCAAACAAAACTTTAATTGACTTTAATGCATTTTTAATTGAATTTTGGTTTTTTTTTCAATTGCAGTTGCTTATTGCAGAAATATCTTTTTTTTTGTGTGGTTGGATGTAAACTCGAAAATTTTATATTTTTTTTTGGGAAAATATGTATATATATTTTAGAAAGTATTTAAATATATTTAGGGAAATTTAAAAAGGTATTTACAACGTATATAAGGGTATATATTAAATTTATCAACGCTTAACGTTTTCGTTTTACAAAATTTTGCCTTAATCAGATTTTCTTTTATACGTTTTCAGAAACTTTTGCTAATAAATCACTATGGCTCACTTTCACTATGATTCACTGTGCGTAACAGAATATTTTTGGAAATTAAAATATTTATAAGAAGGGTCACATGCATGCACATACTCGATTATTCATTTCAGTAAGCTATATCCCAAGTTAATTTAAAATAAATTTTTTTTGGTAAAACTCATATACCGTAATGCAATACTAGTGTGCTTAAGACAGATCATTAGCAAGTTTTTTCATTTAAGTATGTATACCTTTGTAAAAAAAATAATGAGATCTTTAAATTATTTATATATATAAACATTTTAATAAAAAAATAATATATCAAACAACCCATTCGACCCGATCAAAATATACACAAATAAACTCGAAATTGTTTCCTTTCTTAAAACTTCAATTTTAGTTTTAATTTCCGCATCCATGTCTAAACAGAAACACTCACACACACACGCACACTTATTTTCAAACCCCAACTATTTTATAGTACATACGCCATCAAATAGTTTTGCAACAACAAAAATACATAAACCGTAATAAAAACCAAGAGAAGAACAAGCAAACATACAACTTAACAAATAAAGCATATAACTCTCCTAAATAGAGACGGCATGCTTAATAATTACATACATTGTATTTGCCGTTATTTTTTTTTTATTTTTTATTTTTTGTTTACTTAATATGATACTCTCGTTCTCTTCGCTCTTAAAATGTTTTGGTTTTCTGCTCAGCTTTTGTTGGTGCAGGCATCAACACACAAACATGTACATAACTATTTGAAAAATAAAGAAGCATACATACAGGGATATATGGGTGTATGCATACATACACATAGTTACAAACATACGTACAATGCAAATAAGGCTAGAAGAATTTTGGGTGCATGTATTTGTTTTTGGAGCAAACTAAAATATTAAAGCATGCTTTAGGGTAATTGCACAAAATTAATGTGTCTTTTTTTGCCGAATTTTAAACAAAAGCTTAGAATTTCTTCTCTTCAAAATAAAATAACTACTTTGAAACAAAACAAAAAAAAAAATAAGGGTTACTTTACAAAAATTACAAAAAGTTAAAATAAAACTTGAACTTTGTAAAATCAGTATAACTAAAAAGTACTTAAAACTTTAATATTTTAACAATTCGAAAGCTAAATTTTTATTCAGTAACTGCTGTCCGACAAACTAAATTTCTAACCAGAACTTAATGCAAGTTTCCTGTAGTACGAGTACTTCCTTCTCTCTCTCTGGCTTATGAGTAAAAACTTGAAAATACTTTTAAAATTTTAAAAAACTTTTTTTTTCTGCTACTTGTTATATGTATGAGTATATGTATATGTATATATGTGTGTGTGTTTGACTACCTATACATTTTATTTGTAACAAAAATAAAAATAATATATAAAACTCAAAGACGCAATACGTGTACAAGTTGCTATTCAGTTTGTAATTTCTCAAGAATTTGTGCTAAATAAGTTGCATTTCTTTCCCCTTCATGTCGTGCTCATTTAACTTTGTGTACTGCGGGGGTTGTAAAAGACATTTGGAAATAATAATGCACAAAGTTTTTTGTCTAACATGAGACTTATGTATAATGGAAATAGTAACCCTCGTAACTAATTCCTGCAAAATAATTGTATTTTATAAATGAATTTGCTATAAAATTGTTCTCATAATTATAATGACAATTTGTCAATGAGGCAACAAACTTGTTGTAGTAATTGTGCAATTTTCCACAGGTTTGCTGTTTGCTGTTTGCTGTTTGTTTTATTCTTTTTATTTTTTTTTTGTATATGCAGGTGATGAAATGTATAATGATAATATGATAAATTGTTAGTGGAAAAATTGAAGGCAGAGTTAAAGGAAAACACATCAATAATGCATTGCATTATATAACAACAAAATAAATGAGAGCAACTTTTAATGAAATTTACATTCTAAAATGAATTTGCAAATTAAGATGGAATTGCTTTAAACTTTAAGATAATAATATGCACTATAATGTTATATTTTTTTTTTGTCGTTTGTATAATAATATAATTATCTTAATTGGGGTTAATATTGGATAAAAAAAAAATTTTGAAATCTATTCAAAATATTAAGGGTTTACTAATAATAAAAATTGCCTATTTTTCAAAAAATTTTATCTTAAAAATCCCTAGTTTAACTTTTTCAAAATTAACAATTATTTAATGTTTAGTTTGTCTGCGAATAGCATAAAAAATATGAAAATATAAATATCCCCCCTGTGAAAAATTTATATGAAAAGCACTAAATTTTTAGCGTAACTTTCATATAAATTTCTTAGACGAATCGACTGTCTGACTCGTGGAAACAGGGGTATGCAAATGAATAGGTGTTTTGAAAAATTTATGTCAGAACTATATTAACAGTCTTGTGGTGAATCGCCATTAAATATCTACCATATAATACTGACATTTAAAGTATTAGAGGGAGGGTCAATAAGCTTTTTGGAATTTCCCGCTTATTACCTGAAAGCGCAACACTGCTTGCCTCAGCAGGCCATTCCCAATAGACTTGTGTCAATGCATGAATGGCCATATGGCCATCAGACGTCATTCAGAATGCGATTCATAAGGACCGGACGCGGTGGCCATATGTCCTAAATCATTTAAAAAACTATATGCCACGTATTGATCTTTGGAATAAAACTAAAACTTGGGAAAACTGGGGTAACACCCAGTTTTCCCAAGTCGGGCAGGCAACTCGCCCAGAAAATTCGTCTGAATATCACTCAAAAAACATTAGTGCTTTCCATAAAAATTTTTTACTCAAGTCTACCGTACGTGTTGTGGAAACAGGGGGTAACACTGGGTTTCCATAAGTCAAGCAGACGACTCGTCCAGAATATTCGTTTGAATATCACTAAAAAAATTATTTCTTTTCATTTAAATTTTTTCCTCAGTCTACCGAACGTGTTGTGGAAACAGGGGCCAACACCCGGTTCCCTTAAGTAAGCCATGCGACTGGCCCACAAAATTCGTTTGAATATCACTCAAAAAATTTTTGATTTTTGGATAAATTTTTTACTCAAGACAACCGTCCGAGTTGTGGAAGCAGAAGGTAACACTGGGTTTCCATGAGTCACGCAGGCGATTTGCCCAGAAAATTCGTTAGAAAATCGCTCAAAAAAATTAGTGCTTTCATATACATTTTTACTCAAGTTGACCGTCAGTGTTGTGGAAACAGGGGGTAATACTGGCAGACGACTCGCCCAGAAAATTCGTTTGAATGTCACTCAAAAAAAAATTAGTGCTTTTCATTTAACTTTTTTACACCAGTCGACCGTCCGTGTTGTGGAAACAGGGGGTAACACCCGTTTTCCCCAAGTCAGGCAGGCGAGTGGCCCAGAAAATTCGTTTGCATATCACTCAAAAAATTAGGGCTTTACATAAAAATTTTTTTCTCAAGTCTACCATACGTGTTGTGGAAACAAAGGGTAACACTGGGTTTCCATAAGTCAAGCAGACGACTCGTCCAGAAAATTCGTTTAAATCTCACTCAAAAAAATTAGTGCTTTTCATAAAAAACAGGGTGTAACATCCGGTTTCCATAAGTAAGGCAGCCGACTGGCCCAGAAAATTCGTTTAAATATCACTCAAAAAATTAGTGATTTTTGGATAAATTTTATACTCAAGACGACCATCCGCGTTGGTTGACGAAGCAGAAGGTAACACTGGGTTTCCATAAGTCAGGCAGGCGACATTCCAGAAAATCGCACAAAAAAATTAGTGCTTTCATATAAATTTTTACTCAAGTCGACCGTCCGTGTTGTGGAAACAGGCGGTAACACCCAGAAAATTCGTTTGAAAATAACTAAAAAAAAAAAACGAGTGCTTTTCATTTAAATTTTTTACTCAAGTCTATCGTCCGTGTGGTGGAAACAGGTCGTTAGTTTTTACAATTTACGACTTGATTAAAAAATTTATATATAAAGCACTAATTTTTTTGAGTGATTTTCATATGAATTTTTGGGGCAAATCATCTGCCTGACTTATGGAAACCTAAACGAATTTTTTCAGTGATTTTCATAAAAATTTTCTAGATGAGTCGAGTACCTGGATTGTAGAAACAGGAGACAGCCTGTTCTATATGAATATGAATATATATGTATGATATAATTAAAGTTTAAACAACTAATGCCCTAATTCAGTAAGAAGATTTAGGACGCATTTGTTTGAAAATGCTTCCGAGTTCTTGTCTTTGATGTCTCTAAATTAATTTCTTCAAAAATGGTTGTTGTCTTTGATAATGAAAAATATAAATATTATTGCCATGTTTTTAAAACATGAAAATTCAATTAAAGTATTATACAATAGTTTGAAAAATATATGAAAAAATATGTGTTGGATATAATGTATGGAACAAAATCATAAAGCAAATACACGAACCTTCTAGCATAGACAATAAATAATAATCGTTTTAAAGAATCAAAACTGCTTCTTTTTTTCGTCCATAGACAAGACGATACATTCGTCGAACAGAATTAGGGCATAAATGAAAATGTAAGTACACATGAATTATTTTTATAAAAAATTCCTAAATCAAATATTCAGCAAATGTGCTAATTTATCAGTCTTGGCCATGCCCGGTTATATAAATAATTTTGAAAGCTCTAAACTAAATAAATTCATATAATATAAAACATCGCTTTAAAAAATAACGATTTATATATATAAGCGACCTTATAAAAAAATAACATGCATTTCAACAGCCAAAAGTGCAATTTGTTTATCAAATAATAAACAAATTAATAAATTAACAAAACAAAACAAAATTAAAATATGTATGTAAAACATTGAATTTGAACAAATTTTGCATATGAAAGAAAAACAAACAAATATAAAAAAACAAACAAACAACCAATTATAGCCAATTAGTGAAAAACTCAAACATGACTCAATAAATTAAAATTACAAACAAAAAAAAAAAAACACACTAATAAAATTATTAAAAAAAAAATACTGGCAATAATGTAATAATATCCTTTTTCTGTTCACAAATTGTAAAAAAGGATATTTTCTTTTTTAAATTAATCTTTTCCTTTTCAATATTTAAACATCAAATTTATTTTGTTTGTATTTGTTTTTGTTTTTGTATCAATCAAATCAAATCAAATTCAATTTAATCTTCTTTCTTTTTCATTTTGCAAAAAAACTTCCCAACTACTTACTGCTGGCATAAGCTGATCTGTACTTCGGACGCGAGTCACCTTATTTTTCGTTATCAATCTCTTGACGAACGTCTCCACCTGCACGTTCCATTTCATGAAGGCCACATAGGCGCAGTAAATGCTAAACAGGATCAACGCCTCCCACCAGTAGATGAGATTGTCGCGAAAGAAGATTATCAAAACCATTAAACTAATACTGTAGAATGTGCAATCACGAAATAGGGGCCACCACGTCAGCGTCAGCACCGTTTTCGAAAACAACGCACACATACCGATCACGAAGAGTATGTTGAAGACGGCCGAGCCGACAATTGTACCGATGCCCACATCATCGAACGATACAAATACGCCAATAACGCTGGTAAACAGTTCGGGCGCACTGCCGCCGGCCGCCATAAATGTGGCGCCAGCCACATCATCTGTGATGTCCAATTTTTCGATGATCACATCCAAGGAAGGCACAAAGAATTCATCGCATACGATGGCCAAGGCTACAAACATATATATCACACCGATAATGTGACATACAACAGCACCATTTTCAAGTTGCTCTTTGGTAAAGAGATCTTTTGGGAAGAGCGGCGTTTTAATGACGGTTGTGTTTTCATAATGGGTTTCTGCAACGAAAGAGAGAGAGAGAGAGAGAGAAAATTATGAGAATCTTATCACGGAAATATAATTTTTTAAGCTTAACTTAATTTCTATAGAATTACATTTCATAGGAGTAGAAGACAGTTCTTATCAGCAAGCGTTGTTATGCTTTTGCATACCTAGTAATTCTCAATTATTTTTTGAAAAACTTTATATAAAAATACTTATGAAATTTAGAAGCCATTTAATGGACTAAAGAACGTAACTACACAAAAATTCGGAATCGAGTTTTTGATTGATTATGGTTCATTTTATCAAACCACAAAATCAAAAAAAAAATGACGACTTTATTAAAGAAATTCAAAAGGACGTAATTACGAATGCTCCTTTTTTTATTGCAAAGAACGTAATTAACATAAACGCTTAGATATATATAAAAAAGGAATTAAATGGTTTAAAACATATAAGCAGATCATCTGGGAACCTTTACCCAAAAACTTCTTAGAACAACTAGAGTTATTATGTTAAACTTTTATTTAAACAAATGAGAAGTTCAACAAATATCAAAGTTGAAACAAGAACTTCAATAATCAATATGTTTTTTATTTTCTTACTTAACCTTTGCTGCTCGAGTTTTAGTTGTAAGAAATATGTGGAGTGTTGCCACACAAGTATTTTGACCGGGTGCCGTCAAGTTAATATTTTTTATATTTTATGCAACAATTCTAATTGCTAATCGTCAGTCTGAGGCTTTAAGCCTTTTAGTTGCAACCGATTCCTATGCAACTTTACTTTAAACGTACTTTTTTTTTTGTGAAACAGTCTAGCTTTCAGAAGAGTGGGCGGAGGCACACCCATCAAAATATTTAATCAGGGAAACTGTTTATAACTAAAATCCCTGTGTTGAAAACTGGGCGAGACACGCCCCTTACAGTTTGTTATAATATCGCATGTATTTCCACCCAAACGATTCTCACAAAATTATGCTGTAAACTATATGACTTCTTTTGATACAATTTGACTTTTATAGCTATGCTATTTATTTTACTACACAGGAGATAGGACGTGATTTGAGTAACAAAAATAATCGACTCTATTACAGTTATAAATTTATTTTTTTTTATTTCTTTGTACGAAAATAAACGAAACAAATTGTTGGATTTTGTTTTTTTTTTATTCCTTGAAGTGAGTGAAACAAAAACAATGAGAAGAATTGCTAAATTTTTTTATGAGCTCAAGCCAGAGAACATAGCCGATGGGCTGTAAAGCAGCTAACAGCCGCCGCCGGTCACAAAAAATGCATTAATTTAATCGTACGCCTGTAGAAAAGAAAATAATGGGAAATAAAGGGAATTTGACGTCATCATATAGTATAATTTTATTGCATTGTTATTTAACACATTAATTTAGTTTAATATGCACACATAGCTAAGCAGCATAGCTATAATCATCATATAATGTAATTTTATTGCAATGTTATTTATGGTTATGGTTATAGAAAAAATTTCAAAATGTTACTGAGAATTATGTTTGCACACCTAATCAGCCATTCATAAATTAAATTTCACATGGAAATTTTGAAATGTGTGAACAGTTGGTATCATGAATAAAATCGGCATATTCACATTTTAAACTCCGAAAAAATTGCTTTCGAATTTGTTTGCTGTCAATAAACTTTTAAAACGATTATGAAATATTTTGACAGCTTATGAAGAATTTGATTTGTCTGTCGAAAAAGTTGGAAATATGTTAGTTTTTAATTTTCTTGGAATTAATTTTATTCGGAAATCTTCACAAGTGAGACTTATGATAAGGGTGGAAAAACCCTCTACTAAAGAGTTTCTTAAATATTGCTTAAAAATAATTACTTAAATTTTTGTGAGACATTTTTTAGATTTAATTGAACTGTAGTGAATTTTAAATAATTTCAGAAATAATTTCCTAATCAGGCTTAAGTTCAGTAATTTCAATTCTTACCGAATGAAATATTTTTATTAATTAATGTGAGTTTCTAAAGAAGAGAAGAAAAATTAAACTAGACTTTATTAGCTGGGGGAAATACCGATATTTTTCTGTGCAACCACGCACTTCATCAGCACCCATGTCTATCTACTGGGGTAGCGATTATTATTAACATCAGCTATTTAACTTAAATTTTCTATGAAATGGAATATGAGAATTGATTGTGTATACAATTATTGATTTACCTTTGGTAAATACATTTGTTAAACATTATTTAGTTAAAACTAAATGGGCCTAATTACGAGTGTCGTATTTCGACTTCGGCTATGACGATTTTGTACTAGATTAGAGAAAAAATTTTATAATGTTCTTTAGTCTAGTACGAAATCGTCGTAGTCGAAGTCGAAATACGACACTCGTAATTAAACCGAATATTTAATTGAAACTAATGCAAGAATATTGTAGTGCCCCCTACGGCATTCCTTTTTTTTACAGGGGAATCATATACAAATAGAATTCTGCGTAACTTATTTTTGTTTTCTGTATTTCACGTTCTAATTTTTTATAAATAATAATAAAATAATCTGCCAAATCATTGCTTGTAGACTAATTTTTACACAAAAGTTCATTCATTGATTTTATAACTTTTATTTTTCTTATTTCCATTTCTCATCTCTTTAGTGATTAATTAATTTATAATTATAATGCAGAAAAAAAATATGAACACGTTTCGCACAGCGTCTCTTTTAATGAGTCATTAGAATTCTTATTGAAATTATTGTACTAATAAACGATTTGTAAACATTCTATAAAATAAACTAATTTCTAAGAATATACATACACGTACAAATATCAGCAGCGATAAGCCAAAGCCGCATATACTAAACAATAAATAAAATTTATGACATTGATAAAGATTTTTTTTATGGTTTGTTTTGTGAGTACATATTATGATGGTTTTGCTAAGTAAATACATATTTTCAAATTAGTAAAATAAATATAATTAAAATACAAAGAAGCCAAATTTTATCAGCAGCCAAAAAAAAAAACTTAAAAAGATACGAAATTTAATTCATTTAAGAAATAAGAGAACATTAATGTCCTCTTGAGGTAAATAAAGTTAATAAATAAAAGATATGTAACTAGTTTAATTTTAATATTCATGAACAGCGCCACGCCTATATATACATACATACATGACGTTAGCTAAAATGGAGAAAAGGCGTAATTAAGAAAAAATTCAAAATCGAGATTTTGTTGGATTATTATGAATGCCATTGAAGACTTCTCCGACCAAAAATTACTTTTTTATTAATAAAAACAAGGGGACTTAACTAAAACTTTGCTTACATTTTTTTAGTTTTTTTGGTTCTTCTGTAAAATTATATTTTTGTTCGTTACGCCTTTTTGCATTTTAGCTAGCGATGTTTAAGGTTATATCTTAAGTACTTCAAAAAACAGGCATTTAAAGCTTAATTCCAGAAGAAGTAAATTTGGTTAAAGAAATGTGCTGCAGTGTAGAGACATTTTATTTTATTTATACGAGTCTGTGATTATCCCAAATGATTTTAAACACACAAGCACACACAAACACTTTTGTTCAGTCTTACAAGTATTATGTCATTTTTAATATGTAGATACCCTACACTATGTAAGACGATAGACTAAGCTTCTCATTATACTGGATTCACAGACGGCAATTTTAGAGCTTATGGAGTTGAAAGGAGAAAATAATGAAGAGGAGGAGCCATCATATTTTTCTCTCTCCTAAATGTACTAAAAAGTTGCTGAACTTAAGAAAAAACAAGTAATACGCAAACATTCAAAAGCCATAAGAACATAAATTTAAAAATATGAGACGCGTTAAGTATTTTGACAGATCTCTTACATAATCCTCAGGCCCTAACGATCCATATGAGACCTTCGATTTAAAAATTCAAAATAGATTTTTCTATTCAACGCAGACTTCCGTAGCAAATTTATATGAAAATCAATTGTTTTTCTGAGTGAGTTGCATAAAAATTTTCTACATGACCTCGACTCGTCTTGTGGCTTGTGGCAACAGCTGCTTAATTTTAATCTACTCGTATTTAAATAAGTAGAAAAATATCTGGTTAATTTCAGTGCAAATGTAATTTAATTTGTAAGGGGTACCCCTTATTTTTAAACTTCTCAAATGCAAATAAATAGCTAGCGAGTCATAATGACATAAATACTGGTATACATTTTTGTTGGGCTATCAGCAAAAGTAGTTCGTGCATTTACAGGAAACAAACTAGAAAGAAATCTTTTAAGGTCTGCTTTGTGTGACGCTGTTATGAACAGATTTAGCTTGGTTCGCGTTAGTGTGATTTCATTGTATTTTTAATGGGAAAATTTTATTATTCTGGACAGGAATTTAATTTTACTGATAAACGAACAAAAGCTATTTTCAAAATAAACAACACTCACAGTCTTGTCCATTGGCAAACCAACACACACTCATTAATACACACATGCATATATTAGTACTTTAATTTAAAAAATTCAGGATCTGGTAAACCACTTTAAAAAATTTAAGTTAAGCTTATAAGAAATTGTTTATAGAAAATATTTACACACTCAAACACAATACTGCAACAAATCTAAATATTTTTTGCTATAGAGCTACATATATGATTTTAGTACTAAAATTTTCTTAATTTGGCTTAAAAAGCGTTACGAACTTTAGCCTATTCAATTCATAAGAATATTTTCTTAATGCTGTTTTAGTACTTGAATATTTTACCTATATTTCATTACTTAAATAATATTAAAACTTCTTTTAGATCAAATAGTTTTAATACCATTTTAGTACTAAAAAGTTATCAGTACTAAATCTTTTAGCATTAAAATATTTTTGATACTGTGTAAGCACTAAACTATAACTTCTTTTAGTAATTTTTAATATAAAAATATTTTTAGTACTTCATTTGTACTAAGATCTTTGAAATATTCTTTTAGCAATGAAATCTTATAAGTGCAAAAAAAAATTAAAGCCTTATTATTTTTTTATTTTTTTTAGTACTATTTAAGTACTAATATATTAAAAAAATTAAATGAATATGGGGTAAATCTTTATAGGACTTTTTTAATACTAACATGTTTTCTGTACTATTTTAGCACTGAAATATTTCAAATACTAAATTTTTTAGGGGTATAATATTTTTGATACCCCATCAAAACTAAAATATGTCTTGTGTTAAGATAATTTTATGAATAAATTTTTAATATTAATTCCTATTTATTCAATTATTGAAGTGCTAAGATAATTTTGTCTTTCGTATCAAAATCTTATTCGTACTAAATTCTTTAAGGTAGCAAAAAATTGTTGGTACTAAATTTTTAGTAATAAAATCTTTTTAATACCAAACTCTTTTAAGTGCTAAAGTATTTTAAGCTTTCAAATAATTTTAGTACATACATATTAGTAATTTAGTAATTTTTTATACCGACTAAGTGCAAGACTAAAATATCTTTTTAGTACATTTTTAACACTGAAACAGTTTAACTACTTCATTTATATTATGATATTTAGCAATAAAGACGTATAAGTACAAAAAAATTTTAGCACTAAAATATTTTTAATACTATTTATGTAAGTACTAAACTGTGAAATATTTATGCATAGTACTTTTCTAATAGTACTATTTTTCATATTTTTTTTTGCACTAAAATGTGATAAGTACGTAATTTTTTAACTATAAAATATTTTTTATTCCACTACAAAAAAGCAAAAATTTGTTTGTAATGAGATAATTTTAGTACTAGATTCTTAGAATTCATACCTATTTTCTCAATTATTTAAGTGCTAAAATATTTTTCATTTTAAAATCTTATTAGTGCTAAATTAGTTTTGGTACTAAAATTTTTAGTACACAATTTTTACTACATTTTTTGTAGTAAATTTTTAGTAATAAAACCTTTCTAATATTAGCTGCTTAGCTTAAAAACATTTTAAGCTTTATTAGTTTTAGTACCAAATTATTTTTTGCACAACATTAGAATAGTTTGAGTGCAATTACTAATTGCTATTAAGTCCTTTCTACTACAAATTTAGTGCTTAAATATTTTAGTACTATACTGTTTAGCTCAAAAATATTTTTCGTACAGTTTTTTTTAGTACCAACGGATACCCTTGACGACATATGTCTTAACCTAACAATCAAAGTAAATCTGCCTATTATTTACTATTTATTATTTAGGGTTACATCACATTCCGTCCGCTACATAATTTCAAAGTATTTTTTTTTTATTATTTTTTCTAATTATGTGGCCAATAATTATTCCGTTCGCTACACAATTTCAAAGTATTTTTTTTTTATTGTTTCTCTTAATCATGTGGCCAATAATTAATTGCGGTTGTTCTTGAAAACACCCTATATACATAATTCTATACTATAATTGATTTATTTGCTCAACAATTAAAAACGAAAGTATGCCAACAAATTGAAAAATTTAAAACCGAAAGCTTTTAAATATTGTTTCGTGTATAAATGTGTGAGTCATAGACAACTTAAAGCTAGATTTTATTCATGCAAAACATTAGCAATAAATAAGCAACCGGTTTTAAATTAATACGTTAACACTTTTATTAAACAGTTTGTTTATTATACATGAAATGAGAAGCTTGATGTGGTAGACTTCAGACCGTCTTAGAATATTACATCAATGCAAATTTATAAACAAACAAAAAATTATTGAATAGTTTATGGAATTTTATAAGAAAGAACACAACAAAAATTTTCCAAAACAATGGATGACACTTCTAGCAAATTGCATGACACATATATTTATAAGTTTTACATAAATACAAAATATTTGTAATACAATATTGATTTCTTTAAGTCAATCCTTATAAAAATCTCTTAAAAAATTGGATACTTTTTTACACGAACGAAACGTGCCAGGCAAGCAAATTGCTCAAACACATGTCAATTCGTGCGGCAAATAAATTTTCTAGGTCACCAATTTCTCTTTAGAATTCAAAATGCATATGAAACTCATTCTCAAACTGTGAATACACTCTGAAATATTTAAGCATGAAATGAATAAATCACAGCAACAAAGCAAAGATATATAAAAATTAAGTATACATATATACAACTTGAAATCAGAGCGAAATTATTGAAGTGTATAAATATTATTATAAATAATTCTACAAATACATTTGCATTTGCAGATTATTTTAATTTGTTTCAAAATACAAGTACATACATATTTTATTTATATATTGATTAACAACAATGACTTTATATGCTTAAAAGTATGTAGGAATATTTATCTGTAAGCTGGATTGAAATGCACAGTGGTGCAATAAAAGTGGTGTGAATAAAAGTATGGAGTAACTAAGCAACCCGAAGATTTTTCTTTCCTCTTGCAGCCCACTGTGCCATTTTTTTTCACAAAATTCACTGACGAAATTGGAAGCGAAAAATAATTAATTGAACTGTTTTCTGCCTTTTCCTTTAAAAATAGTTTCGGCTTTTGTTTCTTTTATTTATTTTTTAAATTCAATACCAGCTGCCTTTCAGGTAGAATTTTATGTTTTTTATTTTATTACTTTCAATTCAAACATTTATTAATTCTTAATTCAAAAAGCAAAGTTATTAAAGAGTATTTTGCATGACAATATAGTCATGTTGAAGAAATGCTTAAGAACGTGCCTTAAATATTTAAACTTGTTTTTAAGGTTGTTTTTGAAACGCTATCGGTTGCGTCGTAAATGGTCATCAGCAGGCAAATTAGCAGAGGTAATTTTAAACAGCTTTAAAAAAAAAATTAATAAATTAATTTATCCAAGTGGTTATTAAAACAATCGCTAAAAAGGGTAATTTCGTACGTTTGTGATAAAATTCAAGACTATTCATAAGCGCTGTACAAAGTATTTTTCGTCGCCGTTCTATTCTCAAAAGTGTAGAAAATGGCAAGAGGCTGCCAGTCAAATATTATAAATAAAGATCAGGCCAAACTTTTTTGGTAGTAATTTCACATAACTTCGGGAAATAGAAGCTTAATATCACGTATACATGAGCTTTCATAGCAAACTTTAGATTTTTTTGTAACAAGAAAGAATATGCTGTCATACAAAAATATTAATTATTGTACACTTATAGGAAAAATGCAAGGAGCATTTTGAAATCACATCAATGCTATCAGTAGCCCAATTCACAAACTTGTGCAAATGGTCTTGCATCGTAGCATTTGCAAAATGGTTAATATATTGATACTCACCACTTAACAATTCTTAGTGGTGAGTATCAATATACTATACAATTTTGCACATGCTACGATGCAAGAGCATTTGCACAAGATTGTGAATTGGGCTAGTGTTTCTCTTTATCATCAATATAATTTGTGAGAAAGAAGCATGGTTTTTTGCATTATTTATAGTATTATTTAGCACTAACATTTTATTCTGATTTTTAACACCAACAAGTTTTTTCATCTTTTTAGTACTAATCTATTGTAGTGCAAACATTATCTTGCTACACTTTTATAGTAAACTCCTTTTAAAAATATTTAAGTACTAAAATATTTTTAGTAATATTTAAGTATTTAAATTTTATTAGTACTGTTTTAGTACTTAAATATTTTTTAGTACTATTTTAGTACTAAACTCATCTGAGTACTAACAAAGGACTAAAAACTTTTTTACTTTTCAAGGTAAGTATTATAAACACTTACCTGAAAAAATTTAGTACTTCCTTATCATTAAGACTTTATAACCAATATTTCAATACTAAAGCCTTTTTGTAACTTTTTGGTACTACTATATTCTAGTACCCAAATCTTCTTATTACTCTTTGCTATTTTTTTAATATTACAATACTTAACTCTACACCCTTAGTACTAAAATACTACTTTAGTACTAAAATCTTTTATGTTAATTTTTAAGCAAAAATATTTTTCGTAATATTTTAGTAGCAAAAACTTTTAAGTACAATTAGTGTTCAAATTAGTGCAATCGCTAGCATAATAAAGTCTTTTTAGAACTGAAAAATGTTTAATACTAAAACATGCTTATTAGTAAAACTTGCCTAGTCCAACTGTTTTAGTTTTTAATACTTTTTTTGTAACATTTAAATACTGATATCTTTTTAGTACTACCTTTATGCTAAAATCTTTTCGCAAAATTTTTTTCTTTTTTGATCATATTTTGTTACTTAAAATAATACTTTTAGTACTAAAACCTTTCTTATTACTTTTTAAAATATAATCTGTTAGGTATAATTTTAGTATGAAATATATATGTACATATCGATAGCTTAATATAAAAAAGGCCTAACTCGAATTTTCGTTATTTTACAGGAGATGGAAAAAACTGAAGGAAAATCAAAGCATTTACATGCAGAAAGAGTCTTTTAAGTTGCCATAAGTCCTTGATTTTTAATTGTAACGTACTAAGATCTTCAAGGAGGATGCGTTGTCGCCCAGAAAACATTAAAAACGCGATTTCGAAAAAAATTGATTTAGGCCCTTTTTATATTAAGCCATCGATATACATACATATGTACATATGTATATACAAATGTATTACTAAAATCGTTTGCATTGATAGAACAAAAACGTTTTTAGTAGGAAAACCTGTTTAGTAGTTGTAAGACTTGTTTAGTGTTAAAATATTACTTTATTTTTTTAGTACTTACATTTTTAGCATTATTTTAACACTAATATTTTCTTAGGACTATGTATTTTGACTTTAAGATCTCGTTGAAAATTTTAAGTACTAAATTTTTTTTACTAAAATGATCTTAATACTAGTTTAGTACTAAAATTCTCCTGGTGATACTTTAGTAACGAAATCATATTAGTACTACTTTAGTACACAGAAAAATTTTACTACAAACAGATTTTAGTACTTTCGCCGCACTAAAACTTGTTCCAGTGCTAAAATTATTTATGTATGTACTACATATTAAAAAGATTTGCATACTGAAATATTTTTATTATTAAAATAGTAGTTCAAGTACTAAGACATATTTGCACTAAATCTTTTTTTAGTACTAAAACATTTTTTGTAATAAAAAGTGTTGCTTTGTAATAAGCACATATCTAGGGTTAGCTTTCCTTAAAATCACATCAACTTGATATAACAACAATTTATAGCCGCCTGAAAACAGAATCTGAGTCTTACTGGCCACAGTGGATTATGATTACAACGAACTACTGTTGCAGAAACAAATTTAGCTTTAGCGAAAATTTATTCCTTTGCTCAATTTATTTTACTTGAAATTTGTATATTATTACTACGTTAATATATGAAATCTGCTGCAAGTGATGATGCGACTAGCCGGTCTTCTTTATATATTATCATACAAATTTATAATATATTCATTTCAGCTTCATAATTAATTGATATTTTAAGTTAAAGGCCATGCACAACGATCGGTTTTATGACCTTCTTTTGTGAATTTCTTTTTTTCTTAACAACTCAACAAAAGTCATAATGTACAATTAATTTCTGTTTACTATTTCGCTGATAAGAATATGAGCTCACTAGGTTGACTTTTGAAGATGGAAAGTCACCCTTTCCATTTTAAAGAGTGCACAATGGGACTAAGTAGCAAATACATAGTTATTTAAATGAATTTTACGTATGTTCAGCTAATATTATTTTGTGAGATAATGAATAAAAAAATAAAACATTCCATTTAAGGCTAGATTTAATAAATTTAAAAGTTTTTTTTTTCGGTTTGAAATTTGTATGGAAAAAATATTTTTTGAAACGAATTGTCGTTATTTTTCACACAAGTTTGAAACGTTTAGAAACGAATTTTTTTACAAAGTCTGCCTATTGTTATCTAAATTTGTTAAGTTATTTATAGCTTACAAGCTCCACTGTGTAACTTTTTGTTACTCATTCCACTTGCGTTTCAAGATAGTAACAAATAAAAATAAATAAAAAAATTTAAGAGAATAAAAACGAAATCAAAACAAAAATAATAAAGTTTTTTTCAAGTCACAAATATATGTATGAACATAAACTCATTTTATATGCAAACAGTATTTGTGTCTTATTATTCTTTACCGAAACGTAACAGAATAACACCCAAATGACTAAGACTCTAGAAAAGTGATGACAGTTCTAAAAGACGCACAAACGAAGTTTAAACTGAAAAAAAGCAACAACTACAAGATGATAAAATTGATTTTTTTTAGCAAATTTAAAACCCACTCGTAAGACAACAAAACAGTTGATATTCAAACGTTTAACGAGATACAAGACGCGCTAATCAAGCGAATATAAATTTAAAAATAGCAAACTGTGAATTATTAAACGACAAAACGAAAAATGGCTTTATCAACAACTTTGCCCTTGACCACTTACCCTGAGGAGCCAAAAGAGTACATTTCCTCTACCACACTCAATTTGAAACCCTACAAACGCATCAGTTCCCTAAATGGTAGTGAACTTTTGGAAAATTTCACATTTGAGTGGCATACAAATGTCAGCACACCGCCCAATACTCCCGTAGCACCCATCGTAGAGAAACCTGTTCATCAGTCCAGCAACCAAAGCAGCAGCCAGCAACACATGCACGAACGTCCCAAAGATTTGTTTTTACCCGCCTTTACTTTCCAAGAAGAGGATAGTCTGCCTACACAAGTGGATAAATTTATGGCCTGCGAACGTTATCACAGTCAACATCAACAGGCCCTGACAAAACGAAGCACTACAAATTTGTGACTTTTGCTTTTAATGATTTTATGGAATTTAATTTTTAACTTGCGGCAAGTTGTACAGCAAGATATTTGAAGACAGTGTTAGTTTTTAAGCAACTTGAGAGTATTTGAAGAGTTTTAGAAACAAATATAAATTGTTATTTAAAAAACTATATAATTCTGCTAATCGTACTATAATATATATTATAAATATGAAAGTTTGTGTGTTTGGATGTTTGGGAAAGATTTTAATCGAATTCGATAAACAGACTAATTATATGTGATCCGGTCTATGAAAAGTTGGCTTATGACTCAAAAAAACAGAGCCAAGGAGAACAATTGATTTCTTGATTGATTTTGTTTTTGAGTCATAAGCCACCTTTTCATAGACCGGGTCACATATAATGGATTGATACATAAAATACTTTTTATTACTAAAATGTGTCCGTTTTACCCGTTTAAAAAATTGAAAAGCTCCAATCAGGGGAATATTTTTGGTAATAGAATGCAAAAAAGTTCTAACAGTTTTGAAATGAATTAACCCATTACTGGCCAATAATTCTACTAATATTATAAAAGTGAAAGTTTTGTGAGTTTGGATGAAAATTTGTAGACGGATAGTGTATGGTCCAAATTAAAATATAATAGTACTTTTAGAAGGGTAAAACGGCGAAAAAATTTACTTTTAGTACTTTTCCTGTTTTTTGTTGTTAAAATTAGTGTAAATACAGTTTAAAGGCCAAGTTCAGTTCCATTTCGGACGCAAACGAAGACGCGAGAACATGCTTAACAAAAATAACTTTGTTTTATAACGGGTTTATACAAGAAATTTTTTCTTACTGGTTATAAATACTTAGCATAAAAAGCAATATATTACTAAACAGATTTTAATACTAAAATAGTACTAAACGGAATTTAACACTTAAATAGCACTAAACAATATCTCAGTACTAAAATTTATAGTACTAAAAAGGGTGTTTTACTGAGATATTTGCAAAAAAAAAACTTTAGCCTAAAAGTGCAGCAAGAAGATTTAAAAACTGGAATATAGTACGAGCAGTACTAAAAAGTTGCAAAAAGGTTTTAGTATTAAAATAGCAATGATAAATTGTTAGTGCTAACGAAGTACTAAATTTTTCCTTATTGGTTTTAAATACTTACTTTAAAAAGTAGAAAAGTTTTTAGCACGTAAATAGTACTAAGCTCTTAAGCATCTTTTGCCCAACAAATTTTTGTTAAACTTGATATTATTTTCATAAGGGCGCTACACTTATTTCAATGTACAACAAACAAGCAAAAAAGAACTGATTTCGGAAGAAGTTATAAACTACTATTGTGAATCGGCACAGTATTTAACCCTAAAACCTTTCCATTTTAGTCATATGATGTGTTCAGTAATTTTGTAGAGAATCCTACGAGTAACATTTTTGTGGAACATTTTAACCCTAGAAGTCTTCTTTGCATGGGTACTTTGGACACTTTAAAAAAAATGTACTCTACTCCTTTAGCAAATAAAATTAAAAAAAACTAATGCATACTATGCAACAAATTTCCAAACATTTCGCAGTCAATACAGCCAGTGTACTCAAAACATACGGCAACTCTGCTCAACTTAACTGTCGCAGAAAACAATGTTGCCAAGTAATGTTTAGTAGCAAACAAAAATCTTTTTAATAACAAACCATAAACTTAATATTTTATGATTTATGACAAAAAAAAACTAAAATTCTGCTGAAAAATAAATAACCAGTTTTTAGTACTAAAAAAGACTTTTATACTTTTAACGAAACCCAAAGGCAAAAATCACAAGAAACTTAGCTCAAAGGTCAAATTCATTGTATAAATATCATGGTTTTTTTTTAACTTAAAAAAAAAAAGCAAAAATTGTTTAGTGCTTAGTTCTTAGTTTAAAGCAAACTACTTTATCAATCTTCTATACAAAAAAAAAACTAGTTTATAAAGCAGCAACGAAAAATATATATACTTATACTTGCTATATTATGACTTGATAAAACTATAAGTATTTTTCATTTCATAAATTCACATTTAAACTTTCAGGGAGTTCGAGCAGAGAGCAACAAAATAAATATAAAAAAAAAACAAACTCAATGCCAATGACGGAAATGAAATGTTACGGAAATTGTGGTTGTTTGCTGAGCACGCTATAATATTAAAGAGTTAAGAATTGAATGCTCATGGAAGGGGAAAATATTAATTTTTTTTGTTAAGCAAATACACAGCAATACAATTTGCTTACATTGATGATTTTTCAAGATTTGTTAGCAGAAAATAAATGCGAGTTATATGAAAATAAATTGCAACGCTTTTTTTTCTCCTAAATAAATGGTTTGAAACGTCCCAAAGGACAGGAATTTTAGAAACATTTATTTTACTTATCTTTATACTTATGATTTTATTTTTGCATTTGAAGCGCTCTTTTTAAATTTTCAAGACAATTTTCTAAATTGATAAAATCTTTTTCAATTCAAAGAAAGAACTTTCTGCGTGGACTTTCATGAAGCTAAGTATTGATTATAAGCGCTTAACAAAAACTAGAAATGAAAAATATACATTTAACTACGCAGAAAGAAATTATCCTGCAATAAACAACTTTAATTGAAAATAAAACCAAAAATCCATTAAAAATTTACTTAAGCCAATTAAAATTTTGCTTAAAAATTTGCCACATGCAAGTAAGTGCAAGTGAAAAAAAAGCAATACACTCACATTTTTTACTAACACTGCCACACTTTTTTTGCCACTTGCGAGTCAGCTTGCAATGAAACTTTGGAGCAAGTAAATTTTTACACTTGTCGCAAGTAAAGTTACAAAACGAAAAACAGTGTTGTCGAGCAAAGAGTTATTTCATTAATTTGGTTAATATTATAACGGATTTTTTGTATATATAAAAAGGATATTGAGAAATGACACAAAAGCTATTTCTTAGAGCTAAGTTTGAACATAAATTTCAAAAGAAATATATTCACAATACAATTAAAGTACAGTAATGAATACTTGACAACAGTGCGCTAACGCCATTTCTGCTAGAACTTTACTTGTTGACGACATTTTAAAAATGAATAGCCACTCGAAAAACTTTTGGGTTTATTTTTGCAGTAGTTGCACTTAAAAAGCTAAAGTTTAAATCAGCTAGGTCCAAGCCATATGCAGAATGTGCAAACTCTTACAAAAGAGCTTTTAGGCTTTCACAATGGCGAGAGCACAGCCAATGAGATCTCGGCGACAACAACGCTTGCTCTTACTTTGCAAACAAGAACATATTTAAGAGCTTTTAAAGCTTTTAAATTACATATAATTTAATTATTCCTATAGATTATTAGTCATTAACTATTATAGCGAAACCGCAAATTTGCAATTGCATGTTTTTTCTTGTGTGACTTATTAATGCGGACATCGATATATATCCGTTTCAGAACTATTTATGAACCATGGCATCGATTTGTTTGTGCATATTTTTTTTTTGCATATTTTACCTTTTGCATATTTCAGTCTGGTATATATTTAGAATTTTTTCGAGTTCTTAGAGCTTATTTGACGCGTTTAGGGTATATTTTAATACTTTTTAGAACTTTTTTATTTGAATATGTTGGTCAATATTTTTATTTTTATTGATAATTTTTGATAAAACAAAATGTAGAAAGTGCAAGACCCCTTAACTTAAAGATATTCCAATCAAAGATTTAATACAACTATTCATACTGGGATATACACTGCTATCTGAGCAAAGTAAATTTTATGAAATATACACATTAAAAACATTTTCGAGGAGTATAAACTACAAAGTGCTTTCAGAGACGATTTTACGTTTGAAATATGTAAAAAGTATTAACGAACAATTCTTAAATAACATCGAAAATACATTAAAAAAATCAATATTTATGAGTTTAAATATGTATATGAAACCGTCGATAGATGAATGAATGAATGAACTAAGTCAAACGAGAAGCACAGGACACTGCGTACCGTCAATAGATACCATTTGCAAAAAATTTCGCAAATCTTGTTGTAGGTGTTCGGCATTCTGACAAAGAAGTAGCCAATCGAAATATTTAAATAAACTCAGTTGAATAAATAAAACCAAAAGCTCCACCATTAGCCAACTTTTTGAGGATTCAATAAAAATATTTGACGTTAATTTCAATAAAAATTTCATTTTACTTTTGGTGATGGCTGTAGCAGCCCGATTATAAAAGTTTATTTAGATGTGACTGGCAACGATTTTTATTGAAATAACAATTAGAAATAAAAAGTTTGTCTTATTTTTCCAAAATACAGTATAAAAATTTTAATTCTGAGGTCGTCATCTCCTAAATTTAAATTTTCATTGTTTATTAATTTTTTTATTGTTTCCTTTTTTTTGTTTATTTTGTTTTTGTCTTATTTTATATGCAAATGTTATTAAATTGTTGGTTTAATATATTATATTTTCATTTCCAAATAAATCAATTTTTATGTTATTTTTATGAGCATATTTTTTTATTTTTAGTGCATATTTTTAAGTATTCAGTGCACATTGAATGCACATTAAACACTATTTTTACAGCACATTTTTGGTTTCCCTGATCATTACCTTTTTATTTATCACTAAAACAAACATACATTTGCATGAAAGGCCAAGCCCAACTAATTATGTAATATATACATATTTGTAATATATTTTTAATATATATTTATTAATATATTTATTTAAGAAATATATTAAACAATGCTAAAAAAAATTATTTCATGTCGTTTTTAATACCTTTCTTTCTAAAGGTGTGAAAGCATAATACGGCAACACTGATAATCACTCGTGTGGTGAATAAAATTTTCGTTGGTTTTTGTTCCCTGTTCATTATAAATTTTGCTCACTTGAACATATGGCAGCTTCGAAAAATATCACCACTATTGTGAATGATTTTTAATGGGAATTTATTCGCCATTTGAATAATAACTGTTCACTTTGATTTGAAGTGGCAAACTGTTAAAAATAAAACGTAATACATAATAAAATAACATAAACATTAAAATGTTTCTTAACATCTCTTCCAATTCGAAGATTAGGAATCGTAAAACAGAAATTTCTGCAATGACAAGCCTATATTAAAATCATTAGAATCATTAGATAGTATCGCAAATTCTACATTTTCTTGGCTTCTTGGGAATGTCTTTTTTTTACTGGGAAGGGTGGGTGTTTGGGGTTAGCTTCCTTTGAAAGATTTTGGTCAGCTACAGCTCAACTAGTGCAGAAACTTCTTTGTTAGTAGGCTACTAAAATAAACTAACTTGTAGTTGAATTTTTTACATTTACATTACCCAAAAAATAAAATAAAATAAAGAATATGTAGTAAATTAGATAGCCAAATATTTTGTTATAAAGTATATATGTAAATACTATATATAAGCTTCAATGAAATTCTAAAAATATTTGCTTATCAAAATATCAGTTGTAATTAACTCAATATAAATATCACCACAAAACCAATACCTATGCAAACCTTGAACTAAAAAAAATAAAATAAATAAAAAATAATATGTATGCATAGCAGTTAATGTTTATGCCACCCTAACCACCGCTAACCTTGACAAATTTACCGAACTCGGTAAGCCAACTTATTTGTAAAAAGTAATTTACTGTAGCAATAAATCAGTATAAATGTTGCAACTTGAAATGTAAATGGAAAAAGAAAACAAAATAAAACAAAATCTTTCTTTTGGGTGGAGTTCTTAATAGAAAGGTGTCAGTTGAGCGGAAGCATCATGAGTTGATAAACTTACAGAAAGCAGTCAAATATAAATAATCATAGCATGCTTATAGGCTGTTAAGGAAGTCTTACATTTTCTTTCCGTTACTTTTACTAGGCTTTTTTTATATCTAAGACGTTATTTAAACAGCTTAAGTTAATACAAAACAACAAAAAAAAACTAAGAAAAATGCCTAAACAAAACATTTGGAAAATATATACTTATACCTTAAGAAAATGTCAGGGTCTAGCTTTAATCAGCAAAAGAAAAAAAAAGCAAAACCTAACAAAAAAAATTTGTGGGAAATTTCACCTCGAGCAGCCAATCAGTCTAAGGCAAAATGAAACGAGCCGTCGATACAAATGTCAAAGAGCATAAATTGTTAGAGTAGCAAAATAAGCGCGTGTATGTTTGAGTATCTATACGCGTAACTAACGAAATGTAAATTTTAATTAAACTGACAAATAATATTTAAGTGTGTCAGCGGCTGGCTACTTTTAGGCTTAAACAAATTAAAATATTTAGAAAGAAAGCCTTAGAACAATTTTCAGTTCATGTGGAAGCACACAAACACACAGCAGCAACCACCACACATCAATATCTATCAATCAGTAGAATACTACACAATCCACCATTTGATTTCATTCAAGCACACAACACATTTTTGATTGAATTTAATTTGTTGAAGCACGCCGAAAAAAACAACTTCTACGAAAAAAAATATAGAGAAGGAACACACACACACACATACAAACAAAAATGACCCAGGCTAGTGAACGAGTGAGTAAAGAGAGTCCTTTTAATAAAAATGCAATTAAAAATTTACACAGCCACGCAAACAAACCTGCCAGATGTTGGAAATTATTATTTTATGTGATAGTGTATGTGTGTGTGTGTGTGTATGTGTGTGTGTGTAAGTGTATATGTGGATATGTGCTTTAGAATAGTGCTGACAAAATTCGACTACTTTTCATTACTCAATAATACTCAATACACCTATCCCTCGATTTACACGATATATACGTTCCTGAGGAAGTCGTGTAAATCGAAATTTTAAATTTTTGTATGAAAAATCGTGTAAATCGAAAATAAAGCCAGTATCGCGTAAAAAATAGATTTTATTAACAAATTATATATGTATTTTAACTTAGTTTTTGAAATATCAGAAGCGTTTACTCAAAACACATAAAAATAAACCTTTATTCATTAAACAAAATAAATGCTATTCATAAAAACAAAAACAAAATTATTGTAATTCATAAAATATTCAAAAATATTCAATAAAACACATAAAAATTCGTCTAAATCTAGGTGTAAGTATGGAGTAAGTCGAGGGATAAGTGTACTTTTCGTTTCGGTACCCAATACGAGTACTACCCGATACTTTTAACCAGGGTTGTCAGATATGGAGATTTCCCCCAAATGTGGCGATTTTTCAGTGTGTTCAGTTTGCGTCTAAATTTTTGAATTGGCGACAGGGCGATTTTTCTGGCGATAAATAAATTTGTTGGTAATTTTTATGGCAATTTCTTTTTAACAAAATTTAACTTCAAAATATTTGTATTTAGCAAAAATTAGTTTGTTTTAAAAATAAATCCTACCAAAAATCGTCTACATGAAATTAAAACAATTGAAGCACAGCCGCGAATAACGTTGTAAAAGACATTTTTTAAAAACCCAGTTTTTTCACAGATTAACATTAACATAACTCTCTTGCGTTGTTCAAACATCAGATCATCCAAAATTATGCATCTTATCGCCGTCAAAATACAATTACATTCCAATCAGTTGTAAGTAACTAATAAAATCATGCAAACGAAATTGTCGAAAATAATTGATAAATGTTGCAGATATACAAAAAGAAAAGTTAATGCTAGTTATCATTATTTTCGATAAGCTAAAAAAATTTAAACGAAAAAACCAAACTTGCTTTAAAATACGTTTTTTTTTTGCTCTCCTGAAAAATTATTATTTTGTCACTTAAAACGTTATTCGCGGCTAACCTTCAATTGATTTTTATAATTTTGGCTTTATATTAATTATATTAATACATCTTTTTTTTTAAATTTCAATGAAAAAAATTTACAAGATATAATTCTGGGGGATTTTATTTAAATTTTATACGATACTTTTATAAAAATTTATATTAAAATAAGTGTCTTATAAAAACAAATTTATTATCAAATATACATATACATATTAATAGATCTTTTGGACCTCGTTTTTTTATGCAAATCGATTATTTACGATCGCAGATGATCGATTTGGGTAAAAAACTTAAGTTCCAAAATTATCTCGCTTGATAATCCCAGTCCATTTTTTTCGACAATGAAATCAAAACAAAAAGAAAAAGAATTTTTAAATCGATTATGAAAAAATAAACATAAAAATTTAATTTAAATACTTTTGCGAATATTCATAGTCAATAAAGTTAACTTGAAGCCAGTTTGAAACTAGAATTTTGTATTGCAATACTGGGTTTAAAATGTTGGTTTCTCTCTTCGAAATAAAAAATTCGATTGCAAGTCATGCATGATTTGTATGTAACTTGCAATCAGCGGATTAATTGACATCTGAACAAATTCCATGCCATTTAATTTGATGAGGTTTTATTTTATTTAAATTTATTTTTTCAGCAAGTTTTACCCTTTTGCTTAAGTAAACATGTGTTACTTTTTTTAACATTTATTCTAGGTTTAACATTTCAACTGTAAGCTAATTGTGTTAAATATAAAATTCAATCAATTTAAACATTAAAACAATTTTTACACACGTGTGTGCGGCATACAGTCTGTCCAGTGCAAGAACAATTTTAAATAAATAAATAAAATGAAAAATCAACATAAAAAGTCGCTGCAAATTGTCGACTTTATGCAGGTACAAAAACACACGTACACACACACACACAAACACACACACACAAAACACACTCATGTAAAAGTAATCAACTCTTTTCAACTTTTACTTACTTTTATACACACTGAGTGAGCGAGCAGTGGAGGAGAGCAAGCAGTTAAAATGAATAAATAAATAAATATTGTTGTTGTCTCGGAGTTGGTTAAAATGAATGTTATTTTTGTTATTGTTGTAGTGTGTTGTTAAAATGTATTAAAGCATTCAACCATACATGTAAACAATGTAATTTAACAACTGGCTTAACAAAGAATTACAATTAGAGCAGCAGCAACAGCAACAACAACAACAACAGCAATTAAGCTAAACAACTATGAGAGAAAAACTCAAAAGCAAAAACAAACAACAACAACAACAACAAAACTAGGCTGCAATTATACTCGAGAACTACAGGTTTCCTTGCCTAAAAGTATGTCTGTAGTTTGTGCAATAAAACCATAAAAAATTTACACAAAAGTTTTATTGTTAAGTTAAGGAGCAACAACAACAAAAACCAAGATTTTTTTTTTAATTTTTTAATCGATTAATTTTAAATACATATTAAAAAAATATATTTAAAAAATCCAACCAAAAACTGTTTTACGCTTGAAAGGAATATTTGCATTGAACTAAGAAAATAAATATGCTTTTTTAGTTTTTAGTTTTTTAAAGCATGCTTTTAGGAGTCTACTACCCAGCAAACAAATTTGAAAAAATGTAATAGGGTTTGGATTTAAACATTTTTGGTGGACGCTCTTATGAACTTAATGATTTTAACAAGGCGTGAGAGTAAAATAATCGATTCTTGAGAACTACTTACTTTATTTATAGGGCAACATGTTCACGTAACCTACGAGTATTAAAACTAAAAGAATAATTCTTCTCATCGATCAACATCTACATCATTATTTTTTAATTTTATGTAATTGCAATTTGTAAGCGAGTAATGAAATTTGGCAAGCAGAAAAGTAAGTTATTATATGGCAAATAGTTCAGATGGTAATGTCTAGTTGTTTGCTGGGTATACATTAGAGCTGAGCACAAGTTGTTTGCTTGCTTAATTCCCATGATGTACATTATTGAATTGTTCTCTCTTTTTAGTGTTCATGATTTTATGAGAATACTAAAACTGATATTCAATTTAATCAAAAGCATGCAACAGCATTTGTTTATTTGCCAAGCAAGGGCTGCAGTGTCGCAGCATATTTCACTAGTGCACACCGAATAACAATTGTAAAATCAGCACACAAGTGTAAAAATATTTGTATGTGTGAAAGAAAAAACAAACAACGTAGATTATTTGAGCGTGTTAGTTCGCATGTGATACTGTTCTAAGTTTTATAATTTATTAATTTAAGACAAAAAAATCAAACAAAAAAAAAATAAATAATAAATTAAAAAAATGGCGCATATTCATAGTCAAAGCAATGCATACTTTAACAGCCTTATTTATAAATACTATTAAGACTTTATAAAGGCTTTTAAAAAAAAAATTTTGTATGGAAATTTGCTTTAAAGTACACTTTGCTTTGACTATGAATATGCGCCAATATCTTTCACAATGTATATAATTGTAAAAAGTTTTATTATTATGTCTTAATATTTTATGAAATTTGGAGTTTGTGAAATGAAGTATGGTGCACTATGAAGTGTACAATAAAACTATTGCACACTTGACACAACTGTCTATTTAAATGTTGTACCATGGTTTTGTGTTCTCTATTCTTGCTTTACACTCAATTACGATCAAAACAATAACAATATTCGCTCTTGAAAAAAATACAATACACTGTGCAGTTTTTCAGGGCTTGTGCTCACTTCTAGTTTACACACATATCGAGCCATAACCACCAAAAAAAGCTTAAGCAACATATTTTAAAGAAATTCGATTATCTGCAAACATAAATAATCAATTTTCCTAGAAAAAAAATATGCTCGAAAATAATGTCGCTTAAGCTGTTTTGGTAGTTATGGCACGATATAATGCGGAATACGCTAAAAATATTAGCAGACTTAGTTTTAAAAAGCTGTTGGTTTGTTTATTTTATTTCTTTTTTACTTTTTCTTTAATTTTTCGCCTAAGCTGTGAATATAAAAATTTATTTACTCGTAAAAACTTGTGGTTTGTTTTAGTTTTTCAACGATTAAAATGTCAAACGGTTAAACGTTTGCAGAGCCAGGGTATGTATGTCTGCTTAATGTCAGGCAGACTGATGTAACCATGTATGTGTGTGTATGTATAAATTGCTGTATTAAGGAAACTATAACAAGTCGTACAGGAAGTTTCATAAAAATTAACACATTCCATTAAACATAATTGCTGGCAAGTCTTCTTGCGAAATTTGCTATTTTATTGTGACCTATTTTGCCAAAATTAATTAATATTAATTACAGAAATAACAGTTATATAGAACTAGTTGTCATTTTCAATGTAATTTCTTTTTACTTTCCATTAAATTTTCCCAAAAAAAAAAAAATAATAATAATAATAAAACAAAGGAATATACGTAAGCTTATTTATGCTTTTAAAAGAATTATAGGCATTTCTGTTATTTTTTTCTGTTGTAAGAATAAGCTTTTTTCCACTAGTGTTACTTTTATAAATAATAACGTTAACAAAAATGTATAAAATTTGCTAAAGTTTTTAATAAATTTGTATTTTATTTTGACGTAAAAAAGCTTTAGTGATATAATCAAAAACACATAGAAGAATTTATAGTTATATTCGTTCGTTATTATTAAGAACGCATGCATACATTTATTAGTTAACGAAAAACGGGCTCTTTAATCTTAGGGCCTTATAGTGTAAAACACCTCAACAAGTGAGAAACTTTATAGGGAATTTTTTTTTAAGTAAGTATTTATTTACAATCTATTTTACAATAATCCAATAGTCAGTAATTTTTATACCCTTTACCAACAAAAATGGTAAAAGGGTATATATAGGTTTGTCATTCCGTTTGTAATTTCTATAATATCAATAAGCGACCCATATAATATATATATTCTGGATCCTTATGCATAGGGAAGACGAATAAGCGATGTCCGTCTGTCCGTCTGTCCGTCTGTCCGTCTGTCCGTCTGTCTGTACGTGAAATCGGTTTTCCGAAGCTCCCAGAAGAGCTAGAGACTTCGTTCTTGGACTGGTGTGTCAGAAATTTTCCAAAATAGATTGGTATTGAAATTCAGCAAAATCGGGCGGACGATTGCAGAGCTGGAAAACTTAAACTTTATTTTGCCATATAAAAGTAACTACCGAAAACAAATTTTTATTTTTTTTTAATAAATAAACTTATTTTACACTTCAGTACGATTAAAATTGGAATTTTAAATTAAAAAAATATAAAAAAATTAAAAAGACGTTTCCAGGGTTGGAAAACTTTAACTTTTTGTGTTATGTAAAATTAACTATGTCTAAAACTATATTAGTATTTTCTCGAGAACCGTAAGAGCTACGGAGCTGAAATTTGGACACAGTGTGTAGACCTTTGGCCGCTACAACAACAAATACATGAGAGTTGGAAATTAAAGGGTGTTCCAAAACGAGCAACGAAAAATGTTAAAATCCCATGCAATCTACATACAATTGTATGTATATACACTTGAAATTTGTAAGGTTAGTGTATTTTTATACAGACTACAAAAATTAACACAAAAATTTAAAAAAATTTAAATTAAAGGGTGTTCCATCAGTTAATGCAATTTTGACTATGTAATTTTGACAATTTGCTGTATCTTGGAAACCGTAAGAGCAAAACTCTTGAAATTTTCAAAAACAGTAAAACTGAAAAAATAAAAAATTATAAAATCGCCAAACCGAAAAAAATCGCCAAAAACAAGAAAAAATCGCCAAAACGAAAAAAAGCACCAAATTAAAAAAAATTCTAAGACTAAAATAAATCGCAAAAAATAACGGAAAAATTGCTAAAATGAAAACAAAAATCGCCAAAATGAAAGAAAATCGCCAAAATGAAAATCGCCATAATGAATAAAATCACCAAAACGAAAAAAAACCCAAAAAAAAAACAGAAAAAATCGCCAAAATGAAAAAAATCGCCAAAACGAAAAAAACCCCAAAAAACAAAAAAATCGCCAAAATGAAAAAAGCCAAAAACAGAAAAAAAATCGCCAAAACGAAAAAAGCACCAAATTAAAAAAAAATTATAAAACTAAAATAAATCGCAAAAAAACGGAAAAATGCTAAAATGAAAAAAAAAATCGCCAAAACGAAAAAAACAGAAATAAATCGCCAAAATGAAAAAAAAATCGCCAAAATGAAAAAAATCACCAAAACGAAAAAAAAACGCTAAAAAACAGAAAAAATCGTCAAAATGAAAAAAAATCGCCAAAACGAAAAAAACCCTAAAAAACAGAAAAAAAGCGCCAAAATGAAAAAAATCGCCAAAAAAAGAAAAAACCTAAATAACAGAAAAAAATCGCCAAAACGAAAAAAAGCACCAAATTAAAAAAAAATTTCTAAGACTAAAATAAATCGCAAAAAAACGGAAAAATTGCTAAAATGAAAACAGAAATCGCCAAAATGAAAGAAAATCGCCAAAATGAAAAAAAATCGCCAAAATGAAAAAAAACACCAAAACGAAAAAAAAACCTAAAAACAGAAAAAAATCGCCAAATTAATAAAAAAAATCGCCAAAATGAAAAAAATCACCAAAACGAAAAAAACCCAAAAAAACAGAAAAAAATCGCCAAAATGAAAAAAAGCACTAAATTAAAAGAAAATTTCTAAGACTAAAATAAATCGCAAAAAAACGAAAAAATTGCTAAATTGAAAAAAAAAATCGCCAAAATGAAAAATATCGCTAAAACGAAAAAAAACCTAAAAAACAGAAAAAAAATCGCCAAAATGAAAAAAAATCGCCAAAAAAAGAAAAAAGATCGCCAAAACGAAAAAAAACTAATAAACAGAAAAAAATCGCCAAAATGAAAAAAAATCGCCAAAATGAAAAAAATCACCAAAACGAAAAAAAAGAAAAAAATTGCCAAAATGAAAAAAAAAATCGCCAAAATGAAAAAAATCACCAAAACGAAAAAAAACAAAAAAATCGCCAAAAAAAATCACGAAAAAAACCCAAAAAAACAGAAAAAATCGTCAAAATGAGAAAAATCTCCAAAATGAATAAAAGCCCAACAACAGAAAAAAATCGCCAAAATGAAAAAAACCTCCAAAAACAGACAAAATCGCCAAAACGAGAAAAAAGCGACAAAACTGAAAAAATGGTTTTAACTGAAAAAAACTTCAAAAAAGCAAAAAACCTTCCTTTCGTGCGCGATTCAAAGTCGCACTTAACTGATTTTTTTAATATTAAAGGAATTAAATGAAACTAAGTTTTTGCTTATTTCGTTCTTGCTTTTTTCACTTAACATATTTTGTGTATTTTTTAAAGAACTAGATTGGTAACAATAATCAGAAAAATCCAAAATTATGACTCCAGGGTTGGAAAACTTACACTTTTTGTTTTTTTTTTCTTTTTCTTTATAAATTGAATATATTTTATGCTTCTGAAAGAAAAGTTTGGTGTATGAAATTTGAAAAATGAAAACTATAGCTCCAAAGATGGAAACTTTAAAAAAATGATAAATTTTTTCACAAAACAAATATGTATGTACGTGTCTGTATACTATATATATGTACGTACGTTGGTAAAGGGTATATAAGATTCGGCACAGCCGAATATAGCACTCTTACTTGTTTTAGGTTCATTACACTAAAGGTGTAAAAAATCGCCAAAACAAAAAACGCCTAAACTAAAAATCGCTAAAAACTGAAAAAATCGTTAAGACGAAAAAAACGCGATAATTAAAAAGAGCGCCAAAACTAAAAAAAAATAAAATAATCGAAAATTATTACTAAAAGTTAAATAATCGCTAAAATGCAAAAAAAAAATCACCAGAAGAAAAAAATTACGGCAAACCGAAAAAAATCGCCAAAAACGAAAATAGCGTCAAAACAAACAAACACGCTAAAACTAATAATGTGTTGTTTTAAAAGAACAAAGAAAGTCCCCAAGAACCAAAAAAAAAACGCCAAAAACGAACAAAAATCGCGTAAACGAAAAAAAACGCAAAATTTAAAGAAAGTGTCAATAATAAACAAAATCGCCAAGACTTGAAAAAATCGCCAAAAAGAAACAAGAGCAGACCAGTTGCGTGTCAGTCAGACTCACTTTACTGAATTTATTTTATATTTTTGCGCAAATTTTATTTAAGCAAACAAGGTCAGTTTATTTCATTATCACGATAATTTGAATTTTATAATTTTACATACAATGATTATTTTATCGATAAGTCATATGCAAAAAAAATCCCTGAAGAAGCTAAGCAAAAGCTAACGAAATATTGGAAAAAAAATTATGCCGAGTAAACACTATTGCATTTTGTGACATCGCAATAATGTAAACTGATGGCAACGTTTGTCATTTCGAATATTTTTCCTTATGTGGCATTGCTTTCCACATAAAAAAGCATACTGGGAACGGACGTTGTACACACAAAATTACACCACAAAATGACAATATAAAAAATGCCTGACCTGAACTCGGCATTCATTATTTACTGTGAAATAAAAACTTTTTTACTTAAAAAACTGACCTTGTGCTTAAATATGATTTGCGAATAAATATCATTTTTAAAAAAGGTCAAAGAAAAAATATTTGAGTGTAATAATTTTTTTATATGGAAAAATAAATTATATTAATTTTTTTGTTATTTTTCATAATTTTAGTGCTTGCTATAAAATATTTCAATGAATATGAATATGTAATTTAAGTAAAAAAAGGATCACTAAATCCTTTTTTTTATTCCCGCCTCTTAGCTGGAAGGGCCACACTGTCAACAGGCAGCTGTCATTTGACTGGTCCTCAATAAACACGCTCCTCTATTCACAGTATCTCTTTCTCTCTCTCTTATAGACTCTCTATTTTTGTCGATGTTATAATATACTGCTGTTATAATAGACTGCTGGTGCTTTACTCTATCTCTATAATGTCCTAGTAAGCATATCGACTAACTATAATCCCGACATACCCAATGTTTATACAAAAGAAAACTTTGACTTAATCCATAATTAACAATTTATTTATTTATTAATTAAGTAAATCATTTGCAATTCGGTGTCAAAAAGGAAAGTCCAGATAAGCTAATTTTGAGTTAATGGCACTTTATACACAAAACTATTCCAAGGCAAAATCTCCATAATTTTTTCTGATTTTTCAGGAAGTTTTATTGCAATAACTTGCTACTTGTGTTTTTTTTCTATTTATAATCTCACATTAAGCAACAGCTTAGTTTAGTTTATACTTTTCAAATTTAATGTATTATTTTATCTATTTATGCACAAAAAAAAAACTATAAAATATAACTTAAGCACTTTTTCCTTATTGACCCAGATTTATTTTATTCAAAAGCCCGTTTAGACTCTTTATTAACCTTTATAAATACCTTTTTATTCATAAAAATTATATTTAAAAAAATCATACTTTAAAGCTTCACAGTGAACGGATGAATAGGCAATATAAAAGAGAAGAAAAACAAATAATAAAACGAGGACAAAATATAGCTGAATAAAGCAAGTCAACTGAAGATAATAACATGTTTCTTTCTTCATCTATAAGCTGGTAAACAGGAATCTGTTTATTTGAAACTAAATTAAATTATGCAATAACAACTTTATATTTTATATGCATCAGGAATATGCGACTTACCATACCCAACATTTTAAGAGGATAGCTTATGCTACAAACAGTTAAAATTGTATTAGTCAAAGTTTCAATAAACAGGAAAAAAACGGACGCATTTAAGCCTCACGTGTAAGTGAGCTGAAGTGTGTTTTAATATGAACGATTCTCTTACTCTAAATAGCAATCAGCCCACAAACACATAACACTTCAATGGAAAATTTATAGCATCTGCCTAATTGTATGCACTAATTTATGGAAGAAAAAACCCTATTTATAGGAAGTTGTTACTTTTACAAGCTTCCAGCCTAAATGTATGCAGCATATTTTTAGAACTCTTTAACTTTCGTTGCTGGAGAAATTCAAATAAGTTTATAATTTGTAGGCAATAGACATACATACATATGTACATATATACATACATATATACTTCGACGTCAGAGGAACAATATGGAAATTCCTGAAACACAATCCAGTTTTAATTTTATTTGCAAATTGTGAAGAATGCGATATAATTATCATACAAATAATAATATTTGTGCATAAATTTTATGATTATGCAACTTATTTGATATTTACATATCGTTACGTTAATACAGAAAGGACCTAAATCATTATTTTTTAAAATCAAGTTTTTTTCGATAGAAAAACATCTAATGTATCATAAGATGCAAAAATCTCGATTAAAAAAGTTAAAACCTTTTTATATTGAGATAACGATATGTATTCTTATTATGAAAGAAAGAAAAGTGGAAAGTTGTAGTCTTTTGAAGGTAAAAATGTATGAAATTTTTTCTAAAAGAGCAGCGTGAAATTTCCCGGAATTGTCATATTAATGAAACTTTAAGAAAAATTCATTATATAGTTAAATAAAACAAACTTAAATAATAAGTCATACTAATAAAAAAAATTAAAAAAAGACAAAAACTGTTAAAAACTGCAATTAAAACTATATCGTAAAATAATCAAGCATATACATATTATAAAGTTAAATAAAATTCAAATACCAAGAAAAATCTCTTCATGGAACGACATGGAATGAAACAATGTGCTATATGATATAGAAAAATAATATGAGAAATGTTTATTTAGCAAAGATATTATAAAAACTAACAAGTAACTGGGATTATGTCAAAGTATAGTACTTCATGGAACTATATGGAATGAAACAATGTGCTATATGGCATACAAAAATAATGAAAGAAATGTTTATTTAGCATAGATATTATAAAAAATAATAAAAAAAAATTAGATTATTTCAAAAATGTAGTATGACAGGAACGAAATGGAATAATGTGAAACATTCAGCAATTAGTTGTTTATTTTTGGTGTTCTTACAAAAAAACAAGCTGAACATTACCTCTATTAAAAAAGTACTACATATTTAAATATAAAAATTGTTTTTACATCAACGGAACGAACTGAACATTATTGAAACATTGCAGAAATCACATTTTTAAAGTATAAAAAAATAAAAATAAAAAATTTGGTTATGGATTGTTCATGCAGCTATAGATTTTTGTCAAGCTTTCGGTATCCGACACACTTTTTAATTCTATAAAAATCAGTGAATTTCTAAAATCCATTTGACGAAGAATTTTGAAATTAAAACGATTTTTTTCGAAATTTTTCGTCAACGACATCTCTTGAACGAATCAGGGTTTCGATTGCTTGGCAGCAATCAGCGTGTTTCTTAATTTATATTATTTTTTTTGAGATAAAAACTGATTAGATTTTAATTTGATTTGATTAGATTTAGATTTCGGCTTATGGTTAAAAATTTAATTAAAAAAACAAAATTGTGAAAATTTTATTTTCGAAAATTTTATAAATCTGCCGAACGGAACTGATTCACTGTCTTACAACATTTAAGCTATGAGAAGTTTATGTACACATAAACTTACGGCCTGTCCCACGATGTCAACAGAAATCGTTCGATCGACAATTTGTATTGAAAACAACAACATATTTTCTAATGTTATTGTTGCTTGCAATACAAGTTGTCAATCGAACGAATTCTGGTGATATCGTGGGACAGGCCGTTAGACTTGCTGGACCTCAAAACGTTGAAATATGATGAAACCTCGATTTTAGAAAATTGGTGTAACATCAGTAGCTTCCTATAGGAGAAAGCTATTCATTGTTATATATGGAACGGTATGGCAAGTAGTGAAACATTCTTCAAATAATATTTTATTAAGACTTATAACTCAAAAATATCACGAAACGATTTCGAAATGAGTGAAACATTTGCAAAGTGATTCCTTTTATCAAATCAAATGCATGAAACAATATGGAATTATGTGAAACACATAACCAACGATTTTTTTTCATAAGGACTAGAAGTAAAACTATAATTTAAATACATGGAACTATACACAATTGAATAAAATATACAGCAAACAGTTTTTTTATAAATATGCACTAAAACAACCGCATGGAACGATATGGAATTATGCTTTTTTATAAAAAATATATAAATGAAATTATATTAAATTCTTTAAAACATTAATAAAACGATTTTCTCTTTAACAACTTTCTGAATGAAATACTTGGAACGATATGGAATTATGTGAAACAATCACCGAATCATATTTTTGTTAGAATTATTTAAAACGGAAAAATATTTTTAGTTGTAAAAGCAAATTTCTAGACAAATTAACGTACAGAAAACGAAGGGAAGTGCAGCTTATAAAATTTTTAGAAAGGGAACACTGTGTGTCCTAAAACAATCCTAAAATTAGATTAAATTAAAATGCCACAACTCAAAAAACTAGTATTGCAGAGAACCCCTTTAAAGTTTTCAATTTACACGAGAAAATATTCTTCTCTCAGGACGTGGTCGAAAAAGCTATTTTTGTATATGAAATCTTTACACAAGATAATATACAAAATGCCGAATTTTTCTGAATTTTTTGAGTTATGACACTATTGAAGTAAATGGGCGTTATGTATGTATATAAAATATATATTTTTTTATTTTGTTTGATCTATTTTTAGACTCTGCTTAATTAGAAAATGTAATAAATTACATTATTTTATTTATCTTTTATGCTTAATTTAAAATGTATGAATATTATGGTCTGACAGCGGCATACATTTCTGTACATTGGTTGTATATAATTTGACTACAAAAGAAAAATTAATAATTAATTGTATAAAAGCGAGCACAGACCCGAAAAATTAGGCGAATTGTCTACAATTATTAACCGATGTTTATTTAAATGTTAGTGTGATTAGTAAAATATTTTACTGATAGATTTAATTTTTTTTATATTGAAAAATATTTTTCGCATATTCATAGCCGAAACAAAGTAAAGATTTAAAAGCAGTATTATCACATAAGATACTGGTTTTTAAACCCTTAAAGTATACTTTGTTTTCACTATAAATGTGCGCCTTTGTTGATTTTAGTTTATTAATACTTATAATAATAATAAGATTAAAGAGTCTACTTTGGGGCATATTTATAAAAAATAGTCTAGTTTTGGGGATATTTAATAAATACTTTTGAAAATACCTGCTATAAATTAGAATAGCTTTTAGAGTCTCTAAATGTATTATAATAAAAAATTAATAAATTTTATTAGAAAAATATTTATATAACATACTCTTAGGAGCACAAAAAATTCTTCAATATTATATAATATTTTTGACTAGTTTCAGAGAGAAGCAAAATAAACCACAGAAAAGATATACACATCCACTTATATTCCAACAAACATGTAAACTAAACAGAAATAACTTTAATAAATAAAAGGGAAAAAATCAATTATTTAACGAACTCAAGTACAACAACATAAATTACTCTCAGTCAGTCCATAAAAACATGAAACATAAGGAGCCCCCACACTAGTTATAATAACCTCACATACACATTAGGAATGTGGTGGCAAAAATAAAATGGTTAATATAGGAGAGTTTAAGAAAAATTACTCGCACATAGTCGATTATTTATGCAAATAAGCCAAAATGAATATTTGTATGTCCGTTGGCACAAATACACATACAAAAGGTCATAATGGTTAACATTAATTTAAACATATTCCTTTTATTCATACTCTTTCCTTTACGCACATACTTAGAACCATAAAATTAAGCAAGTATGCCGTAAAAGATATGCCTTTTTTCCGCAAAATTTATTCTATGAATTTAATACAATTTTATGTTCATCAAGTACTAAGCAGACATATGTTGTTATATATTATATATAATTTACAAACATAAAAATATTTAACAACTTCCTATTTTTAGGTTTATTGTGTATTCCACTGAATCGCCAACCTTGGTTGAGTTAAATTATTAATTTAATGTAACAACTTATTCATTTATTTTATTAGGCCCAAACTAAGTGGAAACATGGTAATTGAAATATGTGTAACGAAATGGAACGGCATAAAATTTGTCTATCTGTGTGATTGACTTGAGATATTAAAGTAATATCAAATTCATAATATTTTTGTATTATTTTTCACAAGGAACGCAAAGGAGTTTTGTGAAACAATGAGCAAAAAATCAAATTCGAAAACTTTAATATTATATAACATTTAAACAATACAGTTTGAAATAGTTTTCTTTGCCAACATATAATATACTATAGAGATTGATGCATTGAAACGAAATGGAATCAAATGAAACACAACCAAATGCTACTTTTGAATATTATATGCACAACTAAGTATGTAATTCAATATAATAATAGTAATTTTTTCGGAATTTCCGAATATATTTACATGATTTGCATATGGAATATTATGGAACGAAGTGAAACAAAGACAAAATCATTGATTTAAAGGTATTTCAAGTACATTCCAAAAAGTTAGGTTAATTGTGCTCATTTTCTTGCAGATGAAACGAAATGGAAATTAGTGAAACAACGTTAAAATGGCGTAATCGAAGAATTGTAAGCTAAAAATACTCAAGAGAACTAGGAGTGCAACATATTAATAAAAAAAATAACTAAATAAAATACATATCAACGCTGTGAAACGAAATGGAAATATGTGAAACATGCAAAGCTAGCGAAAATTTTAGTTTTAAGATAAAGTATGTAATTATATAAAAAAAGTAGAGTAAACTTTTCGAAATTTCTGCAAACATTTACATTATTTGCATATGGTACAGAATGGAATTTAGTGAAACAAATACAATATCTTGAAACTTAAGGTGTTTTTAATAGATTTCCAAATATTTTCTTTTTTGTGCTAATTTTCTTGCAGATGAAACGAAATAGAATGTATTGAAACAATGTTAAAATCACACAATCGAATAATTTAAAGCTAAATATGTATAAAAAAAATTTGGATTGCAATAGACTTTTTTAAAAATAGTTAAATATATATTAGAAAAAGGCTGTGAAACGAAATGAAAACATGTGAAACATGAAAAGCTCAAGAAAATTTAAGTTTTAAAAATAAGTAAAAAAAATAGTAAATGTTTCGTAATTTCTGCAAATATTTACACTATTTGCATAAGAAACAACATGGAATTTAGTGAAACAAACACAAAATCATGGAATTAAAGATACTTAAAATAAATTTCAAAAACATTTTCATAGTTCATGTTCATGTTCATTTTCTTGCAGATGAAATGAAATGGAATATAGTGAAACAATGTTAAAATGACATAATCGAAGAATTGTAAGCTAACAATATACAAAAGAATTAGAACAAGATGTGCTAAGATGGTGGGAAACGAAATGGAAACATGTGATACATGATAAAATCAAGAAACGTTTCAAAACTTGAAACTTTTTCAAAAGCAAGTTTTAAGGCTTGTCAAATTTAAATTTAACATGAAACAATGTCAAAATTTTACAATCACATAGATCTCAACAAGTAATCGTAAATAAATTTGTTTCTACTATTTTTGCAGATGAAACGAAATGAAATTAAAAGATATTTAAAAATACATAAGAACTAAGATATATTTAAAAGTATGTGAAACGAAATGGTATAACCTGAAACACGTATATATTCGTATTAAATAAAATGTAAAAAGGATTTTTAAAATAAATAATTTCAAAAATTTGAAAAACGTAAGTAAGTTTTTTTTAAGAAGGAACAATTTGGAATTTTCTGTAATCTTTATAAAATTTAGCCCTTTGTTTAAATAATGTCTGACAATCATATGTGATATGAAACTAAAAAAAAATACTCATGAAAATTTAAATTTTCAGACCTATAAAAAGTAGAATGAAGAGGAAGTTTCGGCCTCCCAAGTATTTAAGATTTGTAATATTTATGAGAACTATAAGTTTGGCTCTTGGAACGAAATTAGATTTAGTGAAATGTGACTGAGCAAGCAACTCTGTTCAATTGACCTTAAACAAATAAAATTATTTACTACAAAAAGAGAAAAGAAGAGAAGCTCTTTTAAGTGCAACAAATAAGTCATTATTTAAATTAATTATTAAAATTAATGGTATTTAAAATTTTTAATATTTTTTAAACTAGAACTTTAGCGCTTGAAATATACATTTGATGAAGGTTAATATACGACATCACAAGTGGGTAGGCACGAAGAAACGATATGGTTTCATAAGAAACACAAACATGTTACGTAATTTGTAAAAAAAAGATATCTAAAACAACATACATACATATATGAAAAGCTCTCAGACTTAAATTTTAAATTTTTTTTAACAGGAACGATATGGAATTTGGTGAAATCTTTTTAAAAAAATTAGTGCTTTGTATAAGTAATATTTAATAATGTTTACGAAGTTTAATTTTTTGAATTCTAAGCATTTCAGAATTTTAATATATTCTAAAAATATTACTGTAGCTTTAGGAACGAAATGAGATTTCGGGAAATGTGACTGACAAGCAACTTTGTTAATGGTTTTTAATTTTTTTATACCACAAAGTCCACACGTTTTTTTTTTGCATGGAATGAAATTTAATTAAATGAACCACTTGTTCCATAATTTATTTTTTCAGGAGTTCTTACAAACTTTTTATGATTTAATTGTATTACAGGCATGTCGCCGCTAAAATTAATGGATTTTGTATTATTAATAACAATGGATTATGATGATGAATTATGGTAAGAATAATGAAAAATTCAATTATCTTTTTTTAAGCTCTGCCAATTTCTTTCGTATCTGTATGTAAATGGCTGCTTATGATCCTTTTTATTATTATTGGAAAAATGTTTCAAAGTTGTTAAAAACTTTTTAGAGAGAAAATTATAATATCCGACAACGCCATCATTTCTCGAACTAAAACTAATAAAAATTAATTTGAAGTGCACAAGTATTAATAAATAAAAACAAAGTTTTTGAAAATGTATAAAGAGATTTAAAGAAGGAACTAGGTACATGGATACATGTGGGTCTGTGTTTGTAGATAAGTTTTCGTACCCGTAAAGTATGCTACAAACAATACAAGATATATGTAAGTATTTTTAGCCTTAATTTTGTACAAACGTATCCAAAGCACTTGCTCAAATTTCTAAGAAATTTTACGTTTGTATGCATGCCAATGCGAATAAATGCCAACAAAAACAATAACATTTAATGCCAACAACAATAAAAAAATCTGTCATAACGATTCATAAAAACACACACTAAAGGAATGTTAATATATTATAACGGAATCGTAAAGAACAAGAACAAGTGTGTGTGTGTGTGAGAGAGACAGGTAGATAAAGAGAGTCAGCGTATGAGTAAATAATACATTCAAATATATAATGACATACACTTCTCCTTCACTCATTTACATACAAGAATTTTATCATAAATTTTATTGAAAAATTATTCTTTTTTTTTCTCTGCCTTTCTTGAATTCTTACATTTGCAAGATGACAAATATTTAATACTGGAATACAAAAAAAATAAAAAAATCCCTTTTGTAGCCATAAAAGAGTGTGGAGTTTGTGTAGTTGTTAGTCTCGGCACTTTTATGTTATTGTTAGCACGTGCATTTTATTATTTTAAAGAAAAGCATGTAAGAGGACTTTGTGGACTTAAAATAAAATACGATGAGAAAAAATGGAACAACAGCTTACTTGTGATGTAATCAATTTGTTACAACAGCTGATGGATAATAAAATCTTCAATTACATACGCATTTTGTTATACAAAATATATGTTACGTACATATATTTAAACACTGCGAGAGGGGTATATATTTGTATAAATAAATTGCACAAACTGCTGTAAGATGTTAATAATAAGGATGAAGTAAGAAAAATTGCTATCTTCATAAGATGAGCAAACAAAATAAAAAATCATTTCAAATAAAATTGCAAACAAGACCAAAAAGTTATATTGAAATTTTTGTAACATTAAAAAATCCTTACTGCAGTAAATTTAGTTTTAGATTAAATAATTAAAAAAACGGTAAACTTGAAGAATTTTTAAAATTGTTATATAAAAAATTCAAAATGATTATAAGAAAATTCTAAAAAGACTCAAGAAATAAAATTATGTAAAACTTAAAGAATTCTTAACAGTCTTATCAAAATATTCTTATCAAAAATTGTAAAAGGTTACATTACCTATTTATCACAATAATATAAAAAAAAACCATATGGAGCTTCTTGAAACATAGACAAATTCTCAATTGAAGTCCTAGAAATACTTTAGCAGATTTACATAGGAACAAAATGAGAAAAGAGAAACCTGAAATATAATAAAACTCTCTTCTGTTTGATAAAAATATATTTTCATTTTCATTTCCTCAACTGTATTTATACCAATCTTATCAAAAACAGAAAAAATACCAACAGCATAAATTTGTCCAGTTTTACCCTGTACTGCGAAACTTTCTTAATTTTTTCTTTCATATCATTCTTCTCCAGATAACAATAACAAATAAAAAAAAGAATGAAGTGAATCGGACCATGATGTGAAGAAAATGGAATTAGTTTTAATATAAGTAGATGGGAAAATTTATGTTAAAGCTTGATTTTACATATTGGAACGATATGGGCATGTATGAAACAACATGTACATATTTGGCTATTGAAAGAAAACGGGATTAATTTCCATATAAATAGATGGACAAATTTATGTTAAGGCTTGATTTTACATATTGGAACTATATGGGATTGTGTGAAACACCATATATTTGGCTTATTGACCGTGCCGTGACAAAGAAAATGGGATTAATTTTCATATAAACAGATGGGAAAAATTATGTTAAGACTTGAAATTACATATTGGAACGATATGGAAATGTATGAAACATTATATATTTGGTTTATTTTTCCAAAATAAGGCAATACAATTAAGCAAATCAAACTAAATTTAAGGAAACGAAATGAAAATAAGCCATTTTTAGCTTGGAATCTTAAATGGAACGCAATGGAATGATGTCACTCTAATAAAATCACGTGAGTCTTGCAGTAAGAACTTTCATTTTAATATGAAGAAAACGAGTTATTTTAAGCCATATCACCGGATATTTAGTTGATTGTAAAGAGAAGAGGATATGACATTAATAATGGAAAACAATTTCAGCCAAATATACGCTACGGCAACACTTGCATAACCAAATTGTTTTCATGAAATTTTCCATTATTAAGTCATGCAGTTGCATGACATATATTTCCTCAATTACTTCACGAATTCCATCTTATATTGTGGTCCATTGTCATATACCTCGGCTGTCACATATGTTAGGATTCTGTTCATGCCAACTAGCGATGTATCGCTAATTTTGTTTAGTTTTGCGAACTCTAAACGAGTAATTTTCATTATTTTTGTAATGAATTTTAATCATTTCCATGCATTGTTAAAGCTTACATGGTTCCTTTTTTATTAAAAGAGTAGTTTCTAATTGTCAGCTGTCAAGTAGTTACAGTAGAGCTATGTCCACTGTTAAAATGGCGTACTACTGAAAATGAAACATCTGAAAATGGAACACCTTATATGTAAGTCAATTTTATTTAAAAATTTTCCTCCTTTTTTAAGGTAAATGTTATTTTTACTTGTTAAGGACCTTTGTAGAAATTATTTACGACGGAATGAAATGGAAAATGAAATATTATATTACATTACAGCAGCAGTTGTTGGAATATTTCCAAGGTCTTAAGGCAAAAATTTATACTTGAAGCAAAATGAGATAAATGGGAATTAAATGGAATATGAAACATTTGACATATAATATTACAACAACAATAGCCAAATGCATGAATTTCTGTCGCATTTCTAATACTTGAAATATAATGAAATCAATTGGAATGAAATGGAATATGGAACATTATATTACATTACAACAGCAGTAGCCAAATGCATGAATTTCTGTCGCATTTCTAATACTTGAAATATAATGAAATCAATTGGAATGAAATGGAATATGGAACATTATATTACATTACAACAGCAGTAGCCAAATGCATGAATTTCTCTCGCATTTCTAATACTTGAAATATAATGAAATCAATTGGAATGAAATGGAATATGTAAGACTATATTACATTAAAACATAAATCAGCCAATGCATAAATTTCTCTCGCATTTCTAATATTTGAAACAAAATAAAATAAGTTGGAGTGAAAGAGCAATATGTATGTACAATCGTCAGTTTCTTTTTGATTTCATTTAAAAAAAATTAAAAAGCTTAATGAAATATCTGTTTTTCAAAAGTTTTTATTTAATTCCTTTTTTTATTTTCTTATTAATGGTATGAGAAAAGTTTTGAACCGGCAACACTGTTTTCTGTAACAGCCAATAAACTCTCAGATCAATATTGAAAAAGCTTAACCTTTAAGAAATTTATTATTCGACATATTGTCAAGTTTATTTTAATTTGAAATTTATTTGCTGGTGGTTCAGCGATGTCTATATGCATTTCATTGTTGCTGTAACAAATCGTCAGTAGACTTCAACCACACACCTTGAACAGTCACAAACCTCTTATCTTATGTACAGACTTTCAAAAACTATTTGAGAATTCACAAATAATAATATTTTTGAAAATCACAAAAGAAAAATAAGCATAGTAGGCTTAGAAACTTATACAAAACCCAGCAAATAATTTATATTCGATATGAATGAAATGCATATAGACATCGCTGAACCACCAGCAAATAAATTTCAAATGAAAAAGCTTAACACAATCTGTCTTGCCTGGCAATATAAACGCTTAAAAGTATGCAACATATTTTTATAAATGCTTGTATCAGGATTATGCAATATATTTTTTATATGTACTTATGTGTAAATAGATTTTATACATATAAAAAAAATAACTTATAATTTTGCTTAGTAGCAAAAGACCCTAAGAGTATGCAACATGTTTTCATATATATTTTGTATAGAGAATATGCAACACATTTAATTACATTTGTTACATTCAGAATTGTCTTTCTAATTTTGTGCGATATCATTAAAACCTAAAAGTATGCAATATAATTTGAAATTTATTTAACCCCGTTTTTATATCAAGATTTTTTTGTCTCACAATTGCTAGAACGTTTTAATGAATAATTATTTAACCTGTGTATGTTTAAAATTTGCTCTGTTTGGAAAAATTAACAGACATGAGCGTTCTTCCTACAAATCTAACAAAAAATAAACTTTTTTTTTAATATATATTTAATGTATAATAATATCGTAACAATTGAAGGACATTTGAAATTGAGTTTCGTTAACAATTGATATACATATAAATATTTTAATACTCGTAATACGTATAATTTTCTTTTGTATTTAAATTAAAATTTTCTATAGTTTTACTTTTGGTAGTGACTAATGATATTTCCGCTTGTGTAAGTTTTAATATGACTTACGTTTTTTCATTTGATATCGTTTTCATTTCCAGCACTTTATAAGTTACTATTTCCTTTGACTTAAAAGCATTTCGTTTGTATATTCTACTATTTTATATAGTAGAGTAAAATTTTTTTATTTGTATTGTGCAACTAAGAAAATACTATGTATTATATTAAAAAAGGATTTTTTTTTTCGTATATACACATTGTTGTTTTCGTTTAGTTCACTTTCTGCTCATTTATATTCTTTATGATTTCGTAAAATTTCTTTTTTTTCGTCTTCTTTAAATTGCAGACAAAGAATTGGAAATAGTTCTTTTTTACGGTAAGTCTTTATTTGACAATAATATTGAAGCTATAATTTTTTATCAGGGTTTTTATATATTTTCCTTTTTGATTCTGGCGTTCAAATCAAAACTAATAAAAAAATAATAATAAATGAACTCCTCACAAACAACAACTGAACTGTGATGTTACACAGTCGACTTTTCTATAAGAAAAGTGTGATGTGACACAGTGGACTTTTCTATAAGAAAAGTGTGATGTGACACAGTGGACTTTTCTATAAGAAAAGTGTGATGTGACACAGTGGACTTTTCTATAAGAAAAGTGTGATGTGACACAGTGGACTTTTCTATAAGAAAAGTGTGATGTGACACAGTGGACTTTTCTATAAGAAAAGTGTGATGTGACACAGTGGACTTTTCTATAAGAAAAGTGTGATGTGACACAGTGGACTTTTCTATAAGAAAAGTGTGATGTGACACAGTGGACTTTTCTGTAAGAAAAGCGTGATGTGACACAGTGGACTTTTCTATAAGAAAAGTGTGATGTGACACAGTGGACTTTTCTATAAGAAAAGTGTGGTGTGACACAGTGGACTTTTCTATAAGAAAAGTGTGGTGTGACACAGTGGACTTTTCTATAAGAAAAGTGTGATGTGACACAGTGGACTTTTCTATAAGAAAAGTGTGATGTGACACAGTGGACTTTTCTATCAAAAAAGTGTGATGTGACACAGTGGACTTTTCTATCAAAAAAGTGTGATGTGACACAGTGGACTTTTCTATCAAAAAAGTGTGATGTGACACAGTTGACTTTTCTATAAGAAAAGTGTGATGTGACACAGTGGACTTTTCTATAAGAAAAGTGTGATGTGACACAGTGGACTTTTCTGTAAGAAAAGTGTGATGTGACACAGTGGACTTTTCTATAAGAAAAGTGTGATGTGACACAGTGGACTTTTCTATAAGGAAAGTGTGATGTGACACAGTCGACTTTTCTATAAGAAAAGTGTGATGTGATACAGTCGACTTTTCTATAAGAAAAGTGTGATATGATACAGTCGACTTTTCTATAAGAAAAGTTTTATGTACCACACTCGTCTTTTCTATAAGAAAAGTGTGCTGCCGTAGACTTTCTTATAAGAAAAGTGTAATATGACACAGTCGACTTTTCTACAAGAAAAGTGTAATCTGACACAGTGGACTTTTCTATAAGAAAAATGTGACGTGACACAGTAAAATTTTCTATAACAAAAGTGTGATGTGACACAGTTGACTTTTCAATAAGAAATGTGTGATGTGACACAGTTGACTTTTCTTTAACAAAAGTGTGATGTGACACAGTTGACTTTTCTATAAGAAAATTTTTATCGAACACTTTAAGCAAACTTGAGAACTGCACTCTTACTAGGTCCCATAGCCGCCCAATGGAATATAACTGATTTCAAGTCTTAATTTGTAAAACTTTCTTGGCTTTATTTTTAATTTAAAATTTCACTTTTGTTAGGTATTTTTATCAAAAAAAACTTCGCAAGAAATAACTTTTAAATTCCCTTTAAACCATAGCTTTTACTTTGTTGTTTCTTTTTTATAAGGAATTTATTCACTAAATTTCAATTTACTCCCATTCCACACATTTCCCATTTCATTATTTTATTTAGCCATACAACATTTCAATTCAAGTTGGCCGATTCCTTTTTATTTGTATTTTTTTTGGGTAACTTTGTGGTACCAATTGTTCTTAAGCAAATAAATAAATCACTACATTTGGCAGAATTTCAAATATGATTTGTTCTTAAGGAGAAAAAGTTTTTTACTTGACCTTTTTTTGCTGGCTGAATTTGATTTGTGTACGATTTGATATGCAAACAAGCAAACAACAACAGCAACACTACAAACGGAAGTTTTTCATTTATTTTAATATTTTTAACATGCTAAAAAGTATGCTACAGTTTTTGGAAGCTTTTGTTATTTATTGGAACACATTATAAGAGCATATATATACACACACGCCAAAAAGTATGCTAAAAGTTTTTGTTTATTAACATTTTAAAATCAAGAACTCATTGCGCATAATTTGGTTTTGCTTTTTGGCGCTGGGACTAGAGTTTTGTGAGTATTGAGCACAATGGCCAAATAGTTTGGAAATTTATGCAAACTATTTATTTAGTTCAATGAGATATGAAATCGCCAAATATGTTGGAAAAAATGTAGTGCAGGTTTTTTTAGTGGTTTATAAATGCCAAGTACTTTGTAGTTCTTTCGACTTGTTTTTCCTTGTTCGTTTTAATATGGTTTTTTTTCGCAAATTAATTCCAGATTCCCTTCCCACCAAATGACGTCATTAACTGCACTTACAAAGCTAAATTTCGACATGTTCAAGGCCCAGTGAATTGACGGGTAAACAAAGCAAAAAAAAAAAAACGTGCCACGAAATCTATGCCAAAAAATAAATACATTTATGTATGTATGTATATGTTTATGTAAGCACACACGCCAGCAAACACAGCAGAGTACTTCCACTCCCAAACAAAAAAAGGAAAGACTGCTCTTAAATAAGTCTAAGCATTGTGTTGTTTCGCAACGCCCTTCCTTCTCAATCTTCAATTTATTTAAGTAAAAAAAAGTGTGCTTTAACACACTACCAATTTAACTTCTCTTTCTTTTCCAACACAAATTACCATGACATTAAGGAAAAGAAGAAGAATAAAAAATATTACATGTAAATGCAAAATATATTCCAGACCAACTTCAGAGAGTGGGAGATATCTTATTTTCTTAATAGAAGTTACTCTGCGTCGAGATCTAATTGGCTCACACACATCAAATTTTCTTGTTCAGGTTTTGATGTTGGAAACACTGTTTCCAGATTTCCCGATTTCCATTTAATACACAGAAAGTAAGAACAAATAGAATTTGCTTTTGAGTTCCCGGAAATTCCCAAAATAATTTTGATAATCCCAAAAATGGAATTTTTTCATCATTTTTGCTGTATTCTTGCTATCTTTCGCCGGGCGCAGATAATAGTTTTGGAAATATTTAAAAACATATCTTGTCTTAAGGTGGCACAATAAATTTTTTGGTTACGGCTTCGGAATTTGACAAAAAATACCTTAAATTTGATAATTATAACAAAACTAGATCTAGTTCGAAAAGATCTAGATGCTTAATCAACAAAAAATAAATTTTTTAAATTTGTATTCACTTTGAGTCGCGTTATATAAAAATACAATATCAAATTAATAAAATATTCCCTTAAGGGAAGACATATTTAAAAAAAATCCCTTTTTAAGAAAATTACTTTTTATGAAAAAAACAAGAAACTTTTAAATTTAAGAAATGGCATAATAAAAATCAGTATCTTTTGCAAAACACAATCAGCGTGACCGTTTGACCGACTAAAGTGGCAAATCAATAATACATTAAAAATAAGAAGTTTAGTGTAGTTATCCCGTTTTTTTTAATGTTGCCCCCTTATTTTTTGATAAAACCCATATTTGGTGCCACTTTTTGAAAAATGTCATCGGTCACCTTGAACACAATTGCTCAATTCACCACCTCTTGTAGGAGTCGTACTTCATACAAACATTGATAGTAATTTCTATGTAAACATTTGTCTATAAACAAGGATTTTATTGAAATTACCAACAACTCGTGTACAAACTACGACTCCCACAATAGGTTGTGAATTGAGCAAATAAACATACAAATCGTTATCTAATTATAGAAAGGCCCTAATTCATTATTTTTTTAAACAATTTTTTTTTTTGTAAATCTCGATAGCAGAACATCTAATGTATCGAAAAATGCACAAATCTCGATTTTCAAAAAATAGTGAGTTAGGCCCTTTCTATATTAAGGTAATGAAATGCTGTTTGGAAAAATAAAACTACTTTCACAAAAATAGTTTTGAAAAAAAGTACTTTTTATTATGAAGTACCTTTTATTAACAAATATATTTTTTTTTAATTGCCTATCGCTTATCAAAATCTATCTTTTGGAAAAAACCTTTAATAAAAGTACATACTTTACATAAAAAAGGACCTTACATAAAAAGTACTTTACATAAAAAGTACCTTACATAAAAAAGTACCTTTTATAAAGAAGCACCTTTTATAAAAAAAGTACCTTTTATAAAAATTTACTTTTTTATAAAAAAAAAGTACCTTTTAGAAAAATTTACCTTTTAGAAAAAAGTACCTTTTATAAAACAGTACCTTTTATAAAAAAGTACCTATTATAAAAAAGTACTTTTTATAAAAAACTACCTTTTATAAAAAACTACCTTTTATAAAAAACTACCTTTTATAAAAAAGTACCTTTTATAAAAAAGTACCTTTTATAAAAAAGTACCTTTTATAAAAAAGTACCTTTTATAAAAAAGTACCTTTTATAAAAAAGTACCTTTTATAAAAAAGTACCTTTTATAAAAAAGTGTCTTTTAAAAAAAAGTTCATTTCAGAAAAAAATACCTTTTATAAAAAAGTACTTTTTATAAAAAGCTACCTTTTATAAAAAACGCACCTGTTATAAAAACATACCTTTTATAAAAAAGTACCTAGTACCTTAAAAAGTACCTTTTATACAAACGTACCTTTTATAAAAAAATACCCTTTATACAAATTTACCTTTTATAAAAAAGTACCTTTTATAAAAAAGTACCTTTTATAAAAAAGTACCATTTATAAAAAAGTACCTTTTATAAAAAAGTGTCTTTTAAAAAAAAGTTCATTTCAGAAAAAAATACCTTTTATAAAAAAGTACTTTTTATAAAAAGCTACCTTTTATAAAAAACGCACCTTTTATAAAAACCTACCTTTTATAAAAAAGTACCTAGTACCTTAAAAAGTGCCTTTTATACAAACGTACCTTTTATAAAAAAATACCCTTTATACAAATTTACCTTTTATAAGAAAGTACCTTTTATAAACAAGTATCTTTTATAAAAATTTACCTTTTAGAAAAAAGTACCTTTTATAAAAATTAACCTTTTAGAAAAAAGTACCTTTTATAAAACAGTACCTTTTATAAAAAAGTAGCTTTTATAAAAAAGTACCATTTATAAAAAAGTACCTTTTATAAAACAGTACCTTTTATAAAAAAGTACCTTTAATAAAAAAGTACCCTTCATGAAAAAGTACTTTTAATAAAAACGTAAATTTTATAAAAAAGTACATTTTATAAAAAATACTTTGTATAAAAAGGTACCTTTGGAAAAAATTAAAAAAATACCTGTTATAAAAAAGTACCTTTTAGAACATAAAATAAATGCCTTTTAGAAAAAAACATTTCTGGAGAAAAGCTACCTTTCAAAAAACTACCTTTTACAAAACAAATATGACTTTTAAAAGACAATTTCATTAAAAAGTACGATTTAAAAACGTATAACTTATTTGGTAATTTTTGAAAAAAAAGTACGTTTTTGAAAAAAAAAACATTTCTTTTGAGAAGTACCTTTAAGAAAAACTACATTTAAAAAACACGTAAATACTACCTTTTAAAAAAAATTCTTTTTTTTAATTCCATTTAGAAAATAGTACTCTTCAGAAAAAAAATCCTTTGAGGAAACGTATCGTTTAGAAACGATATATTTTAGGAAAAAGTACCCTTTAGAGGAAAATAGCATTTAGAAATAAAATACCCGTAGAAAAAGTACCTTATAAAAAGTACCTTTTACAAAGCAAATGTGACTTTTAATAAAATACGATTTAAAAAAATTACATTTGAAAAACGTACTCGTATTAACTACATGTTAATTTTTGGAAAAAAAGTAACTTTGAAAACAGTATCCTTTAGGAAAATATCTTTTTGAAAACATACCCTTTAGGAAAAAATACTTTTTTGAAAAATTACCTTTTACTTTTAAGATAAGTTACTTTTACAAAAAGTACCTTTTGCAAAAATTCTCCTCTTAAAGAAGTACCTTTTACAAAAATGTTCCCTCTAAAAAAAATATCATTTAGAAAAGCTATGAATTTAACGTTACTTCAAATACAACAATTTCACCACACCTGCACAACATTCTTTAAATTTAAATTTTATAAATAAATAACTCACCATTATCAAATTTTTCATAAGAATCACGTTCATCCTCATTCACTTCATTTATGCTTTCATTCTCCAAATCGAAGTTTCTCTCATCCGAATCGAGTACGTATTCGGTTTCCTCTTCGTTCGATGTTTGCGATGATAAAATTTGATATGAGGGCGGTGTCAATACGGTGCCCTCTTTATCAACATGGACATTGTCGGCACCAGCAGCATAGGCAATAAGCGGTTTATCCTGCTGGTGATTATTGTTGTTGTTATTGTGGTGATGGTGTTGTTGCTGCTGCTGCGTAGCCGATTTAGGTTTGGCGGCCTCAGCGAGGGCATGTGGATGATGGCATGGAAGTATTAGGAGTATTGTTGTAAAGAGAAAGGCATAAAGGAGGAATGTTGATGAGTTTACAGTTGTAAACCATAATGATGACAATGATGATGATGAAGTTGTTATCAGTTTGTTAGATATTTTCTGAGTTTTACGTTTGTTGGGAGGATTGTTGTTATTGATGTCATATTGAAGTTTGCTTATTAAAGATGATACTAGATTTTTTGGTTGTGGTTGTTGTATTTGTTGTTGTTTTGGTTTATTTACAAAATTGTTTATTTGTTTAATAAACGATAACATTTGTGTTAACAATAACGTTGTTGTTACGTTAGCAACATTGTTTATATACTTTGCTGCTGGCACATTATAAAAAGCCTTATACTTCTCTTTATATGACTGATGACACTGCCATGTTTTTGTTTGCTCTTGTTTAGCTGCTGGCAACCTTAGACGTCCTCTTCTGCGTCTGCTGTTAAAATCTAAAGTGTCTTTCTGAATTGGGATTTTTTGGTGTAATGTTTCATGTTGCTGTTTCTGGGCTGTTTCGGGCAACATGTTGCTTATATTATTCATGGCTGTTTGTGTTGAAAGAGAATTTTTGCGTTGTTGTGTAAAAATTTGTGCCTTTAGTTTTTGTAATTTGTTTAGAACTAAGCAGGGCCTTTGGGAAATGCCCCTAGCTAAGCCTGGATTAATTTGTTGTGCATATTGACCTTTCAGCTTTAAGGCCCATATTGCTAATGATGCGACAACATTTGTCTCTTGTTCGTTATATTGGCTGTAGTTGTGGGAGCTATACTGGGCAACATTTTTGTTAGTTTGAGTGTATTGCTGTAGAGATGCAGCTCCTTTAAAGGGAGGACTGATTGTTATCCCTTGTTTAGAGCATAGGTGAGTTTCGGAATAATTTTCATGTTTCTGGTTTGAATGTGTTAATTTTTTGGCTGTCGTTGCTGAAGAGGTTGTCGAGGCTGTTAAGGTTGCAGTAGTGGCCGTTGAATTTAACAAATGTTGCTGTAAGCATGATGCGTGTTGCTGCAACATTGGACCCTTTAATTAATCGTGTTGACTGTCGTCTGTTTTACGGTCTCCCTTAAATAGTTAGATTTATTAGTGGGGTTTTCTTTTAAGTCGAATTGTGCAATTTTTTTTAATAGTTAAAGGGATTTTAGTTGAATGTTTTTGCTTTTTCTTTTTTATTTTTATTTAAAACCATTAATTAATCGTTGTTGCTGTAGGTTATTTATTTTTTATAAGTTTAATTGGAGTTTAGTTTTGTTGTTTTAGTAATTATTTTTTTTAATTTTATACTAAATTTTTGTTATAATTGTTATAGTTTTTGCTAAGTAGTCGTAAAGGTGCGTATATTAATAGTAGTTTCATAGAGTTGTTTTAAATATTTTATTTAATTTTGTAATTATTATAGAAGACTTACGTTAAAATTTCGTTTTAAAATTATTTTTTTTAATTTGAATAAACACTTTTACATATTCTTAATTAACATTTTGAATTTTTTGTTGGCTCTAATTATTTTGTTCTTAATTTTGCTAATTATAATTTTATCACATTTTTTGGTATATATAGCATACTTTTTGGCTTAATCTTAAATCAATTAATTTACAACTTTTATCATTTCCAAGCTTTTTTATGAAGTATTTAAACGTAATTAATTGTTTATATTTTACGCACTTTATTAAAAACTTAAATCAAAACATGATTTAACAAACAAAAACGAAACGTATTGCAATAATTTATCACTTTTCCCCTACATATTTATTTTGATTAAATTCTTCAAACTTTTCTAGTCGAATTATTACTTTTCTTATTTGCCCGTTTTATGGGCGTTTATTTAAATATTTAGAAAAAAAAACTTTTTCACCAAAGCCTATTTTTAGGCTGTTTTTGTGACTTTTTGCTGTTCTTACACTAGTTTTTTTTAATTTTATTTGGTTTTTGCTAAAAAAAATATACGAATTTTTTAACGCGCTCAATAGTTGTTTTTAACTCGCGTACCTTTACCGTTATGATAACTCGTTTATTTTGCTAGTTTTCGTAAAGCTATTTTTATATTTTCATAGCATAACGTCTAGGCGCACGCTTTAATTTTTAAGGGGTTGAGTAAATATTTTATATGTATTTGTTTTTATTTCCTAATTTTTTTTTTTTGATAACACCAAAAGCTTTTTTCGTTGTTAAATGTCATGTGTTTTTTGCTGTTTTTGTTCTTCTTCATTGAGTGCTCACTCAGAGAGTAGTGCTCTTAATTGAGTGGGTTTGCGCCAAGCAAAACTCATTGTGTAGAGTTTTGTGCTGTAATGAAAAAGAGAAAGAGAAAAAAGAATTGTCTTATTTGTTATTTAATTTCAATTTAGTAATTAGCTTTAAATCACAAAAAAACGTGTTTCTCTTATAAAAGTTTTCTTTATATTTTTTCATATTTTATTATTATATTTATTATCTAGTTTAAGTGCATTTAAGAATCTCATATCTCTCTCTCTCTCATATAAATAAAATCTTTTAACAAATTTTATGAGTTTTAACTCATTTTTCTGCGGACTGAAAAAAGCTTTTAAATTAACACACAACAGGAAGAGAGGCATATTTAGCTTAACATGTGTTTAACTTTTTTTACTGATATCCTATTTTGTTGTTATTTGTTTAAAAGAAAAACACTCATAAAACCAGCTGATTACAGCCATACAAAAATAAAATCCTAAAAGTATGCTTTAAGATATCTGACATGCTCTTTATAATTGCTCTCCTTAAAAATTCTCTTTCTCTCTGGCTTTTGTAAGACGTATGTGTGACTGTGCGGGTGTATGTGTGTGTGAGTGTGTTTATAATTGTTTGTTGTGACTATTTTTTAAGTTTTTTTCTTCAACCAGCGTTGCCGGTTGTGAAAATTTACTTTATGTGTATTAATCATTTTTCGTGAAACGTAACTTTATCACTAACTATTAAAAATGGTGCCACTACCAAAAAAAAGTGATCTGCCCCCGTATTCTGTTAGGGCCGATCCAGACTTGCAATTTTTGTTGCAGCAATTCGTGAATATGTGTGAGAGTGTTGAAATAGAAATGTATACCTTTTGTACTCCTCTCTTGCTATTTTGCACAAAAAAAATAAATAGTTGCTGGGAAAAAAATTGCAAGTCTGGACTGGCACTAAGTCGCTAAAGTTAAATCTCTATCCCTAAAAATTTATTAAGTCGATTTTTCGATTTTCCGCTAATGCAATTTTCAAACGTGTATTGCTACATCAGACAATGACTTAAAATTGTAATTCACTGAAATTTTCGTGTTTGATGTCATCGCCAAAAATTTTTTAAAATTCCATTTGTTCAGTATTTTAGCTATAGAATTTAACTCTAGCATTAGCGACTTACAGATTACGGGAGCAGGTCTACCTTCACTAAAATCCTGTGCATTTTTGCATACTCCTTATAGTCTTGCAGAGGCATAATGTAGGGTCTGCAAGCGTGGCAAAGTCACACGCTATAGTCGACTGGCTTCATGCATTTTTGTGTAACAACTATAAGGAGTGAGCCTAGAGCAGTCTTGTAGTATTATATTAACTTAATTAAGAATACAATGGAATTTCATCAAAAGTGCCTACAGTTAACCGCCCACCACCCATGCAATTCAAATCGATATTTTTGCATAAATTGTTCCTATTCAAGCAGAAGTCTTAGTCTTCAAAAGAAGTACATACTCGTACACTTTCTATAATTAAAAAAAGACGCATGCCAAGTATCATCAAAATCGACCATGCCCACAAAATACCAAATATAGATAAGAATTTTGTTTCTAATTCATTCATTCATTGAAGGAACAGCTGGTGGAAAGTGGGGCAACATATTTTTTTTTCACTAGAAAATCCAAAAAAACTTAATATTTAGAGGCTCATAGATTTGGGCATATCTTCTAAACAGTTTGTGATATCCCCACATTTTTTTAATTTTGTGGAAAATTTGTACCTACATATCGTTACCTTAATATAGAAATATATATTGAAATCGAGGACTTTGTATATTTCGATAGGAGAACATCTAATGTAACGAAAAATGCAAAAATCTCAATTTCCAAAAAATTATTTAGTTTAGGCCTTTCCATATTAAGGTAACGATATAATTACCATTGAATTGCGCAAAAAATTAACTCATTTCATATTTAAACATTTAATTTAAAAACTGCATCATTAGACTTTGAAAAATGAGTAGTCGAAAAATGGGGCTTCGGGGACTAAAATCATCCTCTTCTCTCTTCTACTCAACTGATTATTACTAAACTTGGACCACATATTAAGCGCGTATAATAGCACGGAATAGTGTTTTTAAAAAAGTGGGCGTAACCTTGAATTATATTTATATTATATTTTATATATATACTGCCACGAAAGCCATTCGTACGGAGCTTTGCAAGTATTTAAGTTTCATAGGACATTTCTGCTCAAATAAAATAAAATTTATGAATAAGAAAGTGTTTAGAAACATGTATAGGGGTAGATGTTTAATTATAATTTCATTTATTTAAAGTGAACTGATTTCAAAGAAATTTCATGTACACAGTGATTACTTGTAATGACAAAAACGCACGTTTAGCAAAATGAGCGGGATCACGCCATTTATAATTTGACATTATATTTCATATTGTCCTATTCAACTAGTTCCATCAAAACTTTGCCTAAAGCACATTAAGCTCTTGCTATATAACATACATATTTTGGATAAGAAAAAAGTGTAATAGTGTTAACTAAAAAATTCGCAAAATTAAAGCAATTATAAAACTGGAGGAAAAATGTTAACTGTTAGGGCAAGTCAAAAACGTACAGAATTGAACTCGCATACGTAGCTTAAGCGCATCTGAGAATATTGCTGTTGTAACGCAACAATCTCTTAAAGAGGCAATCACAATTGGCCGCCGAGATCTTGTGATTTAAAACCTTTAGACTTTTTTCTTTGGGGCGAAAGATAAGGCCTATGTCAATGACTCACATTCGGTTCAAGACTACAAAGAAAGAGTTCGTTAAATTATCATAAATTGGTGTTGGAAACTTTCATTAAAGGAATTTCGTCCTGTAAGTGTTGCCGTGGCGTTTCTTTAGCTGATATTGTTTTCTATTATTACTTCCATGGATGCGAATCAAGAAATATATATTTTCTTCTAAAGCAGGTTTTATTCCTATTTTTATGGCAACGCTGTTACTAACACTAATACCCATTTTCATTTATGTTGTGTGTGCAGTAATTTTGCTGCCATCTCCTAGTTTGTGCCACTTTTACTTTTTTCCATAATTTATTTTCCTCTTGTTATTACATTTTGGTCTGTAATAAGTTTTTTTTAATTTTTTTATACATACATACATACATACATACATACATATATGTGCATGTATATGTATATATAAATTATATCTTTGGGTCTGTTTGTTGTTATTTTTTTTCAGCACAGAAAAAAATCTCAAGTTTTATTACGTCTGTATGAGTGCATAGGCGAAGGCGAGAATATGTTTGTTTTTTTTTCATATATTTCTCTTATTACGTTTTGGTTTTTATATTCGTTTTTATCTGTATATTTTTTTTACTAATGTTTGTTGCTTTTCTTCTGCATATACATCATTACAAAAATAAAATGCCGCGGCTATTTAATGTTTTTCTGTTAAGGATTCAGGGGTTCCGTTTATTTTTATTTTTTTATTCTTGCTGCTGTCTGTTGTACTTAACGAGTTTATACTCTGCTATTCTAGTTTAGACCTACGTAGTTTATATTTTCTTTATTTGTTTTTTTGTATTAAAGGTTTTTTTTTTTTTGCTGTGCTTGTAGTAGTTGTAGTTTTGCACTAATTTTTCATATAGCTGGTTTTTCTTTTTTTGTATTTGTATGACGGTCAGTGGGTTAAAGGAAAAAGGTATGGACAAAAATCAGACTAGAAAGCCGAACCTTAAAAAAAACTGTATGCCTTGATGTATGTAATTAATGAAATGAATGTATTGTATTTCTTTTATTAAGCGTATTTATTAAAAGAGGAACAAATCAAATATTTAATTAAGGAAATCAAATATTTTATGGTACGCAAAAACAAATAAGTGGTTCTTTTTTGTATATTGCTTATCAGGAGGTAAGGGAAGGAAAGATTTGCCAACTTGAAAGCTTTCTTTATCTGTTTTACTCTACCGACTTAAAAACAGGAGGAGTTTATAAATTCGTCTGTATTTTTAATCTTTGTGGCATTGTCGTTGCATAATTTAATAAATATTAAACCGATTTAAAAAATTGTTTTTTTTTTGTCTGAGAGAGTACAGTTTTAAATTTTTCCCATTTTAAAAAAAGTGGGCGGGAACATGCCCGCTAACTTTTTATTTCATTTTATGATATTTTCTGATCCGAGTGCTGCGAAACCTGCCAAACAACTTGAGTTCTTCTTCAATTTCGAAGTTGAAAAAATGGGCGGAGCCACCCCCTTAAATTTAATTTTTATATTTCACGTGGTTTTATTTGACTGATTGTTACGAAACTTGGCACGCATACTGAGCCTTAAAACTACATTTTTGCATTCCAAAAAGTGGGCGGCACACGCCCTTTAAATTTTAATATTATCTTCCCCGATTTTTACGAAACTTGCCATAACATCTTGAAATTTTTAAAGAAAACAATCATGCATTTAAAAAAGTGGGCGGGGCTACGCCCATTAAAATGTCATATTATACTTCACGTTCTCCTACGAAACTTAGCACACTACTTGAGCCTTGAAAAAGTTTTAATCTTGTGTTGAGAAAAGTGGCCGGGTCCACGCCCATGATAAGTTAGTATTAAATTATGTGTACTTTTACATATCCGATTCCCACGGAACTTCTCAAAGAAATTCGTCTTTTAGAATAACATAATTTTGTGCTTACAGAAGTGGGCGGGCCATACCCATTAAAAACTAATATTATATTTTAAGTGCTTCTACCTGACTGATTTTTACGAATTTTGGCATATGCCTTGAGCCGTGAAAGTGACTCGATATTGAATTTATTAAAGTGGGCAGACACAAATGTGTTCCAAATCGGGCGTCTCCACGCCCCTAAAAATATAAAATTGTTGCTAAACAGTTTAAAATTTTTTTTTTTAAATTAAACCAACTTCAGAAATAAGCACAAAAAAGATTCAGTTAAATAAAACATTTTTATATGCGTTACCCATAATGATATTTAAAGTCTATCTCTGGAATTTAGCAAGCAATCTCCTGTGACTCTCCCTCCACAGTTTTTCCCACCATAACACACAACCGTTAGAAATAAACGTGTTAACAACCGATGAGTAATTCCAGTTTCGCGCTAAATTTGTCATTGGGACCACTGTGCATTCGTTCAAATTGAGTTCCTGCATGCGTAGCAGCCATTGAGCCCTAATTTAAGGGTAAAATAAAATGTAATTTGTTCTCAAAAGGTACAAAATATTTGCATGAAATTTTCACACAACATAAAGAATAACTAAATAACGAATATTGTAGAGTTATGACTCTGTTATGCATAGACTAAAAAAAAACTACTTGTACTAACTATACAATTAATCTTACATACAATTTTGAAAGCGCTAATCCCTTTACTATAGATTTTCCATAAGAATAATTTCTTGCCGTTTATTTTATCATTAACTGTATTCAGCAATATTCTTAAGGGCGCTGGATGTCAAATCAAATTATTTTAAAATCAAGAAAAAATTTAATCTTTAGCTCCACTGTTCAAATAGCCACATTTATCTTTTCTAGATAATCTAAGGCCGAGTTTACATCTGTGTGCCATGTGCCAAGAAGAAAGCGTAACCACTAATTACTAATGAAAATCTGTTTGATTCAGACACGTATTTATTAAGTTAAACAGTTTCATACATACTCGTAACTAATATACAATTTTATAGAATACAACATGATTTGAAACTGTTTAAATCAATAAATACATGTTTTAATCAAACAATTTTTCCTTAATAATTAGTGGTTACGCTTTTTTGGTCACATCGCACACAGATGTAAACCCCGACTAAGTTTGAAAGATCTCTTGCACACAAGCGAGACACAACAAACAGCTTAACACCAATAAAGACAATGTTGTGCATTTATAACTGAAAAACTTTATAATCTAATGTTTCAATGTTGAACTAAAAACAAAGAAAAAAAGAAACAAACAAAACACTCAATTTTATATCAATGTAAAATACAGTTATCAAATGTGTGAGTGTGTATTTCAACATGGTATCTCTTTTTCTCTCTAACCACACACACACACACACACACATATATACACACATAATTTGCACAACACTGTGTATGCGTAAGTGTATACTTTGCGGGTTTACCGTTAGAGGCTTAAGCTGTGATTATATTTGTACACAAGTGTAAATAATGTAAGACAAAAATAAATTCAGTAAAGTGCGACTTTGACTCGCGCACGAAGGGTTCCGTACGTTTGAGCATTTTTTTTATAGTGTTTTTTACGTTTTTTCAGCTGAAATAATTTTTTTTTATCATTTTTCGCTTTTTTCTCGTTTTGGCGATTTTTTTAATTTTGGCGATTTTTTTTTAATTTTGGCGATTTTTCTCATTTTGGCGATTTTTTTTATTTTGGCGATTTTTTTTTCATTTTGGCAATTTTTTTCATTTTGGCGATTTTTTTAATTTTGGCGATTTTTTCATTTTGGCGATTTTTTTTTATTTTGACGATTTTTTCATTTTGGCGATTTTTGCGGTTTTCCGCGATTTATTTTCGATTAAGAAATTTTTTTTAATTTGGTGCTTTTTTTCGTTTTGGCGATTTTTTTTTTTGATTTTTGCGATCTTTTTTCGGTTTGGCGATTTTATAGTTTTGAAATTTTTTTGTTTTACCGTTTTTGAAAATTTCAAGAAGTTTGCTCTTACGGTTTCCAAGATACAGCAAGTTATCAAAATTACATAGTCGAAATTACATTAACTGATGGTACACCCTTTAATTAAAATTTTTTAAATTTTAGTGTTAATTGTTGTAGTCTGTATAAAAATACACTATTGTATGTATATTACATAAGATTTTAACATTTTTCGTTGCTCGTTTTGGCACACCCTTTAATTTCTAACTCTCATGTATTTGTTGTTGTAGCGGCCAAGGGTCTACACACTCTGTCCAAATTTCAGGTCCGTAGCTCTTACGGTTCTCGAGAAAATACCCTGTGACGGACAGACGGACCGACGGCCAGACGGACAGACGGACAGACGGACAGCGTAGCGAAAACAATAGGGTTCCTTTTTCACCTTTGGTGTACGGAACCCTAAAAAAACAATATATACATACACACATTAGCAAAAATGCCTGAATATTTTCTTTCTTTTTTTTCGTGTTTTTTTCTAATTTTTCTGTTTGTTTTCAATTTCATTTTCTTTTCAAATTCTAACATAGAGAAAATTATTTTTCTCACACTTTTTGTCATTGTGTGTATGTGTGTTTTTTTTCTTTTTTAATTTATTGCTACTTTAAGTAAAATCTTTTTACTACGTTTTCTTTAGTTTTTCTTTAAACTCGTTTTGTTTCCTGCTTTATTAATTTATTAACAACATGTCTGCAGAGTGTTTAGCCTACATTTGCTCATTCATTCATACATACATACATATGTATAAATGTGTGGCGTGCAAAAAATAAAATATGTAGCATATCATAAGGGGCTCATTAAATTATATAGAGCATAGCAAGTTTTTAGGCAGTTAATAGAGTGAAGCGTGTGAAGAGCAAATTCTTTTGCGGTATAAATTATAATAATAATAATAATAATACATAATAATAACCATAATTATTGATTGCAAGTTTAAGCCAACGTCTGACCCCACAAATTATATTATACGATTACAGAGAATTTTCTCTATTATGCCTAAGCACGAAGCACCAATTTTTAGATTTATCCACGTTAAAATAAATTAATTCAACCTGAATTTTCTGTTCAATAGAGTTGACAAATATAAATGCCCCTGCGGCTGAGTGGTAGCGATGCTAGCTTCTCAGTCCAGAGGTCGTGGGTTCGATTCCCGCCATAGACCCTGGGTGTTTTCTGCAGACAGGCAAATCGCTTCACGGGTTGTGTTTGTTTTCAAATATATTATTTTTGTTAGGGCGTGGCAATGCCTACTTTTAGTATTGCGACTACATATCAGGCGTTTGATTGCAATATCAAAGTCCATTATTGAACTTTAGTTACTTCTATTCAAGAGCTTGCCTGGAAAGGAGTAACAACGTAATATTGCTCCTAAATAAAGTGGGCGGCGCCATGCCTATCGAAAGTTATTATAAATTTTCATATACTGCTACCACAACAATTCCTGTGAAACCCTGCAAACGCTTTAAGCCCCTTTAAGAAGAAATTTTCGAGATTTGGAAAACTTGGGCGCTGCCACGCCCATCTATATTTAACATTATATTTGCTAATAAGACTTACGAGTGCTGGAAAAGATTGGTGGAGTCGTTTATCCCACCGATTTTTAAGAAATTTTACAAACACCTTGGGATGAGAAAAATGTATGTGATCTGAGAGAAAGATTGTCAGTGTTGCCAGACTTTGAAAATGTGCGCTAAACACACAAACTTTCTGTTTCTAAATTTAACCGATTCTAAAGCTAATTCCGAATAAGTCAAATATAATAAAACATGGGTACTACTGAAAAAGATTATCAGCGAACTTGTATTGTATTTTAAATAAAAGTTTGCTCATATGATTTAGAGCAGTGCTGCATTTACGAACAGACCCCTTATTACATGTGTTACCTGCAGTGCTGTTTAAAGTCGGTGCTTACTGCGTTTTGAGGTCGTAAGCACGCTTCCTTAACTGTTTCCTTCACACTACCTATTGTTTATTTAATATAGGGAAAATTAGCTTAACTTGTAGGCAGCAACATTTATTTCATTTGAAAATATATGTATGTATATACGATTTAATATGTATTTAAAATTATATCTGCGTGTGTGTGTGTGTGTAGGTATTAAATGAAACAAAAGCCTATTATTTATTATGCAGGACTGATATCTTAAATTGTTAAATTCTTTACCTCAAAAGTGTTTATCTGTTCATCAAATATTAATTTGTAATTCGTGTATAAATGAAAGATAAAATGAAAGGTGCAGTAATTGAAAAAATTTTAATAAAAACTTTAAACTTTAATTTTTAATTCCGCCTAAAATTTGTGAAACTTTTGTAGGTGTCTCTTATGAAATAAAAGTTTTTCAGCCAGCAAAATTATTATGAAATTTTTGGATTTTAATTTTAAAAATTTCTTTCTGCACACGAAAGCTTTTTTTACTAAATTTTTGATTTTATCGTGAGATAAGTAACAGCAAGGTATGCAAATTCTATCTGTGGCAAAAAGGAAAAAGTCCTTAAGTCGAGATATGATGATTTTGAGTTAATGGTATCTCCGTAATCTGCATATTTGGGAGTAACCCTGGTCTAAATCTCAATTAAGTTGTGCAATTTTTCAAGAAGTTATAGCACTATGACTTGCGGCTTATCTTTTTTAGACTTCTTATCTCATTTGGAATAATAGCTTAATTTAGCTTATACTTTGGTATATTTCAACTTGAATGTATTATTTACAAACTGTAGAAAGATGTTTGCTTAAAAAGCTAAAAGTTGACAGTGAATCTCCCCATTTAACTGTAAAAGAAATAAATTTCTTAAAATCGACTTGATCGCTTAAAAGTGCTCTCCTGCAAAACAGTCAAATATGACTTAAGCACTTATTTTCTTATAGCCAGAGATATATGTACATCATATATTTCTTGGTCATCTCTCTCATACAAAATCAAAAGTTTAGCAAAAATAAGGGCCAGTTCCACGATGTCGACAGCGCTCGACTTGTCGCACACTTACATTCAAAACAAAAACAAATTTTAAAATTTTGTTGTTGTTTCCAAGGTAACCGTGTGCCGAGTCGAACGTTGGTGACATCATGGGACGGCCCCTAATTTCTCCAAAAAAACCGACTTCAATGCAACGATCTGGTACAAAATTTTCGAATAAAAATTTAATTTTAATGGGCGTGCCTCTGTCCATTTTTTAAATACAAGATTTTGTGCTTTTCAGAGCTCAGGATGTCTGTTAAGTTTTGTAAAAATCGGTACAGTACAACCACTTAAATTGAAATATTACATTTTAATGGGCGTAACTCCGCCCATTTTTTCAAATGGAAGATTGTGTTTTTTTTAGCTCAAGATGTGTGGTAAGTTTCGTAAGAAGCGGTTGTGTGGAACCACGTGAAATATAATAATAGATTTTAATAGGCGTAGACCCGCCCATTTTTTTAAACTTAAAATTGTGCAACTGCACGAAACAAAGGAGTTTGCTAGGTTTCGCAGCAATCAAATAAGCAGAATATCATAAGATCAAATGAAAAAATGGGAAGTTCCCATTGATAAACTGTTATAAAAATATATATTTTACATACTTCTGCTTCTATCAAATAAAATACAACAACCCTCGTAGCATTTTCTGGATTAAATAATAAAGCAATTAATTCAAAGTCTGTAGCAAAATTCTTACAATAAAATAATTATGAGCAAGACTAACTTTTTACAAGGGTGCGAGTGCCAGTGCGACTGCTGCAAGCGCGAGTGCGGATGAGTATCATTATTATTATTAATTCATGGGTTATTGACTTTAACGAGTTACAACTTTGATTATGTAAAAGATAATTGATTTCTCAAAGCAAGCATTTAAAGTTAACTACATAAGCTTTCATTTGAAGGGTGGGAGAGAGGAAGGGAGCGAAGTGAAGGTAGGAATTTATGATGTACTAAAAAGGGACGCCTACAAAATAAATTTAATAAAGGGGGAAAAAGAAATTTCGTTACCAACAAATGTTCATCTTCCCCTAAGTTTAGGTATATGTACGTAATAAAATAGAGAACTTGCGAATACTGCTTCTGGTTTGCACCAGAGCAAACAAACATACATACACATCGTTAGCTGAAATGCAAAATCACTTAAAACAACACTTCTTTAAAAAAAAAATTCAACAAAATTGTTCAAGTGTCGACAAAAAGTTTCTTAATTTACGAGCAATAATAAAGGTTTGAAAATTTGAGAAAGGACATGTGCTTCCATGTAAGGCGATTTTGAATTTTTTTAGTTAGTTACGTGGTTTTACATTTCAACTGACCATATGCATGTATGTAGGTATATGTAAGTGTGGCATAATAAACAATTTACGTTTATATTGCTTTACTTTTATACTGCTTGCAAATTCTTTTGATATTGCTATGCCTTTTTTTATTTCATTTGTACATTTATTTATTTATGTATGTGTTCTATATTCTCAGACAAACCAGCATTGAAAAGAAGGGAATGACAAAAACAGAAAAAACCAATAAAATGTTGAAATATGTATAAGTAAAAGAAGAATGTTAGGTGCTTGGTAGGAGGTGGAATATTAAGGGAGGGATAAGAAGTTTTAAGCAGGTGTATAAAACTAAAGGACTGCACAAAACATTCACTTGTTAGGCTGCACAAAAATGTTTGCAGCATTCTCTCCAAGAGAGAGAAAGAGTGAACCGAAGCAAAATCATGAATCTGATGCGTGTTGTACTTGATTTTACACCAACTGCACATGCAGCTTTTTCTTAAGGACAACTAACACTCAGGCAATGAATTTTTTGTACATACTATTACTAGGCGTTGCCTTCTTTAGGAAATGTATCCATGGTGATAAAGAAGAAGAAGCTGGTGAAAGAAAGCTTCATTCTTTCTAAAGTCAAGGCGAATTCACACCAGGGGCCACAATCCGCCACGATGTGTTTTGAAGTGTTCACTTGTTTCTTTGTGCTTCCGCAACGATGAGAATGAATAATTTTGACAGTTACAGTGAACACTAATCTCTAAATTGTTCACTGGAAAAGGTGCGGTGAATTGTGAACACTAAAATTGATGAACTCATCAAAACTCATCGTTGCATAATTCGGCCCCAGGTGATCTCGTTTCATGAAATGATTATCAGCGATTAATTTCTCTTATGTCAAATCAAGCAAAACTTGCGAAAAATTTTTGGCAGCAGGAAATTTTATACCTCTCCATGCAGTATTGCGTTTCATTTCAAAATGAGTTCACTTGGTATGAATTCACCTTGGGGCAGTGTTGCAGCACCTCTGATGTCAAGTTAGTAACATTAAATTTTTTAAGCCATTTGATTAAACTATTTTAATTTGTCGATATTTCCGCTAAACATTGTCGACGAAGGAAGAAGCTATCAAATTACATTGCGACTAGCATCGGCTGAAGTCGCTACAATTCAGTGACAAAGTGACTATCAGAGAATGGCACTCCAAAATAAATATACAGAAGTAAATAGTGTTAATTTTGGTAACAATATGTTATCATAGTTCTAGCGCAAACAATTCGTATGCTCACACATTTACTCTCAAGCAACTATACTATAGCCGATTCCAACATACAAGAGAACCTGTACTTCTTTTAAGCGAAAAACTTAAATACCCCGCAAATAAAAATTAAATGGCACATGCGTATCAAGCACATTGACTCTCTGTCATACTTAAAATCAAAGTATCCTTATACTCAGGCTATAGATATTTAGTCGGACAAAAAATGTACGCATGATACTCGGGATATTTATTCATCATTCGCCACCGTATACAGTCATTTGTGTATATAAAATGGAATGGAAAGAGGGGTGTTTTGTGTGTGTAGATAAAATATAATAAATATGTATAGGCATGTGCAGCCGATTAATAGTCAGAGTATTTATATACTCATGAGTGTGATTGTAGCTCACACAGTCTTTAAACATATGTATTTATTGAATTTTTATAGTATTAGGGAACATGGCCGTACACATTTGGCGAAGGAGAAAATGCAGTTTTAGCAAGACAATGCGCCAGTTCACACATCTACTATTGTAATGGCCAAAATCAATAAATTAAAATTCGAATTGCTTCAGCACGCATCTTATTCGTCCAATTTAGCTCCCTCGGATTCTTTGCAAATAAAAATTACTCGCTGGTAAAATATTTCTTAACAATGAAGAGGTGAAGTCTGCGTTTGATGGCTATTTTAAGAGACTATACAGTTTTTACTATAACTAGACAATCGCTGGGAAAAGTTTATGAAGTTATAAGCAGATATCTTGAAATACATTTCAAGACATTCATTGCAGAGCTTTAGCATATGTATAAATGTACATACATACACACACACATATGTAACGTTTATATACCCAGTTGGCCACGTCTTTAAGACATCTTTGACGACGGGTACAAGACAATGGTAAGTAGTAGAAGACATATTGAAGACAGCCCCATACAAATCATCGACGAAATTTTCATACAAATGGCGCCGAGGTCACACAAGACGAGATGGGCGACAATGTCGCTCAGATTGTCGTCAACACTGCTTTATTGAAGACAAAACTTATCTGACTCTGCCACTCAGATTGTCCTCAACAAAGTCTTATTGAAGACAAAACGTATGATACTGTCGCTCAGATTGTCGTCAACATGGCTCTATTGAAAACAAAACGATGGATATTGTCGCTCAGATTGTCCTCAACAAAGTTTTATTTGAAGACAAAAAGATGGATATTGTCGCTCAGATAGTCATGAACGACTATTTCCTTTAAATTTTCGATTAGAAAACCTAATGAACAGGCGACATGTCGTACATTAATCGTCGAAGACAATGTCGTCTGTGACGATTTGGCCAACTGGGTAAATAAAATTCCCTGTGTTTAGTCTGTAAGTATTTCCCATGGATTTATGTATTATTTATTTATTTTTATAGCTTAAGAAACTAACATTTAATTTTCGGCAATTCTTTTTCCCTTTTACATGAAATTTTTATTATCACCATTTTCTCATTTTTCTTAATAAAAATTTTTGAGGGAATTTTCGGTCATATGTATATACATATTTCAAATTTAATTAAAAAGTATAGAAAGGGCGCAAGGAAAAGCAATAAAATATATTCGTTGCAAATTATTTGCTAAATTTTACTTTTAAGTAAATAATCGGAATATTTATTACTCGTATGTATAAAGAGTTTAAGTGAAAATAATCTAGGTAATTAAAAACAAAGACTTAGAAGCAATAATTTTTATATATCAATGGTAACCTAGGTTGGGTTAAGTTGAAAAGATATTGAATTTGTTCCTAATCCGGTATGTTGTGTGCGCTACCGGTTAATGTGAGGTGGCCATACCTATCTGCCAAGAAGTCACCCCAAGAAACCAGTCTGTTCTATGCATTTTCTTACGTCTCTCCTTAGACATTCCAAGTTCGGTATGTTGTCCCTAAAGTAAATTTATTTCCCAAGCTGACTAAATACAGGGCAATGATACATATAATGATGTAATGTTTCGTCCATGCGAGCTAGATGAGAACTTATCTCCGTATGGCCGGATATTATGCTAACCAGTCTCCTGAGTGTTGGACTATTTATACTTACAATCGTTTTGACTTCTCTTGTCACGTTTACCCCATAGGATTCTACTTGCTCTTCCCTCATTAGCATTTTGCCAAACTCTCTCTCTCTCTCTCTCTTGATCTCTCTCTCTCTTTTTCTCCAATGATCCACTGTTTGAGTTCGGATTTGAGTCTCTTAAAAGCTCTGACATTCTGCAATGTCATATTATTCAAAGATGCTTCCCTCTTGTCAAGCCTATCATCATATTTGTTTCCTATCAGCCTATTTGTTTCCCGGCATCCATATTATCTTACTTCTCTTGTTTAGGATTACTCCACAGGATTATTCTCTCGGTAGCATCTTGGCAAACTCTCTCCCTCTCTATCTTTCAGTTTCACTCTCTCTCTCCCTCTGTCTCTCTCATTCTCTATTGTTCTCCAATGGCTCACTGTTTGACTTCGGCTTTAAGTCTCTTAAAAGGTCTGACTGACACTGCAGAATAGTGTCATGTTATTCAAAGATGCTTCCATATTGTCAAGCCTATCAGCCATTTTGTTTCCTGGTTTATCTCATTTTTACATACGTTCCAAGATTTAACTTCCTCCTTCATTAAGTTTTGACAACAGCTTATTATCCGTGAAAATACGGGCTGGCATCCTTTCATCAATTTCCTTTAAGCATTTAACGATTTCCGTAACGGTCCCGATGTCATTGTTTTTATTTTGTTTTTGTTTCACTCAATTCAAAGAATGAAATGAAACAATATTAAACACTTTGTCACGTTTATTTTCGTACAAAGAAATAAAAGCAAAAATAAATTTATAACTGTAATAGTATCGATTATTTTTGTTACGAAAATCACCTCTTAGCTCCAGTGTCGAGGCATAAAGAGCATAGCTCTAAAATCAATAAAAACTTGCTACACATTTAAGAATTAATTTCCTACTTATCATACTTGCATTTTAGTTATAAGACTTGCTAAGCAGTTTTATATAAAATTTTGAGTGAAATTATTCTTGTGGAACATTTAAGACCTCTAATGGCATTTTCTTTTTTGGAAAAAGTGTAAAATTTTTCAACTTTTTATTAAAAAAATACAATTTAGACTTCGTTTAAAAAAACATTTAAGCTCGCAAGGTATGGTACAATAGTTTCTAATAAAATATATATTTCAGAAAAACATTTTATTGCGAATTTTCATTGAAAAGTGTAATAAGTGTAACATTTTTTTTAAATGCCATAAGTCTTCTCGATAGGGGTCTTTTTAAAAATTTAAAAAAAGAGGACAAAAAATTAAACCTCACGAGTTAAACTGTTGTACAAAAACATGTGCCTTGTCATACGGTAAAGGTCGAAACTCAACTTGTAAGCATCATAAATACAGTGGAATCTCCCTTAACGGACACTTCCTATAGGCGGACACCACCTTTAGACGGACACTTTTACAGGTCCCGGCACCGCTCCATTTAAATGTTTAGTTTTCTCTTGACCGGACAGTCCCCTTGTACGGACACATTTCAATGGTCCCTTCAGTGCCCGCTCAAGAGAGATTCCGCTGTAATTCCAAAAAGTACTTTATTAATATAATTCTTAATATGCTCAAGGATAACATGCGTAATTATTCTCGACTTCGTATATGCTAAGGTTTTAAAAGGCAATATCATAAGAACTAAGTTTCTATTTGAAATTCTTGATATTATTCAAGCTCTAATTATCTATTTGAAATTCTTGCGTTAGTATAAGGTTCATGACGTTTTGTTCTAAACCAGTGGGTGAATCCAGCTTAAGTCTCTGAATTTAGCAAGCCCCGAAAATCAACTTACAACACCAGAAATAAGTCCAACTTCAAATATATTTAAGGATTACTTTCATACTTATTAAAAGTTTGACTTTTATGAGTTTGTATGTTATGCAATAATAAAGTGTTCTTTTTAGAAAATTTCCATACATTTGCATTACAAATCACCACGCCACGCAACACTGAATGCCAATATTTAACCAATCTGGATAACTATCTCTCTCGTTATCAAAAGCCTAAACAACCAGAAATTTTATTACATTTTTATGATTAAATTTAGTATTGCATATTTCATTATTTTCATGAAACTTTTAGGAATCCGTAACCACATTACTAGACCCAACAAATTGCAAATGAAAAGAAATAAAAATTTCTTTGAAAAGGAAACGGAAATTGACGCCCAAAAACCTGCAAGCAAATATAAAGAAAACGCCCCTCCTACTGTACACTTGTCATAGCAATAGAAGTATCCTTAGACCTGAAAGGATAAAACAAAAAATGTTTAAGGAAAAATGCAAAAAAAAACAAAAGAAAAACTCCTTTGAACACAAAAAAAAAGAATTAAAATAACAAAAATAAAAGCATATGCAAGGCAAACACTTAAAGCAGAAAATAAGTATATACATACATACATACATACATATTTATGTACATGCATGCATACATATGTGTTTATTTAAATGTTTGCTGGGGCCTTTGCTTTGAGTTTTTGTGGATTTTTTCTTATATTCGTGTTATTATTTTTCGCATAAAAACAGGTTTCTTTGCCAAAGTTGTGTTGTTATTTTTGGGTGTGTGTGTGTGTGTGTGTGTGTAATTTTTTTCATTTCCGTCTCTCTACACTAAAGTGCGGCACAAACACAACAAAAATGTCTTACAAGCATTTCATGAAATTACAATTGGTGTGTATGTATTACTTGCTCATTGCAAAACACATACTTCCGAAAATATTTCTTTTGTTTCACGATCAAAACATTGAAGAAGAGAACACAAGTACAACAAAACATTGTTAAAATAGAACAGTGATGTCAAAAATAAAACTATAGTTGTATGTGTGAGAAACGTTGTCTCGTTGCTCTCGAAAGTACACAGGAAAAATAATTATTTGGAATAAATGATGTTTATTGAAGTAGCTAAAAATAAATAAAAAGAAGCCTATGTGATAGAAAATTAAAAAATAAGATGAAAAAATTAAATATAAAAGTTGGCTGCGACCCATATTTTTCAAGTTATCGGGCTCTGAACTTTTCATAGGAAACTCTGAAAAATCTCAAAAAAAGAGTTTTTAAATAGCTTATCAGATAGTAATGTGAAAAATAAGAAAAAACACTTAAAAAAAATTTGCTGCAGGCCATATTTCCCGAGTTATTGGTCTTTAAAGTTTAAATAGAAAGTGCAGTTTAGTGAAAATGCTCCAAAAAAGTCAAAATGTCTTTTAAATACATATTTTTTTCTTTCCTTAAACGTTTTACATCATCAAACACATTAAATATCGCGAAAAGCATTGGTCATCATAGAATATTTTTCGCATACCACTTCTTTTCTTTCACTGTATCTATAAACAAATTAATACACCCGCTACGCATGTGTTCTCGTCGCTGTCTCATCGACGACTAAATGGAAGAGAATAAGAATGTGTGTGATTTTAGTTTGCACAATTGTGCCATGAAACTGACATCAATGAAATAGAACAAGGCTGAAGTAGAAGAGAAATGAAGTAGAACATCAAAACTATTTTGGAACATTCAAAACATGTTTGAATAACTCGTAAACAAACTTACAAAGAAACTTTTGCATTTTTTATGAACATAAAAAATCGAATGTATGTATGTATTAGTTAATAACACTCTTGTTTACATTTTTACACTTTTTTGTGTTGGTTCTAGTGTACTCGATGCTTTTGGTGTAATTTATCGTTTTTTTTATTTCATTGTCTGTTTTTGTTTTGATGTTCTACTTCGTTTGAACATACAAGCACTAACAAAGCTATAGAGAGAAACTTTTCGAATGGTGCTTGTTTTGTTTCAGTGAGAGTCATGTTTTGTTATGCTTGTTTTGTTGATAATGTTTACACTGAAATATAAGGCTTGGAAGTAGTGTGCTTTAAGGTAGAATTAGTAAAATCGTATCGTGAAGTTGCGTGTCAGCTGACAAAAGCCGTACCATATGCAATGCATGTTACTAGTTATAAAATATGTGGTGGTAGCACTGCTGACGTAGAAATCTACAGAAAACAGATTTTTCTGTAGCGAGTGTCAAAAAAGCCGCATTCAATACCAGACAAAAAAAATGTGCTGTGCAAACTGGTACATTTTCTATAACTTGTATACAAAGCTGAACGATACGGCAAGCTGTAAAGTAGAACGATACGATTTTACTAATTCTACCTTTAGAATACAGAACTTTCAATACATTTTGTACAGCTCTTTACTCTACACACGTTGGAGTACATCTTGAAAACGCATTTAAATATCAAGCAGGCACATACACAAACATCATTGCACACACGTACACACGTCGCCAATATAAAGAGAACACGCGCGCTCATTTACACACACACACACACACACACGAGCACGCAATAACCGTTACAAGCTCAAGTATACATAAAAGAAATTATACATACAAGTGTATAAAATAAAATACCGCTTTAACATGCCAAGCACACATTGCCAAACACACACGTACACACACATTTTCCGGGAAAGAAATCCCGGGAAATTTGTACGGGAATTCCCGGGATTTTTTGATTTTGTTACGGCAACTTAATTTGTATTTATACATTCCTTAATGAGTGTCGTTATTCACTTTATGTATGCGATGGTGCAATAATAAGGTGATGGCAATATCACAATAGCTAAAGCTTTACAACAACTAAGGCCGAGTTTACATCTGGCACGCATGCGTTCTGCGATTGAAATGCCTTTATTTGGAAAAAGCAGAACTCGAAGTTCAAAATTTAATTCTACAACAATTCATAAAAATAAAAACCAGAAATGAGCAAGGAAATAAAAAAAAATACAAATAATTACAGATATTTGGTAAATAGTCTTATTTCCAAAGAAATATGCCCTTATGCAAAAACGATTCTTAAAGTTAAAGCATGCGTTAAAACTGATTTTGCCATACAAAATTCGTTTGTTAAACCAACTTTAAGTTTAACAATGATTTTTTCGTAAGGGGGATATTTTGTAATATTTTTTTTAATAATACTCGTATAATTTCTTTTTTATAATATTGGTATCTATGTATTACTATTATATAAAGAACGGAAACGGTATTATTTTTTGACTAATGTGTGTATAAAACGTTATTATTTAATGGATCTCATGAATTATAATTTGTTTTTGTTGAAATAAATTAAATTTAAAAATATTTTGTATTGTTTTGTACTGGGCGGGAATTCCCGGGATTTCCCGGGAAACCAAAAAATCTTTCCCGCTTTCCCGGGAAATGAAAAAGTCCGGGAAAAGAAAAACTCTAACGCACATGCATACACACGCGAGCTGGGAAAACCGTAAGGAACTCAAAATAATTCAGAAAGGATATGGATTTCTTTTTGCTTTCCTTAAAATTGTTTTTAAAGCATAATTTACAAATAAGAAAAGAAACTAGACTCGAAATTAACATTGGCACGAATATTTAATATGCAAAGTATACATATGTATGTATATACATACATACCAGTCATTTACTTCAACAATGTCATAACTCACAGAATTAATTTTTTGCCATAATAATGCAGAATTGATTAAACCTCAAATCATTATTTACATTAAGTAAAAAATTTCATGCAAACATCTTCTAGGAGTATATTCAACTTTTGAGAGAAAAATTAAATTGTTATTTCTCCCTTAAACTCGTTTTCTGTAAAACTAGTTTTCTTGAGTTATAACATTCTTTAAGTAAATGAGCGATATGTATGTGAATATGAAGGTGTTTGTATAGTTTTAAGATGATCAAAAACAAAAACCCCACAAAGTAGGAAAATTTACAATACCTAAAGCTATCAAGTTCATGTCTTAATTGGTGCTAGAGATTTCATTTCCAATGATTTTATAACAAGGTATTCTTCTACATAAAATTACCCAGCAAAAAATTACCCTACAAATCATTAGTTACACCATAATGAACTCAGCTCCAAGTAGTTCTATTTCAGGTGAATCATCAAGGAACTTAACACATGGTTGTCATCCAAATAACTGAATAGAACAATTTTTTCTATCAACAAACAGCTTTAGAATATTAAATTTAGTATATACTTGTAGTGATAAGTATGCAATGAAAGTGTTAAACCTTTGGAACTAGTTCCGATTTTATTTGCTGGGTAGTGAATATTGAATAATGAAGAGTTATGCCAGAGAAGCAAGCAAATTTCTGTTAATCCAGAGGTGAATGAAAGGAAATGAAAATGTCTCGAACATTTCTTATGAAATCATCTCTCCCCGATGTTATATAAGAGATGTATATATATGTATGTATGTATATATTCAGTGGAGTGAACAAATTCAAGGAAATAAATTGTCCTAGGAAATTCTGGCAACGCACAGTGCTTTGTCCCATTGACAAAAGTAGCAAAAATAGAGTGCTTAATATTTATGTTATATAAATTATTTCAGCTTAACCAAATTAACTGAAATAAATAAATATTTAAACAGCATTTATTGTAAGATTTTTTTTTGTTAGCAATAGAGAGTAACAAACGCAACAAAATTGCTAAGACTAACAGTAGACTCTCGTATAAGACACTAAGGGTTATGGCTCGATATGGAAAAATTAAATTCTGGGTAATTTTAGCACATTCTGACTATAATTGTAGCTCAACTTTAATTTGAAGCGTTAACGAAATCCTTTCATTAATGTAGCGAAAAAGTAGTTCTCAAAATTAAGGATGTCTAGAAGATAGACATGTCCTTGCTCTGATTGAAGCACATTTTCCCTCAAAGCTAAAAAGGGCAACCTTACAAATAGTTAACGCTGCTTGCTTTATTCTTGTCAGAATTTAGGCGGATATTAAATTTTAAAAATTAAGGATAATGCGAAGCACCAATTTAACAAAAATTTACACAGAGCTGAAACATTAAACCTAAGAGACATTCATTGATTTTTTTCCATTCTTATTCAGGTAAAAAAAAATTTTTTAATTAAGGACATATGGGAGGCAGGCAAGTCCTTTCTCCGATTAAACTAAAATTTGCCCGAAAGTTAAAAAAGATTATCTTATAAATAGTTTTTTGCTTCATTCTAACCATAATTTTAGCGGATATTAAAATTTTTAAAATTAAGGATATATGGGAGATAAGCATAGACTTGCACCGAATTTAACTAAATCTTACACAAAGCTGAAACAATAAATTTTAGAGGCAGTCATGGATTTTAAGTGCATTCTTACCAAAAATTCAGTTAAAAAAACAGTTTTTAAGATTAAGGATATATGGCAGATAGGTTGCAATGAAATCAAAATTTCCCTAAAAGCTAAAACGGCTAATTCTAGAAATCGTTACTAGTTTTCACTTCATTTCGATCATAATTGGAGCAGAAATTAAATTTGTTTTAATTAAGGATATATGGGAGTAAAAATATCCTTACACCGAATTTAAAAAAAATTTACACAGAGCTAAAGAATAAATTTGAGAGACAGTCTTGTATGTTTAGTGCATTCTTATCAAAAATTCAGCTAAAAAAATAATGTATAAAGTTAAGGATATATGGGAGATAGGCAAGTACTTGCTCCACTTAAATTAAACTTTCCCTGAAAGCTAAAAAGACTAATTCTAGAAATAGTTACTAGTTTTCCTGATCATATTTGAATCGAAAATAATTTTTTTTCAATTAAGGATATATGTATATATATAGGAAGTAGGCATATCCTTACTTTGAATTCAACCAAATTTTACCCATATTTGAAACAATAAATTTAAGAGGTGATCATTGATCTTTAGTGCTTCCTATTAAAAATTCAACTAAAAAAATTATTTTTGAAATTAAGGATATATGGGAGGTAAGCAAGTCCTTGCCCTAAATGCTGAAAAAGATAATCTTATAAATATTTAGTGATTTTTGATTTATTCTAATCATAATTTTAACAAATATTAAATTTTTAAAATTAAGGATATGTGGGACGTAAGCAAATCCTCACACCGCATAAACTTAAATTTTACACAGAGCTGAAACAATAACTTTTAGAGATAGTCACTGAGTTTAAGTGTATTCTTATCATAAATACAGCTAAAAAAACAATTTTTAAAATTAAGGATATATGGGAGGTAAGCAAGTCCTTGATTAGACTAAAGCTAAATTTTTCTTGAGGCTAAAAATGATAAACTTAGTAATATTTATTAGTTTTGGTCTTACTTTGATTATAATTTGAGCGGAAATTAAGTTTTTTTAAATTAAGGATATATGAAAGGTAGACACATCCGAATTTAACCACATTTTGCACAGAGCTGAAACAATAACTTTTAGAGATAGTCATTGAGTTTAAGTGTATTCTTATCATAAGTGCAGCTAAAAAACATTTTTTAAAATTAAGGATATATGGCAGGTGAGCAAGTCCTTTCTCCGATTAAAAGAAAATTTCCCTGAAAGCTGAAAAGCCTAATTCTAAAAAGAGTTTTCGCTTTATTCCAATCATAATTGGACCGAAAATTATATTTTTTTCAAGTAAGGATATATGGGAGGTAGGCATTTCCTTGCTTCCAAAAAAAAAAACATTTTTTACACAAAGCTGAAAATATTGATTTTTAGGGCATTTTTAACAAAAATTCAGCTAAAAAATATTTTTTTCAAATTAACGATATATGGAAGGTAAGCATATCCTTGCACCAATTGTTAAGAAATTTACCTCAAAGTTAAAATTGGATATTTTTAGAAACAGTTACCAATTTTCGCCTCTTCTGAGGACAACTGTAGCGGAAATAAAATTTTCTTTATATAAGGATATATGAAGAGTAGTAATATCCTAGCACCAAATAAATCTAAATTTTTCTGGGAGTAAAAGCAATTCGTTATAAAGATTTTTGTTAATTTTTTTGAGTATTTTTTAGGACCTTTAACTAAGGCATAATTTTATATATTAAGGATGTGTGTTAGGTCCTTGCTCCTATTGAAGCGACATTTTGCTTAAAGTTAAACATTTTATTCTTAGAAATAAGAAACGGGCAGTGAGTTAAAATTTATCTATAAATATAATGATTTGTGAAAGGCATAGAGGTATGTATGTATGTATGTATATAGAAATTTTTTTTTAATTTAACTAGACCAAAACTTTAAATATTAAGGATGTATCCTTTTATCCTTGCTCCGATTGGAGCGATATTTTCCTCAAATTTAAAAATATTATATTTACGATGTTTCCTTTATTAGATATGATCACAATTGTAACAGAAATTATATTATTTAATATACATACTTAATGATTTATGAGAGATAGAAAGGAGGCATATCCTGGCAAGGAATAAATTAAATATTTCTTTTTTAGTTTTTAACATATTTATTGATTTTTCGTGTATTATTTTGAATTTATTTGAAACGCAATTTTTTTAATTTAAGGATATATGGCAAGTAAGAATGTCCTTAATCCGATTAAAGCAAAATTTCACCCAAAGTTGAAAACTGTAATCCTAGAAATAGTCACTAATTTTGGCTTTCTTCAATATATAATAACATTAGAAATTCGATTTTATAAATAACGCGTGTGTGTGTGTGTGTGTATGGCATGTCCTTGAGATGATTATTCCTTAAATTTTAAACATTTCTTAATTAAAAGCTACAGATGCAAGCCAGTTCGTACGAATTTTCACACACACCCGCAACTCTTGTGATGACATATTTAATGCAACGATTATAAAAGTGGGCGGAGGCACGCCCTTTAAACATTTTATTTAACATTTCAGTTGTGTATTTCTACAATTTACTGCACACATATTTATGCTCTTGATTTGAAAAAAAATTTAGCACACGAAAACAAGGACACAGTGTGATCTTAAAAACATCAACAGTGTTGCCAGGTTTCGTTTTTAGTTGCTATTTCAATAAATTTCAGTAACTAGAGGCAGTTAAATGAAACTGTATTATATTTAACGTTTTAGTGCCCCTTTTGAACACCTTTTGAATTTGTTTACAAAATTTTTATTAAGAGTTTTGTAAAAAAAATAATGGTTTTGAGATAAAATTGTTACATTTGGCAGCGTTTTTATGGGCAAAAAATTGCTTCTCAGCCCACAGGGACATTATTATGATAATGCCAAAAAGTTATTTTTCCAAAAGGGACTCACTCATCAAATAAATATTCTCTTCACAGAATACGAAAAAAGGAAATTATTTCAGATAATGATTTCTGATATCTCAATAATAATACTAATATTTATGTAATAAAATTTTTTTTAAAAGCTATTTTAGATTTTAATTAAGCAAAAAAATATAGCACATGTGTACGAGAATTTAGTACAAACTTTTTTAATTTTCCCAATTAGAAAAAAAGAACTTGCAAAGTTTAATCTTACATATTATTGTTTTTTTTTATGAATTTTATTTAAATATTTTGTGAGCTTTTTTATTAAAAAAAATCGAATTTAAACAAAATTAATTTTCTTGACAAAAATTATATTTTCTTAGTTATTATTTAATGCATACACACCCTGGTATTATTTTAATACACAAACGCACACAAACAGACACACACACACACACATACAATCCACAATTCTTTTTTTTTTTTGGGGTTTTCACTGCTGCTTTTGCAGCTGAACTGGTTTATTCTCTATACTTTGCTTCTTTGCTATTTTTAACGTTGTTGCTGTTGTTGTTTTTGTTGTTGTTGTTGTTGTTGTTGTTATAACTTGATTATATAAAAAATTGGGTTTATAAATTTTTCCACCCAAAATAAAATTTTAAATAAAAACATTTGAAAAATTTTTTTATTTTTAATTTAGCAAAAAACTTTAACAAAATTTTTCTTTTTTTCTTTTTTATAATTTTTCTTTAAAATTTTATTTAATTTTTAACAAATTTCTTACTTTTTATTGATTTTTCAGTCAAACTTATTTCTTGCAAGTTTTTTTTCTTTTTTTTTGTTTTAATGCTTAAACATTTTATTTAAATTTATTAATGTTTTATAGAATTTATGGCAGAAAAAAAAAGATTTTTAATTTTGCTTTAGTTTTTTTTGGGGGTTTTTGTGTAACTTTGCAAAACTTGTTTAAAGTCTGTAAGTATAGTTCAAAACGTGCGCGTTTTCAAGCGTTTATAACACCGCAACGTATAACAACGTTATAGAGCTTAAATTTCAACTTGGCCAAGTCTAAAGGTCCTTTCAAGCAACACACGTACACACCTTCCACCGAAAAGCGCTTCAAATTGCAAAAAGGAAAATAATGTAAGACATAAAGCTTTTACTAGGAGTAAAAAAGCTTTAAAGCTGCGTAAAGTATAAGCCAGAGAGAAAGGGAAAACATTAGTTGGTGGCCAGTGAGGACTATTTAAAGTTTACGTGCATTCGTAGAAAAATAGTTCATGTATGCACATACATACGTTTCAAAATACTATACTATGAAATTGCTAAAATGAGCACAAATGCCGCTTATAAGGTGTAGCATTACAACAATACCATAAAGGACTAGATATGAACATAACAGAATGGAAACAAACAAAAAAAGCGGAAAAGCTACACATACAAATGCACTAGCACAAGTCCGAGCACACAGACTTGAAACATGAAAAGTTGCCAATATTTCCAACAAACACACAAAAAACCCAATCACAGCACATGCTTAAACAAAGCAAAAGCTTTGGACCTAAAACTTATTTAAAAATAAATAAAAAGCTCAACAACTCTGAATGTGTTTTACGTTAGTTAATTAGTTTCTTTAAGATATAATTTGATTTTGTTATAATTTATTTATTTGCCAAAAATATATAATTATTTAATTCAATCTTCAAGCTTTTTTCATTTGCTTGTTCAACACAAAAGCTTAGAAAAAGCTTTCTACACAAGTTCTTTAACTCAATTTGAGTTTATTGTGAAAAATTGTGTAGAGTTTTTTTTCAAAGCGAAATATCTCTTCTAAATTAGTGCAAAATTTTTAATACAAAAACTTTTTTCACACACATTTTTTCATTCACATTAGAGCAGAGCTGCATAAAATTTTAAGCGCAGTTGTGTTGGTGAGCGAGGGAGAGAGAATTGCACTGCGAGAAAAAAGTTCAAGTATTTTCACATACACAGTGCGTTTGCAGTCATCACAAAGTTATTTGCAATAATAACTTTGTGATAATAGGTTCAAAGAAATGTTAAGATTACTTGGCACAAGGATATACCAACCTTCCATATATCTTAATCTTATAAAATAATTTTTTTTTCGACTATTGTTAGGAGAGCAAACAAAAAGCTTACTACTATTTCTGAAAGCAAACATTCAAGCTCTCTAGGCGATAATCTTGCCCATCAAGGCAGAATTATGCAAGCCTCTCATATATCTTTTATTAAAAAAAAAAATATTTTTTAGCTACAATCATGTTAACAAGCCAAATATGACTTCCAACTACTTTCAGCATCGTACAATGAAGCTGTATTTTGAGCTTAACATCAATCGGTGTAAGATCACAGCCTACCATCCATATATCCTGAATCATAAAAATTTAATTTTAATTGCAATTATGATCGAAAGGCAGTGAAAGCTTCTAACTATTTGTAGAACCAAACATTTAAGCTCTCACGCAAATTCTAGTTCAATCAGTGCAAGGACATAAAAATCCCTAATATATCCTTTATATTAAAATCGAGTCTTGGCTGCAATGCTGATCAGAGGTCAAGGATAATTTGTAAATACAATACTTCCATAAATATACAGCTAAGATGTCCTGCAAATTTCACATCAACCGATTGGGAGGTCATGGGCTACCTTCCATATAGACTTCAGCCGAAATTATATTCGGAAGGCAACTCACTATTTGAAAAATCAACAATTTATTCTCGATATAGAATTTAAGCTCAATTAGTGCAAGGATACGCCAATCCTCCATATATCCTTTATTTTAACGTTGTTTCAAAAATTGAGTTTAAGTATCAGATATGGTCAGAATTTAGTTTAAAAATATGATTAAAAAAAATCCTAAATGAACACTTCAAGATCCCTGACTAAATTCACATCAAATAGTTAAATACTACCCCCAAGATATCTTAAGCCTAAAAATTTAAGTTCATTTAAATATAAGCAGAAAAGAGTGAAAATCTATGACTATTTAGAAAATCAAACTCAATTGGTGCAAGAATACGAGTATCCTTCATATATCCTTTATTTTAAATGTTTAGTTTAAGCCCTAAATATGGTCAGAGCTTAGTGAAAAATATCATAAGAATTTTCAAATCAATATGTTGAGCACTCTGACTATCTCGCATCAAACAGTGCGTAGTCAAAGACCACACCTATGTATAACATATCCTTAAATTTAAAAACTGGATTTCTACTACAATTATAGTCAGAACATAACAAAAGCTTCAAAATACTTGCAAAATCAACCATTTAATCTCCCTGATGAATTTCATCTCAATTAGTGCAAGAATACGTATATCCTCCATATATCCTTTATTTCAAAAATTTTGTTTGAGCCGTAAATATGGTCGGAACTTTGTCAAAAATATCATAAGAATTTCTTAAATCTATATATTAAGCTCTCAGACTAACTCAGACTAATTTAATTTCAGTTGTAATGATAACTGGAAAAGACCAAAAATCTGTAACTATTTACAAAATAAATCTTTTCATCTTGTTGGTGAATTTAATGTCAATTGCTGCCAGAATACGAATATCCTTCAAATATCCTTTATTTCAAAAATTAGGGTTGAGCCGCAAGTATGGTCAGAACTTAGTGGAAAATATCATAAAGATTTTTAAATCAATATGTAGAGTTCTATATGTACAGCGCTGGTTCAAATACAACCCCAAACATATTCTTAAAATTAAAAATTGATTTTCAGCTACAATTATAATCAGAAACTAACGAAAACTTATAAATAATTGCAAAATCAACTATTTAATCTCTCTGCTGAATTTCATTTTAATTGCTGAAAGAACTCGCCTAGCCCCCATATATCCTTTATTTCAAAAATTAAGTTTATGCCGTAAATAAGGTTAAAATGTAAATAAAAATATGTACATATATTTGTTAAGATATATGTATGATATATATAATTCCAAACGGTTCAAGGACATACCCACCTTCCACATATCCTGAATTAAAAAAAAAAAAAAGTTCTGGCACAATTGTGGCCAGAAAGCAACAAAACCCTATAACTACTTTAGAATTGAACCATTTCAGCTCTACAGCGATTTTCATATTGATGGGTGCAAGGATACTCTTACTCGCCGTATATCATTTATTTCCAAAATTAAACTTCTGCCGCAAATATGGTTGAAGTGTAGTAATAAAGATCGCAGCCGTTTAAAAAATGAATCCCTGAAACTTTATGATGTGATAAATTTTATATCAAACGAATCAAGGACATAATCATCCTCATATCCTTAAATTTAAAAATTTGTTTTTACAGGATTTCGTAAAAAAAAGTAGGCGAAAATATCTAATTACTTCTACAATCAAGCACTTAAATTCTAAATATATCCTTGATTTTAAACATTAAAGTCTTAACGATATAAATTGGTAAATGTGATGGATTCAGCGCAGGTTGGTGAAATAAATGGATTGACTTTAATGCCAACTATTGTAGACAAAAAAATTCATTAAGCATTACAGTTTCTGGATACTTATATACTGCAACGATTGGGTAATACTACAACAAAATTTAATCATATTACTCATGTATTTGAACAACATCATAACTCAAAAAATTCTACTTTTGAATTAATAATGCATAATTAATCCTCCTATCGTTATTCTTCGCATTGTCTGCAAAATTTAATACAAATATCTTGAACATTTAACAGTTGAGAGAAAAATAAAATTTTCGCTTCGTTTTCTGTTAAGCTGGTTCATTGAGTTATGACGTTGTTCAAGTAGGTGAGCGATAAATGATGGAGACTGTATCACTAGTAAAGTTTAAAATTATTTACAAAAGAACCTAGCAGAAGTGCTGCAAGAAACACAAAAAATTTTAAGGAATTATTTTGTCTTTAAAAAAAAATCATCGCAATAAAACAAAAAAGTTTTCTGAAAAATTATTTTCACCACTTTTACCCTAATTTGGCTTTGGGGGATTGTAATAATTAATTCAATTGATATTAATTACATCTCTGTGGCATTTATTAAGCAAAATAATTTATCAATTTTCTAACTTCTTTCTGGGCTTTTACTCTCCCTCTCTCCCTCCTCTCGTTTTCTTTCATTTCAACTAACCATTTATGATAGGAAATTAATTAATATTTTGTATATTATTTACAGTTGTCTTAAGCAATTAATTACTAGAATTCTTCTTTGCTACATTCCAGTTTGCGTTTTGCTTAATTTTAATATAAATATTTCTTTTTTTTTCATAAGAAAATAATAAATTCCTTTCTTTACTATTTCACATTTGAAATAGCTCCGTTGTTCTCCTTACACATGCATGAATAATATACACGTGTATGTATGTATGTGTATATATGTGAATTAATTTTTTTTTGTAATATTCTCTCGCCATAAATTGACATTTTGACAATTTTATCTTTTTCTCTTTGTTTTATGGTCCTTGGATGAAAATGTCTATGAATTTTACTTACTTATTTCATTTGTTGTCTATCTTTCTCTTCTTCGTTTTTTATCGTAACATTTTAGACGATTTTATTAATGGTCAATGAATTCATAGAAGCCCAAAGACCCCATATTTCAAGATATCTTAACAAACAACTCTTTGATAACAAGAAGTATTAAGAACAAACTTTTAAACATTCATGTGCAGTGCTGCCATTGAGCAAAAGCCGCCAAAATGATTGAACTGCCAAAAGGTTTCACAACTCAAAAGTTACATTCTAGAATTTTTTTTTGCATTTTATTTAAGTATACGAATAAATTTGTTTATTTAAGTAACCGATTATAATTCGATCATACGAATAATTATTATTTCAATTCGAATACAAAATTGTATACAAATAAGTAATCGAATAAAATACATATACATAAAAATCGATTAAAATATTTGATTATTCGAAAAAATATCGAATAATATAATAAAATACAAATAAAAATGGAATGAAAAATTTAATCCCATAATCGAATGAAAAACTTATTCGTATAATCGAATAAGTTTTAAGTTTTATTGTGTATAATTGAATTATACACATTTGAAAGTACGACTGAAAAATTTATTCGCATAATCGAATGAAAAATTTATTTTATGCAAAAAAAAAATTAATCGAATATTTTATTCGATTAAACCTTAAAAATTTTTAAAATAAGCCAAACTAGTTAACTTATTAAAATATTTATTCGAATAAAATATTTGACTACAATAAATTTGTAATTCAATCAACGCATACAGTACAAATGCAATTCGATTAAAATATTTGAGTATTCGAAAAACTATTGAATAATCTAATAAAAATTCATATAACATTGAAAATAAAAATTCATTTATTTAATCGAATCAAAACTTTATTTTATTCGAATAAAAATTAATCGAATATTTTATTCGAATAAAAAACTTTTTATATTTTATTCGAATATACCTCATTAGATAAGCCAAAGTTGTTTACAAATTTGAATTTTTATTCAAATAAATTCTTTAACTACAATAAATTTTTAATTCGACTACAGAATAAAGTACAAATACAATCCGATTAAAATATTTGATTATTCATTCGATTATTCGGAAAATAAATTCGCATAATCGTGTGCTCATCTTATTCCAATAGAATTTAAATTAACTCGAACTAATTGTTCAATCGATATTGTATAAAACATATCCGGTAATAGTATAATAACATTTTATTCGTTTCTCTTTTTTATTCGATTAGATTATGTATTTGTTCGAATGAAATTTTATGTTATAATAAAAAAATAAATAAATAATATGTGTATGTTCAATGACATGATATGTTGAATGAAAATTATATTCGGTTGATTTTATGAATTAATAAAAAATAAAATTCGAATAAAATAAGTTATTTATTCGATTAGCCGAATAAATTTATCGTTCCCGTTGTAATTGGTAATACGTTTAATAGATTTTTATCATAATGATTGAATGAAAAATATATTCGGTTTATTTTATAAATTTAAAAGTATATCAGAACAAAATAACTTTTTAATCGATTAGGCGAATAAATTTTTCATTCGCGTTGTCATTAGTATAATAAAATTTTTTGTTTAATAAAATTTTAGTATAATGATTGAATCAGAAATATGTTCGGTTTATTTTATAACAAAATAAATTTTTTAATCGATTTAAGATTTATATTTTTTTCGTTTATGTGAATAAGTTAACCATTCACTTATAAACAATAAAACTTCAAACTTATTCGACTATAAGGATAAGTTTTTTATCCGACTATGAGAAAAACAAAATTCATTCGATTTTTTATTTGCATGTTTATTAGATTATAAATTTTATTAGATTATAAAAATATTTTAAACAATTTTTATTTATATTTTAAGCGATTATTTATTCGAATAAAAATTTTTATTCGGATTGAGAAATTTAATTGAATATTTTATCAAAACAAACTTTCATTTTATTCGAAATTTAGTGCATTAAAAACAGTTTATTCGATACACGAATATTTTATTCGCAAAATCTTTGTAAATTGTATTCGAATAATTGACAAACCTGGGATCTAATCGTCGCTTTCGACAGCGAGGTGATTCGATCGTGTTTTTTCAGTTTGAGATTATGGCATTCGATAGCGAACCATATTATTGCAATGTTCGATATCGTATGCCATAATCTCAAACTGAAAAAAGTGATCGAATCAGTTCTAAGATCACTAAAAATCACAACAAAACTTCGAAGGTGGCAAGGCTGTTAGCATGTGCTATTACTATTTTCTAATTTGTATGTAACAAACTCAGCCACGTCTAGGCATGAGTGTGTGTTAATCCTAAATATGTATGTATGTATGTGTGTATGTGTCTGTGGTCTTGAGCTGCAAACTATATTTATTAATTGTGGTCTTTGGTGTATGCACTTGGTTTGTAATTTCCACTGCAATCCCCTCCCCTCGCCACTCGCTCGTGGCACTTTAATCACTAAAATGCAAACATTTAACTTTAACTAAATATGTGTATTAGAATGAGGAGGAGGAGTAGGAGGAGTCAATGTGCTTCTTATAGTTTTGTGGCATACTGCAGCAATAACAACAGCAACAAATCTCAGCCAAAGAAACAATATTGGAAACAGTTAATTTATGTCAAGCATGTATTACAACAATAAAGTTACTTTAAAATTTACGAGTATAAATTAAAGGGGGATTTATTTGCAATTTGTTGGTGTGTTTTGAGTACATGACCTCAAATTAAATCTAATCATCTATTATAATAAAATGTAACAAAAAAAAAAAGTATGTATTATAAAATAATCGTTTAAGGCTGTCAGCAATTGTGACGGTTTATTATTATCAACATTCAATGAACTTTGAGAAAGCAAAAAAAAAAAAACAAAAGATAACCTTTCCGAAAAAAATTTTACTTAAAGGGAAGGAAGGAGCTAATTAATCATTTTGGCATATCTTTTTTTCCATTTTATGCTTTTCTTTGTTGTCGATTATTATTTTGGTCAAAGTAATCATTTGAAAGCAGATTTTGGTTGTCAAACACGTTTTATATTTGGTCTTTTTAATAGATCTTTTTTATTTTTAATGAAATTACACTGTACAACAAACTCGACATTTTTTCAAAATGTTAAAAGTTCTAATGGGTTGGTCATTCAGGTGGATGAGACAAAAAGTATTCGAAGTCGGTGCCTACATTTACTAATTTAAGTAGCACTATAGATCATTGGATCCCAAATGCATTTTTAATGCAGCCTAAAAAACAATATATGTAAATCCTAGGCTTCAACGCGAGTCCGCCACAAAATAAAATTTTTTTCAAGGGATCCGTCAGCAGGAATTTATTAGGAACCGCCACTCCTTTTTGATATACATATATCACATATCAAAATGTTTTCTTAACTGAATCGTAGCTATTTTTAACACCCGACCAAAAAACTGGGTGTTATAAGTTTGTAGTGTGTGTCTGTGTATCTGTCCGTGTCCACGTACAGGCCAAACGGACCTATTTCGATTTATTTTTTGCTTTTTGAAAGGTGATTTGATCGAGATGGTTCTTAGCTATGTTTCAAAGAAATAGGTCCAGCCGTTTAGAAGATATCACATCTTCTCTAGACACATTCGGGGGTTTCTAAAATGTTTAATTTTTGTTATTATTAAATTTTTAGTTTGCTTGAAGTTGTTTAAAGTTTTTTATTTTATTTTTAACCTTTTACCGCCAATTTAATATTTGCAAGGGTGTTGTCACGCCTACTTTTACATATATTGCTGATCCAGCCCACTTTTCTAAAGGCGAGATCGTGTCACTCTCAGAGTTCAAAGTGTGTGCCTAGTTTCGTAAGACTCGGTTAAGCAGAAGCACGTGAAGTATAATACCAAATGTTAATGGGCGTAACTCCGCCCATTTTTTTAAGTTCGAAATTGTGTCAGTACAAGAAACCACGGTGTGCGACAGTTTCGTAGCAACTACATACATAAATACTTAAAATTACATAAGGTCCATGAAAAAATTTAATGGGCGCATTTCCACCCACTTTTTAATGGGCACGGCCCCACCTACTTTTTTAGCACCAGATTAGGCCATTCAAAGAATCCAAAGTAAGTTTTTTTACGGATCGCATAAGCAGAAGCACATATTTTAATAATAAAATTTAATGGGCGTGGCCCCACCCACTTTTTTAAATACAATAACGTGCCACTTTTAGAGCTTAAAGTGTGTGCGCAAGAAGTTTCTGAAGAATTGTTTAAGTAGAAGCATATCCAATATAATATTAAATGTTAATGGGTGTAGCTCCGCCCACTTTTTTAAACACTTCATTATTCCATTTAAAGAATTCAAAATATTTGCTAGGTTTTTTTCTAAGTCGAATAAGTAGAATAATATGTTATTTAATGCCAAACTTTAATGGGCGTGGCCCCACCCACTTTTTTAAATGCAATAACGTGGCACTTTTAGAGCTTAAGATGTGTGTCAAGTTTCTTAAGAATCAGTTAAGTAGAGGCACATAAAAGATGACATTAAATTTTAATGGGCGTGACTCCGCCCATTTTTTAAGTACTTCGAAATTGTGTCATTGCAAAAAACCCAAAGTGAGTATCAAGTTTTTTAGTAATCGTATAAGTAAAATTAAAGAACGAAATTAAATGGACGCATCCCGCCCACTCTTCAATGGACATGCCCCCGTCTACTAACCTCACCTTAAATTGCATTTTAGGCAGAGTATTTGTGCAACATTGTTATGTAAAATCCTTCAAAGAATATTTTTATGAAACAATTTAAACCTCTAACTCTTTTACGTACACCGAAAAAAATTTTCCTGCAATAAGCAACTTTAATTAAAAATAAAACAAAAACTCAATTGAAAATGTAATTGAGTCAATTAAAGTTTGTAATTAATTAAATTTTTAAACAAAAGTGTAATTGACTTAAATACATTTTTTTATTGGTTTTTGATTTTATTTTCAATTGAAGTTGTTTATTTTAGGAATATTTTTTTTCTGTGTATGCGACTGTTTTGTCCCATTTTTTACAAGGTGTGTTTTTAAAAAATTTATAAAAACTGGAGGACTAATTTATAAAAATTATTAATTCTTAATAAAAAAGGGTTTATAAAACAGATTTCTATGATGATGGCTATGGCCATAACTTATTAATATTTATGACTGGAAAACATTTTTCTTCAAGGAAAAAAATACTTCTAAACAGAATGGATAAGAATTTATATATAAAATATAAATTATACTTTTAGGCTAGGAAAATTATTACCTTAAGACAAATTAAATTGTTAATTTATACTTTAAAAGGAAAAGCATTGAAGTATGCTTTTCACTGAATAGGGATTTCTGCTAAAAAAAAATGTAGATGAAAATTCTTTATATCTAAAGCTATTTCTTTTTAAATTGTCACAATAAAACATTTCTGTTTCTTTTTTATTTATTTTTTTTCTAACTATGAAAGGAAAAATACTACAGTTTGCAAACAATCTGTTGTTAATTTAACTGCAAGCAGACGTGTTTTTATGCACTACACATACACTACAATTTTTCTAAAGATTTTTAAACTATTCCTTGCGATTGCAAATGTTTTATTATTTTTTTTTTTTTGAGGGGTGGTGAGGAGGTGGTTGAAATTTTTAAAAGTACAAAAAGATAACAACTGAATGTTAATGCAAACATGCAAAACCCGCATATGTAAGAATGTACATTCTTTTATAAAAAAAAATTGTATACCTTTAATCGTTAAAAAAAATCTTGCAAACACTAAAAAACAACAACACAAGTGGCTGCTAATGCAAGTAATTTATAACATGCATTTTTATGTTTCGAAAGCACTCACACACTCGCACTTACACTTGCACTCACACTTAAACTAACACACTTTTATCTATGAACATATTTCATACACACTTGCTCAGGCAAAACCATCCTGCAGCCTGGTTTGCGACTACAATCCCATACAAACATAAAACCTATAAACACACATACAAATCCAGCCATAACGGCTAAAAAAGCTTAAGCCACATATTTTTTTAATTTCGTTTTTCGACAAAAATCTATTATTTATGATCGTCAGCCATCACTGGCAAAAAAGCTTAAGCGACATAATTTTCGAACTTAATTTTTTTAACGAAAATTTATTGCTTATGATCGTAAACCATAACTGGCAAAAAAAAGCTTAAGCGACATAATTTTCGAACTTAATTTTTTTTATCGAAAATCGATTATATAAAAACTTAAGCGACATAATTTTCGAACTTAATTTTTTTTAACGAAAATCGATTATTTATGATCGTAAGCCTTAACTGGCAAAAAAAAGTTTAAGCCACATAATTTTCGAACTTGATTTTTTGAACGTAAATCGATTATTTATGATCGTAAGACATAACTGGCAAAAAAGCTTAAGCGACATAATTTTCGAACTTAATTTTTTTTAATGAAAATCAATTATTTATGATCGTAAGCCATAACTGGCAAAAAAAAAAGCTTAAGCGACATAATTTTCGAACTTAATTTTTTTTATCGAAAATGGATTATTTGTGATCGTAGGCAATAACTGGCAAAAAAGCTTATGCGACATAATTTTCGAACTTAATTTTTTTTATCGAAAATCGATTATTTGTGATCGTAGGCCATAACTGGCAAAAAAAAAGCTTAAGCGACATAATTTTCAAAATTAATTTTTTTAATGAAAATCGATTATTTATGATCGTAAATAATAGATTTTGGTCAAAAACTAAGCTTCGAAAATTATGTCACTTAAAAGCTGTTTTGCCATGTATGTAAGCATGTCTAAAATCCTAACCCTCATACCTAAATAAGAGCGGCAAGCGTCGCGTTAGCAGCAGGGTATGTATTTTCAGTACAATCAAGTAATATTTTCACATTTAAATGTACTGAAAATGCGTACCCTGCTGCTAACGCGACGCTTGCCGCTCTTATTTAGGTATGAGGGTAAGACATAATTTACGAACTTAATTTTTTTAACGAAAATCGATTATTTGTGATCGTAAATAATCGATTTTAGTCAAAAACTAAATTTCGAAAATTATGTCGCTTATGCTGTTTTGCCAGTTATGGCACGATATGTTCTATGTATGTAAGCATGTCTAAAATCCTACTAAAATACTGGCATATAAGTGGCAATAGTAAGAAGAAAAGTATAAAAGGGTCCGTTGCAGAGCTTCTATAACATCTACATACGAGTACATTCATTCTTTCCACATTAAGATTGCAGCAAATTTATATTAAAAAAAAGCTTAAGTTTGTCGTCTCAACTAAAGATTCTTTTAAGCATTTTTCATTTCTTCGGCTGTGGATAAAAAGGACAAATTTGTTTATATATGTATGTACTCGTATAATACACATGGTTGATCAAGTAAATGTTTCCTCTATTAAAATAAAAACAAACATATGTATATTTAGACTTATAATAGGATTTATACAGTATATTTAAGGAAACCATATGAAAAATATAAAAAAAAAATTTTGATTTTTTGTTATACATCTATATTTGCATATATACATAAATCTGAACATAAGGCCAAGGTTCCTATCTCAAGGTGTCGGCCACTAAAAGTTAAAAAATTTGTCGCCATAATTTTCTTTTAAATTTTCTTTCCCTGTACCGTCTGATTTTTACACAACCTGCGCTAAATTTCTTGTATGAACGCGGACCTATAATAATTTTTTAAATTCTGATAACAATTTTTTAAAAAATTTTAATTGATGCCCCAATTCTGTTCGACAATTGTGTCGTCCTGTCTATAATTTTCTTTTAAAATTTATTTCTCTGTCCCGTCTGATTTTAACACAATCTGCGGTAAATGTACAATAATTTTTTAAATTCTGATAACAATTTTGTTAAAATTTTAATTAATGCCTTAATTCTGTTCGACAATTGTGTCTGTCGTCCTGTCTAATGGCGGAAAATAAGTCGTAGTTGTGATTTTTTGAAACAATTATTTGTATGTGTTCTGGCTTTCACATCGTTTTCACATTTTTTCTTGTGAGTTCGGATGTTAAAACACATCCTACGCCTGTTTAAGTTGAAATTTGGAAAATAAAAATTAATAGTATGTGTTCTTGCATCCGATTTTAGATGAAAACGATTGTTAAATGAACGATTTCAAACTTTTAGATTTTTTCGTTTTCACTTTTGGCAAAAAAACTCGTATTCTTTTCAACTTGTTAATAGTCTTGTGAAAAGAATACGAGTTTTTTTGCCAAAAGTGAAAACGAAAAAATCTAAAACTTGGAAATCGTTCATTTAACAATCGTTTTCATCTAAAATCGGATGCAAGAACACATACTATTAATTTTTATTTTCTAAATTTCAACTTAAACAGGCGTAGGATGTGTTTTAACATCCGAACTCACAAGAAAAATGTGAAAACGATGTGAAAGCCAGAACACATACAATTATTTATTGTCCGTGCTAGGAGGTTCGCGTAAATGCTTTGCGATTTTGTTCCAAAACACTTAATCCCACACATATCGCTCATAACTCAAAAAATGGAATGTAGTAACAACTTTTTGTATGGGTCCTTTTTGAGCCTTTCTAAAAATCGGACAAAAAAGAAATTTAAAGCAAGATTGGTATCACAAAAAAAAAATATACGCCAAAAACTTCTATTTTAAGTCCCTGAATACACTAAAGCCGTTTTCTTGGTTTAAAGGATACACAGTTAAGTTTATCTTCAAGGATAACAACACAAGTATGTATTTGAAGAAAATATTTCTGCTTTCGAAAAGGAATTGTTGTTATGGATATTTAATGTACGAGTAGTTAGAAAATTTTTGATTCATTCAAAAAAGTTTCTTAATTGCTTTTTTTTACGTTTAAATTCTTTTAAGTTTTCTGTTACTTTAGTTCTCATAAAATCCCTTAAAGGACACATTCCTTTTTTGCATTTCGTAAACACATACTCAAGCATGTGTATGTATGTATGTATGTATATTAAAAAATTGCTATACATTTTGTTGGTTTTATTTCTTCGTTTTTGTTGCTGTTGTTGTTGTTGTTGTTTGTTGTTATTATTATTTAGCAAGCGCATGCATTTATTTGAATTGCATTCATTAGAAACTTGCTTTTGTCTGCTTATGAGGGTGAGTGGTGCTGGTGGCGTGTTTACATCGTCGTCTCTCGTTGTACACTTTTGTAAAGGGAACTGATGCATAGTGGTTCATAAGACAAAAAAAGTGGTAATAGTGGTACAATTAAAAATATGTCAAAAGTATGCCAATAAGCTGGAAAAGGAATAATTTAATTTTTGCACACCCTGTTATAATATTATCTGAAGTACAGGGTGTCAAAGTTGACCACCTCTTTCGAAGCTCATAAGCCTAATAAATCTGAATCGATTTTTAAACATTTTTAGTTTTTTAATATGCGAATAAAGCTGTTTGAAAAAGTATATTGAGTACGTATGAGTAATGCACTATTATTCATTAGTATTACTCATACGTACTTTGCGGATATTTTTTATTATTTGAAACAATACATGTGGATATCGTGCCATAACCTCAAAAAAAGCTTAACTGACATAATTTTCGAACTTGCCAAGAAATGTGTCAGTTAAAATTTTTTGGCGGTTATGGCGAGATATGTTATATATCATTTAATAGGTAATTAATTTATTACATTTTAAAATTTTTATAAAATGTTACCCCTATGTACTCGTAGAAACAAGACAACAGAGAGAAAACAACTATATAAAAGCTTGTAAAATGAAACTAGTTTTGGTCCTAAAAATATTAAAACCTTGTTAATCCCGAAAATTTTTTAATTTCATTTGTTTGGAAATTTTACACTTTTGCGTCTCCTCAAACTGTGTTAAAAATCATTCCTAGAAAGTTCATGTGTTAGAAAAAGTTGCTTATTGAGATCTTAGGTACATTTTTGTAGCTAATTTTTTCCTTGAATTTTGGACGGTTTGCTACCTATGGACCTGAACAGGGGAAAAAAGGTAAAAGATATTTATTTTTTTTAAATATTTTGCAATTTTGATTTTGAAGATAATTTTTTTTTGATTGCATATGTTCACAATTTTCGCTCTTTATAATAAGAGCTACAACTTTGCCTGAGAGACACGGGTCTTTTTTTTTTTGTTGGTCTTTTATCACATAGTGGTGTCCGTATATGGTTATATATTTTCGTGTTGCACTGTGTTTTTGAGCAAATTTATATAAATTTTCGAAAATTTTTAATTTTTTAAATGAATCTTCTACAGTGGCTGCGGGCCTGTTCACCTAAATGCGAACTGAAATTTGTTCTTGTTTCCAATATAAATATTCGATCGAATCTATCATTAGCATTTAGATGAACAGGCCCTGCATTTTTCTAATAGGGGATGGCACTTTTTGAACACAATTATATAAAACATATTATTTTATTATATATGTATTATATATACATACATACATATATACACATATGTACATATGTATTTGTGCATAGAATTAGAAAAATCGGTGAGAGGTCTTCGACGAATTGTCTTCGACCAATGCTGCATGTAGGGTGCAGATATATAATTATAAAAGTTTTCTTTAAAACTCTTTTTCGAAGCCTATTCTTTTCAAATATTTAAAAACAAAAAAATACTTCTTTCAATAATTTTCACCTGAAGAAGACACACAAAGGAGTATCGAAATATTACAGATATGTATTGTTAATTTTATATAAAAAACACAAGCTTAATAATAGTTATTATATAATAATAAAAATTAAAGAGAAGATGCAGAAATCAATTTAAAAAAACTAATTTTTGCAAAAATTTTAAAACATGTCATAACTAAACAAACAGAGCTGACTATATAATTTTAGAGCTATGCTCTTCATGCCAGGCACAGGAGCTATTGCGTGATTTTTGTAATAAAAATAATCCATACTATTACAGTTATAAATTTATTTTAGTTTTGATTTCTTTGTTTACATTTTTTAGTTTTCGCTTTCCTTATTTTTCTCTGTTTATAAGGAAGGAGATGCCAGAAGACTTACTAATAAGAACTTAAAAATAACAGGGTTGCTAAATCTGCGTTTAGATATGCAAAATCTCGACACATGCAAATATTTGCGGAGAATTTATTTTGTTTTAAAAATAATAACAAAATAAATAATCTTTTTGTACATATTAACAGCCTTATTTATAAAAATTATGAAGGCTTTATAAAGGGGTTTTTAAAACAAATTTTCATAAATGTAAAAAAATAATTTTAAAAATACAAATAATTTTATTGCAGTGATATGTAACACATAGAAGCTAAGCAGCATAGCTCTAACCATCTTTTTTTATTATTATCTTAAAAAATTTATATTATTATAATTTTGAATTATTTACTGAAGTATTCACCATTATCGGGAATAATAGGCGAACATTTTGTAAGGCTTTATAAAATGTTTTTAAACAAATTTTCATAAAAAAATTCTTATTAAGCCTTTATAAAGCCTAAGTAATTTTTATAAATATGCAAATAAATACAAATAATTTATATTGCATTGTTATTTAACACATGAAATTTGTTTTATATAGCTAAGCAGCATAGCTCTAGTCCTCTTTTTTTATTATAATGTTGTGACTTTTAAAAAATTTATATTTTTATAATTTTAAATTATTAACTGAAGTATTATATTTATAAGATACTAGTGAAAAACTAATTCATTCAAGGTTAAAATTTTAAAATTGTTTAAATTTAAAAGCTTGAAATTTTTAAAATTTTTTTTTATTATTTTACAATTTTGTTTACTTTTTTAGTTGTGAGCTTCGAAAAGTTTCCATAACAAGAGGTGTTCAACTTTGACACCCTGTACTTAAGATTATATTATAACAGGGTGTTCAAAAAATACATTTTCAAATAGCTTAGATAGTCTTCTACATTTTTATAATTGGACAGTTAGATCAGAAGATATATATTTATTACCACTTTTTTGCCTTGGGAACCACTGTGGGATGGCAGAGGAAATGTGTGAGTTTTTGTGTGTATGTGTGTGTGTGTTTGTGCGTACGTGTGTTTGCAAGTATTTTAGTTTAGTTTAAAGCCGATGAGACAGTAAGTCTTGCTATAGTTTTTGCTGTTGATTTTGTTGTTGTGTAGCACTTAAAGGAAAAATAAAAATAAATGTACAAAAGGAGGATGAGAGAAAACAACGTGTGAATAAAAATTTCACTGTAATTGAAGTGACGTTTATGAATGTCATATGTTTTTTACACATTTTCTCGGTTGTTTTTTTTAATATTTTCTTTATTTATTTTTTTACATCTATGCATATGCATACATATATGCGTGTGTATCAGTATGTATGTATGTATGTGTAATCCCTGGTATTAGAATAAATGAATGCCAAAGTGTGTTTGTGTGTTCTTTCTCTTTTTTATATATACATACATATATTTTTTTAAAGAATTTCAAGGTTGCTTTGAATACTAGCAGTCGTTTGTATTGCATTGTATTGTATATATTTCTATAAATTTGTTTGGCAATATAAGAGAGTGTGCGTGTATGTATGTATGTATGCATGCATGTTGGCGGGTAGTGCGTGGGTATGTGCATATGTAAAATTCATCTTCAAAAGTCAATGTAGACAAATAATTGCAGCACTAACAAAGGCAACATGAATTTCATGGTGCGGCAGGCGGCAAGCAGAAACAGTATGATGATTGCCCGCTCCACTGCTTGTGCAGTGTAGTTTAGTTTAAACAATCATAAAATTTTCTTAAAGAAATTTTACTTCACGCTGATGTTAAAGAAATTCTCTTCTCAACTTTAATGCAGCAAGAAGCCCTTTAAGTGAATTTAAAGGTAAGCCTTCGTTACATTAGTTAAATGTGTATATATCTATATCTACATGCGTAAGTGCTTAGCTTTTTTTTATTTTTATCTTGCACGTTACTAATTAAAATGCACGCAATGCATCAACGAAAACATATAAAACATGTAGAATTTTATTCGTTGTAGTAAAATGATAATTCATTTCAACTCATGCCAACTCAAGCAGTTGCACAAAATAATGTCATCAAAATGTTATCGTTTTACAGGGTGAATTTTTCTTCTTCTTTTTTTGAAGGTGGCGTTGGCTGAAGTAGTTAGCAAGTTGACTACAAATCCGAAGGTGCTGGGTCGAGCCCGGTCTCCGACAGTCATTACAATAACAACACCATTCAGTTTTCTGATGTGCCTTAGTATCCATTTGTATCAGTGGTTGTAGGTTGTAGACACTGGTCACTTATCTACACCGTCTGCAGCGGATGCTAATCCTAATGTGACATCAGGTCTCCCTCCTTCGTCGATATTGTGTAGCAGAATTATCGGCGAAGTAAAATAACTAATAAAATGGCTACAAAGCAAAGCTTTGGAAATTTAATACGCCTCATTGACACCAGAGGCGCTGTAACACTGCTTCATTAGAAACGTTTGTAAAAAATTAAGCTTTCCTCTATCTCTTGCTTCACCATCTGTCTTCTCTATCACTATCCCTTTCCTCAAGAAGGTAACACCTAGTAATAGTAGTAATTGCCTGAGTGTCACTTCTCTTTAAAAAAAAAATATGGGTTTCCATCCAAACTTTTAATCAATTTAATTTTTAAACAAAAATTTAATAGACTCAATTAAATTTTTAAAAATTAAAAATTTTTATTTTTCAATTAAAATTTTCCTCACGCCTAGAACACTTTCAGTGATAAAATCTCACATTTCGATGATTGGGGTGTGGCGAATAATTCATTAGACCCGGGCAGCATTTTTTCTAAACTCGTGCAATTGTTTACGATAGTGAGACCTTTAACTGAACATCGTGAAACTAATTGTGTTTCCAATAGTTTAAGAGCTTCTAGCACAAGTAAAAAAATTTGTTCTCGGATTTTTTGCTGCGAAAATGGGTTTAGAAATGGGTTAAAATAGTTTAAGAGCTCGTAGCATAATTAAAAAAAATTGTTCTAGGACTTCTTGTTGCAAAAATGTGTTAAGAAGGAAAAGGGTTATCTTAATTTGTTCTACTGTAGCAGATAAAATTTTTTATTGAGAATGAATTTTACAGTTTGAAACTAGATATTGTATCAAAGTTATTGAGTTGAAATAAAATTAATAATTACATTTAATTAATAGTTTTTATAGAGATTTAATGGTTTGTAACATATCTGTAACAAGGTGTGATAAAGGGTTAATACTAAATTTTATGTAGCGGATTCTCACGAAACTTAGCATACTTTCTAGGCTCCTAGGAAGTCACCATCTCTCATACATATATACTCTTCTACACAACCGGGTTTTCGCATAGACATTAATTAGACAATTACTTCCACAAGTTTAATACTTACTGAAAAGCTACAGGATGGCAACACTGCAAGAAAGCTGCATTTGTTTGACAAAAACAAAATTAAGAAACCATATAACGAGCTGCTAATAAAAACTTCACTCTTTACTGCAAACAACAATTTGCACAAGTATGAGTGTAAGTGCAAATGTAGATATGTATGTAAATACATATGTGTAAGTGCCGTCATGTGTATGTGCGTGTGTGCGTACGCCTATAGTAAATGAATATATGAGTAGATTCATAAATAATGACTCCTCCGGTTGTTGTCATCGTGCTTTTAATTTGTGATAAACTGCCTGATTTGACTTGTGAGCTGCTTGACTGGTAAAAAATTTTATTGGAATTTTTTTTTTCTTTAATATGGTTAGACTTAATTATAAGAAATTACTGCTTGTAAAGCTATGTACACACGGTTGTCAGATCATACTATATTGTTAGATCTGGCAATGTGCTGACATTGTACTGACAATCAAAAATTGCAAGTGTATGGCAGATTGACAGTTCACACGGTTGTATCAAATTTGTCAGGAAATCTTACAATTTATTGCTAGATGATTGTATGACAATAAAATCAGCTGACAAAATCGTCAGCAAAAAAATTGTAAGTTCACACGGTTGTCATATGCAAAAATTGCCAGACATTATTATGCGTTGCCAGACTCAAAGCGCTTATTAGAAATTGTTAAATATCAATCGTTTGTGGTGGTGTTAAATGTAAAAAGTGAAAATATTAATTATTATGGACCATAAAGAAGCAACTGCAATGATTTTGGCTGCATATATTTTATTAAATATATTTTCTTTAAAATCAAGCGTGTACAGTGTTGCCCATAGAAATAATTCTCTTACAATGACACCATTGTCAGATGCACGAACTTCGCGCATCTGACAATATTAAAATGTCTGACAAATATCTGACAATAATTTAGCAATGTGTTCACACGATTGTAAGATGTCTGACAATTTGTTGTCAGCTGCTAGTCTTGCAATGGACTGACAATGCTTTTTCTGGCAACGACGTCTGACAAAAATTGCCAGTTCACACGGTTGTAAGAAATTTTGAGCACATTTTACTGGCAATATTGTAAGATCTGACAACCGTCTGTACATAGCTTAGCTTTTATGATGAGTTTTGTGTGTTATTTGCCTTTTTCAGAATATTTGAGTAAAATTTGAAATTACTACATACTTGAATCAATTACTTTTGTTAACAAGTGAATTATTTTATTGTTAAAGGCTGTTAGAACTCTTATTTATAGTTAGTTATTTCAATACATACAGACATAATATGTGACCTTCTCCGAGAAAATAAATTTTTGAGAAAACGCATTTAAAAAATTTTTTTTGACACACTAAGTCCCTTTTCTCGGAGAAGGTCACATATTATAAATATGTACATGAATATGTCTAACAAAAAATTTGTGCTAAAGTGAAAAAATTTACATTTCCCAATTAGTAACGTTTTGATATATTTTTTCTTATTCTTTGATAAAAAAAAGTATTCTTGTGGTTTAACCCCCTTATGGAAAAACGACTGTTAAGCTTAAAGTTGCTTTAACAAACGAATTTTGTATGGCAAACCCGGTTTTAAGGCATGCTTTAACTTAAACAATCGTTTTTGCATAAGGGCATAAATGTTTTGAGGTGTCACTTAAAACTGTTTTTAACCCACAAAATTTCCAGAATTGGGGCCCTATTTTATAAAACGAAACGCTAAGCGTTGACAAATTTTATATTGAAAAATTTGCAAATTACAAAAATAAAACGTAAAATTTGTTGTTGTTTTCAATACAAGTTGTCGATCGAACGATTTCTGGTGATATCGTGGAACAGGCCGATAGTGTTGCGTTTTACAAAACAAGCAAAGCCCTTAATATTTAATTTCTTTTACTCCTCAAAGTATGCTACAATATTTTTTAATATCTAATTCTTTTGTTTTGTTTTTGTATAACTGAAAATGCAAGTTTTTTCGTTTAAAATAAACGGCCTGTTTTTATAAAACAAAAGAAAATTTTCGTTCGACTACTTTTATGAAAAGAAAAATCTAATTTTTGGGGTTCCGTACACCAAAGTTGAAAAGGAAGCCTATTGTTTTCGCTACGATGTCCGTCTGTCTGTCACAGACTATTTTCTCTAGAACCGTAAGAATTACGGACCTGAAATTTTCACAGTATTAAAATATTTGACAGTTAAAACTTATAGGGTGTTCTAAAGCGACATTGACTGACATTTAAACAATTAAATCAGTTAATGTAACTTTGGCAACTTGCTGCATCTTGAAAACCGTAAGAGGCAAACTCCTGAAATTTTCAAAAACGCTACAACTAAAAAATTCCAAAAAAAAAATCGCAAAAGCGATATAATCGCCAAACATCGGATAAAATCGCTAAAACGAAAATAAGGCACCGAAACTTAAAAAAACTAAAATAAATTGCCAAAAACCTAAAACTATTGCCAAACGAAAAACAACGCGAAAAACCAAAAAAAATCGCTAAAACTATAAAAACGCCAATATGGAAAAAATGCTAGAACGCAAAAAGCGCCAGAGCTAAAAAATTGCTAAAACTAAAATAAATTGCCAAAACGAAAAAAATCGCCAAAATCTAAAAAAAAATTACTAAAACGAAAACAGCAGCAGCATTTAAAAATTCGCAAAAACTAAATAAAATAAATCGTTAAGAACCGAAAAACTATTGAAATTTTCAAAAGCGTTAAAACTAACAAAATTCCAAGATTTAAACAAAAAAATCGCAAAACGAAATAAAATCGCTATAACGAAAATAAAGCACCAAAACTAAAAAAGTCGCTTAAACTAAAATTCATCGCCAAAAACCGTAAAAAAAAATCGTCGAGCGAAAAATAACAGAAAAAAATCGCTAAAACTAAAAAGCGCCAAACGAAAAAAACACTAAAAAATGCTAAAATTAAATTAAATCATCAAGAAACGCAAAAATCGCCGAAACGAAAAACTCGCCAAACCGAAAAAAATTGCCAAAAAACGAAAAATTCGCTAAAACAAAAAAATCACCATAACTTAAAAAAATTGCTAAAACTAAAATGCCGAAAAAAATCGCCAAAAGAAAAACAACGCCAAAAATTGAAAAAAATCGCTAAAACTAAAAAAGCACCAATATCGAAAAAAAAAACGCTAAGACGAAAAAAAACGCCAGAGCTAAAAAAATCACTAAAACTAAAATAATCCGCCAAGAAGCGAAAAAGTCGCCAAAAAGAAAATAATCGCCAAACAGAAAAAAATCGCAAAAAAGAAAAAAATCGCCAAAATCGAACAAAAACTAAAGAAGCACCAAAATTAAAAAAAAAATCGTCAAAAACCGAAAAAATCGCCAAAACGAAAAATGCGCTAAACTGAAAAAATATCTAAGCAAATGAGAAGAAGTTTTAACGGGTAATTAAAATTTAAAAAAATGCATTTACCCTAAGTAGTAATAATAAATAATAATAATAGTAGTAATACATAATATGTACATATGTAGTGCCCGTATGGAACCCTTCCTGTGCGAGTTAAAGTCGTTGTTTTCGTTAACTAATTTTAAGACAAAGTTGTTCAAAACAACAATAAAACCAAGACAAGAAATATATTTTATTTTCCTTGCTAACCCAAGTACAGTCTACTCTCGATAACATGACATAAGTTGATTTGAGCTTTTGTCCAGTTCCCTGAAAATATGAAATAAAAATATTCATATTATCGTGCCATAACCACCAAAAAAAGCTTAAGCGACATAAATTTCTAACTTGATTTTTTTTCCAAAATCGATTATTTGCAATCAAAAATAGTCGATTTTCGTCAAAAAAAACGAAGTCACAAAAATGTGTCGCTTAAGCTATTTTAGCGGCTATGGCTCGTTATAATGAAATGAAAATCAAAAATAAAAATTGACATTTGCTCAGAGTAGAAATTATGAAAAACGTACAATGATAAACATTTGCATGGTTAATCTTCGAAATTGAAAAATTTATTTATTTTTATGCATGAACAATAAATTTTATGTCTGATACGCATTTTTTTTGTGCAAACACAAAAAGACGTTTGGCTAACAAATTAAATTTAACATCAAACACTTAAATTTGATTTGGGTAGTTTTCTTTTTTTTAAACGTCTTTGTAAACATGTTTATTTATGTTTAAGATTTATCGTGTGGCCTTTTTTCGTAAAAACTCTATAGAAATTACATTAGTTTCAGGCTATAAAATAGATTTAGAGAAATTAAATTTAAAAAAATAAACTTAATGGGTTTCGCTTTATTGCGAGTATTTGTTTATTTTCATATATATATATTTTTTTTTTTTTGTTTCAAAAAGATATTTTTTTTTGCTTGTTCTATTTAAACAATTTAACAAGTATTTACGTATGATAGATAATATCAATAACATGCATATTTATAAAATATTGGCAAGTTTTCCACGTAGTATATTGTATTATCATTTTGTATTATCGTTTGTATCTACTGAAAGACTTTGAAACACAAAATAATTCTACGGAGAGATCAAAAGAGATTTAAGAATTTTAGCATTCGCAACAGTGTGACCGCTTTAGCATTTTAGCAGCTAAATTAAGCATTTATTTTATAGCTATGCTATTTATTGGGCGATACAGGAGTTAGGACGTGATTTTCGTAACAAAAATAATCGACACTATTGCTGTTATAAATTTATTTTTGTTTTGATTCCTTTGTACCTAAAAGTAACACATAATCACAGACCAGAGAACACAGCCAATGGGCTGTAAAGCGGCTAACAGCCACCGCCGGCCACAAACAATATATTAGTTTAATCCTACGCCACTAGAAAAGAAAATAATGGGAAATAAATGGAAACGTTTTTAAATATTTGCGGCGAATTTGACATTATCATTTTATTGCATTGTTATTTAAAACATAAAGTTTGTTTTATATAGCTAAGCAGCATAGCTATAACGGAGTGTCTTAAGACACCTCTTTTTTTATTCTACTTTAACCACACATTTTCCAGTTAGCATTTAGTATTATTCTATTCTAAATAATTTAGCATTTTCTAGCATCATTTAATTTAAAATACTTAAGAATTTTTTAATTTTTTTCTCATTTGAAAGCGTTTGCCACATATGCCATATGAAATCCAATTTCCACATTTTCAATTAATTTTATTTTGGAAATTCGAAAATTATACTTCCATTTACAAATTTGCAATTAATTTTTTTTTTAATTTCTAAACAATTTTCTCTTTATTACACGATGAAATGTAAAAAATGTTTCATTTCGATTATTTTGGATAATCATCATAATCATTCAAAAATTTTAATTACTTTATGTTTTCCATGTAGTTTCACAAATATTTTTGATTTATTGTTTTTTTATCCATTTAAATAAAGGATAATTTCATTGTGACGGGTGTGATCATGATACTCAAATCAAAATTAATAATTTTAAAATTTATATTAAAAAAAGATGAATTTCCCAAGAATTTTAATCTTAAAAACACTTAATAATAGGTAGACACTAAAAGAACACGAATTTTGCTTAAAATGGCCATCAAACGGCTGCGATGGGTGTGACCTTGCAAGTTTTAGCTCTTACAGAATTATTATTTCCACGTTATATTCTGTAAAATGCCGGGAAAAAATAAATTTTTCTTTTAAAAAAATTTCGAAAATGTGACGGGTGTGACTGACTTCTTTCCATACATATGAGACGGGTGCAAGTGATCTAATATGAAAACTTGAAAGCTTTTGACTTTTTTATCTCAGCAGCTGTACCTTTGATTCTGAAGCAAGAGTCTGTTCGTAAATGTATCACTGCTGTGCATCATATGAGCAAACTTTTATTTTATTTATACAATACAAGTTCGCTGATAATCTTTATCAGTAGTAGGCATGTTTGTACCCCATATCTGACATTTATCTATGTATTATATACTTCAGTCAAGTAATTGAGGGCATTTCAATTTCCATTTGCAGCGCAGTGATGCATTTACGAAAAGTCGCAAACCTTTTTGAAGAGTTTTATTAAACTATTTTCTTCAAGCTTTCGTTCTGTTTATATTTTTATTTTTTAGTTCAATATTTCCTTAACCTTAACTTAAGCGCGAACAATTAGATAAAAAGCTTTTTGAAGATTTTCTTAATAACAGCAATTCTCTTTGATAGCCTACAAGGAAGAAGGTTTTTAATGAATGTGGTTTTTTTTCTAATTTCGTTTTATTTAAATGAAATAAAATATTTATACCACCATATCCATAAAAACTAAAATATATTTGAGATCTTTTTTAGGAATATTTTGTGTGAAAATTTTTAAATAAAATACAATTCAAACTCATTTTAAATTTTATAAATATGGGGATAGAGTTTATTTAAGAATTATGATATACATACATATAAAGATTTCAACATTAATTTTAGCAGTTTTTTATTCTCTTTAGAATTCTTAGCATTATTTCCAACCTGATTTCTCATATCTGGTCACACTGATGAGCAACATTTTTTTTATTATTTTTTCCCATATTTGATAAAAGAAAGAGATTAATGAAAATTTTTGATTTCCTACATATTTATGTACATATGTATGTATGTATGCATGTTTATGTACGTACATATGTATGTGTATATGTAACTTTAGCTATTGTCCCATAGGAAGTTAAGAATTTCTTAGATAATTTATCATTATTTTTTTAACTTCGTAACTTATGAAGAGTTATTTACTTTTGGGTGAGGACAAAAATTTATCACAGAAAATAAATACCTTTGAGAAATCGTTCGACTTTTTTTATTTTCAATAATTCTATCTAAACAAATGCTTCTTGACTTAAATTTTGTATAGACAAGTTGAGCTTAATATAAGTACATACATACATAGATATTTCAAATTATGCAAGCTATTAAAATAAGTAAATACTGTTATTTTGCAATGTTGACTAATACTTGTTTACAGAAATATACATACATAGTTACATATATATGTATGTACTCGTATGTATGTATGTATGTACATTTCAAATACTTAAAGAACCGCTAGTAGTGGCGTTGAAAAAAAATAACGAAACGAAAAACATTTTGTCGCACATACCCACACACATACATAAATGCATACACACATCCAGCCATGGGCACACGTGCACATATTATGATGTGGTGGTACTTTCAGCATCAATAACAGCTGTTATTTTTATTTTCTTCTTTTCGTCCTGCTGCATTATTGCTGTTGTTGTATAGTTGCACATTCATAGATAATATTCAATATTGTTTTTTTTTTGTAACACACAAAAGCATTATCATTATGATCACTCACATCATTCAGCCAACCACCAGCATATTTTTGCCTTTTGAGACTTAACAGAAAATTTGCATACAAAAAAATGTTCTTCAACCTTTAAACAGGATATACTGCATACTTACATGCATGCACATAGTTATGTGCATGTGTGTGTGTGTGTGAGATTTGTGGCCTAGTAAACACACATGCATACACTAAAAAACATGCTAACATACATACTAAAGAGCTGTACAAAATGTATTGAAAGTTCTGTATTCTAAAGCACACTACTTCCAAGCCTTATATTTCAGTGTAAACATTATCAACAAAACAAGCATAACAAAACATGACTCTCACTGAAACAAAACAAGCACCATTCGAAAAGTTTCTCTCTATAGCTTTGTTAGTGCTTGTATGTTCAAACGAAGTAGAACATCAAAACAAACACAGACAATGAAATAAAAAAAACGATAAATTACACCAAAAGCATCGAGTACACTAGAACCAACACAAAAAACTGTAAAAATGTAAACAAGAGTGTTATTAACTAATACATACATACATTCGATTTTTTATGTTCATAAAAAATGCAAAAGTTTCTTTGTAAGTTTGTCTACGAGTTATTCAAACATGTTTTGAATGTTCCAAAATAGTTTTGATGTTCTACTTCATTTCTCTTCTACTTCAGCCTTGTTCTATTTTAACATTGTTTTGTTGTACTTGTGTTCTCTTCTTCAATGTTTTGATCGTGAAACAAAAGAAATATTTTCGGAAGTATGTGTTTTGCAATGAGCAAGTAATACATACACACTAATTGTAATTTCATGAAATGCTTGTAAGACATTTTTGTTGTGTTTGTGCCACACTTTAATACATACATATACATACATATCTATATACATAGATATATTTCTTGTAATACTAAGCATATGCCGTGCAAACAACAACTGCAACTAACGAAAAGAAAAAGATATAATCTACTACATACATATGTATGTATGTATGTATGTATAAGAATAAAGAAGATAACCTAACCCAGCTAGCCAAGAGCCCGTTTAATAGGCAATGGTGTTTAATATACAACTCCTAAACGAATCATCTGTTGATTATTTGGAGAGTGTTATTGTAGCATTTTTGTTTAAATCTCTCTTATAAATCTTTTTTTTATAGCTTTGCTATTTATTGCGCGATACAGGAGTTAAGACGCGATTTTCGTAACAAAAATAATCGACACTATTACAGTTATAAATTTATTTCTGTGATTTCTTTGTACTTAAAATCACAGTACGAAAATAAACCAAATAAATTGTTTGATTTTGTTTTGTTTCGTTCTTTGAAGTGAGTGAAACAAAAACAAAACAAAAACAATGAGAAGTATTGCTCAATTTGTTTTGGTATTGTTTTTGCACATGAGCACAAAGTAGAGAACACAGCCGATGTACTGCAAGCCGGCTAACAGCCGCCGTCCTCCACAAACAATACATTTATTTAATCGTACGCTGCTAGAAAAGAAAGTAATGGGGAATAAATGTAAACTTTTTGAAATATTTGCGGCGAATTTGACATCATCATATAATATAATATTATTGCATTGTTATTTAACACATTAAGTTGGTTTTATATAGCTAAAGGCCGTTTCACACTATAATACAAGATTTAATACTTTTGTGGAAAATGCAACTCTGATATGTTGAGTTGTTATTGTCTTTTGAAATTTTTGAAACAGAAATTAGATTAGGGATGCATTTTCGTCAAAAGTATTATACTTGTATTATAGTGTGAAACGGCCTTAAGCAGCATAGCTATAACCGGGTGTCTTACCTTTCTTCCTTTTTCATATTTAACTTGCAAAATAAAAAGCATACTGAGTATTGAACGATTCCCCAAATCAATATCGAATGATTCTTTACCAACTCTCCCAATGGCTCATATAAGACTAACGTTGAAGAGCCTCATTCGATTCTCAATGTTCTTGTAAGATAATCTCTAGATAAATCTCAAATAATAATAAAAGCGCCTTCTGCGGCTCCTGTAAACGAATCATCTTCGGTAACAGTTTCTCCCGTGCGAAGCATCTTCCACGATTAAAATATGAGCTCGTCTGCGATTTAAAATGCTCTGCATACTCGCACGATTCGCAAAAGACTCTTCTGCGATTGAAACGGTTAGCTGGGAATACGAAATAGATGGTTTGTGTGATTAGTACTCCTAGTAGTATTTTTTTTTTGCTCTCAAACCTCAAGGCGCTTAAATTGATTGACATTAACAATGATGTACATGAACATTAAGTATTTGATGCAATAAGCCGAAAAACAACAGCATTAGAGGAATAGCGCAAATAAAAGAAGCAAGCAAGTTTACGCGATGCTTAAGTATCGCAGTCGCTCTTAGAAATACATAAATAATAAAGTATTCGAGAGGTTTTGGAGTTTTTCCGCAATGTATGTACGAGTACATATATAATTTTTTTCTTCAATTCCATATTATCTAAGTTTTATATTTTCTTGTTATTTTTCTTTTTTCAAATCTTGGCTAATTTTTAAGATTTTCTGCAAGTTTAGCATTTTTCTATGAATTTATGGCCCGTTCAACGATGTCGAAAGCAAACGTTCGTTCGGTAATTGAAATTGAAAACAAAAAACGATTTTTTTATTTAATTCTGAAATACATAGGTACATAAATTTTAAAACGAACTTAAAGTTTCCCTGATTCATTTTTTAGTTTTATTTTAACAAAATTTTTGTACAACTCAAAGTTTAGGCAAATTTTTTTTTATATAAAAAATTATCTAAATATTCGCACTTTCGCCTTAAAAAATTTTTTTTAATTGAGCCATTTTATATAAAAATATCAAAATGCACTAAAAGTACTTTTTGTAAAATTAACTTTATCCAATAAGTAATTATTTTACCGCATACTTTTTGCGTACTTTTTGCATTTGTAACAGCTACGTTTTGGGAAAAGGAGCTTTTTTTACAGATACGGCCTGGCCCACGATGTCACTAGAAATCGTTCGATCGACAACTTGTATTGCAAACAACAATAACTTTAGAAAATTTGTTGTTCTTTGCAATACAAGTTGTCGATCGAACGATTTCTCGTGACATCTTTTTGTAAAAGATACTTTATATTAGGCTTTTTGCAAAAGGTAAAATATAGTTTTTGTAAAAGAGACCTTTTGTAAAATGTACTTGTTGTTAAATTTAAATAAAAGATTATTTTCTCAATAACAGATATTTTTTTGGAAACGGTAAAAAAGAACTATTTATAACAGGTACTTTTTGGAAACTGTATATTTTCTAAAAGATTCTTTATTTTAAAAGAGATATTTTGCAAAAGCTATAAAGGGTAAAAAAAATTTTTTAAAAATCCTTTTATTAAAAAGTACTTTTTATAAAATAAAATTTATATTAAAGCTATTCTTTGTATTACTTTTTGTAAAAATCAATTCTTGTAAAACGTACTATTTGTAACAAGTGGTTTTTTGAAAAGGTACTTTTTTCAACAGGTACTTTTTGGAAAATGTACTTTTTATAAAAGATACTTTATTTAAAAAAAAACATTATGATGCAAAAGTTAAAAGAATATATTTTAAAAGTTTTTTTTTAAAGTATTTTTTTATATGTACTTTTTGTTAAAGGTACTTTTTGTTAAATGTATCTACATTTTGTTAAAGATACTTTTTGTAAAAAGTGATTCTTGTAAAACGTACTTTTTATAAAACGTACTAATTGTGACCGGTACTTTTTGTATAAGATAATTTTTATAAAAGGTACTTTTTGTAAATGATTTTTGTTTGAAGGTTATAGTACCTTCTTTTTTTGGAAAATTTTAATTTTTATTAAATTTACATTTTTAATAAAATGATATTTTTATTGAAAGTACTTTTTGTAAAATTTACTTTTCGTAACAAGTCATTCTTGGAAAAGGTAATTTTTTAAACGTACTATTTGTAAACGGTACTGTTTGCATAACATAATTTTTGTAAAAGGTAAACGTTAATTTTGTAAAATTTATGTTGTGAAAAAATATTTTTTTGTAAAATGTAAATTTTATTAACGGTATTTTAAGTAAAATGTACTTTTTGTTGAAGGTACTTTTTGTAACAGGTACTTTTTATATTGTATAGTTTTTGTATAAGGTACTTTTTGTAAACGATAATTTTTGTAAAATTTATTTCATGGAAAAATACTTTTTTGTAAGATTTAAATTTTATTAAAGCTACTTTTAGTAAAATTTACCTTTTGTTGAAAGTATTCTTTTTAAATGTAGTTTTTGTAAAAAGTAATTCTTGTAGGACGTACTTTGTATAAAACGTACTATGTGTAACAGGTACTTTTTGGAAAAGGCGCTTTTTGTCAAATTAACTTTTTGTAAAATTTACTGTTTTATGCAAAACAATGCTAGAGATGATTAAGTTGGAATTTATTGAAACATTTATCTTATTATAGAGACTTGGCTGTCAGTAAGTTTTTACTATTTTCAAGTTTCAAGTCGAGCTTGAAGTCGACTTGATGAAAATCAGAAAAAATCTGCTCTATATTTACAATGGCGCAAATTCATAGTGAAAACAAAGTTTACTTTAAAAACCTAAAACCAGTATTATCATACAAAATACTGGTTTTAAACTTGTAAGGTATATGTACTTTGTTTTGTATAAGCTTGTAAGCTGATTTCAAACGTAATGCTCCACTGTGCGCTGTTCGGTCGGTTTAGAGCATAGCCGGCCAATGTGGCACCAGAGTGCCGAGCTTCAATCGCTTTCTTATACGTACACGAATGTATTTCTCTCGGTGGCCAGCACTGGTTTAGAGATACATATCGTTACCTTAATATAGAAAGGCTCTAAATCATTATTATTTTAAAATCGACATTTTTTGCATTTTTTCTATTGAAATACACAAATAAACTCGATTTCAAACAAATACTAAGTTAGGGCCTTTCTATATTAAGGTAACGATATGTATCTGTAGTTAATATTTTATCAAGTAGCATAACATTATTTTAGTATGTATATTTCAATAGTTTTATTTTCACTGATTAATATTTTACTTGTATTTTTATTTATTTTTTTTTTTTCTAATTTCTAATAAAACTTGTTTGGTGTTGTTTACTGTCTGTTTGTTATAGTTATTTTATGATTATTAATCACTAACAATTTGTCTCTGGATTTGTTTTATTTTTTTTTTGGTGGCCTGTAATGGGCTTCTTTACCGTCACTTAAAATGAAAAATGTCCCTATATGATTTTATATAACATAGTATATACAGTTTGTATAAGTTTTATTTTTATCAAGCCAAAATTAAAGAAATATTCTTAAAGAAGCAACTTTTAGGCAAGTGGTATTTTAAAAATAATTATTAATACATTTTCTTTTGTTTTTTGTACTTAGTTCCAGGTGATAATTCCATGTATGATATATGTACATGATGTAGGAAATGATATACAACAAAGAAAATAATTATGGTATTCTATTTCTAATAATAGTTTTGTCAAATATATGTACATAAACGATGTTTGTAATTAAATTTTTTTTTAATAAAATTTGGAAATTGTAATGATAATATTTAAAATGTTTTTCAAGAGACCCAATCATAAATCATATATTTTTCATCAAAATGTACTTGCGAAAAAGAAATTTAATATATTTAAAGGGATTTGAATTAAAACTTGCTTCAAGAAAAACATGACTTACAAATGCCGAGTACATTTCTTGTGTTGTCATTTTGTGCTGGCTTTTCAAAATGGAAATACTAACGATGGTAATATGTCCAGAGCATTTTTTGAAAATGATGAGGTAACAGCCCGAATTACGGGGGTCGACAATCATATTATAAAAAGGTTGGCAGTTATTCTAAATACTATAAACTCTAGACAAATGGTAAAAGGCCGAAAAACTGCTGAACTTTTGGCTCAAATGTACCCTGAGAAGAAACCTACTCCTACGGTCCATTAGATTTTGGCTCATGGTAAAAATTTAATTGAATATCAATGCTTACCAATTGGAGAGTTATCAGAAGAAGCCAAAGAAAAGATTTGGAAGAACATAATTATAGCTCCGATATGTTAAATACATTAGATAAAAAATTATATATTATATATTATATTTTATATATTATATATTATATATTATATATTATATATTATATATTATATATTATATATTATATATTATATATTATATATTATATATTATATATTATATATTAAATATTATATATTATATATTATACAGCATTAATATTAAAAATATTTTAAAAATATCTGCAGCATAAATAAAAAGCATAATATTAGTCTAACATATTATATTAGAGTGGTATTTTTTTCTAGACTTCCTTATGAGAATATCATTTGAAGCTCAAGCAGCTGTGTTTTATATTCTTTTTAAATTTTAAAAATATCATTGCTTCAAAAGATTTGATTTTTGCAACAAAAAAGGTCAAAAGTTGTCAACGTGCCAGTGCCTATCACAATGCGGGGGCACTTATTTTGAAACTAAAGTATTTAAAATTCAAGTAAATTTTAACCATTAAAATATCTTGGTAATTTTAAAAATTATGTTTTTTGCAACAAAAACCCACTGTGCATAAAGCCTCTGAGGACCTGTGGACATAAAGGTTACTTATTCTTAAGCGGAAGGGGTTATCTTTCAAATGCTTTATACATTTTTAAAATATCTATAGTACTTTAAAAGTTATGATGTTTGTAATGAAAACAGTCAAAAGCCGACACTGTGCACAGTGCCGTGGCTAATCTATGGCCGTATAAATCATGTATATTGAAGCTTTAGGAGTCTACTTTCAAATGCTTTTTAAAATGTTTAAATATCTTTGTTACTTTAAAACTTATGATTTTTGCAACGAAAAAAGTCAAAAGGCCCCACTGTGAGCCGCTCCCATTATGTTTTTTTTTGATAGGGAAAGCAATGCCACACAACGAAAAATATCGGAAATGGCAAACGTTGCCACCAGTTCACACTATTGCGACGTCACAAAATGCTATAGTGTGCACTCGGCATAAGTAATTTTTTTTCTTCTTAAGATGTTGTCAATATCTTTATTTTGTAGGTTAAAAGGGGTTTATTTATTTATGTTTGTTGATTTTCATATTTGTCTATTTGCTATCTAAGTATTTTATTTTCTTTTTACATATTTAATAAAAAATAATGCTGGTACCTATAAAGTTATTTGCGAAAAGAAAATTTTCCTGTCATAACCTTGAGTTAATAAATCAAAAATAACTTATTTTTTTGCTCTGCTTGTTTCCTCTTGTAACGGCTTTTTAAAGTTTTGCACTTGTTTTTTTCTTTCTGCTTCAGCTTTTTTTTTCTTACCATAATTTTTATCGTCTTTATCGAGCATTTTGTTTTTGTAATTTAATTTTACTATGAACAATTTTGTTATTGTTGTTGTTGTTATTGACGCTGCTGCTACTGTTTTCAGTTCATTTTTGTTGCAAAAGTTCAAGTCCATATCAAAACAAAATGGCAACAGCAACAAAAAGGGTTGTTTGTGTTTTTATGCACGTTTGTGTTGTTTTTTTTTTCCTTCTTTTCTTTTTTTGTGAAGTGTTTTGTTACCTAATGTTGCATTCCGAAATTGTCGTTGTTGTTGTTGTTACATTTGCTACTACTTTTGTTATTATTATTGTTGTCGTCATTGTCGTTGTCAAAGAAGAAAAACTGGTTCATTGCCAGCGTGGCATGCTATTAGCAGTACCGTTATTTGTATGCATGAGCATGACAGCATTTAAATGTTGTGTAGAGATGAAATGTGAGCAGATGGGGTTAGTGGGAGTAAGAGGGTGAGAGAGAGAGAGGTGGAAAGCACATGGATAAAAGTGAAATGAATAACGGTTTGTATGGTTGAGTGTACAAGTTTTTATACGTGTGTATGTACATATGTATGTATGTATGTATATATGTATGTATGTAGGTATCAGTAGTATTAATTGTTGGCTATGATTTACATTCATATACACACTTGTTATTATTATTGTATGAGAAGTACGCACTATATACATATGTATGTACATATGTATATTGCGATGCACTTTAAAATGTTGACAACAGAGATTGAAAGGATGATGAAGACGTTATTGTCTTGAAATTAGTGTAGAACATTTATAACCTATTAAAGTTCTGGCACAGAAAGAAATAAATTTGCGGTCTTCAAAAACCAGCGTGTATCTTATTATCGCTTTTATCTATTGTTTGAACCCATATGCAAAAACAAATAACGTGTGTTTATTAAAGTGTACCTTAAAACAGAATTGCTATAATTTTGCATATGGGGGTGAGAATTTGGAAACGATATGAAATTGTTTACCCTTTCTGTGCTATACTGGTGCAAACCTTAAAAGTAAAATTGTGCACAAATTACTTAAAGCAACATAAGAAAGTGAAAACCAATACCTGGTCTAGGGACGCCGCGACCTTCCTACACTACACTTTTAGTTAAGTCAAAAAACAAGAAAGGAATGGTAAGATCCGATACATATCCACAGTGTTTTGAAGCAGAGAAGAGTAATATATGTACATACATATGTATGTATGTATATAATTAAGAGAAAATTTAAAAAATGTATTTGTTAATGGTTTAGCATGTCTAGCTGTTAATTTCGTTTCAGCTAAGCAACACCTCAATAGACTTCAACGAAATACATCTAGACACCAACAAAGAATTTTTTTAAATTCGTATTCATTTTGAAACGATTTAAATAAAAATAGAATGTATTGATAATTTTTCTTCGACCTTAGAAAATGTATATATTTGTTTCCTCTTAATCAGGCTCAAGGTCATAATCATTTAAATAAAACTCTTTTTGTTTTATTAAATTATTGATATTCTTATATCTTTTATTTTTTCAATATTTCGAACACCTTCGGTGTCCTTCTTCAGGAAAAATTCTATATAAAGGACAAAAAACAAAAATAAAAACATATGTATGTACATTAAATATATATGTAAATACAAATTTCAATTTTATATACATAAATACAACAAAAACATATTATTATCTTACTTAGAGTAAGGTCGTCAGCTGTCCGCTTTGAGAAAGAGTCAAATTCTTACTAAAAACCTGTTTGTTTATTTTCTTATTTTTTTAAACATAAACAAAAAATAAGAAAATAAACAAACAGGTTTTTAGTAAGAATTTGACTCTTTCTCAAAGCGGACAGCTGACGACCTTACTCTAAGTAAGATAATAATATGTTTTTGTTGTATTTATGTATATAAAATTGAAATTTGTATTTACATATATATTTAATGTACATACATATGTTTTTATTTTTGTTTTTTGTCCTTTATATAGAATTTTTCCTGAAGAAGGACACCGAAGGTGTTCGAAATATTGAAAAAATAAAAGATATAAGAATATCAATAATTTAATAAAACACAAAGAGAGTTTTATTTAAATGATTATGACCTTGAGCCTGATTAAGAGGAAACAAATATATAAAAATAGAATATTGAAATAAATTAAGAAAACATGTTGGGCGGATCAGTAATATAATAAACAGATATAAACAAATATCAGCGACCAATAGACGCGACAAAACTAGAAGTTCTTCATGTGAACTTATAGAAATGTACATACGAGTAATTCAAAGAAATTTGTGGAGAAAAAAACATTTTTTTAATTTAAAAATTAAGGTGAACTTTCATATTTTATATGTATGAAATACATATGCGATTTTAGTAATACATTTTTCAAAATTAAGAACAAAAATAAAAAATCAAATTTTTATAAAGGAAGATAATGTTTTTTAGTCCTTCGACATTAGGAACTTTTACAAAATAAATAAAAAAATAAATAAAAAAAAAATTAATGAAAAATGTATGTACGTATACTTGATTATTTTACTCACACACACAGTGACACACGGTCTCACGCACCGGGTTAGTAAATAAATGCATAACGTGCGCTCATGAAGCAGTTTTGTCATTAACTATTAATAGGGGATGCCCAATGAGGCAGCTATTCGAAATTGCAACAAAAAATAATAACAGGGAATAATGTTATTCTAATATTTTAACACACCCGGTCTCACAGACCACTACGTCACCATTGGCGGGTCAAACTTTATTATTGAAAACAAAAAAAAATTTAGCATTTTCCTTTTTCCTTTTCTTTTTCTTTTCACTAGAGGTTGAAAATTTTCTGGAATTACTTATATATATGTCCAAAATCTTATCAGCGCTAAAACTTGGAAATCGAATGGAGAGACTAGATTGTTTTTAATAAATTTAAAAAAATCTAAATCATTTTATAGTTTTCTCAAAAATTTTGGTATGGATATTTTAAAAAGCGCCAAAAAATTAATTCAGAAAAGCAGCAATATGACAATTTTTGGATGAAAACTTAAAATAAGTAAGATTTGGTAAAACGAATTAAAGCAAAGAATTGGTCATAATGAATATATTTTTTAATTATTATTTAAATGAATTTTTTATGATACTAATTTGAAACGTTGACATATTGACAAAGTGGATTTTTTAAAATAATTTTTTATGATACTAATTTCAAACATACATATTTATATAATATCGATTGATAAAATTTTGCATTAACTTATTTATACCAAAAATATTGTATTTGCCACCTTTAAATTTTCACTTTTTTTATAAAAATATTTACTGAATTATTGCCTTTTACGTTTCCGTTATTTGAAGCACAGCCGCGAATAACGTTGTAAAAGACATTTTTTAAAAAACCAGTTTTTTCACAGATTACCATTAACATAACTCTCTTGCGTTGTTCAAACATCAAACCATCCAAAATTATGCACCCTATCGCCGTCAAAATACATTTACAATCAGTCAGTCGAAAACTTTGTAAGTAACTATTAAAATCATGCAAACGAAATTGTCGAAAATAATTGATAAATGTAGCAGAGATACAAAAAGAAAAGTTAATGCTAGTTATTATTATTTTCGATAAGCTAAAAAGATTTAAATGAAAAAACCAATCTTGCTTTAAAATACGTTTTTGGGCTCTCCTGAAAAATTATTATTTTGTCACTTAAAACGTTATTCGCGGCTTACCTTCATTTATAATTAAAAATGCAACTTCCAACTCTGTTACCAACACACTTATCAAAAATATACAGTGGCAACACCACACAACCAAGAAATACATGTGTATAATTTTCTGGTTAATGTCTTTGCTAAGCAAAATTTCACCATAGAGTTATTTCACTCTGACAAAAAGGTAAAATTAAGGTATTCACCTCAAAAGTTGCGCTGTTGGGGAAAAGCAAAATTGCAAAGATTCAAAAAACTGTAACAACAACCAACAACAACAAATGATGCAAAATTATTAGAGTCTCTAATCTGTACTGCATTTTTTTAATTATTTCGAGATTACTGCACTAAAAAAGCAATTTTTTTTTATAAAAATTAAAATTATTTATGATTGTTTTAATTGTACGTATTAATTATAATTATTTTAATTGCAATTATATTAATTATGTATAATTATTTATTGGAAAAATTTTTTATTTGATAATAAAAGCTTCATTTGTAGCCGTTAATTTAAATGGGAAACAATTTTAGCTGGGACAGAAAAGATGATTGAATTATGAAAGAGAAAAAACAAGATTTTCACAGAAATTTTTTATTTTTTTTCCAGAAATAGGTTTTAATTTTGTTACAGCAAAAAAAAAATTACATATTATTTTTGCAGAAATAATTTTCATTTTTTTTCGAGCAGAAACTGTTGATTTTTAATCGACTTCAAAAAAAAAACGGAGAAGGTTATCAATCAATACGTTTGTATTTTTTTAACCGACTTCAAAAAAAGAAGGAGGTTAACAATTCGTCACTATTTTTTTTTAGGTATGTAGGTCCATAACTCGGTGCATTTTAGACCGATTGTAAAAATTTTTTTGTTGTCTGAGAGGGTATAGCTTCCCATTGGTCCCATTTGAAAAAAGTGGGCGGGGTCACGCCCACAATTTTTTAAATTTGATTTATTGATCTTCTACTTATTTGATTGCTGCGAAACCTAGCAAACATCTTTGGTTCTTGTAATTAGAAAATTCTTGAGTTGAAAAAATGGGCGGGGCTACGCCCATTCAAATGTATTATAACATTACACGTGGTTCTACTTAACCGATTTTTACAAAACTTAGCACACACCTTGAACTCTAAAATAGACAAAATTTTCTTTAAAAAAAATGGGCGGGGTTACGCCCACTAAAATTTTATATTATATTTCACAGGGTTCTATTTCACCAATTTTTACGAAACTTGGCACACACCTTGAACTTTTAAAAATACACAATCGTGTTTTAAAAAAATGGGCGGGGTCACGCCCATTAAAATTTTATATTGTATTTCACAGGGTTCTATTTCACCGCTTTTTACAAAACTTGGCACACACCCTAAGTTTTATTACAGCCACAAAATTCCGTTAAAAAAGTGGGCGGGGTCACGCCTACAATTTTTTAAATTTGATTTTGTAATCTTCTACTCATTTGATTGCTGCGAAACCTAGCAAACATCTTTGATTCTTGTAATTACAAAATTTTTAAGTTGAAAAAATGGGCGGGGCTACGCCCATTAAAATGTATTATAGCAATACACGTGGTTCTACTTAACCGATTTTTACAAAACTTAGCACACACCTTGAACTCTTAAAAATACACAATCTTGTTTTTAAAAAAGGGGCGTGCTTTTACTTCATCGATTTTTACGAAACTGGACCATATTTCTAAATAATTGACCAGAGCTCAAAAGTATGCACTAAAAAAGTAAAAATAAAACTTTAAAAAAAAAAAATTAAACCGACTTCAAAAATAAGCACTAAAAAGCAACAAATAATATAGATCTAGTTAAATAAAAGATTTGTATGTGTGTTACCTACAGTGCCGTTTGAAGTTGGTGCCAGTATTACTGGTACTAAGCACATAGGAACATGCCCGGTAAAAAAAACTGCAAGTAATTTTTATGTACATATGTATGTGCTTAGTTACCAATGTTGCTGGCACCAACTTCAAACGGCACTGTAGGTAACACACATACAAATCTTTTATTTAACTAGATCTATATTATTTGTTGCTTTTTAGTGCTTATTTTTGAAGTCGGTTTAATTTTTTTTTTTAAAAGTTTTTTTTTTATTAAAATTATTTCTGATGTTCATTTAAAAAATTTAGTTTGTTTACTGTAAATTTATTACAATATACCTTCAATTAAATTAAAATAAAGATATATAAATTGAGTAGTGCAGACGCAAAATAAGTAAAAAAGTATATGAAATCTATGAAAAATTCTTAGAAAATTTTGTTGAGAATAAAATTCAAAAAATTATAATTATATTTTGGTTCTTACGAAAAAAGTCATAACTGTTGCGACCAGTGAAAAGAACTAATAAAAATTTTATTGCAATAAAATTTTAAACATTTTTACAATCTTTCTACAATTTGTCTTGAAAATAACAATAAAATTCACATATTTGTTTTTGTTTTCAACATAAGCTTTCCAACAATTGTTTGCTTTGGATATCACTATTTTAAATAAATTTCAGAAAATAATTCCTCTTAATTTATTTCCCTAAGAATCATTTTACAAATTTATACATTATTTTATCTTAGTTTTGAGAATAAATTTTCATATAATTCAACTTAGATACATACATACATACATATCGAGCCCTTTTTTCAATTTTATCGTAAGCGACAAAAATTAAATTTTTCAGGAGAAGGTTTTTTTTTTAAATATTCAAATTTGTTTTTGTACGTAAATTGTCGTTTCCGATAAAATTGTACAGCCTGTATCTTAAAAGTTATCAACAATTTTCCCATTTTCATAACTCTAAACTATGGGTAGGCCCATAAAATTTTAATATCAATAAAAAAAGTATATTTTCGATAACATGTCGCTTACGATAAAATCGAAAAAAGGGCTCGATATGTATATACATGATTTATAAACAAATACCCAGTGAGCAATTGTTCTTGAAGATATCACCAAAACTAGTTTTTAAAGACTACCTTAAAGACAAAAGACTACAAAAATATTTATTCTAGTGGCTAGAAAACGACTATTTTTTAAGAACAAAAACACAATTTGCAGAATGTGCAGAATCATAAAATAATCGTGCAGTTGTGAGTACCATGACTGTTTTTATTTGGCAGTCATATATCGCGCAGGGACCCGAGTCATAAAAGACTCTTTGAGAAGAGTCGCTGCTAGGGTACCATTTTCTGTCCACAAACCCGTATTTACAAGTATTTGACTCTTTTTTTTTGCAGAAAAGTCGAAAAAGACTTGAATTAGATTAAAAATTTAAAAAAAAATGCTGGCTGGGTATGACCTGTGCTATAAAAAATCACATGACCTTACTACTCGTATTTTTAAACAATAAAATTATGGAAATTATGCATGTTAATACATACATGCATGTATGCATACATACATATGTATGTATGTATGTATGTACTTATACGTAGATTACTTCCTTTTTACAAAACGGCATTCATTAAGATCCGTTTCGTTTCAAATGACATTTGAAGTAGTGACTTCAAGGATAAATACATACTCGAGTATGTATTTGTACTTTTGTGGTGCTAAGCTTATTTACAATTTCAAAAATGATAAGAAAATTATTTAATTTCAACGCAAAAAGTATATTTTTCTGGCAGCTTGTCTAGTTCAAAGTATTATTTTCTTTTAAATTGCGTTTTAAGCGAGAACAATGAGGAGGCGTGTGTCATTTGGCTGGGCCATGGTGTAATTATACAGGTGACTGCATAAGGATTTGTTATACAAAAATACGGCAACCATAGTTGTGTAAAGAACCGAAGAATGTCAAAAGCACAAAAATAATTGTACCAAAACCAACACAAAATCGAAGTGTTTTGACATTTTTCAGCTACAAAGCACATAGAGCAAAAAATTATCAGCTGAAGTAACGCTGCCACCTTGGGCTGGGCTGTGCAAGTGTTTAAATTTTCAGAAAATAAGTCAAAACGCAATTATTTTTCAGTCATAAATTATGTCAAATCAATAAATGTAATATAAACAGCTGCACTATTGCTCAAAAATTTACTGATGCACATACTTATGTACATACATATATACATACTTACATACATACATACATATGTACATATATGTATGTATGTATATGTTTAAGTAATTTCAAAAATGTACTTTAAAATTTTGAAGATAAGAAATTTTCTATTGCGATCTTCAAATTAGAAATACACAAATACTCGCACATATGTAAATATTTACAAAATCTGATTTGTTTTTTGTTTTAATTTACACTTTCCAATTGATCTTTTTTTCTATTGTCTTCCACTAAAATTGTTTTTAAATTTATTACAACAAATTTTCATGAGAATTTACTTCCTCTATTATAACATCATGTCTTTCATTTCAAACGACTTCAAAAGGACTTAAGAGTAGATTTTGTTTATACAAAAGATTTTTTCGGTTTGAAATTTGTATGGAAAAAAATATTTTTTGAAATGAATTTTCGTTATTTTTCTGTCTACTATAGGTTATTATCAGGGAAACCGCAAATATGCAATTGCATGTTTTTTCTTGTATCACGTATTAATGCGGGGACAAGATATTTATCCGTTTCAGAACTTTTAATGAATTTTGGCATCGATTTGTTAGTGCATATTTTTGCATATGTTACCCATTAAAGCATGTTTATGCATATATCAGTTTTACACGCATATTTTTAGCATGTTTTCGAATTTTTAGAGCATAATTTACGCTTTTAGGGCATATTTCATACTTTATAGAATTTATTTTATTTCAACCCGCTTGGCACCAATATCCTTTAATAAAAACTCTCCATTCCGAAAAAAAATTGTATGAAATTTTTTTTAGCAACGCATTAAAATTTCATTTTCGAAATAAAAATTTAAGTTTTAAAGAAATTTTTTTCCTGTGCTATCTGGGTTAATATGCTTACAAATTATTTTTAATTTTCGCCATCTAAATCTCTGTTCCAATGTTCCATGTAGTGTATAATGTTTTTTATATATAACGCAATTTTACGGACGTTAGTTGCAATACAAATTTAGCTATGTGTGATTTAGCTGTGTGTGATTTACTCTGCCCCGAAAAGACCTTGAAGGAACATTGTAAATGTATGAAAGTTCATTAAGACGGGACAGAAAAGATTTTTATTTGAAATTCTAGGTCAATATTTTGTTATTTATTGCAACAAAAATTATAAATTAAAATCTTGTCTTATTTATCCAAAATACAGTTCCAAAGCCTTAATTCTGATATCGTGATCTTTTGAAATTAAAGTTAAATTCTTATGCATCCAATAAAAATTAATTTGTTTTAGTAAAAATTTTTATAGTAATTTTGTTTTAACCTGCACTTCAAACCCAGTTATTCTTTGTTAATTATGTTTCCGTTTTTTGTTTATTTATTTTTTTCTTATTTTATATGCAAATGAATTTTTGATTAAAAAATATATTTTCATTTACAAATAAACCAATTTATTCTATTTTTAAGAGCATATTTTTTGACTCTTAAGCGCATATTTACAAGTTTTTAGTGCATATTGAATGCGCATAAAACACTTTTTTTTTTGGTTTCCCTGGTTATTATAAATTTTACTACATTTTTCGAAAATCGGGTTTTCATCATATTTCAAAGAATTTGATTGATGTTGAGCTCACTTAGATATCGCAAGATGGTGAATCGATTCGTTTCAGTAGATTTCGAAAATTTTCGAAAATCGAGCTTTCATCATGTTTTAACGAATTTGAAAGATGTTGATGTGGCAAGATAGTGAATCGATTCGTTTCAGTAGATTTCGAAAATTTTCGAAAACAAAATTTTCACTAAACAAATCTTAAACTTAAACTAATCATTTCTTAACCTCAAAAAGAAAAGTCGATTGTTGTCACTTTTACTAAAATCGGGTGATTTATGTGAGATATATTGTTGCCGAAAAGTTAAAAAAAAAATTTATAACTTAAAAAATCTTCGCAAATTGATTTAAGATATAAAATTAAAATTTTACCATGAATGCCGCAAATTCATTCTAAATCTTGAATAGTTCAAATAAATTTTCTCCCTACATAAACTTTTTTGAACTAAAAAATAGCTGAAGGTATAGAATATTTATACATACAATTTCGACGATTTTGGGGTTGAGCTTAATGGGAAGATAATCAGTCCAATTCTAAATATTCACCAGGAAATAATTCCCATGGATTTAGTTTTTTTCTAAAAATAAAATCCACCTATCTTAAATAGATTGAGCTAAAAATTGAAATTTGGTGGGGGGAACTTCGAATTTTCGAAGTCAGCTATTTTGTTTCCAGTTGTTTTATTTTAACTGCAAGTTTGCAAATTACTTTTTAAAAATGTAGAAATGAATAGGGAATAAACTCTAGGCGAGATATTATTACATATAAGGCTGAATACTTAATTTGCATCTCTCGAGACACAAATTTTTAGGCAGTCATGTACTAGACGACCTTATCAGATATGTCAACGCGACGGGTTGGATCTAGTAACGATCACCGTATCAGAATACTTAGATACGGTTCAACATAGGTTGACACCGATGAGTGTAGTGGTCCTTTCAAAAAGGAATCATCTAGATTCTACTTGAATGCCTGCGTGTAGTGGGCAGCCACGTAAACCAACCAACCAACCATTTAATTTTATGTATGTAGGTATATACTTCCCCCAAACAATTCCTCTAGGCATCTTAAGCTACGGTCACACTTGACAAACATTTGCCCAAAAAAGCGTAACCAATAAATACTAATGCAAAATTGTTTGCTTCAGACACGTGTTTATTAAGTTAATTAATTTCGTATTTAACAAATGGGCAAAGTTATAGAATACAATATTATATATATGAATCAAAAGATTTCTCATTAGTATGTACTGGTTACGCTTTTTTGGGCAAATGTTTGTCAAGTGTGACCATACCTTTAGGCTTTGTGCTTTGATGTTTCAAAAATACCATTTGGTTTCTTATGTATATATTTTTTAATATCTTTCTTTCTCGACCCTTAAAAACATACATATGTATATTTACATGCATACATATCACTCCTTTATTGCAACATAGTCATAACTCAAAAAAGCCAGTTTTGCAGAAAATAAGTTTAAAGTTTTCAATTTAAATACACTTCAATGAAAATATAAAAAAAAAATTATTTTCTAAGGACGTGAAAGTAAAAGCCTTTTGTATGAAATTTTTACACAAGATTATTAATTTTAAAAATAAATTTTTTTGAGATATGACTGTGTTGCAATAAAGCAGCGATATGTATGTACAAAATGTTGCTTTATATTTTATATTATATTATTTTATTATTATTATTATTATTATTATTTTATATTATATAACAGAAACTTACCAATTTTTCGATGTGTTTCAACAAATCCCATTTTGTTTCTATAACAAAAGTAAAGAATTAAATATTAATATTAATTAAACAAAAGTTATGTGAGAAATTACTTACTTGGATTATAGTTGTGTAGATGTTTTATTAATTTCCATTTCGTTCCTAAAAAAATAAAAATTTGAAAACATTAGTTTTTCTTTGTGTATTCAATAATTAATTATAGTTTCTTATGGAAATTTTACTAAACATAAAAAAATGCTAAGGTTGATTATTGAGTTCTTGTTTCAACGTTTATATTGTATATTAGTTGAACTTCTCATTTGTTTAAATGGAAGTTTAACATAATATCTCCAGTTGTTCTAAGAAATTTTTGGATAAAGGTTTCCTGATGATGAACATTGGTAACAGTGAAATGCGCATAGGATCCAGCTAAACCCCTCAATAATCAATTTCAATGTACACATTTTTTATAAAAAATATTTTACTGAATATGTAAAATAATAATTTGGAATTATTAGTGCGTTAACAAATATTAAATTTAAATTGTATCAATTCCCAAAAAAAAAAAACCCCCAATAAAAAAATTTATTTGAAATCTATTTTAAGAAAAAGACAGAGGGAGGAACACTATCTCTTTCTGTCTTTCTCCCAGCTGAATTAATAATTTGCAAAGGGTTGTAAGCTAAGCGTATTTTAAGAGCGTTTGCTCTAATACCACTTTTAGACACGCAAAGTTTACTTTCCAAAGTCCTAATTCAGCTGTGTGAATGACAGAGGAGGGAATACTATCTCTTTCGTGTGTTTCTCCCAGCCGAATTAAGGCTTTTGAAAGTGAACTTTCCGTGTCTAAAAGGGGTATATGTATCTATATTTCATTTCTTTAAAATATATGTACATACGCACTCGAATGTTTCTTTATAATCTTTTCGATTTTCTAATTATAATCATTCCATGCGTTATCATTACTTCGCGACATAACATAACTTAGTGTTTAGAACTAAGTAAATAAATTTTAAGCTTATCTCGGTATGGAAATAAACATCTAGTGCGTTCACTGGTTAGAATACTCGTACATAAATAGCATTCAATATTGACGTCATTTCGAGATTAAATACTTTTCTGCAAATATTTCACTTCCTCGGAAACAAATGCATACATACTCGTATGTACATAAGTACATATATGTATGTGACCCGGTCTATGAAAAGGTGGCTTTTATGACTCAAAAACAAAATTTCGAGAAATCAGCTGTTAAAGATAAACAATGCATTTCGTCAGTTTCTCGATAGTTGTTCTCCTTCGTTCTGTTTCTGTTGGTCTTTTCCGTTATAAACTAGTGAAGTTTTGAGGGAAAAAATTGTGTACGGTTGTTGTTGTTAAAATGTCATTTATTTCCAATTTCTCCTTTTCATTTGTGCTCTTCTTTCTCTAAATTTTTAGTACACTTCTAAGCGAGTTGGGACTTTCTGCTTTTCACCATGTCAAAGAGCGTCTCAAAAACTATCCGAACCAAAAAAAAAGTGAAAAATAGACCGGGTCACATATATAAAAACATTTAAATTTACTATTTTTAATAGCAAAATTTCTCACTTTTTTAAATTTTATGTGTGAGAGAGAAAAAACTAAACAAAAATTATTCGAGTGACTAAAGTAAAGTTTTTTATTTTAATTTTTAATAGGGTTGATTGGCTATGATAAGGGCTTGAAAATTTGTAGGGGGCATGTGTTTCGATGTATATAGTAAATAATAATAAATTTAAAATGAAATTTTGAAATTTTTGTCAGTTACGAGGTTTTGCTTTTCAGCTGACGATATGTAGCATTTTGATTTGATATATTTCAAGACTTTTGCCAAAAAGTACATAATCTTAGATTAATTTGAGACATACAACTTTCAATGCAAGTTAAGTTTGGAATTACATATGTAGATACTTACATACATATGTACATATATACTTGCATATGTACATGCATACAAATGTACATAGTACATACATACATACATACATATGTATGTATATACATACCCATCAAACAAAATGATCCGAATTCGTAAAGAATTCGTAACGACTGGTCGACAAAATTGTAGTGTATATAATGCAATTTTATATTTCAACTTCCTTTATTCAAATATACAGCTTAATGAGTCAGCTAAAAACTTAGAATGAATAAACAAAAGACAATACTAATGACATCGACAGTATGAGAATGTCATAATAATACAAGAGGACAGAAGGCAAATGTAGAGTGGCCATGTATTACTAATGTAATGCGTAATGTGTGATAGTTAATACACCACATTTCTTCCCTCCCCTCTAAGGAGAATACAAAATACGAGGTTTCCGGGTTCTCTGAGATCTTCGAGGTGCTCCCGCAAAACATGATGATTGTGGTGTACTTGCATGATTTTCATTCGTAGTTGGCGTTACGGGCGGAAGCTTCTGATGATACGGTGATGATGTATTTGATGATTTTGCTCTAGGTGAATTAAACGAGTGTTCCATTTGTGATGGTGGCGACTGCGACGTGATTGATGTAGACGATTGTTCTGATGATGATGGTGTGGTAGAGGCCTCTACATTGCCAGGTCGAGCTGTTGACAACTCAGTTGGCAATGTTTGGTATAAGTTTGGAAAAACCAATTGAGTTGAATTCTTGCGATTACTTTCTCTGCTAAAAACCAAATCGGAATTTTTTCCGCTGCCTGAAGGTTTGATATCACTCAGTGGAACTTCCTGCTCACCACACAGTGCAAGTCCCCAATACGTTTGGCTATAGTTCCTTTTATCCAGCGTTCCATACGTGGGTTACCAGATAAGAAAACCACTGGCTGGTTTATTGGCAGTACTCTATATGTGGAGTTAAAATTAGCACGTTGCTTCTCACTCATTCTTGTTTGAAGATTATCCGGTTTGAGTAGATCCAATTTCGTTCGTATTGATCGATTAAGAAACATTTTTGCTGGCGATTCTGAGGTAGTAGAGTGAGGAGCCTTTCTGTAGCTGGGTGATAGGGTGCAATACACTTATGGAATTTGACTCCAGAGTTTTTGAGAAAATTTTCAAATTCTTCAGATTTGAAACAGGACCCAATATCCGTTACAACCGTCACCGGAGCCCCGTATGAAGCAAATAATTCGTCTAAAATGTGGATTGTGGCGGCTGAGGTCGAAGTTCTTGTGACTTTAACGTCAAGCCATTTGCTATAAGCATCAGACACTATTAACAGCATATTACCAAATAATGGCCCAGCATAATCCAAGTGGATTCTTTCCCAAGGTGCTTTGGGATATTTCCAATGATGTTCTGAAAACTTTCAGGGTACAGACGCCACTTCAGCTCATTTTGAACAACATTTTGTCTCTTTTTCTATTTCAGCGTCGATTTTTGGCCAAAAAATGAATGATCGAGCTAAGCCTTTCATTTTGACTATACCCAGATGAGCCGTGTGCAGGTCTTTCAAAACAAACTTGTATAAGGACACCGGTATGACAACCCTGTGCTCAAATACTAAACATCCAGCAGCCAGAGAGTAATTTGCTTCGGGGCTTCTGTACTCCATTCGTCTGAGATCGTACCCTTTCTCTAGAAGTTCAACAATGTGGTTTAAATGTTTGTCCTTACGGGTTTCACGGGCTACTTCACTTGCATCTAGTGGCAACAGCTGATCAACATGATTTATCATGAAAGCATCGAAGTCATCTATAGTTTTGTTGTTGGATTGAATTCTCGGATGAATCCTTGAACAAAAATCTGCATTTAAGTTGTCTCGAGTAGATTTATGCACAACATCAAAGTTAAAGTTGGCTAAAAAGTCAGCATAATTAGCCATACGGCTTATGCATAGTATAGGCAAAGATTTTTCGGAATGCAGAATCTGAGACAAATGCTTATGGTCAGTTACCAAGGTCCACTTTCGGGCATATAAATAGAGAAAAAACTTCTGTACTGCCCAAATATTTGCCAGCGCTTCTTTGTCAATTTGCGAGTATTTTTGTTCCGTGACGCTCAGTGTCCGACTTGCGTATGCAATGGGGCGTTCGGTGCCATTAGGTAAGCGATGCGACAGTACAGCTCCCAACCCAGTTTTACTTGCATCTGTTGCTAGCCACAAGGGAAGTGAAGGGTCATAGGGCATGAGTACTTGTGGTGATATGAATATTTATTTATGCATACGCCTTTTCAGCTTCTGGTGTCCACTGAAAATTGTCCTTTCATAACATATCCCTTAGTGGTCTGTCAATCGTGGACAAGTTAGGAATAAATGCATTATAGTAGGTAGCTTTCCCAACGAACAGCTGCAACTCATCAAACGTCTCTGGTTTTGGGGCATCTCTAATATTTCTAATGTGGCGATCGGATTTCTTTATGCCACTGCTATCTATCTTATGACCGAGAAACTCCACTGAGCTTGCAGCAAAAACACATTTTGAGCGATTGAGGCGCAAACCATTATCTCTAAGCTTTTTCAGAGTTGTTTGTAATGACAACAGCAGTGATTCAAAATCGTCTGAAAAAACCAAAATATCATCAAAAAAGTTTAAGACGTTAGGCATACCCTGGAATATAGTATCCATCCGTCTTTGCCAAATAGCAGGCACATTAGCTGCTCCATAAACTGCTCGTGTGGGCAGTATTAAACCATGCGTTGGGGGTATTCAGGGTTAACGCATGGCTGAACGTTTCATCTATTGGTAAATGCATGTAAGCGTCTGTTATGTCCAAATGGCAAAAAATGGTCGCACCTTTTAATTTATTAAACAAGTGTTCAGCTTTTGGAATAGGGTGCTCGTCGATTATCATACGTGGATTAAGGGTTGGCTTGTAATTGCCCGTTATACGAATTTTTCCGTTCTTTTTTGCCACAATGTGTGTCGTGGACGCCCATTCAGAGTGGTCCACTCTTTCAAAAAATCCTGCTTCAATCTTTCTGTCTATTTCTGCAGCATACATCACAAAGTAGACCAGAGTTGAAGAAAGTGACTTATGAAAAAAGCTAAAATCATTTGTCGCGCAGATTCTGCGAGAAAGGGACAACTGCAGTATATTTATTATTAAAATGTAACCAAAAAAATCAAAACAAACAAAAGAAAATGTGTACTTTGTGAAATAAACACGTGTACATACATACATACGTACATACACATTTACAAAATTAAATTGAAGAATTTGTTGCATTTAATTAAAAAACCCGAATGTAAAAAAGATTATTTGTATTAAAAAGTTATTAAAATTGGTTTGCAACTGATTCCTGATTTAACTTTAAGCATTTTCATTGAAAAATGTTAATTTTTACCTTTTATTTACAAAAATCACTCAGCGAATAAGACCACAAAGTGTTAAACGAAAAACATTTTAACAAGTAAACAAATTTTACAAAATTAGATTAAGGAGTTTGTTGTGTTGAATTAAGAAACAAAGTGCGAAATAGCTTATGACTATTAAAAAAGCAATTAAAAATTGTTTTAAGATGATTGCAGATTTCATTTGAAGCATTTTCATTAAAAAATATTAATTTTTATCATTTATTTACAAAAATCGTCAAGCGAATGAGGTTACAAAGTATAAATTGAAATTAAGCTACAAAATTCCACCACGAAAGAAGGTTAAAGAAGACGCAGTGACAGAGTGAGCGAAAGATCCGAAAACGCAAATTATCTCCCGTCTCGTGTCACCTCTGGTATACCCTGTGGCATACATATTTCTTAAGGACATAGGTATGTCGCGTGCCCTTGCGAAAACAGGAGTCGCGTTGGGTTTGAGCTGTAATGTTGCCGGTGGACCGCTTAGTTTGCCGGGTACATCAGAAAACACATCTTTGAATTGCTCCAGGAGTTCATTTACACGTTTTTGTTTTTCTGTTATCAGTTTATGCGGTATTCTTAAGATGTGGTTAATACGGCTGTCACTCGTAGTTTCGCCAGAAAATAATGCAGCGAAATCTATTTGCGAAATGAGAAATCCATTCTCTTCCCATTAAAGTGTCAAAATTGCCACTCGTTACGTACAAATTCAGCCTACGTATAGATTTTCCAATTGTTACGTTAACTGGTAATCGTCCTAAGCACTCAATTCTATTCTTAGTATAACTCGTGAATTTACGATTAGTTTTCTGTAGAGTGAAGTTGGGTTTAATTTGACGTAAAGTGTTTATACTCACAATCGCGCACGGTGCGCCAGTGTCTATTTCCATTTCGAGATTGCGTCCATCTATTTTAGCTATCACTGTGCTTTTTGCGGTTGATGTTTCTTCGCCGATTTCGTTGACTGTATATTCTGTTGTGCTCGCCAACTCATCACTGGGGTCAAGAGATTCGGACTCTGCAATTTGTGATGTTTTGCTTTTGCAGACTCGGGCAATGTAGCCTTTTTTTCTACATACGTAACATGTTGCTTCACGGAATCTGCACTGGCTTCTGGTATGTTGTCCCCCACATCCCTTACATTTTATCTCGGTTGCTGCTAAATGTTTTCTGGACTCAAAATGAAGTTTGTTCTTTACCGATGGGTAACCCAATTTATTAGTAGGTTCACTCGAGTATTGTGGATGAGTGCTTTGCATTTCTACAGCTGTTTTTACTGCAGATTCCAGTGTGAATGCCATATCACACGCCGCTGCGAATGTTCTGGGTTTTTTACTGATTATGTCGTTGCAGAATTCTCGCGACCGAAGCCCCAGGAGCAGTTGCTCAGTTAGCATTCGGTCCAAGAACTCTTTATATTCGCAAAATGTGACTGTCTGTTTAATAGAATGAAATTTGCAGTGGATTCCTTCTCTTCTTGTATGATTTGTCTGAATTTTATACTCTCGGCGTACATGTTTTTGACACCATCAAAATGCATAATTAATGTTGTTTTGATTTCGGCATATGTTAACTCCTCTGGTGTCTTCGGGCTTGCTAGAAGTTTGAGAGCATTGGATAATTCACTACCCATATATACTAACGCATACTGTTTATGATCTTCATACCCAATTTTACTTAGCGTTAAGGCAGCGTCAAAATGTTTAAAGTAGTCTTCTACTGATGTGGAGCCTTCTTTAAACTCTCTTACAGCAAATGTCGGTGGTTTTGAGGTTATGTTTTGTGAGCCCACGTTGTCCCTGGCTGCAGCAGTTGCATTTGCCATTGCTTGTTGCAATGCTGTGGTTAATAATTTCGTTAGCGACGCTAAATCAGGCTGTTCATTAGCCATGCTAATATTTGTCACCACTTCTGACACCAAATTTGTAGTGTATATAATGCAATTTTATATTTCAACTTCCTTTATTCAAATATACAGCTTAATGAGTCAGCTAAAAACTTAGAATGAATAAACAAAAGACAATACTAATGACATCGACAATATGAGAATGTCATAATAATACAAGAGGACAGAAAGCAAATGTAGAGTGGCCATGTACTCGTATTACTAATGTAATGCGTAATGTGTGATAGTTAATACACCACAAAAATCTTCCGATTTCGGAACCGGAATATTACCGAAATCGTAAAAATTTTTGTATGAAATGGTTGACACGACTTCGTAACGATATGTCGGTACGAATTCGTTACGATAAGTCGGTACGAATTCGTAACGACATTTAGGTACGATTTCTTTTTGCTTTTATACCAGAGTACCGCTTCACCGTTATGTTGCTGCTATTGTCGAAATAATTTACACATACTCACACTTTTTAATATTTGCTACAATCCTGTTTTTGTCAACATATACACATATTTATTAAAAAAAAATTTTCACAGACTTTTACTTATGTACTCAAAAATCAAAGTTTTAATGTTTAAAAAAAATTGTTCAGAAAAACTACCGAAATTTCTTAACGAGTTCGGTACGAAAAGTCTGAGTTCAGACAAACTACCGAAATGTCTTAACGAATTCGGTACGACAAGTCTGACTTCAGAAAAAGTAGAAACATTTTGTTTGGGGGGTAATTATTATAATTAAAACCTGATTAAAACAATAAAATATGCAAGTAAGTCTGTATACCTATAATTAAACAAAAAATAATATGAAATCATTTCATTATTCACTAAAAAAACACGTTCTCGAATGATGACTTAAAATTTATAGATTTTATCTTTTTTCTTTTGTTTTGTTATTTAAATTTGGTTGTTAATAACATTCAAAATGAACTCTGAATACCTACTGCATTTGCATTTTTGAGTTGCAAAATACTTCAACGTTTTTATGAAATTTCTTTATTTGTTGAGATATTAGTACCTACTTCTCGTATAATGGAATTTAGTGAATGTCAACCCTACATACATAGTGTTTCAAATAAATATTACATGACATGACAGCGCAGTGATCGGCATTGAATCTTTTTTTTTTTTTTTTTTTGCTATTCATACTGACTCATGAAATTTTAAATATATGTAAGTGAGTAGACATCATTTAAACTCAACTACTCTGATTTACGCATACTCACGATGACATTGATTTATAAGTATAGGTTGAAATAAATATGAATGCGACGTCGCACTCATAAATCACCTCAGTTCAGAGCTGGCCACCGAGAGAAATGTATTCGCGTATGTGTATTCATTTGCATAAGAAGCCGACTGATGTTCGGCACTCTGGTGCTACTTTGGGCAGCTCAGCCTCAGTTTGATTTCTAATTTCAGGAAAATACTTATACTAGTCACATTGATTTAGCTCACTCAACTCATGCATGTATGTTTATTTAAAAGTTTAGTCATTAAACAGTTTGCAAGTAGTATACAATAGTAGTAAATAGCGTTATTTTTCAATTGCTGCAAATAAAAAACAACAGAGAAATACATAACCTCATAATGAGAACTTTAATATTCGTATGCGAAGTTCACGTTGTGAATCATACTTATTTTGTGGGCTTTGTGTCTAACAGTTCTTTTTGAACTAGTTCGTTCAGTTGGACGCAAGTCCGGTCAAAAACATCAATGTAAATTAAATGGGTTTGAAACAATTTCTGATTCAAACGCTCTCAAACTAGTTCAAGTCTATTATTTTGCATCGTCCATACGCATTGAGTTAAGGAGAGTCGAAATGAACAACGTCATAAATGTTGCCTAAGCATAAGTTCGATGAGCACTTCAAACTTTCGAGTAAATATGATTCATATACAACATTGCAATAAGTATGAGTGCGCATAAGTACACAAGAATTTATAAGTCATGATTCAACACTACTCACCTTTTCACTACTCATTGCTGTTCTCTGATGCAGAGTTAATCCTCCTATCGTTTTTCATATTGTGCAAACATTTCATAAAAACATCTTGTTTACTAAAGTCTTGAAAAAAAAAATAAAATTTTATTTTTCCCTTAAATTGTGTGTAAATTGAAATCTTTGTAACTCGTTTTCCGGCAGACTAGCTGTTTTGAGTTATGACGTTGTTTGAGTAAAGGAGCGATATGTTCCGTACAAAAACGATTTTTCAGCTCCATCTTCTTTGGAACACCAAAAGGTGGCTTATTCCACTTTTGTATTGATAGTTGGTATTGTAAAGAATTTATTTATCACCACAACAGTAACAAAAAAACAAGGGTTACAACACTTTCGCGCTGATGGCGTCATATGAAGAGTGTTTTTTTAGATTGTCACAACTTTGAGTTGGCATCAATCACTGCTTTATTTGAGCACCCATTTAACAGATGATATTTACTTTTTGTTTAGTTTGCTTTGAAATTTCATTATGAATCGCGTGCAAATTGTTCAAATTCGCAATCAAAATAATTGTTTTATTCGTCAAACTCTTCGTGCACTTCTTACCTTTTGCGATGAAGCACATTTCTGGTTGAATGGCTACGTAAATAAGCAAAATCGACGCATTTGGAGTGAGGAGTATCCACAAGCTTTTGCCGAAACATCATTACATCCACAAAAAAATTACTGTTTGGTGCGGTTTATGGGCTGGCGGAGTCATCGGCCCATATGTCTTCAAAACCGATGATGGTCAGAATGTTACTGTCAATTGTGAACGGTATAGGAACATGATTCGAAATTTTTTCGTACCTCAATTACGTGGCATTAATCTTGCTGATATGTGGTCGATAAACCACAAACAATTGAACACAATGCTGCGAAATATGGCCACAAATGCTGCGAAAAGTTGTGGAAAAGATTGCGCCTTCTACGTGCCAGCTAGGGTTGCCAGTTTTTTTTTTTTTAAAGCGGGACAACTTAAAAAAATTTCAAAATCACGTTGTTTTCAAAAGTTCCGCGGTACAAAAAAAAAAACTTTTAAATATTTCTACTTTAAAGAATGTATTAAAACAAATTAACATTTTAAAAAGAATTTAAAAATAAACACACATCTTTTTTACATCAATTAAAAATTAACGAATTTAAATATAACAGTTGGATTTGAAAACAAAACAAAATAAAAAAATTTAAAAATATATTCATGCGTGGAATTCACTGGCAAGCATTTTAACAATAACATAAGATCGATTTACGGTACCAGAGCGAATTTCTCGTCTACTACCTATACTGCGTGAATTATAGTCTTTGAATCTATTAGAATGCACTTATTCTTTATTAGTTGAAAGTTGCTGGTGTTAAATTAAAAATCATCAAATAAAACTTGAAAAAAGCGGTATTTGGAAATCCCGCGCGGTACGCGTGATTTAATTTAAAAAATCGGGACAATCCCGCGAAAAGCGGTACGAATGGCAACGCTAGTGCCAGTCGTGGCGGCCATATGGCAGAAATTATAATTAAACATTCGTTTCATAACATATTCTTTCCAATAAAGCCCGTTTCATTGATATTAAAAATATGTACATTTCTTTGTTTTATTATGATTTAATCTTGTGTCACTCTATAATAAACACCCTTTACAATATCGCTCATTTACTCAAGCAACGTCATAAGGTGCTGTTCACATATTACGTAACGGCCCCCGTGGGGGAGGGGTTGAGGTTTTGTTACGGTTTACAAAATTTATAGGTACTGAAAATGTTTTAAAAAGAGTTATTAAATGGGGTTGGGGTATAAAAACTCCGAAAATACCGTGACGTAATATGCGAAAGGCCCCTAACTCAAAAAATTTAATTAATCCTCATATCGTGCTTCATATTGTATATAAATTTCATACGCACTATTCATGTTAAGGAACGTAATGGAAAAATATGAAACAACATACCTACATACACACATATGTATGTATGTATGTATGTATGTACATATGTACATAATACTAAATTAAAAAAAAAAATAATATTTAACTAAATAGGTGTGTAAATACATATACACACGTACACATGTCCGTATGTATGTATGTATGTGTTACCTTTTCTACTACCAAATTTAACCAGTTGAACTTGACATACTTTAGAAACACGTGCCCTCCTATGGAAAAAAATTACTAAACTTTAAACAACAGGAACGGAATTCGTAAACAATATTTTATATACATGCTTACATAAATATGTATGTATGTATAAACTCATTCAAAAACACATACTTTTTTACATACCCTGCAGGAAGCTGTCGACTATTTTTTTTGGTGACATTGTCAACGGAGCATCTACAATGTAGATTCTACATACTAATATTTGCTTTTCATTAATAGAAAATATTTTGTCAGATACACACTATCAGGGTTGGCAGCTGAGTGATAATTTGTCGGCGGCATAATTTTTTGTTATCAAAGAAGTATTTTTCCGAAAAGAAGTACCTAGTCAATAGTATCAACTTCACTAGTATAGACTAGAGTTACTAAAATTTAATAGTGAGTCTTTGTTTCCAATGTCTACATACATACATATGGTCCCGAAAGAATGTCTATATGGTCAGTAGTAGACTTTCAATGACACGCTCATGTTAAATGCTTATAGCAAAAAGGATTTGTTTGCGATATATGCACTAGGGTATTCATTTAATCCAGTCTTTTGCTTTAATAGGTTTATGGGTCGATTAATTAATCAAGATTTTGACTTAATCAGTTAATTTCGGTATTAATCGGTTAACCGATTAATAAAGTTTTTTTATAAATCCAGTAATTTCAACATATAAAAGTGCATAAATTACACAACCCACGAAATACAACTTTTTGTTTTCCCTTCAGAAATGCATTCCTCTTTTTCATTTATCTAAGTATATTCAAACAAACTATATTATTGTTTTTTTTCCATCACGTCACAGTTTTTGTTATGAGCCCACCTAATATTTTCACGATCTACGCCAGTATAATTCACCATAACTCGAATGAAGTATGTCCGACGTCGACCAATAAAGCACCATCGTGTAACTAACAAAATTTTCTTCAAATCATCTTAATATGTGACAGCGCATAGTGAAAGGGACCTTAGGGCAAAACTGTCAATTTTCACTGTTTTTTTTATGTGGACAACATCTGAGCATCGAATGAGACCGATCCCATGCCTCAAAAGTGTTCCCTCCCAGAGATATGCGCGTTTTATGAAATTGAAGTCGACGATTCTAAGGTTATGTGAAAAAAATTTCGTACTAACAGAGTGATATTCACGATTTAAAAGAATTATAAATGAGTATTTATTATAATTCACAATTAATAATTTCTGAAAATAAACCTGGATTCGAAAAAACGCGAGCAAAATTTATATCAAACTCATGCAAACAGCGCGCTAGGTAGAAAACAGTAAAAACCAACTACACAAAACAAGAGGTAGGGACAATCTACGCGCGTTTTCAAGGTTGACCAACACGTTCCTGACGTCATGAGATGTGTCGCTTTCAAATGAGACCAATACCAACACGCTCAGTGATGGTACACCAAAGATACACGTATTTAAATCTTTAAAATGGCTCTCCTGAACAAAACCGGTTTTTATCCTTAGGTTCCTTTCTATTTTGCGCGTCACATATAGTAAAAAAAAATCAATGGTTTTTTTGATATACGTAAAATAAAATTGAAAAATTTACTATTTTATAAAGATTTAATCTTTTTTTTTCTTATAAAGGCTCATAAAAAAATTCAAAACTACAAAATATTGAACTTTTGACCATTGTCTGTAGAGCAATTGTGTTAAGAACGCAAAAAGCTAAATATTATGAAAATCGGCTAAAAAAATATAGACCTTATTATGATATAATACCTTTCATTGTGCCATTAGAGTCCTGTTTTATTTTATTTTATTTTTTCAAATTCTTATAGCTACTAATTGTTTCGGTTAATTTTGTTATAACATTCTTTTCATTCCATCTGTTGAAGACTCATCATCTGACCCATACTGGTAGAGCTCAGCGACAAACATTTTGCAAAAAAGTTCATTTCTGAATTTCTTAGCTTTCGTTTTGAACTGTATTTTAAAGCACTGTTGCTAGAAGAACATACCTATTGCAGAGTGTAGATAGATATAAAATAATTGAATTCGTCTATCATTAAATATAATCCTTAATTAAATCGTTGGCAACAGTAATATTGGCTTTTATTAAATTATTAAACAAAATCTTAATAATTCCCTCTAGTTTAATTAGAGTAGAAGAGTCTTTACTAAAATCTTCTATAGACACGTCCAAAGACTTTTAAGTTTTACTTAAGTTAGGATCACTGAAAATACTTCTTTGTTTGAATGTATATATATGAGACGAAACAAATAATTAAACACATATGTACATAAATAATACATATGAAAAACATTGTTTACGTCGGTTAATCGATTGGTATTAGTTATTGGTATTAATTATTAATCGATTGGTATTAGTTATTGGTTAACTGTTAATCCAAAAAAGCCAATTTTAAATTAACCGATCACTTAATCGGTTAACGGTTTCACTATTGACACTTCCTACAGGGTACATACATATGTATGTATGTATATAAATATTTCCCGCAATTGGGGTTTTTGGTATTGACGTCTCAAACTGTATTTATTACCTTATATTTACATAAAATTTATGTAAACACAGATGTAGGTACATATGTATATATGTATGTATGGTTATATATTTACATACATATGTATGCGTGTATGTGAATACAAATGTACATACATACATACATATATGGCAACACTGCTTATAAGACAAGCCCTTCTCGGAATAAAAACAAGAACAAAGTAGGTAATAAAGTCCTGCACAAGACTATTTATAAGACCTTTCAAGACATGCGACATTTTTTAAACGCTTTACTACAGCGAAATATTCTAAAACAAACGCTAAAAAACACTGTTGGCAAGACAAAGAACTCAAAAAAAATATTGCCAACAGTGTTGTTTAGCGTTTATTTTAGAATATTTCGCTGTAGTAAAGCGTTTGAAAAATGTCGCATGTCTTGAAAGGTCTTATAAATGGTCTTGTGCAGGTCAATAGTAGGTAAGTGTGTACATAGTACATACATATATACATAAGTATATGTATGTACATACATATGTAATTTTACAACAATTCGCTTACTGTAAATTCTCACTCTCTGATTACTTTGTACTCTCGGTCTCTTTCTTCCGAATAACATTAAATTTAAAAAGCTTTCAAGTATGTATGTATGTACTATGTACATACATATGTATTTGGAAAATGTGATGTGATGCTTAATTTAAATGGAAGAATGATAAGTTTAGTTTATCATACAGTTTGTTACATTGGATATACATATGTATAGTCATTGCAACTTTTGTAATCATTGCAAGCTCTAATTCAAATTTACATACATATGTATGTAATTAGCGCAAACACTTGCAATATACATCCATACTAATGATGCACGAATATTCGTATTGGAATTGTCGAATATTCGGCCATATTTAGATATTCGTATCCGTATTCGCCACATTCAGGGGAACAATTCCAACTAATAGCAAGCAGGGTGACCGATCACATTTTTCAAAAAGTAGCACCAAATAGGGGATTTATCAAAAAAAAAAGGGGCAAAATTAAAAAAAAAACGAGAAAACTACACTACACTTTTTATTTTTAATGTACTTTAAAGTAACTCAACCCTAAAGAAAGGGGGACAAAAAGTGGCAAGGCAGTCGATAAAGTGAAAAGGCTGTCGAAAATGTGGCAATTTGCCACTTTAGTCGGTCAAACGGTCACGCTGGCCATGTGTCCAAAAAAGCGTAATCACTAATTACTAATGAAAAACTGTTTGATTTATTAATTTAAACAGTTCCGTACATAGCTAATAGACAATTTTATAGAATCCAACATGATTGGAAACTGTTCAAATCAGCTACGTCTAAGCCATATGCACAATGTGTAAACTTGTATGAAGAGCTTTTTGTGCTTTCACACCGACGAGAACACAACAGCCAACCAGATCTCTGCGACACCAATGCTTGCTTTTATTTCGCAAAGAAACAAGAACAAATTTAAAAGCTCGCAAAGCTGTTTACCTTAAATCAATTGTGGTATGGCTTGCGGGTTACTGCTTAAATCTAAATATCACAGTATGTGTGGCTTAAATCAATAAATATGTACATGTCTGAATCATACAGTTTTTCATTAGTAATTCGTGGTTACGCTTTTTTTACTATTTAAATTCATTCGTTACTTGTTGCTTTATAGGGGTTTTAGATAGTCGTCTTAAGGGTCGATAATAAAAAACTTGTTTTATCTACATACCTACATAAATTTCATACAGAAGTTGCTTCTCCCTACTTACTTTTTGAAATACATATTTACATACATACATACATATGTATATACCCTAACTTATAAATTAATTATTTTGCAAGTGACTACAAATTGGTTTAAATATCATGCCGATATCAACCAAACATATTGAATAGAAGCACACGTAAGAAATAAATAAAAGCAAAATAAGTAAATGAAAAGAAAATAAAAAATAAATAAAAAGAAGCATGCCATGAAAACAAATGCCAAATGTTTGTGTTGAAAAAAAAAACTAAATAATTTCAATAATATTTTCTATGAGCGGTTCTTATGTATGGATATATTTATGTACATATATATGTATGTATGTACGAATTTTTTATTTTTAGTGAATATAATAATGATAAATATTTATATAGACATATGCATATGTATTTATATATTTACATAGATATATATGAATATATACATACATATATGTATGTATATATATATATAATACAAATATATGTACATACATACATATATCTCTTTTTTGCTATAATATTAATTAACTACATACAAATTGGTTGAAAAATAAGTAGTTAGTAGTCAATTTGAAAGTCATGCAGAGATGGCCAATTGACTACCGCCTATGACATGCCTATGTTAAAATAGTGAGTCGGCGACAAGGAAAAAAGTCACTTAATCAACCAGTTGTGGTTATTAAAAAACCAGTTTGAAGTTACTTACAAATGGGTTTGAGTTCCTATAGGGTACTATGTGCATTCATATCTATGTGTATAAGTACATACATATATATACAGTGTAACCTCTCTAATCCGGACAGATATAGTTTCAGTTACTGTCCGGATTATTGGATCGTCCGGACTACAGTTAAAAAAAAAATTTTATCGTAATACGTTTATGTACATCTACATACATATATAATTTACTTTTATTACCGAAAAGAAGAAAAACTACACATAAGAATTCATTTGTGTTTAATTAATTTACAGAAGACATAAAGAAAAATAGGACTTAAAGTCCTAAGAATTTATTTTTGTTTGAATACACATATCATTATGTAATTTATGTGCTCTATTTTTAAATTCGTTTAAAAATAAAATTTCCTTTTCCGACGCTTTGGTTTGCTCAGCCCATGATACAATTATACAGGTAACCGCGAAGCGCCAGCTGTTTTGCTTGTTTCGTGGTGCCATCTGCCAAATGTTGTTTATGTTTTACAAACACACACACACGCTGTTTATCTTTCATTTCAATCACTTGCTCTATGACAGTTGGCACCAGAAACTAGCAACAAAAAGCCCTGTTGTTTTATTTGCTGTAAATTTGTTGTCGATTTGCGGTTACCTGTATAATTGTATCATGGCTCAGCCCAATAGAGGACTATAGAGGAAAAATTACTAAGCTGTCCGAAAAATTCAAATGTCCGGATTACTGAATAGTCCGAATTAGCGAGTGTCCGGATTAGAGAGGTTGTACTGTATATTGATTTGATTGTAACTGCGTATAGATGTGTGCTTTGTATCATTGATAAAAAGCTTTTTGTTTTGTATGTATGTATGTATAATTTTATGGTATGATTTCGTTGTTCCATACAGGAAAAATAATCAGCTGTAACTATTTACTTAAGTTTTTTGACTTTTTAGATCATAAGCGAAATATAGTGTAAAAGCTTGAGGGAATGTACGAGTACATTTTTGTGAATGAAGAGGCAAAAGCTGAAGAAAACAACAATATTTATTGTGCCTGACACTACCCACTTGCCTTGCTTTTATTGTTATTCAGTTTTAGTTTGTAAATTTGTGTGGAAGCAGCTAAATAAAACACGCTTTGAAAAAGGAATTCAATTTAAAAAGTAAAAAGTTCGTAAATTGTTTAGTTATCAAGTGAACAAATTACATACATATGTATTGTATTTTTCTATAACTATTAAAATAAAACAAAACAATATTTACGAGTAATAAGTTAGAAAATAAAAAATAAATAAAATAAAATAGTGTTTTTTATATGACGTCACAGTTATTGTTTGATTTGCCAAAATTGAAAATAGCATTTGCCATTTAAAATAAAAATAACAATACAATAGAGGTGAGTTTAATAACAATTTACTTGCAATCAGTGTTACCAAAGACAAAAAATTTAATTGAAAAATATATGATGTATGTATGTATGTATGTATAAGATATAAACACGTGTATGTACTCGTAAGTATGTATGTATGTAGGTATGTACATATTTTGATTTGTAAATGTTTGAATTAAAGATATCCTTTACACACAATTTAATCGAAATGGAAAAATTTAATTACGGAATAATCGATTTTCATATAGGCATAGAGGGCAATTATGAATAAAATCCCGCGAGCAATTTTTCCCGGGTAACAATTCCAACTAATAGCAAGTAAGTCCTAATTTACACTCAGCAAGTCTTATTGCTAAGCTGATTAGTTTTTTAGGAAAGATAAACGAGGGGAAAAGAAACTTTTATATTCCCCTCGTCTCTCTCCCCTACAAACTAATCAGCTTAGCAATAATACTTGCTTACTGTACATTAGGACTAACAGGGAAAACAAAAAATTCCATTTGGAAAGTGGAGAAATTTCTCGCGGAATTTTATTCATAATTGCACTGATAGCAGTGTTGCCAGAATTTCTAATGATAAAATCTGCAATATTTAACAATTTTTCACGAAAAAAATGCATTTTATTTTTAAAATCTTCAAAGCAATTTTTAAACAACTTTTATTATAGGTATTTTATTCAAAAAATTTATATAAATATTTATGTACATACATTAGAGTGGTTCGAAAAAAAAAAGTTGTACCAGTCACCCAATTATGAATAAAACTCCGCGTGAGATTTTTCGCTCTTCCAATTAGAATTTTTTGATTTTCCTATTACTTGCTATTGCTTGAAATTGTTCCCGGGAGAGTTTTATTCATAATCAGGGCTATCATGAGTGTAAAAAACAATTCCAAAAATATTTTGTTTATTTTTTATTTTTGCCACGCCTACAAATACCGCCTTTTTAGTATTTTTTTCACTGCGTCGCCAGTTTTGGTCCGATCATAACATTTTATATACCGTTACTCATGGCTCCGTAAGGGCTACATTTCTTGTCTTTAATAATTTTTTCTACCACATCATCTTCTAGTTGTGACTTAAAACTCGGTTCGTACTCACCCTAATGATAAATATGTTTGAACGAAAGTCATGACTAGAATATGATGTGAATAAACTTAGGTCTGCAAAATCGTAATTAGAACAAGCTCCTTTTATATCAGATATTCGTTTCCAGAAGTTTGTCCAAGTTGCTTCTCCTTTTTTTTCTCTCCCGTCCATATTTTTGTACATTCAGTAATACCCCTTTTGGACACGGAAAGTTTACTTTGAAAAGTCTTAATTCAGCTATGTGAAAGACAGAGGGAGGAATATTATCTCTTTCTGTCTTTCTCCCAGCTAAATTAAGACTGCATAGTAAACTTTCTGTGTCTGAGAATTTTTTGTAAGAGCTTTCTTATGCTTAATTCACCCGTATTGTGTATGTAATTCCCGTCTAATATTCATCTACGAAAATTGTTGTCTTAGATTAATGAAAACTTGAACACGATTAATTCAATCTAGTACAACATTTTTTAAATAAATCTAATTAATATTGGCAACACTTGGAAGAAATTTAGAAATGTTATAAATTATATTTATCTCTGCTCGTTTTTGTTAGCACAGTTTATCGACCTTTTTTCATTTGGTTCACAATTAAATTTAATCAAAAACCGAAAAGTGTGATAAATTGCGTAAATACCTATTTCTTTTATATTAATTAATGCGATTTTCTTAATGTAAATTGTATGTTGTCATAATAGAGCGAGCGAATTTAAATATGAATGATTTTGCGTAAAAAAATTTGCTCTAACTATTTATTATTCATTGATTTAAAATGTGAAAATAAAAAAAGTGTGTAACTAAGGTTTCACTTAAGAATTTGAATACGATTGATATGTACCTACTGCCGGTTTTCTTAATTTATTCTTTGGGTTTCATTATTCTGCAGAATAATTTTAATGCAGAAAAGCGTGCTTAAAAAAAATTTATTTAATTTTGTATGCCTTAAATTTTATTACCATAATCAATGTTTCACAAAATTCCATTTCGTTCTTATGGGATTGCGATTAAATTATAATTTTTTTTTCTTATTATTATTTACGTTTTGGCATTCTAAATTAGTAACAAAAGCTTGCATTTACAATTTGAGAAAAAAGTTTCATCACTTATTCTCTTACGAAAAGCTGAATTTGTAACTAATTTACTAAAATCCTTAAATGTTCTTTCAAAAAATGTATTTATATGTATGTACTTATAATGATCTATTCTTCTAGATTTGAAAACGAAAAACGTTCGCAAATATTTTTCTAAGAACTATACGTTTCCTCACTTATGCTCTTAGGTCTGTTATATTTTATTGAAAAAAAAACAGAATTTGTAACTTGTGCACTAAATTTCATTTTGTTCCTTTCTCCAAGTAAATATAAATGATTCCTGTGCTGAATTCCTTTTACTTGCCTTGAAATACTAAAAAACTAACTAATGTTTCACTGAATCTCATTTCGTTCCGTTTTGAAAAATATATAATAGTAATTAGTTCAGTTGAAATATAATGCCAAAATTTTGTTATTTTGTAAGTTTTATTATTTTATTGTTAAAACTTTCAACATTTCATACGATTCCATTTCGTTCCTTTGTATTAAAAATTAAATTTAAATATTTTAACGCGCTTTCTGAAAGAAAGAACTCGTTTCGTTACTTATACTCTTAAGTTTGTGGTGTTTTATTGGAAAACAGAATTTGTAAGCAAAAATTTCATTTTATTCCTTTCAGAAAGTAGCGAAATATAAATGATTCCATGCTAAATTCCTTTGTCTTGCCTTGAAAAACTGAAGATCTATCCACGTTTCAAAAGCTAAAGTTATTCTTTTGGTTTTCTCACTTAGGGTTAAAAAATAAAATTTATAACTTATGTTTCACTGAATTTCATTTCGTTCCGTTTTGAAAAATCTATAATAGTAATTAATTCAGTTGAAATATAATGCCAAATTTAGTTATTTTGTAAGTTTTATTATTTCTTTGCTAAGACTTTCAAAGTTTCATGTGATTTCATTTCGTTCCTTTGTAATACAAATTCAATTTAAATGTTTTAGCGTGCTTTCTGAAAGAAAGAACTACGTCTCTTTACTTATACTCTAAGTTCTTTTATGTTTTATTGAAAAACAAAATTTTTAACTGGTATTGCATTTTGTTCCTTCCAGAAATTAAATTTAAATGATTCCTTGCTGAACGCCTTTGTCTTGCTTTGAAAAACTGAAGATCTATTCAAGTTTAAAAAGCTTAAGTTATTCCTTTGGTTTAATAACTTTAGATTAAAGATTAAAGAAAATCTATAAATAATGTTTCACTGAATTTCATTTCGTTCCTTTTTATAAAGTCTCGAATTGTAATTAGTTCAGTTGATATATAAGGCTTAAGTTAGTTATTTTGTAAGTCTTATTATTTCATTGCTAAAACTTTCAAAGTTTCATACGATTCCATTTCGTTCCTCTGTAATAAAAATTCAATATAAACGTTTTAACGTTATTTCTTATATCTATGCGGAGTACTGAAACCTTAAAATTTAAAGTTTTCTATTAGTTTTCTCCTGGAATAGCAATAAAATGTGTTGGCAGAGACATTTTCAATTTGTCAATTTTTTTAGTTATGTATCATTTTCTTGATATCTATTACTTAATTAAAAGCAAAATTGGAAAACAGGTTTTTTTATTTATTTTCTTGTGAGTTTCTTATTATATTATGTACATATCTCAATTTACTTTATTTTATATTTCCAATTAACTATTTGATGTTTAAGCTGGTTCAATAAACTTCTCATTGATGTTATTGTTGTTTTTAGATTTAATTTAAAATTTTATCCTCAATTGAAAACAATATTTGTATGTACGTATGTATGTACTTTACTTATTTGTCTTGAAATAAGATTAAAAATTGTGATTGCCTTTGTATGATATTTCATTTGATGACTTACTTATGTACGTTACATATTTTACAAAAGCGATAATGTGGTATTTTAAAAATTGGGGCAAAATTTTGTTTGATTTTGACGTGCCTCTTGAATTTTCATATGCCTTTGTTTGAGATTTAGGGCCTGTCCCACGATGTCGACAACATTCGACTTGTCGCACAGTTACATTGGAAACAATAACAAATTTTTAAAATTAGTTTTTGTTTTTAATGTAAGTGTGGGACAATTCGAACGCTGTCAACATTGTGGGACTGGCCCTTAGTTCTAATCAATAATCAATTTTGGATTATGTAAATATTTGTTATTTTTCAAAGATTTTCGTTGCTCTGTTTTTTTTTTTTTTTTTTGTTATTAATTGTAGATCAATTTACAGAATTTTAAACATAAATACTTCTAAACATTTGAATGTTATGCTTATTAAAAATTTCTTCATTGTCCTGGAAGTATCTATTTCATTAAATTTAATGCTTGTGCTTTGTGCTTACAGCAATTTTGGGAATCTATTAAAGATTTATAATTTGTTTCGTTTTAACAGATATCATAAATTTCGTTTTTAATTTAGTATTTCTAATCTTGTTTTTTTAAGAAACAATATTTTATTGTTAGGTTTTTTTATCAAAAACGAGTAAATTCTTTTACATGTAAGTATGTACATTAGGGATATAACTTTTTAACAAGTTTTTAATATATTCGATAGGGCCCTAATGTACACACTTTTTTGTTTTAGTTTATTTGTATACATGCATACATACATACATACATGCATTAATAAATCATATACTTATTAAATCTCTTTATTTCACTCTAGATTTTCAGCTTCAAAGACCTTAGACAAAACTTTTAATAGAAACAAAGGAAAATCACAGTGCCACACTAAAAAAAACTCAATCCACAGCGATTTAAATTGTATATAAATTCAACGTCATTAAGCAGTTCAAAAAGTGCGACAAAAAAACTCTTATCAGTTTAAGAAGAAAAAAAAAGCATCTGAGATTGTTTTCTCAATGAAGGCAATAGTGGAAGCGGACAATAACAATTCTAATTAATTATTTTCTTTATACAAAGTTGTTTACAACAATAACATTCGCACAGCTTTAGCAACCGCAGCAAGTTCAAACCCCTTAAAAACAAAAAACAAAATTTATGATCACAATATGAAATAAATAATCAAATTAATAATAAAAACCAAACGATTGCAATTAACAAAAAAAAAAAACAACAACAAAAAACGAAGTAAATAATAGTGAAAAAAAAAATTATCTGCCATATTTTTTTATGTACATATGTATGTATGTACAAAAATAAATTGTTATAAACTTAATTTTGCTTGCACACTCTCACGGAAAAGTTAAAAAGGCACGCAACATATCACAACTTCTACACAGTCCCGCATAAGTGGGTCAACAGTTTGGACGCGCTTCAGCGAATACACAGAAGAGACTTTAGTTTAAAAAAAAATATTTGATTTAATAACAAAAAATATTGAACATAAAACTACCAACCAACAAACAAGTGCTTGTGTATTATTTGTTTGTACATATTAAGTTTGTTAAAAACACAATTGCAACAAACAATAATTAAAAATTATACATAAATATAACTATTTAGTAACAAGTTACTTAACACAGTTGGCTTGCACAATATTTGCAAAATTGCAAAAACTAGCCATAAAAATACTTAGTAAGTGTGTTACAAAATAATTAACAAGTAAACTACAAACTAACATATCTAGGTATATTAATAATAAATTAAAAGAGAAAAAAAAAACGAAAAACACACAACTGTGTCTGCAAGTGTGTATGCATGTGTTTATAAAAACCCAATGGCTAAAATGTTATTAACAAAAAATGGATTAAAGTCGAAAAATGTATGGCATAATAATATGTTCCTTGTTCTAATTATTGGAAATTTTTGCAATCTTATACCAATGGCGGAAGCATTCAAAGTGACGGTAAGTTTATCTATATTAAATATTTTTATTTAATTTTTTTTTTAATAAAAAAAAAGTAAACAAAAATAAAATTTGCATTTTATAATAAACACCCACAAACGTACGCATGTGGTTGTCGTATAAACACACGCGCAATTACAATGAAGTACAAGGCAACAACAACAAACAAATTAGTGGGTATTCCACCACTTTCAAGTTCAAAGTCACCATTGAGACATTAAATAACAACAACAACAAAAAAAAAAAAAGAAGAAAATTACTAGCAAAAGCAAAACGAATATGTAGATTATGTGCATAAATACATTTATGTATATGTACATATCGCTACCTCAAAATGCGTATGCCGTAGTTATGTGATATATTTTTTTTTAAATTTTTAAATAGGGTAAGTGCACCAGTAGTCGGCCAGTTAACTTTTTTTTCGTTTTCAAACTTGTGCCATTTCTGATGTGAAAATGGTATTGCGATGATACGTACTTATTATAATTCTGTTATAAGTATTGCTTTATGCTCATTTAACTGTTTTCCAAAACAAAATATACATATAAATTCAAGAAATTTTCATATTTTTCAAAATGCATCTTTTTTGCCAGTAGTCGGCATCCATGTTCCTAAGTTCGGCAATTGATGACCCTGTAGTCGGCATGCAATTTTCTGCTAAAGAAAGGGTGATATTTTATAGGAATTCAAGCTGCTTTTTATATAGAATACAAATTATTTATATTTTTATAGTTCTGACTGCACCTAATATGGAAATGGTGCCTTCTCTTATTTCTTACGAGTTTTTTCAGGATTCGGCGTATTATTGGTGCATTCATTTCCTTGGGTAGTCATATTTGAATGAATTAATAATTATACTTGAGGCACAGGGCCCTGCGAACGAAAAGATCTATTGTATCGCTTACCAGGTACTAGAGCACCTCGTCTATACCTGCTATACTGTGGAACCACAGAGGGCATAAAGATTCATATTACTTCACAGTACTGCTGCTCTAAAGTTTCATCATCACAACCACATATTCTGCACAGGCTGTTACTCCCAATGAGAAGCCTGTTTAGGTGTTTTCTCAGTCTGTAAGGAAGCCTGTGAGCATTCCTAGATTATTTTTATTTTAGGCCATGGGATCATTCAAACGATTTTTGTTATACTTTATAATCATTAGGTTTCCATGCCTCGAGGGAGAGGTGTTTCCTGGTATTTCTGATCTCCATCCATATATATATTCCCGGATTTTATCCGATCCAATGAGAGGAAACGGTTCTGGTCCGACCTTGTGTGCGCTGATCAGTTTGTCTGCATTTTACTTTCCATCAACTCCAACGTGTATGTGAACTCAGCAAAGTACGACCTTATTTATGCTGTGTAGCAGATTAAGCTTAATGTGGCAGTCCCAAGATAACTTCGAGGTATACCTATATGAACTAAGTGCTTTAAAGTCCCCCACATTGGTGCCACTTTGAGCGACTATGCTTTAATTGCAGCAGGTTGCTATTTCTCATCCTCGGTAGTACCTGTCAGGATAAAATTGTGCGCATATCTCAATGGCACTCAATGGCATAAACTTCTGATAAAAAAGTTAGAGATCTGAAACGATCAGAGTCTTCCAGGGATCATTGTTCCCATTGGTTAATTAGACAGTTACAATATGTTCTTCCCGGGTCGTTGATGACTTTTTGCTTGGCAAAAAATCTCAGTGAATCTCCAACCGATCTCTGGTCGTAGCTTTCCGACCAAGCAACAGCATCATAAGTGATGATAAGTTTCACTATCATGGTGTATATTCATCTTAAGGTTTTGTGTGTGCAACTCTTATGTTTTTCCTGCTTAGATATACTCACCTTTAGTGCTTTTATTGCCTTGTCGACAATCGCCTCCAAATTGTATCTCTATAAAACCTTTGAGTCTAATATCACTCCCAGGTACTTGACCTCAGATGAACTTTCTAGAAGCACGTTATCTACTGGGATGGTTTGCAGAGTAGGATTGTCCTCCTATTGGTGAAGGGAACAATGAACACCCTTGCGGAGTTGATATTCAACCCTACGAACATTTCCTCCGCTATCCTTAGTCCGTTCTGTACAATGTCACAGAAAGTCTGTTCAAAGTCGTCATATTTACAATCATACAATTTTCTGTTATTACATGAAGTAATTATCTCTTCTGAATTACAAAATTGCAATCTTTCTAGGATCCTCAGTTCAATAAACTTATAATAAAAGTTCATACCGACCTTAGGAAACTGTATGCCTGGTATAGAGTATGTAGTATGTATACTCCATACATATTACTATGCCGACTACTGGGTAAACTCGTTTTAAACTAATTTTATTATTAATAGCAGTGGCAAGAGAGATGATTACTATACTAATTTGCAATTTTTGAGCTTAATATGAGAAAATACTAATTTTCCTATAGTCGGCACACTCCAGCCGACAATTGGAAATCATGAAAAATTTTGTTCCTAAAGACGGCACCCATTAAAATAAGCAAAATAAATACATTTTATTAAAATTTTCATATTAATATCAATATTTTAGTTGATTTGAATCCATAGAAACCGTCATTTTTAAGAAATTACTTCATTTAATGTGAATACTCACTTGTTTAAGTTGGGCTCACCACTAAAAAATTTCTTAAAAACAGGCACAATCGCCCTCTTTAAAAACAGTCACGGAAAGAGGCCAAAAATATACCAATATACTCATCTCATTCAAATTTACTCAATGTTTAGAGAGAAGTAAGTATATTTCTAATGAAAATCAGATCTTACTTATATATTTAATGGCCGCTATTGTTATTTATATACATTTTTATTTAAAAAGGCCGACTACTGGTGCATGCCGACTTTAGGAGCCTTTACCCTACGAGATCTTAATGAATTTCACTGCACGCACTTTATAAATGGTATTACAGTGGCTCTCATTAATATTCAAGATTTGGTTTTCCTTATTTATTACCTTAATTTTGAGATAAAATTTATGCTATTGCAAAAAATTTTCTTTTATAAAATAATAAACATACCTATTTCATAGCTCTTTTCTGTCTTACATATTTTTTACATACATATGTATGTACATACCTTGCTCAAATGAAATTATAAAAATTAAAATGCTGAAATATTGCACAAATCGTCGGTTGGTTTCTGGTTTGCTGCAGACATAATTACCCTTATTCCAGTTGTCGACATCGACGCCACTTTTACACAATACCAACAAATTTGGGCTAGTTTACTCGCTCTCGGTAACAATTTTGTGCTACCGATAATATACATATTTCCGTTCCCTACGTTCTAGAAAATAGCGCATAAACCTGCCAACAGGAGTCAGTTGTTTTCGCTAACGGGTACACAAGCTCCAATTTTTTGGTATTGTGTTAAAGTGACGTCGATGTCGACAACTAGAATAATGGTGAATGTATTTTGAATATACTGTGCCGCAAACCAGAAACCAACCGACGAAATTAATGTCTCATTAACGGCCTGTCCCACGATGTCATCAGAAATCGTTCGATCGAATACCTACATACATACTTATATTGAAAACAACAACAAATTTTCTAATGTTATTGTTGTTTGCAATACAAGTTGTCGATCGAACGATTTCTGGTGACATCGTGGAACAGGCTGTAAGTTCGATATTTTCCATCCTGCCAAAAATTACAACCAAAAAATTTGGCAACTGTGCAAAAATGTCTGGTATAACGGATAAATTCAACTTTATGAAAGTCTCAAATTAACACGTGGCTTAAAAATGATTGGTTTTGCAACGTTTTTTGTGTAATTTCATGTGTATTAGAAGCAATGGGTCGTAAAGGAGAAAAGAGAATTGGTGATTTTTCATTACAATAATGGAAAGACGTATAAAAATATTCCTGAATTATTAAATATGAAGCCTAATACTGTCGGGCCGGCCGTATTGGTGATAAAAATCAAACTGGTCAGCCAAAAAAAAAAAAAAAATAACCGAAGCGGAAGAGCGTTTTATTGTTAGAAAAATTAAGGTTAATTCGCGCTTAAATGCTTCTAAACCAAATAGTAAGTAAAGTTAAAGAGGAATTAAATAAGACTGTATCTGCAGAAATAATACGTCGAGCCATTAAAAGGCAAGGGTACAATGGCCGAGTTGCTCGTAATAGTATGTTTCCACCGACTTTAAATCAAGTAGGTTTAAGTAAATCACTTCAAAGTGTTTCCACCGAGCTTGTGAGTGATTTATTGTTCGAATTTTCGTATTCAATTTATGCACGTACATTATGAGGTAGGCTCAGCAGGTGTAATATGAATTTTAATCACATGTGGTTGACATTTAAAATTGATTAAATATTCCTTAATGTCATTTTTTCGAAATTGTCTATCTATATTGATGGATGACCCAGGGATGGAGTTTGTAATTTTAAAAGCCACGCAGGGTTGCATACATAAATCGAGTTCGAAAAATAGTATTTTCTACTTTGAGGTGATTTATCCATATTCAAAATTTATTGTAAATCATGTATAAATTAACATGATTTGCACAAATCATCATGATTTGTCTTAATCATGCCGGTGGAAACATAAGAAGCCGTTGCTAAATTTAAAGAATAGGAAATATAGAGTAAAATTTGCTAAGGAACATATAAATAAGGATGTGAGTTGGTAAGATGTTATTTTCCTTGATGAAAGCAAATTCAACAAATTTGGCAGCGATGGAAGAGAAGGAAATAACATGACTGTCACAGTAAAACATGGAGGAGGATACGTCATGGTTTGGGGCTGGATATCAGCAAAAGGAGTCGGGAAGCTAATTTTTATTTATGGTACGATGAACAAGGATATGTCCTTAAACATTTTGCGGAATAATTTGAAGCAGTCTGTCGAAAAAATGGGAATTTCTTTGACCTTCAAACTATATCAAGACAACAACCCCAAACATAAGGCCCATGTTGTCCGCGAATGGTTGCTTTGCAATTCTTCAAAAGTGATTATAGCACTCGCCCAATCCCCTGGTATTAACCCCAAAGAAAATGTTTGGGATCATTTGAATCGCCAAGTGCGTAAAAGTCCTATTTCATGAGCTGCAGAAAGAATGGGATAAGATTAGTGTAGATTACTTAAAAAAAATTATTTTTAATATGTCTAATCGTTTATCAGAGCTTATAAAAAACAGTGGGTTTCCACAAGTAAAACTAATATAGTTTTTTCTTTTCAAGAGGTGATAGTAAAAACTATTTATATGAAATTTTTACACAAGATAAAATACGAAATGCCGAATTATTTTGCATAATTAACTCAAAAAACTAATTTTTTTTAGTTATGACACTACTGAAGTAAATGAGCGATATGTATATTGATATTAAAGATATGTATCTCAAATAAGGAAAACAATATTTTATAGAGGGCATTTTAAATGTTGAGACATTTTGAGGGCTTTGAACTGATCAAATTAACAAATAAAAATTTATCGTAATATGTACAATAAAATTTTATTTATTAATTACACAGTGTTACAAATTTGAATGAAGTAGAAAAACCTGGGACCGCATATTATTTTTCTTGTAGGGCTTGTCGAGTTGAAGAAGAATCAAATAGTGAAATATGCCGGACACCTCCAAAATCCGGATTTATGGTTAAAAAACCGGTTTTTTTACCTTTGCGCACTTATAAGCCTGTACCTTTTTTGATAACGATCCGATTTTCAATTTCTTACTAAATTTGGAAAGAAGAAACTGAGATCTTACGAATGATATATGATTTCGTTAAGAAAACTTGAGAAATTTTGGTGTTATTGTCCAGCAAACACAAATTTTGTAGATTTTTCAAAAATTTCTCAACTTTGGTGACGTTTTTATACACTATTTTATTAAGAAACTATAATACTATTGAATTTATTCAAAAAGTACATTTAGTTACAATTACAATGCATATTTGGGGTTAAAAATAGATACGCAATTGACTGAGTTATTCAACTTTTCATGAAAACAAAATTTTTTCCAAAATGCCTGCACAATGTTTTTAGTGTTGTTTTTATGCACCTTCTATTAAGTTACAAATCAATGTTATCCTAAACACAAAAAAAATTGTAATGAGAGTTTTAGTCATTCAAAAATATTGTCTTTTTCGTGTTCTTTTTATGCACTTTCCTTAAAATTACAAATCACTGTTAGCGTAAACACAACAAAAATTTTGGTTTTTCTTTTAATATGACGTTTTGTTAATGTCTTCTTTTTCACTTTGAATCTGTGTATTTAAAAATATTTTCACAATTTAATAAAAATCGTGTGCAATTTAAATTAAAATTAATTAAAAAATGTGTGACAATCGTAACAAATTTTGCTATATTTGTGGCTTATTTACTGATATCAGTCACCGGCGTGGTTTTAAAAACAATATTGGAGTGGTAGAAGTGTACAATAAAGTATTTAATCGTTTTTTTGATACTAGTCGCTGGTACGAGCCAGAATTTGTTTGTCAATATTTCTGTAATACATTAAAAAAAAAGAAAATTCAACCTTCGTTTGTTTTGCCCTTTTCTACGCCTATGATTTGGCATCATCAGCCATATCATAAACCAAATGATTGCTACTTTTGTCAAACCGATGTTTTAGGTCACTGTTTTTAAACGCGCAAAAACATTAAGTATGCAAATGTTGCAACTGTTATAAAACCGATACCTGCAAGTAATGATCTACCGACAACGAGCAAATGTGTCGATGTAACAGAAAAAGATTTTGAACAAGAAGAGTTCCTTCCATCCACACATTTTTTAATTAATTTTAATTTAAATTGCACACGATTTTTATTAAATTGTGAAAATTTTTTTAAATACACAGATTCGAAGTGAAAAAGAAGACATTAACAAAACGTCATATTAAAAGAAAAACTAAAATTTTTGTTGTGTTTACGCTAACAGTGATTTGTAATTTTAAGGAAAGTGCATAAAAAGAACACGTAAAAGACAATATTTTTGAATGACTAAGACTCTCATTACAATTTTTTTTTGTGTTTAGGATAACATTGATTTGTAACTTAATAGAAGGTGCATAAAAACAACACCAAAAACATTGTGCACGCATTTTGGAAAAAATTTTGTTTTCATGAAAAGTTAAATAACTCAGTCAATTGCGTATCTATTTTTAACCCTAAATATGCATTGTAATCGTAACTAAATGTACTTTTTGAATAAATTCAATAATATTATAGTTTCTTAATAAAGTAGTGTATAAAAACGTCACCAAAGTTGAAAAATTTTTGAAAAATCTACAAAATTTGTGTTTGCTGGACAATAACACCAAAATTTCTCAAGTTTTCTTAACGAAATTATATATCATTCGAAAGATCTCAGTTTCTTCTTTCCAAATCTAGTAAGAAATTGAAAATCGGATCGTTATCAAAAAAGGTACAGGCTTATAAGTGCGCAAAGGTAAAAAAACCGGTTTTTTAACCATAAATCCGGATTTTGGAGGTGTCCGGTATATTTCACTATTGGATTCTTCTTTAACTCGACAAGCCCTACAAGAAAAATAATATCTTGTCCCAGGTTTTTTGGACTGTCGCACCGTGTTATTTACACAATCATAATTTCTTTTGTTGTATTATCAATAATGCAATTATTATTGTACATACATACATATGTTTGTATGTACAAAGCCTATGAGTCATCAATATTGATATATCAGTCTTACTTTATAAGAAATTCAAACAGAAAATAGAAAATTATCTAATAGCGTACATTTTATTAAATCCTTTCGCATTTTGTGCTAGAAAAAAAAATTTAGGAAATGTTTTATTAAACTAATAAGGATATAAAACAATGAGGTCCAAATTCACAATCTATGGTTAACTAACGCCCGTGGTTTAACTGACGAATTTTCTTATCAATTTCATTAGTTAAACCACCTTCATTAGTTAACTATAGAATGTGAATTTGAGCATAAGTCACGATTCACACACGTCAACTTTTGTTGATCAGCTTAATTCAGCTCTAAGAAAGACAAATATCTATTTTTTTGCTTACAGGTGAATTACGAGTTTAGTGTGTGAAACGGGACTAAGTAACCCCACCAGCAAGTTTTGTATTACAGTTTCCAATCGGTCAGCAATATAAAATCAAATTTTAACTAAAACTTATTCGTATCTAAGATTTGAAGTGAAGAAACGCAAATCTAATTAATTACGATAAGATACTATTTATTGTTTTATTTGTTTGCGAAAAAGAAAACCCAAGGGGTCTTTGCTTACAAAATGAATAAAAAAGTTTTTAAAATTTATAACGATTTTAATGGCCTAGAAACTACTACCGCGCTAAAATAAGTACTTCGACTGCTATCGCCTTTTTTTTCATAAAAATTGCTTGCCCTCTCTTATATTTTTATGGACTTTAATCTCTGAATATTTTTTTTTTATTTTAAATAATAATTAGTATTTGGCATACTTTTAATTTAATCATATTAATATAATATAAAAATTCATTACAATATTATTTTAGTAATTAATTTCCCTGCAGGAAATGGAACTGACACAAGACTAGTCACATGATCGGTCTTTAAGTGATAGGGACCAGTCCGAGTTCTAACACTTCCTATGAAACGGACCAGTCACTTTTACGTGGGGATGGCCTAGGATGGGGTTAATTGATACTTTGTATACGCCTTTTGAGTTGTCACTGAACTATCCCACAGTGACCTATTCGGTGTAGAATAATATAAATTATTTAAAAATGTCATTCCGACACTCAACTGTGACAATGAAAACTTATAATTTTTGTTCTTATTGTTACAAATTCAATTATAATTTATTTTTGGGACTCGAACTGACAACCTCGTGCATGACAGGCTCGCACACTACCCACTCGACCACAGAAGCACTCATATTCCAAAAATATAAGCACCTGTTAAACTTGGGTTAATATCTAAGTATAGTTACGGGACTTGTTCCAGAGTGACTTGACGGTCCATTTATGTATATCGATTCACCACTGTCTTTCCCAGCCAAGTCTTTCTTATATACATATATACTAAAAAAAAAAAAAGTATTCGTAGTACATAATACATGCCCTAGCGGAGTCCTTCTTATATAGACATACTAAACAAAAAAATATTCGTAGTACATATAATATATAATATTCGTAATTGAACTATGCATGAACTAATGGTGAATAAAAGAAAAGGAACAAAAATGTGTTCAGGTAACATTTACCCGGCTTACGTGGAAACACCACATTGATTCTAGCGAACACAAATGAAGCTTAAATTAACTTAGATACATTGGCTGATTAGCTAGTAGAAATTCAATTCTCAGTCTAGATTGTAAGCTTTTAATATACTTTTGAAATCTGAAATTTGAATATATTTTTGAAAAGCATGAATTTGAATTTGAGATACTCGTATTGTCAAATTTTCAACTTGGTATTTTCTGAAGGATACGGCACTTTTTTTGGGAATGAATTCTGGCGTATAATAGATTAATGTCCAAGTGGTCCTATAAAAACGTGCATACTCAGAATTTCTTGAAGTTTGAGTTTTCAGGAGTTCTTCAAACAATTTTAAATTTGCCCTACCTGTATTAACATTTTCTAATGTTAGAAACTGTGAAAACTGTGTATCTGAAGTACATACGAAACTGTATATGTGCATTTTACACATCCCGCTTTCTAAAAGATATTTTTCTGATGGATCATGTCCCGCTTTCAGCTGCAAATGAAGAGAAAATCCAAAGAAAAAATAACATATATTTATATTATTTGACAGATTCTGGACTCAGCTACAATACTAGCACGAGTCCCAATAACTAGAACGAGTTGTGACAAAGCATGTTGTGATGTCTGTTGAAGTTTTTTAGCTTTTAAGATGTTTAGTAATTCTCAATTACTTTATGGTAGATTTTATATAATTCCAATTTTTCTTTTAAAAATTTGGTTGGAAATTTTCTGATAAATTTGCATTAGGATTAACGTAATACAGCGTATAGAAAATATTAAACAACATAGTTACCTTAATATAGAAACCACCCAACTCATTATTTTTTTTTTTTTTTTTTTTAAATCAAGATTTTTACATTTTTCAATGTATTAGATACATCACGGAAATGGTGAATATGTAACCATTTACACGATTTATCTTCTTTTCACCATACACTACGCCCTACTTTTTTTAACACTCCCATTTTCTCAAGTCCTACGACGAGTACGCTTGGTTCAATTGTCACCAAATTTTCTGCAGGGTTAATACACATTCTGTGAAATATTCTTAACAAATTTTTTTTTTTTTTTTTTTTTTGATTTTTTATTTATTGTATCTTCATATATGAACTAACAATAAGTATTCAAATCTTAAATCTAAAAATATAATTAGGCCCGACCAGTGTCGGACATAAGCTTAGTAATAGTTATATATAATACATAAGTAGTGATAGTCAAAAGGAAAAAAATAAAGTATTTTCAAGAAGTCCCATCTGGAGTGCTATGAATAAGAGCCCATGTGTCCCTCTTTTTTAGGCGGATGTGTCCAGTAAAGTTCAAAATATTACGGGCAAGCGGATTAGGATGTGACTCGAGTTTTGTTAAATATTTGCCAGCGTATTTTGCAATTTCTTCAGTCACTAGTGGCATATTTAAATCACGATGTATATTTGAATTTTTTATATACCATGGAGCCAATGTTATTAAGCGTAAAATTTTGTTTTGCCTTCGTTGGATTCTCTCGACATTAGAAGCTGAAGCAGTGCCCCATAACTGTATTCAGTAGCACCATATTGGTTTCAAAATCGTCTTGTATATTAAAAGTTTACAATCTAGACTGAGTGAAGAATTTCTACCAATCAGCCAATGTAGCTGAGTTAATTTCAGTTTCATTTGTGTTAGCTTTGAGTCAATATGGGGCTTCCATGTAAGCCGTCGATCAAGGTGTATACCAAGGTATTTTACGTGTGAATGTTGAAGAACAACTTGATTGTTGATTCGAATAGGGGAACAAGTATCTCTTCGCAGGGTAAATGTTACCTGGACACACTTTTGCTCGTTTACTTTGATTCTCCATAAATTTAACCATAGTTCCAGTTGTGTAATATGTTCTTGTAGATATCGGGAAGCCTCGTGAGGGTTTTCGTGCATACTAAGGCAGGCTGTATCATCGGCAAACGTAGATGTATGAATATTGCTGCTCAAAGGCATATCACAAGTGTAAATCAAATACAAAACTGGCCCCAGTATGCTCCCCCCACACATTTTTGAACACATTTTTTATTAAATATAAAATCATTCATTTCGTTCTTAATTTTTAAAGGAAGTCCATTATATAGATTAAGGCCCTTGTAAAAAAGAGATCTCTGCATTGCAATTGTAGTTGCATTGTCCAATCTAAAATCTTGAGCGTTTCGAAGCTGATAATGTTGTACTTGTCCCACTAAATTAAGTTGATCGCATAGGTATTTAGGTGCATTTCCCACTTTCATTTTTCGTATGAATTTTAGAGTATTAAGTTCTATTCTTTGTTGAATATTAAGCCATTTTAATGTATTTAGCATAAGTTGAATTGGTGTGTATCGGTTGCGCATTGCTTTATTTTGCAGTTTTTGAAGTCTTTCTATTTTTGTTTTTGTACAGCAGGTGTATAATATTGTCGAACCGTATTCAAAATGAGGTTTGGTAATTATTCATTGTTAATTGATGATTATCTTTGTTTTTAGTAAAAATTTTTTCCCCTTTTTTATAGTTTTTTTAATTTTTAATATTGATATTTATTAACAACAGAATTATGAATGACGTCATTATGGAGATTTAGGGTTTTTTACTTTTGAAAAACTAGTTTTGATGGGTTTGCGTGCTGCAAAAAACTTGTATTCGTGCCTGTTCTGTAAATCGAGTTGATTTAAAAACCTTCGATTTTGAAAAATTAAATCCACTAAAATTTTTTACGTGGTTTTCATGAATAACAACCTATATTAAATTTTTCTCATTTCGAGTATATCGGCCCTGTTCTATCAACCGAATCCGAGTAAATTTCTCGTTTTCAAAAAATTAATAATGGTCCAGCAGACGTGTTTATAGTCATACCCGATAATTTTCTTTCAGATATGATATTTGAGAATTTATATAATAAACAAATTTTAAAAAATCTAAAAAAATATTTCTATTGTCGGAGTTAGTTTTCTAAAATCGTGCTGTTTCAAATCGATCGGTTTACTTTACTTTTAACTTTTTTTAAAATAAGTTTCCAAAATAATTTTTTTTTGTTTGCTTCTACTGAAAAAAAAATCAAATTTTGGACATGCGCTGTTATTCATGAAAACCACAGATATTTCCCCATATTGTAAATGGCGTCGTCGCCGTCACATCAAGACGACAATAAATATTGGCACTTGTCTACTCTTTTATCGGTAACAATTGATAATATCTTACTAATCTCTAAGACCTTGTAAATTAATGGAGCATGTTAACAGTAGTTAGTCAATTGTTATCGACAAAGAGTAGACAAGTGACAATTTTTACTGTCGTCCTTATGTGACGTCGACGACGCCATTCGCAATAAGGCGAATTGTAAACATCAAAGAAATGGAAATGTAACGCATTGGAATCACAGATTGAAGAGCAAAGCCACACACGCACACACTTACTATGTAATTATATTATAATTACCAGAAACACTTTGTGGGAGAGGCGATTGTTAAACAACAAAAACAATAATGATGGATTCAGGGGGACAGACAATAAAAGGTGCAAAAATTAATTTAAAATACACACATGCTTTCATTCTAATGAATGTTCAAATACGCCTGTGACGCACATATCGTGCCATAACTGCCAAAAAAGCTTAAGCGATATAATTTTCGAACTTAATTTTTTTTTACCAAAATCGTTCATTTGTTATCGTAAATAATCGAATTTCTTCAAAAAAAAAAAAAAAAAAAAAAAGAGGTCCAAAAAATTAGTCGTTTAAGATTTTTTTGGCGGTTATGGCTCGATATGTACATGCATGTGTACAATTGTATTTTAATTACTACTTATTTTATATTATGTACTACGTACGTACATATCGCCATCCAAAAAGGAAAATGCCTAAATAATTGAGACATTTTTTTTTTAGATTTAATTGAACTGTAGTGAATTTTAATCAGAAATAATTTCTTAATCAGGCTTAAGTTCAGTAATATCAATTCTTACCGAATGAAATATTTTTATTAATTAATGTGAGTTTCTAAAGAAGAGAAGAAAAATTAAACTAGACTTTATTAGCTGGGGGAAACACCGATATTTTTCTGTGCAGCCACGCACTTCATCAGCACCCATGTCTATCTACTGGGGTAGAAATTATTATTAACAACAGCTATTTAACTTAAATTTTCCATGAAATGGAATATGAGAATTGATTGTGTATACAATTATGATTTACCTTTGGTAAATACATTTCATTAAAAAAGTATGAAATTTATACCAGAACAGTATGAATATAAATTCATTTTGGTTTTAAATATAAACTATTTCGGAATTAATTTGAAATTTTAATACCAAAATATGTAGCCTATAATTAAAGCATAACCTTTTACCGTGTAGCTGTTCATATTTTAGTTAATTAAATAAAAAAAATATATATAGTATTTTTTTTTTTTTTTTTGTTACTTACGCCCATTTTGGATTTTGGTGACGACATGGGATTTTTATTTATTTGTTGTCTTACTACAAGAGAGTGGGGATAAAAAAGTATGGATTTTTAAATACATACGACATTCAATTGGACTTTGCCTGTTATTGGAACACAAACACAGTCACACCCACAAAAAAAAGTAAATGAATAAATAAATGATTCAATCACTGATTAGCAAATCTTAAGAAATTATAAACAATTAATTGAAAAGCTTTTTCTTTATTTAGTAAGTGGTAGGTAGGTAGGCAGTTAATAAAAATTTAATTTAAATTTTAATTTTGGCAATTGTCATGTTAAACTCAGAAAAAAAACTCTTGGATAAATTATGGGTTTCCACTTTCTCTAAATATAGTATCTAGTATTAAAATAGAATTCAAAATAAATTTTAATAACAAAAAAAAAATTTTAAAAACCCCCGAATATATCTAGAGAAGATGTGATATCTTCTAAACGGCTTGACCGATTTTCTTGAAACATAGCTAAGAACCATCTCGATCAATTCACCTTTCAAAAAAAAAAAACTAAATCGAAATCGGTCCAGCCGTTTGGTCTGTACGTGGACACGGACAGACACACAGATACACAGACACACACTACAAACTTATAACACCCCTTTTTTTTTGGTCGGGGGTTAAAAAGGAAATTTCAAAATCATATTTTTTTATAATGAATAACACAACACATCTTCGCTTGGTTATTGGTTTGCCACAGTAATAATGTATTTTTAATATACTGTGGGGGAAACCAGTAACAACCCGACGACATACAGTGCCATAAACCACTAAAAAAAAGCTTAAGCGACATAATTTTCGAACTAGATTTTTTTTTAGCAAAATCGATTATTTGCTATCGTCAATGTCTAAAAAATATATCGATTATGGCACGATATGGTTACCTTAATATAGAAAGGTCCTACTAACTCATTATTTTTTTGAAATCGAGATTTTTGCACTTTTCGATACTTTAGTATTCTTCTATCGAAATATACAGAAAACTCGATTTCAAATAATGAATTTAAAAGGACATTTCTATATTAAGGTAACGATATGCAATTTTATTGTTAATTATATTAAAATTTTTCTTTTGCTGGAACTAAAAGTCATGAATTATTTATTTTTTAATGGTTTTTTTGTTCAATTACATTTAATTGCTGTCAGGCAGGTGACGGCATTAAAAAAAATTGTTAACAAATTAGGTTTGATCCCGTACTTTTTGGGCAAAGTTCGGTAAAATGAGAACAAGCTATAATTTCTCTCAATAATACATACAAAAAATTTACAAAAGTACGGGAACAAGAAAAACCAAAAATGTTTACCAAAAGCCAAAGCACAAGCAGATACATACAGTATGTCAAGAAAATGTTTTGACATAGTTAAAATCGTTATAAATTTTGATTTTTATCATAAATATTTTTTTTTTCTTTGCATTATGAAATTTTTGGTTATGGATTTCATTTTATTTACATTTAAGTGAATAAATAGTAGTAAGTTATACGCAAAATTAAAAAGTGAGAGCATAAAAATTACATGAAAGCCAAAAAAACTCAAAAATTTCTCTGTCAAGAAAATGTTTTTACATCCTTGTATTATATAGTAAGAAAATAGGAAAGATTTTAAGTTGTACAAAAATATTTTTTTTTTGGCTCCATTGGTATTAAATCGGCTTGTAAGACGACTTCTCATGGAAAAAATTTTTCTTTTCCAAATATTCCGCCGAAATTTCTCATATTCCCCTCGTATTACTGTTTTAAACTCCATTTACTTCTTGAAATACCCTTTGGAAATACTATTTTTCAAATAAACCCATAAATTTTGAATAGGGTATAGATCTGGACCTTGAGATAGAGTATCCACAACCTTACCGCAATTGAAAAGACACCATGTTCTTACCGAAAGTGCGTTGTGTTTGGTGTCATTAGATTAATAACAACTGGAAACTTGCATGTTTTCCAGCAATAAACCCAAATTTACTCGAGCTGTCATCCAAAAAAATGCTTCAATATATTAAGGCACTGCCGCCCCGCATTCATGGTGTTCTCAATAAAGCAATTTATCCCACGTTTTCCACCATATATATACATATGTATGTATATATACCTCCAATCCATCAACCAACCTTTTTTAAGTTTTACAGATTGGTTTACGGTTTCACTTTCCAATATTTTTAAAGATTTTTTTTCCTCCATACTTTGTTAGATCCATCATTCTAATAAAGCAGAAGTTTGGTTTCGTCGCCGAAAATCACATTATCGTAGAAGCCATCAAGCTTGTAAGTATGCAAAATCACAAAAGACAATTGTTGCTGTTTGGGCTACACTCTAGAAAGCGGGGATTTCCGACCATTTATTGAAGTACAGTCGATTCTTTTGAGCAATTGCCTTTGTCTCATGGGAAACTGTGTGAGTGGTACATCAATACGTTGAAATGGTTTTTCGTTGACAGCGCGAGTAAGGTTGGCTTTATAGCTGGTAAATATGGAAGTTTTAAATTTTTATTAATGTATTGACCTCAAACATGAGGCACTTTGGGTAAGAACATGGTGTCCTTTCAATTGCGGTAAGGTTGTGGATACTCCATCTCAAGGTCCAGATCTATACCCTATTCAAAATTTATGGGTTTATTTGAAAAATAGTATTTCCAAAAGGTATTTCAAGAACTAAATGGAGCTTAAAACAGTAATACGAGGGGAACATGAGAAATTTCAGCGGAATATTTGGAAAAGAAAATTTTTTTCCATGAGAAGTCGTCTTACAAGCCGATTTAATACCAATGGGGCCAAAAAAAAATTTATTTTTTTTATTTTCCTATTTTCTTACTATATAATACAAGGATGTAAAAACATTTTCTTGACAGAGAAATTTTTGAGTTTTTTTGGCTTTCATGTAATTTTTATGCTCTCACTTTTTAATTTTGCGTATAACTTACTACTATTTATTCACTTAAATGTAAATAAAATGAAATCCATAACCAAAAATTTCATAATGCAAAGAAAAATAAAAATATTTATGATAAAAATCAAAATTTATAACGATTTTAACTATGTCAAAACATTTTCTTGACATACTGTACTTACACACATACACACGCATGCGTTTACTTACATGCTGTGGCATAACTAGAACGTTTTGTTTCTTAATTTTACATAAAAACTGATAAAACTTAGTTCACCACTTGTTTATAAACCTTTTTGATACAACTTTTCAATGTTCATAGTGCTTAGGACAGTTTAATTTTACTTTGTTATTGGTTATTTTTCAAACAGCTGATTCGTTTTTCGGCTTGCCCAAACTAGCCCAAAGAAAAATTACGGGCTGTTTCGTGCAAGAAGAAGAAGAAGAACATTACTCTCTCAAAAGCTATGTACCTTACTTGCCCAAACTTTGAGTACGGGAACAGTTTTCGGTAAAATTGGGATCCTGCGGGCTCCCAATGTGGAGTACGGGATCAAACCTATTGTTTACAGAAATACACGTTCGCGCAAAGAACTTTGAATAGAAACCTCATATATGAAGTGTGTACATAGGCACAAGGCCTATTTATCAGGTCAACGCAATCGTCCTGATGATATTCTGTGTTTTCGTGTTTAAGCTGTCAAAAGTTATTTGCACCATATACTTTAGTTCATGTTTGTGTGTGTTTCTGACAACTTAAACATAAAGCGTTGACCTGATAAATAGGCCTTGCATAGGCACTTGTATGAAAATTGTTTTTTTATTCATTTGCTGTTTACAAGGCGAATTCATAACAGGTGGCCTTATCGCTACAAAAATACAACAATAATAAAAATAACATGCAATTCGTCTGGCTTCAAAAAACCCCATCTGTCAAAAACAGTTGACTCAAATACCAATACATTCACATTTATAAAAACATATTTTACTATCCATGTGCATCTATCATCAACAACACAGAAAACAATATTTGTAAAATAAATGTATGTAATTAAAATGTTGAAAGACGGTTCAGGTTAGATGATCTTGATATTTTTGGACAACGTAAAGAAACCTTACTTGCTGCCTTATTGCAGTCCCTCCGATGGTTTTTTGGACGCGAAATCAGTGGTATAAAATGTGTTTTACTGGCTCATCATGGCCGTAAACATGAATTCGCCTTGGCTGTTTACACATTTATTTAAAATAAAACTTAACTAAAAGGAAACTCAAAAACGACTTCAAAAATAGGCACTGAAATGTACCAAAAAAGTACCAATTTGTTTTCCAAAAAAAAAAAAAAATTCGGCAATTTCATATGTGTATGTGACCTTCTCCGAGAAAAGGGGCCTAGTGTGTCAAAAAACGGGTTTGGACTTAAGAGTTGATTCTGGTACCTAAAAGGGTGTAGAATAATATGAAATGAGTTTTTCTCAAAATTTAATTTTCACACACTAGGTCCCTTTTCTCAGAGAAGGTCACATATATGTATGTATGTATATATGTATGTAATTATGGATTATGTGAAATTATAGATAAATAAATAAATTATATAAAATCGGATAGGCCGATTTTAATTTTATCTAATATCTATCTTCTCGCTTATACTCAGTCCAGCCGTTTGGTCTGTATGTCGGGGGTTCTTGAAATGTTTAATTTTTGCTATAAATTAACAATTAATCGAATTATTTTCTAAACGCTTAAAATTTTTATAGATTGTAACAAATAATATAACAAAAATTAAAAATTTTAAAAAACCCCGATATATCTAGAAAAGATGTGACATCTTCTAAACGGCTGGACCGATTTTCTTCAAACATGGTTAAGAACCATCTCGATCAAGTCACCTTTCAAACAGAGAAAACTAAATCAAAATCGGTCCAGCCGTTTGGGCTGTACGTGGACACGGAAGAATAGGAATAGGAATAGGAAAAGAATAGGAATGACACTGTTAAAAGTGCATTTAAATAACATTAATATATCCTTTCTCTCCCTTTTAACTTGCAGGCCAAATTGATCTCAAACTACAATTACCCCGTCGAGGAACATACAGTCCATACAACAGATAACTATATTTTGACCATATATCGTATTCCGGATTCGCCCAAATTGAAAAACAACAACAACAACAACAGCAACAACAACACAGTAAAACCCGTGGTATTCTTACAACATGGCATTCTGTGCGCCTCAGATGATTGGATCATCAATGGTCCTGGAAATTCGCTGGCCTACATGTTTGCCGACATGGGCTACGATGTATGGCTGGGAAATGCCCGCGGCAACACCTACTCGAGACAGCACAAACACATAAATCCCGACTCTTCAGAGTTTTGGAATTTCAGTTGGCACGAAATTGGCGTCTACGATTTGGCGGCCATGCTGGATTATGTTTTGGAGGAAACTAGCCAGCAATCGTTGCATTTTGTGGCTCATTCTCAGGGCACAACGACTTTTTTCGTGCTAATGTCAACACTGCCATGGTACAATCAAAAAATGAAAACTGTCCATTTGTTGGCGCCCATTGCCTTCATGAGGAATCATTCCTTTATGTTATCGAAAGTGGGTGGCATCTTCTTGGGCTATCCATCGTTTATGAGCATGATTTTGGGTGGTCTAGAGCTTTTACCCACGACCAGTATCCAGAAATTATTTTGCGAGTATATGTGTTCGCAAAATTCACCATTTAGATTTTTGTGCTCGAGTATATTGAATTTTATTGGCGGCTGGGGAACAAGGCATTTTAACCATGTAAGTAATCTCTTTCTCACAATAATACATTAATAAATAAAATAGAATATTTTTTAAATACATGAAATTTTTCTTTTGTTTTGTTCTTGCAGACTCTATTGCCTGATGTATGTGAAACTCATCCCGCCGGCGCTTCAACCACTCAAATTATTCACTATTTACAATTGTATACCTCAGGCGATTTTAAGCAATTCGATCATGGCATCGATCTAAATCTCAAGAAGTACAACCAAGCAACCCCACCCCACTATGAAGTGGGTAATATAACGAGTTGCGTGAACATGTACTACAGCAACAATGACTACATGTCAGCGGTGGCAGATGTCGAATACTTGGCCACTCTTTTACCTTGTACCGAACTCTATCGCATTCCTTATGATGATTGGAATCATTATGACTTCCTATGGTCAGTTAGTGTCAAAGAAGTGATAAACGATCGTATCATAGAAAAAATCGAAGCATACGAAAATGGTCACACCTATTTACAAATTTTATAGTTTTCCCCTAAACGCACAACACAAAGATATTACATTACATATTATAAAATTCAGTGGAAACTAAAGAAAATGTTGAAAAGACTTTTGTAGATAATTATTATTGTTATTTAATATTTTATTTGTATTTAAGACTTTTAGAAAACGAACAGAATTACAAACGACAACAAAGAACAAAAGTGATACTATTTCATAGGACTTAATTTATAGTTATTAAAATTAATGTTAATAAAAATTTATCATTTTTTACATATTTAGTATTAAGACAACAAACACACACAAATAAAACAAACAAACGAGCTGAAGAAAATATTAAATCAAAAATAATGTAACAATTTAAGCTTTTTTTAGAAGTCAATTTCAATAAAAACAAAAATAATTTAAAAGAAACTCGAATAACGGGCTTGATTTTATTTTATTTTATTTCTCAAGGAACTGAATTCTTTAGGTCATATTTGATTAGTGATTCGTGCTTAAAGTTGAAGTTGTTAATAAAACAAATTACGGCCTTACATAAAAACGATAATTAAACATAATGTTGGTCTAAATATAAATTGAGTATAAAGAAAAACTAGTCTTAGTTTAGATAAAAAAGAATAATTAAACAAAAAGAAATAAATATCTATAGAGTGAAATAAATGTAAATATATACAGATGTATATATGTATGTATGTATGTACATATATCACAAATCCGTATTTTATACTCCGAAAGAATTTATTTTATTATCTTCCATTAGTTCTCATCAAACTGGAAAAAATTATTCAAATGATAACTAAATATTTAATGAATGTGACAAAATAGCTTCCGTTTTCTAAAGAATCCAGATATCTATGGATTTTATTCCGCATTTTGTTCTGGTTTATTGTAACCAGTTCAAATGTTGTGAAAAAAATTTAAATACAACTTTTAGATGTATCAGAAATAACAATACATGTACATATGTATGTATGTATACACATGAGTGTCTTTACAAGAAAATAATTCCTTGGCAGGATAAATCACGTCGACATGCATACTGAAAAATGTTAGAAGTTTGTAATTTTTGATTGCAGATGTCTATATATTTGCGTGAACATGTAGTTTGATAAAATGGACCATAATCAATCAAAAACTCGATTTCGAATTTTTGCGTAGTTTCGTCTGTGCATTTAAGGTATGTATGTATGTATTAGTGATGTAACGAATGTCAATTTTCGATATTCGCGAATACGAATTTTTGAAACAATATTCGCGAATACGAATATTGTATGTGAAATTTATAGACATTAAATTGGGGTTCTATTTACGCCTGCAATATGAAATACAATTAAAAAAAATGTTATGAAAAAGGACTTCATACTCCTATTGGCGTACTTTAAAGTTAATAAAAACTACCCAACATTTTAATGATCGTCATTAAATAATATTTGAAAATGATACAAAGCGCAAATGTCTATAACAAATTTAATGGATTTGTACAAACTAATATTTTTAGCCATTTATTTAAATTTCGTTTAGGATTTATGCATTTATTTATTTGATTTGTTTGGAAAAATATTCGTATTCGTATTCGCCAAATTCAGGATACGAATATCTAAAAATGGCCGAATATTCGACAATTCGAATACGAATATTCATGCATCACTAGTATGCAGTGATGCCAACTATTTACAACCCAAACGCGCTATTCCCCTTCTCAAAACGCGCTAGAACGCGCGAGTTACAGCATTCTCAACTATTTATAGCCAAAACGCGCTATATTCCTGCGCGCTAAATTAAATTTTAATAAAAGTCGATGCAACTCTTTTTCCGATTTTGAAATATTGCTTCTTCGAAATTATATCCTAAGTAACTAAAATAGTTTAATACAGAATCAGAATCACCAAATAATCGAAATCCGTAGTTTTTATATTAATTTTCTATAACAAACTTTGTACTAGTAACAACATACTCGTATAAAATGTCGAATAGTTTTACGATTGAAATGATTTTTGTACTTCAGCTATAAAAGATGCAGAATAAGTTACATACATTTTTTTTGGTCACGAGTACGACTACATATTTGTAGTTGTGAAATTTAAAAATATTTGTAATTTTTAGTATTGAAATGCGTTTTTAATTCTAATCACAAGCAAGGGAATTATATTTGCAAGAGCTGAATCATCAACCAATTTAAAAAAATTTTATCAGAGTTTTGGATACTAGAAAATTGGTAAATTTATACATAAAAAGAAAAAAAAAATAACTGAAATGATGTTATTGACTTTATCCAAAACGCGCTAAGTTAGCGCTTTTTTTTATTAAACGCGCTAAGACGAAAAAAGCGCGTTTGGCGTGGTTAAAAAGCGCTAAATTGGCATCACTGCTAGTATGTATGCATAAGATATTTGTATACAAATTTTAAGCAATCGGTCCTGTTCTGTAAACCGATCTATTTGAAATCGCACGATTTTAGAAAACTAACTCGTACAATAGAAATATTTTTTTAGATTTTTTTAAATTTTTTTGTTAAATAATTTCTTAAATATCATATCTGAAAGAAAATGATCGTGTATGATTTTAAACACGTCTGTAGGGCCATTAATAATTTTTTGAAAACGAGAAATTTAGTCGGATTCGGTTTACAGAAGAGGGCCGAATATCGTTCCATATCCGATCATTTTCAAACTTTTTTTTTACAAAAATAAGTAACCGATTTTCGACAAAAAAACGAAGTTCAATATATGTGTCACTTAAGCTAATTTAGCGGATATGGTACGATATGACGAACCATTAATTGTGCATTATTTCTGAAAAAGTCAGGTTTATGAATTATGAAATGTGAAATTATTTATCGTCTCCTTGATTTTATTTATTTTCATAGTTCGAATTGCGTTTAAAACAGAGTTACGACGGGTATTATAGCAGATCAGAAATCTGAATCCTCAGAAGACGCGATTCGCATTCCACATAAGGATCTGCACAAACCTGATTCGAAGCACATTCCTACATTCATATACACATACATACTTACATATGTACGTACATATTCAGGGCAATCATGAATAAAATTCCGTGAGAAATTTCTCCTTTTCCAATTAGATTTTTTTTTTGTTTTTCCTTTACTTGCTATTGTTTGAAATTATTATTTCTATTGTTTGCAATTATTCTCCGGGAAAATTTCTTGCGGAATTATATTCATGAATGCCCTCATTATGTAGTATGTATGAATATTACAAAAATATCAATATGATTTGCATCTCATTTCACAACAAAATAAATATGTTTAATTTTTAACCGGCACCAGTTAACTGGAAGTCAAAAGGAGACAATCAGCTCAGGTCTATTAAATATGTACTAGTTCTAAGTATTAGCTTTTTTAAGTTATGTCTCTGTTGAAAATATAGGAGCGATGTGTACATACATACATATGTATGTATGTACTTTGGAAAACCCCATTTATGTATATTTCGATTTCGGAACAGCACTAATTTGCTTTATTCCCTCATAATTTTGTTTACAAGTTAATAAAAACACAAAGTGATCTAATTAACTGTACCCAAGTGAGCTGAAAACACACATCTTTCATTGGCAAACTATTAACCTATCCTAATATGATAATAAACAGGAAAATAATATAAGCAGGTGTACACATACAATGTGTATACATTTGTACTTATGTATGTTCCAATGAGTAATATGTTTCCAGGATTCCATTTTCATTTAGGTTAGGAAGGGCGGCGCTACAACGTACCTACACTTCGAGACCCAGTTGGGTTCATTGTAATTGATATTTTCACTTACCCTGCAGATGATATCTTTTTGATGTAGCACATTTCTATTTAATTTTTCATTAAAATTAATTCCATTTCCTCTAAAACACATACTTTTACTTAATTTTTCACTAACTCATTTCCTTTTCTTTAAAACGAGTTGCGCGCGTTTTTGTCTGTCTTGAGTGCGGCACAAATTTGTTATGCGATATTGCCATATTGTATAAAGTATTGCCATACTTTTTGCTGTATGGTTTTCTGAAATATGGAAAAGGCGGTGTTATGTTATGTATGGTTAAGCGTTAAACAAATTTTGCATTTTAAGAGAATTATCAGTTAGTTAGAATCATCATTTCGTATTAAAATTAACATTATCATGTGTGAAAATGGCGGTTAGTTTTTTTTTATTTCAAACAACGCACACTTGTTAAAATAAATTACTTTCTTGAACCACCCTGTGTATGGCTCGTTAAATAAACCTTAACCAACACTGTTTGATATTAGTCGGTCTGGTAGCACGCGACCAACATGCAGTGTGAGAAAAATTTTATGTACAACATGCCACACAAAGCAGCCATATTTAATAGAGTACACAACGCCATAACAGACGTGTCGATTTTTCAATGTGTATACAAGAGAGAAAAAAATTAAATCACTTTTTCTACATTTAGCAATTGAAAATTAAATTTAACCAAAAATTTTTTAATGTGTAAAAAACAAAAATATAGTTCATAACCAAAAAAAAAACTATTATTCTAAGCGTGTATGTGTTTGTAGCTAATAACTAATAAAAAAAATTATGTATACAAAAAATACAAGCAAAATATGTGATTAAAAATAGGAGGAAAAAATTACAAAACAAAGCAACACAGCAAAAGGGAAATAAATACAGAATATTTGTAAGAGTTTTACCAATTGGAAATAGCATTCAAAAGATTTCGTGTGAATGAATATGGGTGAGTTATATTTACATATAATTTATTCTGTTGTTTTGTTAGCATTTTCTTGCATTTTTACACCAGTTTTTAATTTTATTATGTTATCACTTTTTTACTAAAACTTTTTGGCTAGTGGTGTTGTTCATTACCGCTTTTACCACTTTTTTATCTTCTCTTTGGAAAGCACTCGCAAAGTGTCAAAAATTATCGCAATGTCAGAGATGCTGCGCAGTTAAAAAAAAGTTTATTTAACCCTGTAGTGTGCGACAATGCTAAACGATTCTATCGTTTTAAATTGGTGTGAATTTAACAGTAAATTTTGGTTTTGAAGAATTTGCTACATTTATCTTTACTTTTGCACCAAAATGAACACACTTATGTATGTGTGCCTTTTGTACAATTTGTTCCATGTCCTTGCTATAGAACGTGAAATAATTTAGAATGCCATCTTTTTCACCTTACAGATGACGACGGCGCTTCCACATCATCCGCGTCTGCGGCAATGCTGGTTAAACTTTCTACAGATGGTGTGCCCAAACTGTTCTGCCCAGTGTGCAACAAAGCCTTAGTATCACTTGCCGGCTATGTAAAGCATGTAAAAAAGCACGAGCCTCCTGGTGGCTTCATGTGTCGCTATTGTGAAGCTCGCTTCTGTTCAGATGATGAGCTGAAAAAACATCGTGAATCTGAACACACCACCATCGCATGTCGTCTATGCAAAGATGTCACTTTTACCAATGAAGATGATTATCGGGTGCATATTCGTGATGTTCACCAGGGTGTGGATAGAGAAATATTTACTTGCGAAAAATGTGGAGCTACTTATAAGACAATTGATCCCTACCGTCGCCACATCGAAACAGAATGTGGTCGCATTAAGCCACACAAATGCCATAAGTGCCCCATGGCGTTTGTAACGAAATATAATTTGAAGCAACATTTGGAAAATCATTCAGGCGAATTGAAGTTTTGTTGCAGCTATTGTGGACGTAACTTTAAGCAAAAAGCTCGTTTGGTAGAGCACGAAAGGACCCACACGGGGGAGAAGCCGTATAAATGTGATGTTGGTTGAAAGGAAGAATACTTTTATATACATACATACATATATCTATATTGTGCTTTCTGATATTTTTTTAAGGTTTGCGGAAAAAGTTTTTCTCATCGCGAGAGTATTGTTACACATTCTTCAATTCATACCGGCATTCGTTTGGTGGAATGTAGAGCATGTGGTTCAAGATTTTCCTGCTATTCCAATCTCATCAAACATCGGCGTAATCGTCCCACTAGTTGTGGCTTGCCGGAGTACGATCCTCCTCGAAATCGCATTAGAAAAAATACTTCGCGAAGTAAGTTTGGAATTCATTACAAAAAATGTAACAGCCTGGCCCACGATGTCACTAGAAATCGTTCGATCGACAACTTGTATTGCAAACAACAACAAATTTTATAAAGTTATTGTTGTTTGCAATACAAGTTGTCGATCGAACGATTTCCAGTGACATCGTGGGCCAGGCCGTTAATTTAGATTGTCTAAAAAAATAAAAACATTATTTTCCATACATAGTTCCGGCCACTTTGAATCCCACCTCCGAAATCAAGGTGGTAAATGTCAATAAAATAATCAAACCTGATCATCAAGTGAAAGCGGCAACTGTAAAAAAAGATTTACTGTTAAAACCTTTAAGAATGAAGCCCACCGCTCGGAAACGTACCGGAGGAAGTAGACCAACAACGTACAATCTAAGTAAAAGAAGTACTCGAAAAAAGGTTATAAATTTTGTAATCAAGGATGATGATGAAGATTTGAAAACTGAGGAATTGGATAATGAAGGCGTTGACGAAGATTATAACTTTCCCTTCAAGGCAAAAGAAAAAATGGACATAAAAACTATTGACGACAACAGTATGTTAGCCGCTACAGAATTTATAGTTAACAATAAGAACAGCGAAGATAAAACTACCACTCCATGGTCTGATGACAGTGAAGATGAATATGTGCCAGATTTTGAACCGGCTGACTCCGATTCGGATGAAGGAGAGGAGAGATCTGTTAAAGATTTCAAAATTCCTATGCCAGCAACTGCCATTAAAAAAGAAAACTATGATGATCATGATGATAATGAAATAGCTATAACCACCAATATACAAATAGAACCCCTGGGAGAATTCGAATACAATCGTATGGACTCTTATACCGCCGAGGTGAAATATGAAGATGAAGAAGACCATTTATTTGATGAAAAAGATCGCATATTAGAACATCTACTAAATGAAAATGACTATACACAAAAGCTCGAAACAGGCCAGGAAATATCTAAAAGCCTACCAAGACTTAGAAGGAAATATAAAGGGCTTAAAAAAACTGATAACCAAGATTCTGATGATATTTTGCGAGAGGCTGAAGTTTACGTAAAATATGAAGAAAGTGATGACCAAGATGATGTTGGCGATGAAGATTATTTAGAAGATAAGTATAACGTAAGTTAACTCATTACTAGTTTACTAGAGAAAAGCAAGAGTAATTTCTATTTTGTTTGCTTGATTTTGTAGGCCAACGAAATTGATAAGGATGAAATTAAAGAATCTTATGTTTTATTGGAAGATGTCACCAACTGCTATCCTGAGTTGAAAGAATCTTCCAGTGTAAAAGTAGGTCGCAATGTTCAACCATTCTTTTCAAAATCTGATAAAATTAAGAAATTTATTAAAAAACGTGGTAAATATCGACCTAGACGTTCAAAGTTTATTAAAGCTGAACCCGGTTCCCATGACGCAAAATCCAATAGATCATATCGCTTAGCTTCAATATCGGCTAAACAATTAAAAGAGCGCATGAAACTTTTAAAAAGGCGCGATAGATCTTGGCAATGTTCTGATTGCATAAAAATCTATTATATGCGCAAACCTTATGAGAAACATTTGCGAGACGATCATAAAAAGTCTGAAGATTTTATAAAAGAAATTTTCAAAAATGATTTAGATGAAGTCGCCAGCGACGATGTCTTCAAATGTCACATATGCGATAAAATTTACTTGATGGAGAAACGTTTAATATCACATGTACCCAAGCATGGACCGGACGGTTCTTTAATACACAAATGTCCCTGTTATTGCACTTTGTATTTTAGAACCCGCGAAGAGGCCATCGCCCATGCCCAGGACAAGCACAAGGACCTATTGTGGTGTGGAATATGTGAGAAATTTATGACAGGTTGTGATGCTTTGAAATCTCATAGAGCACGCATACATGGCGGTAATAAAGATTATAAAAGTTCTCGGAATTTGGTGTGCATGAAATGTGGTAAGAAATTTATGGGCCGCACTCAGTTGACCGATCACGAACGTTCCGATTGCGGCCGTTTGCCTTTGTATCAGTGTCAAGAATGTGGCAAATGTTTAACTACAGCCGGTATACTTAAAACACATATGTTACTACACAACGATGCACGGCCGTATCAATGTGATGAATGCGGCAAAACGTTTAAGATAAAGGCCCAATATAAAACGCATATTAAATATGCCCACAACGATGAAAAGCGCTTCCAATGTCATGTAAGTTTTTCCTCTAAACTTTAGTATCTAAGTTGAGATAAAATATTAATTGTGATATGTGTACATTTATTTCAGTTGTGCCCCAAGAAGTATCCTTATCGTGAAAGTTTATTGACACATATGTCGGTGCACACAGGCATCAAACGTTTTATGTGTAATGGCTGTGGCAAACGCTTCACCTGTGTTTCCAATCTTCAGGCACATCGCAAAGTTCAGGCAGATTCTTGCGGCCTATTGCCACTTAATGCCAGAGCCACCCAATATATGGGAGTGCAAAAGGGTAATCTTTTAATGGGTGCCAAACCTGAACCAGGCTTGGATTATGTGGAAACGAGGACATTTGTAGCTAAAGAAGTTATTACCCATGACGTATCATCCATGTCGCCGGAAATGCAAAGTCAAAATAGAAATATGCAACAGGACCCATCAATAAGCGATGGTATTCCTTTAAACTATGTAACATCGGGATCTGAAATTATACTGATGTATAATAGGAATTAATTTTAATTTTTTCTGTTAACATAAAAAAGTATAATTAGATTTAATTTATTTTAATTTTAGTTACTCTAAGAATTATATAAGCGAAAGCACAGATTTAAAATCTGTGTTTTCCATAAGGCTTGCTTCACTTTCATAAAATTAAATAAAATAAATAAAAGATTCATATTCGTTTTTTTTTTTCAAATCTAAATTAAGTTGGTGGAATATACGGCCTTTTTCGAATCAATTTGAAATCGCACGATTTTAGAAAACTAACTCACAAACCGCCAGGTTCAACTCAACAATTCGATTAGTGAATTGTATACCGAGTGAGGGCCACTTTCAAATATTTGCTTCAAATCTCTGTAAGTATCAAAAATTATCTGCCAAATTCTAAATACTCCCGAGAAATAATTCCCACGGAATTATTTTTTTTTTTTAATGAAATCCACCTCGCTATCCTAAGTAGATTGAGCTAACAATTTAAATTTGAGTGAGAACTTCGAATTTTCGAAGTCAGCTATTTTGTTTCCAGTTGTTTAAATAGAGGAAAAATTAGTAGGGAGTAAATTCCCGAGGAGATGTTATTCAGAATACGGCTGCATGTAATTGTTTCTTACTTTTTTGGAAAAGTCTGCATTCGAAAATCAGATAATCAGGCGTCTCAGGCGCATGGCAGTGTTGACATATATTCGATTCAAAACTTTGATATTGGACAGGTACACATTTCCAAAGGTATGTCGTCAACAATCTAGATATTTTTTAGTTAAAGTTTTAGCAAAAGATGCCAGGACTTCTCAATAATTTCCTGTGGGTCTACTCGGTATTTCGAAACGAAAGATAATTCTTTCGAATTTGCATGTTATTAACATTACAATTCGAAAGCATTTGCTTTCGTTTCGAATTACAGAGTAGACTCCCTGATTGCATTCATAAAATAATGTTTTTTATGATGTTGAAGACTTAAAAAATATTCAAATAGTTTTTTCTTTTAGCAAATAAAGGTTTTGATTTTATTTTTTTTATCATATACATATGTACTTATATATGTGTGTATAGAAAATCTAATAGAAATCCCTTATACAACTATATAAATGAAAAATTGGAATTAAAAGCATTGAATAGAAAGTTATAACAAAATTCCAATTTTAATGTAAAAAGATGGCCTTAACTGTAATATATGTATGTTTAAGGAGTTCAAAATCTTTGTTGTGGGTTAAGCATGAGTAAACTCCAACCATAATTCAAAAAATTTCACAAAACTTCTATGATTATAGCAAACTTCACAATATACAATTGAGAATTACAAAAATATAAACACAGCAAGCTAAGAAACTTTTGCAAAAGCACACCAAACGTATGCATCAGACTCATGGTCAAACAAAAATACAAAAAATTAAATGCTCAATACAAAATGGGTTGTCTGTATTGTAGGAGTCGTAAAACGTACATAAATTGTTGGTAATTTCAACAAAAATGTTGTTTATAAGCAAATGTGTATATTATAAATTACGACTCCTTTTATAGCTTGTGAATTGAGAAAATATATTTATGGAGTTTCTTCACAATTTAAAGATTCTTTTTACAACAAACCTTATGTTTTTCTCTAACAAGTTGTTAATTAGTAATCGTCACCACGCGACACAATTTCTTTACAAGTGGGACGCAATATAATGGTGTGCTCATATTGGGCTGTGTAACATCCCTTTATATCGCACAATGGTGGATAGGAGTCCACAATGCCCTTGTCACACAAATCCTTCAAAGCCATTTGATATTTAGTTGCACCAGCCCGATCCAACCAACGTTTACAGAAAGCCAACGTGCCGAAGTTATTATTAATTATTCTTAACAGTTTGCTTGATGATTGCAGACGTAATGGTACATGCTGTACATCGTAGTTCTTCATGTAATGGGAACAGTCCATATCATCGTGGACGAGGCCACGACCGGTAGAACCGAAGGTTTCAATGGCATAAAATTCATTTTCTTCCATACGTGTCGAGTCACCACCCTTTACAATTGGCACCGTTTTTCCCGAATGAATACCTTAAAAGTAGAAAAATAATCAATTAAAAAAAGTTGATATAAATGCATGCCGAAATAAAAATAATCCATAAGTAAAATCAAAACTCAATTAGCAATCTTAAACTTCAAAATACAAGTTTTCAATTCAATTCGAGATCTCAAATTCAAGTATACAGTCTATGAAATGCCTTTCGTTTAAAACTACTATTAAATAGAAGTACTAGCCCCTTATTGGAAAAATAATCATAAGCTAGCTCACTTATCAGTCAGTCGTACGACTTTCATTTATTATGGCAACAAAATTTGAAACACTCACTACCTAGAGGCATTAACAAAACGGAATCTCACGATTCTACTTCATTGCTTGAATAGGTATCAAGCAGCCACGTACGAGTATGTACACCAACCAAAACTTTTTTAAGACTTTTTTAATAGTCAAGAAATCATAAATTGAATATTTATCTAAATTCCGAAAGCCAAATATTTCGTTAAAGGAAGGATTCTTGGCGCGAGTTACTATAGCTATAATCCTAATTTTAAAACATAGAAAGCAATTATGAATAAAATTTCTCAAACAATAGCAAGTAATAAATAGGGAAAGCAAATAAATTCCATTTGGCAAAGGAAGAAAATTCTCGCTGAATTTTATTCATAATTGCATTGATAATTTCTACTCACGATATGGACTGATCGAGTGACCATTTAAATTACGTATCGCCTTAACCCCATACGTTTTGCCATCCAACTCGACTTCATATGATTCCATAACTTCTTGTATGGCAGCTCCAATGTCGCATAGACGCACATCAATACCAGCCTCTTTAATGCCTGTATTGGTGGCATCCTTTACGGCCTGCAACAAAGCATCGTACTTGTTGTTGAAAGTCAACGTGAATGCGCAATCAATAATGCGGCCTTTTATGTGTGTGCCAAAATCGATTTTGCAAACATCATCGTATTGCAGCACCGTAGTGTCACCAGCATTTGGAGTATAATGGGCGGCACAATGATTTAGAGAGCAACCGGTGGGGAAAGCCAAGCCCGCTTCCAAACCATTTTCGCCAATCAAACGACGTGCAGTACTTTCGAGCTCTTCACAGATTTGTATCATGGTCATGCCAGGCTTTATGTAACGCTGCATGTATTGGCGAGTTTGCCTGTGAGCCTCAGCCGCCTGGCGCAATTCCTGATAAATGTCATTATGTGCTCGATCGAGGGCACGCTTTTCCTCTGAAGTAAAACGATTGGCAGCCACCGTATCGTCGGGCAGATGTTTAGGTTTAGGATGTTGCATAATTTCACCCTCTGGGAAGTTACCATCAGGAAAGAGTTCGGCAATGGCTATAGAGGGAGGATCAGTTTGAACCCTTTTTGCACTTTTATTTTTATTCTTATTCTTCTTTTTGTTATTATTTGCTTTCTTCTCCGCCTCTGTCGCAGTAGCATCTCCATTAACTTCAGATTTGGTTTCTGCAACTACTAGGTTTTCACTTTCTTCCCCTTCGGCTGCTTTTTTGGCAGCAGCTTCAGCTTCAAATAGCAATAAACGATGAATTATTGCATACTTTGTCTTAAATTTAATATATTCCACTTACCTTGCCTTAATTTTTTGTTATTCGGTTTGGGTTTTTTTTGTTTTTTAACCTCTTCTTGGGGCACAGCTCCAGAAACCTCATTGGTTTCCGCCTGTTTTTCACCATCAGCAGTAACATCGCCATCAACTTTTGTTTGCTCTACGCTTGACATTTTACTTGAAATAAATTCTTAACAAAATTTTAATAAATTTATACAAATTTACAGTAATTTTAAAAATCCGTAGTAGTGAACTGAACAACCGCACAAGACGTTTTTTGCAAAAAAAAGAAGGAATGAAAAAACGAACACGAGTTTTTTATTATTAAAAAGTTAAAGGAATAAATGGAGAGACAGAAGGAAAAACTAAACCGATTTAACACCAGTGCTGCCAAAAGTTTTGCAGAAAAATCTAAACTTTTTGGAAAAATCATCGGCATTTTCGGCATATCAATTTCGAAAATCGGCATTAGTTTTTCGGAACAAATCTACTTTAGTGAAGCTGCTCCAAATTAAATAAAACTTATCTTAGATGATAGAAAATTTAATTGTAAGAAATAACTTTTAATTCCAAAAATCCTCGGAAAGCCATATTTGCGGAACTACGGACCTCCAAAGTTTTGAATTTCTTTTGGCATTTTCGTGGTAAGTTTGATTTATTGCAACAATATGGGTATCATGTGAAAGATTATCAAAATTATAACATGGTAAACACATTTTTACATTTTTTGTTCGTTGTGATGTTAAAGGTACTGCCGGCTTGTTACTTATGTTTTAAAATAAATATATAAACAAAATTACATATAAAAAGCATTTGTATGTACAAAATGTTTAGTATTACGTATCGTATCGGGAAATATAACAAAAATGTGATTTGAAAACGAAGTTGACGGATTTTCAGTTGGTTTGATCAAGTTTTGAGCATTTTTTACCTAAAATCGTCAAATCGGCATTTGTTTGTTTGTTAATGAAAAAATCGGCAAAATGCCGAAAAATCGGGGCTTCTGGCAACCCTGCTTACCTCACTTAATACGCCAATGAACACAGCCAAGTTGTAAAAAACGTTTTACAGCACTAATTTTGTTAAATGTCAAGACGTATAAATAAACAAGTTAAGAAAGAAAAAAATTTGCTACAGGAAATAATTCTATATTTTTTAAACAACTATTTGCAATGGATGACATATTTTTTTCCACACAAAAATCATCTAATAATAATGAATCGGATGAAGTTGATTTAAAATTTTTCGATACACATCATGAACATAACAAAAATAGCAGCGAAAACAGGTATAGCCCAGGGCCTGACGGTAAAACGGATGAAAATAAGGATGCTGGCGCCAAAATGGAGCAAACAGTTGAATTAAAAAAAGAAAATTGTGAAAATAGAATGGACATAGATCAACCATTAAGTCGTAAGCAAAAGACCAAAAAGGAGTTGGAGGAGGAGGAAAGGGAAAAGATGCAGTAAGTTTGTATGCAAAAGAAAAATGATTTCGTTAACTCCAACTGTTTTTTTTTCTTAGAGTTTTAGTGTCCAATTTCACGGAAGAACAATTAGATCGCTATGAAATGTATAGAAGATCAGCTTTTCCCAAAGCGGCTGTTAAAAGACTTATGCAGACTATAACAGGTTGTTCAGTATCACAAAATGTGGTAATAGCCATGTCCGGCATAGCTAAAGTTTTTGTGGGAGAGATCGTAGAAGAAGGTGGCTTCAGTATATAACAAATTAAGAAAACCTTTTTGTGATAAATGTAAATATTTTTTTTGCAGCCTTGGATGTTATGGAAGAAATGGGCGATACTGGTGCTTTGCAGCCGAAATATTTACGCGAGGCGGTACGCCGCTTACGGCAACGTAATCGCATGCCCATAGGAAAGTTTCAAAAACCCTACTTTAGATTAAATTGATAATTCTTTTAGAAAATATTCCTTATTTTAGTTTTTTTTTTATTAAATTACCCGTTGAAAGTTACAAGTATTAAATTACATTGTATATACTCGTAAACATGTGTTCTCCTTTAATTATACCTATGTATAACAAAATGACAAACTAATCAGTGAAATGTCTTTCATTTCTTGCTAGAAAAATTCCTGTCACGTTTAGCGCTCTTGTTTAGGTGTGGGTGTAAATCAATGGGCCTAATCACGAGTATCGTATTTCGACTCCGATGAGTTTTTACTTTTTTTTTTTTTAACACAAAGGGATCATTGTATTGGACACAAGTGAGCTGGAGTCTAAAATTTCACCCTTCCTTACCAGCAGCCTGCTAACCTAATCTACATCATTTATAATGTCATGGAAATACGACACTCATAATTATACCCTATTCAACTTCAATCCGAATTATTCTACAAATCAAACTAAAATTTCTCTCATTGTAACTTTATTTATTTAAAAGGAAACAATTCACCTTGATTTACGTTGTATTTGCAGTGCTGCGTGAAAAATTATATAATTTTATACTTCAAAATGTTCAAAAACTTAAAGTTACATTCAAAATTTTGCGAATGACAACCTTAATATATGCTTGCCTCTAGGTTGCTCTAGGTACTAGTACATTTTATAATATCACAAGCTTACTTTGGCTTTTAAAATATACTAGATATACCAAACGGACGACACAATCGTCCATATTCTAAACAGAAACAAAATCTCTTTATTAAACCTAATTCAATTTATTGAACTCTCTTCCTATAAGTTTTATGGCTTTCATACAATAACAAATAAGAAAAAAAATTGGAATAGCAAGAAAAATACTACACAAATACACACACACACACACACACGCACACAGTGTAAGCTAACAAATGCGTGTGTAGTATGTTTGCATGTAGTAGTAGCAACTTTAAACGCTTATAGCTCCCAAAATAGTAAACCGATTTTAAAAAAATATCGATTCTGCACATCTGTGCAGAAATTCCTTTCAAATGATATAATTTTTTCCAAAATCGGTGCAGTAGTTCCGGCGTAAAACGGATGACAAAAAACGTGTTCGCCTATTAATTATAAAATATATTTGGATGCTTATAACAACTTATATGAATTTTATCAGTGATGCCAACAATTCAGAGGCAAAACGAGCCAACGGAGTAGTCAAAAAGAGCTAAAAAGAGCTAAATCTAAAAATTTGAAATTTTTCCGTTTTAAATCTATGAATATATTTATTATTCAATTTGTACTTCAAGATTTTTTAACATTAATAAAAATAATAGTAAGAAAAAATAAAAGACCCATTGCTAAAAACGGTGTATGTACTGCAACATATAATGCAAGATTCGCTTGCGCAATTTGCGTTTGCTTCTTCTGGTGAAAATGATATATTTATATGGCTAGGATAGCACAATAACGTTAAAGGGAGCCGAACGGCGTACTAAATCAAAATATTTCGATATTATAGTTGAATTGCACAAAGCTTTAGATGGATCTTTTGTTAGTTTCATCCATTTGTTAAACGAGGAATTTGATTTCTAAGCTTTCCTATATTTTTGGCAGTAAGAATCCATTTCAATAATTTGTCAAACATTTTTTAATTATTTAGAAACGAACACAATAAATATATCTTAGGTATATAGTTGCAGAAAAGTATCTGCCTTTGCAAAAAACATATTTACCAAAAATGTAAATGCCTCAAACACGAAACAATAGGGTTAAGCTTAAATTAGACGTGACATAGCCATAACGCCATAGCCATAACCAAACCAAAATTCAATTGGTTTCTATGGTGAGAGTTATGGCGAGTCTCTCTCACTCTCACTCTCACCATAGAAATCAATTGAATTTTGGCTTGGTTATGGCTATGGCGTTATGGCTATGTCACGTATAATTTAAGCTTAAAAACGAGAAAACTTACTATAAGATGCGAAAAGTGCTAAACGTGCTGTTTTTACAATTGAAAAGAGTTGTGTTAGCTCTTTTTTTAAAAAAAGAGCTAAAGAGAAAAATTTCGAGTTAGAAGCAATCAAAAAGAGCTAAATCTAGCTCCAAAATAGCTAAGTTGGCATCGCTGAATTTTATAAATGGTTGACGGAAATCGATGGTAGCGTTTTTAAGCAACTTGATAATAGCATCACCGAAAGCTTTTTTATTCAAGTATATTTTTGTGATTTGTCCCATTTTGGCCTAACTATATTAGTATGGCAACACTGAATTTTGTCATTTTCTGCTGCCTTGTGAGAACTAACGGTATGTATCATATGGGTAATAGTAAGGCGAATTATATCTGAATTCGCTTTGATAATTGTTGCAGCACATGCAGGTGACATGCAGTTTGTGATCATTTCAAGTGCAAGTAAAATATGTAAAAGAATTTAAAAATACAAAAAATTGTGTTAAATATAAAAAAAAGAGTTTTATTGCGAAATAATATCAACCTGAGTGTATATAAATAAGTATAAATATGAAGATTGGCCAATATCGTAAGTACATTACACACATGCATACATAAATTTATGTGGAACAAAACCTTCTGGCCACTGCCAGTATAAAAACAAATCAATACTTTATTCACTAAAAAAAAGTAAATTTAGGTATGGAATTATTCTTTGAGGGATATGTATCAATGTGCCAGAAATGCGATTGATACAACATTGTACTTATGTATGTATGAATGCTAAATTTAAAACAAAAGGTTTCCTTGCCGGCGAAATGAAAGTTGTTTGTTTTAGTCAGCAACGCCTACTCAAAACTTAAAGCTTAAACAACTGTCCTTAAATAGCCAACTGGCCTAGAGCCACATAATCCGGCGTTGTTCACATGCAAGCAAAATTACGGAAGCCCAAACAAATTATGGTATTAAAATGTTTGCAATAAATCCTCTAAAGATTCATGGTATGAAATTTTGTTACTATGTCACTCTGCTCTCTACCGTCACCCTTCTTGTGAAATAGAAAAAGCTTCAAGATTTTCTTTTTTGTACGGGACACAGATGCTAGTACTATATAATACATAGTATGTACATACATACATACTTACATAAATGATAAAAATTTATGTATATGTACTTGGGAAAAGTATTTATGTCCGTTTTTTTACATTCAAATAAGTATATTTTATTTTTTTAAATTTTTGCCAAATTAAATTAGCTATTGACCTTGTGTGTCCTTAACATTTTATGGTAATTAATTTTCTTTATTTAAATTTTAAAATATAACTTTGTTTTCAAGTATAAATACGTATTTTAAATTACTTTTCGTTTCCTTTATATAACCTTATAACATCATGTTTGAATATTTCCATATCAAGCGGTGGTTGAGGTAATTCCTTCCAACACAAGTTATAAGAAGAGAGCTGCTCGTCATCTTCGGCAACTTGAGCGTTTTTCTCTGTTACTTCGCTTGCGATAGATATTTCGCTTTCTACTTTCAATTTCCAACTTTTGAAATACCAAGTGAAAAATTTACCTGTAGCAAAGTATATAATTTCAATGTAACTCATAATGCTAAATCCATACATTAAGGACATAATGCCACCAAAGCGATCTGAAATAATTTGAACGTTGTAAAAATATCTGTAGAACATTACATATAATACAATATGTATAGAACATACTTAGTAGTACTACCCAGTCGCCAACAATATCCCTTTCAGTATACACAAGATTATCCTGTTTAAAGAATAGTCTAACCATAGATAAAGGCTTTGAGTTATTTAGACCTTCCCTAGAGAATGAAGAATTCAAATAATATCAGTAGGTAGCAAGTACGCGTTAATATGTACATGATTTATTGTATGCGGGAATTTAAAGTTACTATATACATACATTAGTATGTAAGTTCTTTAACTCCCTTAAGCTTACTTACATTATACCATAACTGTAAAATTCTCCATGAATTGGATACAATGTCCTTACGTTGACTTCTAAATTATAATCGGCACCATTACAACTGGGTAAACAGTTTGGGCATCTTGTACCGCTTGTAAAAGCATCGTGCAAATCCTTCCCATTTTCGTGTACATATTCAAAATAATCCCAGCCATACCATAGGGACTTCCATTTTAATAAGCAGGGTAGATTTAAAAAATTACAGAATGTAAAATTTGCGTCGATCGCCGCCATAGTCGGTGCAACACACCCACAATATTTAGTCATCGATTCCATACGACATAAAAGCAGACATTCGTCCATGGAATAAAATTTTCTAAAAGTTGCACAAATAATTAAAAAAATAAGCAAAAATGTATTTTATACATAAAAAGCCTTATTTATAAAAATTATTAAGGCTTAATAAAGGGTTTATAAAACATTGTCATAAAAAATTTTTCTTATTAAGCATGTATAAAGAAGTAATATTTTTTATAAATAAGGCAGACAAAATATACCGATTCAGAAGTTTTTGACCCTCATCGGGAAAATAGCAATTACGCACATGTGGTGGAAACTGTCGCACACGTTGAGATGATCCGTAAAATTCTGGTTCTATAGGTACTTCAACTATGGTGTGATAATCGACTAAAATTTCTCCAATAAGATTTGATTGTATAGCGGGATAGTCTTCACGAGGAAAAATATAAAGCTTTTAATGTTACAAATAGAAAGCACATAATTGAAATATCATTAGTTTTGAGTTATTTTTGGTTTTAGATATTTTTTAATGTTTTTTTTTTTATTTAAATAAAATCCTACTATCCACGTCAACTTTTGTTGGTCAACTCGTGACTTAGCTGTAAGAAAGGAAATACAAATATCTCTTTTTTTTCTACCAACATAAGTTGACGTGTGTTAACCCGAACTAATATTAAATGTGAAAGAACTTTTATGTTTTGATGCTTGGATGTTTGTTCCACTTTAATGCAAAAACGGCTTAATGTACATATTTGTATGAAAATAGTCGACGGTTCGTGAAGACTTTTAACAATTTTTTCTGAAATTCAATTTTTACCATATTGGTACATATGTATGTACTTACTAAGGATGTAACGAATACCAGTTTAGCGAATGCGAAAGCGAATAATACATTTTAATTTTTGCGAAAGCGAATGCGAAAGCGAATGCAAATATTACAATTCTTTAAAATATTACATGCAAATAAATTTATATGTATAAGAAAAAGTATATATAATAATTAAAAATAAGTTTACACAATGTTAGGCAATACACCCATTCGTACTTTAGCCCTAAATCCTGGTACTCTGTTCAACATTTCATGTGAAATGCTTTCAAATACATACGAAGACAACTTGGAATGAATTTTTCCTGAAAAAATCTTAGTACTCTGTTCATCTTGGGAAAAACATATGAAATATATCTTCAACATTTTAAGTTTTCATGAGAAATAATATGAGTGGCACTTGTTTCGAGTGGAATTTAAAACAAACAAGGACTAGCTAATATTGTTTGGATTTGAAATTTGTTGCACGAAGTAATGAATGGCGTTCAAAAGTTTGAACAGACTAGTCTTAAATAGAAAATATATTCGCGCAAATCAAACACTGTCTTTTCTTTTTCAAAACTGAAAAATATTTCCAAACATCGCTGGATTTGGGTTTAATTTTGAATACATTTACATGTATCTTTTTCATGCTGGCTTAAAATAATTTTCGTCTTTAAATTTAAAATCGTAAACTATTTTCGTAAAAGAAATACATTTTTTTTGTCTTTAGTATTCGCTTGAAATATTCGCATACATTTTAGCGAATGCAAAAGCGAATGCAAATAGCAAAAGTAAGCGAATTATTTGCGAATGCGAAAGCGAATGCGAACATTCGTTACATCCCTAGTACTTACATATGTACATACATACATATATTGGTCATTTACTCAAATAAAGTCATAACTCAAAAAAAATAATATTCCAGAAAACGAGTTTAAAATTTTCAATTTGCACACAACTTAAAGGAAAAAGAGAATTTTATTTCGCTCTCAAGAGTTGAGTAGACAAGATATTTGTATGAAATTTTTACATAATATAAAGAACGACATGAGGATTAATTCCAAATCATTAACTCGAAAACTCAATTATTCGAGTTATGATGTTGTTTCAGTAAATGAGCGATATGGATTTATAAGATTGCCAATTTTTCCAAAACTTGGGAATTTTTTCGGTATAGATATTTTAGCTGAACAGGTTTTTTTTTTAACTCGAGCATTTTGTAAGGTTAGGTTAGGTTAGGTTAGCAGGCTGCTGGTAAGGAAGGATGAAGTTTAGAGTCCAGCTCCTTTGTACTAAATGGGAGTTGAAGATAAGACAGTGAGACAGAGGGTGATAGGGAAGGGATAGTAATAGATAAGACAGGTAGGTGGTGAAGGAAGAGATAGAGGAAAGCTTCATTATTTTACAACTCTGCTATTTTGCACGTTTTTTTTTTAATAATTCAGTGTTGCAGGGCCTCTGGTGTCAAATGAGGCGTATTAAATTTTTGAAGCTGTGTTTATTATCCATTTTATTGGTTATTTACTTAACCGATGATGAATACCGACGAAGGAGGGCGCTCTGATGTTACATTAGGATTAGCATCCACTGAAGCCGGTGTAGTTTTAGTGGGCAGTGCCTTATGCCTGCATCACTAGAACTTTTTTCACAACAACTGATAAAAAAGGACACTAATGCACATCAGAAAAATTGGTGGTGCTGTTATTTTTAATGACTTTCGGAGACCGGGCTCGAACCCAGGACCTTCGGCCTTGTAGTCAACGTGCTAACTACTTCAGCCAACGTCACCCTCTTTTTAACCGACTTTAAAAAAAGGAGCAGGTTAACAATTCATCTCTATTTTTTTAGGTGTGTAACTTTATAATTCGGTACATTTTAGAGCGATCGTAAAATTTTTTTTGTTGTCTGAGAGGGTATAGCTTCCCATTGGTCCCATTGTAAATTTTTTTTATTATAATTTTATAATATTCTACTTATTTGATTACTGCGAAACCTATAAAACACCTTTGGTTGTTGTAAAAAGTTAAAAAAATGGGCGGAGTTACGCCCATTAAAATTTATTATATTTCACGCGGTTATACTTAACCGATTTTTACGAAACTTACCACACAAATTGAGCTCTAAATAGACAAAATCTTTTATTTAAAAAATGTGCGGAGTTGCGCCCATTAAAATTAAATAATTTATTTTACGTGGTTGTATTTAACACACACCCTAAGCCCTGAAAAACACACAATCTTGCATTTAAAAAATGGGCGGATTCACGCCCATTAAAATTTAATTTTATATATCACGTACTTCTTATCTTCTATCAGATCTTTGCATTGAAGTCGGTTATTCTTGGCAGAGGGAATTATTTTTTGTAAGGTTGGAATATTTTTGTTTAATAAAAAAAATTTATATTTTTATTATCGTTTTCTTTAGCATATTTCTTGGTTAGTTTGTTTTTCCAAAATTTCGCATTAAATAAAAAATGGTTATATGATTCAGTGGTCGGATTGTTTGTACTTCGAACGAATTTCCATAGTTGGAAAACTTTTTTCATGTTGTTTAATTTTTACAAAGTTCTGAAATGAGTTTTAAAAAATTCTATTCGAATTTTGCAACTTCTGTAAATGGAAAATTGCAAGCATAAAAATTTTTCACCATAATTTTGTCTATTTTCGAACAAGACTAAATTTGCGTGATTAAGATAAATGATCAATAAAAAACAGCATTATTTCCTTTTACCTGAAATGCTGTATTTTTAAATTCAGTTACTGTAAAGTCCTCCCATTCACTTTGCAAAACAAGTTGCAACGAATTCAATATAGAACTTGATTCAAATTTTATTTGCTCCTCTTTATTTGTGAAGTCATCATGATCATAACGTTGTTTCCTAAAAAAATACATAATTAAATCTGTTTTTTTTTTTAACTGAAATAAGAAATCAGAGAATCACGGTTCACTTACAAATCCATCAAATAACTTTTTCTTTTATAATTGAACATACAACATATACTTGACGACGTTGTGCGTTTCTTAAAATAATCCGTGGTATTTATTTGGGCTCCATAAATTGTTCCTCTAATAACTAAATTCTCACAATCTGGTGCCAAGATTCTCATATAATCTCGAATTGGATAATTTGTTGTATTAAACATAAAAGTGAAAATTCCATGTAATCGATAAATTACAGTGAAATTAAGGTCTTCATCGTGGTAGGGAAAAATATAGAAAGCTTTAAGATTCAACAAATGTTGGGCCATCTCTTCAACTGTTTCAGCCACATAATATGGTTTATAAACTTGTTGCTTTTCGAAACTAATGGATGAAAAAAAGAAGAAATAATGAAAAAATATTGAAATTATGATGTCTCGTGTCTTAACCGCCAAAAGAGCTGAAGCGACTTAATTTTCGAACTTAATTTTTTGACTAAAAAAAGAAGTTCAAAAATCTTTTCAGCTTTTTCTTAGCGGTTATGGCTCGATATAGTATGTACATATCGCTCATTTACTTCAATAGTGCCATAACTCAAAAAATATTTTTTTGAGTTAATAATGTAGAATAATACGGCATTTCGTATTTGATATCCTTCAAAACGTCGCACATAGGGATATTTTGCCAATCTAGCCGGAAATTACTTTTTTTTTAAGTTTATATTGCTTGTGAAAAGTTATTGAGTGCCGCTAGATCAATGAAACTTGGCAGAAATATGTCCCATAGTCATAGTTGACTACAAAACGCAGGTTCTGGGTTCGACCCCGGTATCCAACAGTTATTAAATAACAACACCATGCATTAGAGTCTTTCTGTATCAGTTGATTTCGGGAAGTTTAAGAGATGAAGGCATAGTCACTGTTCACTGAACTATACAGACTTCAGCAGATAATAATCCTAATGTAACATCAGAGCACCCTCCTTCGTTGTATAGTAGAATCATCGCAGCTTCAAAAAATTCAACACGCCTCATTTTAACAGGAGAGGCGCTGCAAAACTGCATTATTAGAAACGTGCAAAAAAGCAAAGTTGTAAAAGAATGAAGTTTTCCTCTATCTTTTCCTTCACCACCTGTCTGTCTTCTCTATCACTACCCCTTTCCTAAAAGAAGGTAACACCTAGCAATAGTAGTAGGCATGCATTGCCTGTGTGTTACTTCTCTTTAAAAAAAGATAGGCTGTTCAAAATTGAAAATAAGAAAAATTTGACAAATGGAAACAAATTCCCCTGAGAGGAACTAACATATATGTATGTGAAAAATGTGGCTCTCAAGGAAAAAAGTTTGGCGACCACTGTTGTATGAATTTTATACTTTGTGTTGATATACGTCTATTAAATTGTAGTTTCATCACCCTGGAAGCTTAAATACAAAGAAAGCGCATTAATAGAACGCGAAAAACATAATACAGGTATTTTTTTTTTAACAAAAAGTCTTAATAAAATATTTAATAACTCAGTAAATTTCTAAGGAATTTATTAACACAAACCTGCGATTTACTTCTAGTCAATTATCTATATATATAAAATCGTAGTGTGTGTTGTTCAGACATACATACATATCGTTGGTCACTAGTAGAAAGTCCCTACCTAAAATAACTATAACTTTACAGGAGAAGGTAAAGACATAATAATAAATAGTACAAATGCTTGTGCAACTGCTTTCTAAAACTGCTTGTAAAAGCTTTATTTTTTTACACTATTGCAGTACGTTTTTGTGAGGAAGTATATTTGTGTAAAATGTATTGGAATCACTGAAAAACTCAATTTCATGAGGGCCTTTCTACTTGTGACCACCGATATGTATATCGGAAATTTACTGAAATAAAATATATATGGTTGAAAAGGTTTTAGTCTCTTCTTCTTTCTAAATCCGTTTATAAATTTAAAATCTATTAATATTCAACTTAGTTAGAGGTTGATAAGTGCCTACGGGTACCAAAAATCGATTTTGTACGCGGTGTTTGGAAAATTCCAAATACAGATTGTTGTTATACTCGACAATACCTACCAGAAAAATAGTAAGACGTCACAGGATTTTTTTGTCACACAGTGTAATCTGCATTTAATGCATCTCTTTGCTAAAAATTTATTATTGAACCAAACTTCTTCGACCTGCTGTGCTCAGTGCTAAACCATGCTGAAATTCGCGTAAACGAATCGCATACCGATATTGCCACTAACCCTCGTATGTACATGAAAAACGTCTTTTAAACGGAGGACGACCAGTTACACTCATTAGCATGCTGTACTACTATTTGAATGCATTTCATCAGGATTCGTTCGTACTAGCTAAAACTAATGTTATTGAAATCGGTTTTGAGGTTTCAAAGATCAAGAGAATAGCAAAAATAACGAACACTTTGAAACTGGCATTGTAATAAATTTCTGACAATTTTTACTTTCATGTGAACATGAACTTACAAACATATTAATCGTATTAATATGCAGACAACATACAAACCTTAGAAGCAAATGCATAAAATAAAATAAATAAATGCCTTATCATTTCTAACTCTATTTTTATGAGCGTTTCCCAGTTGGCATTGTCAATAGACACAAGCGACAATGTCAGCCACCATATCGTTCTCGTTCACAAAATGATAGTGTGAGTTCTTGAGCGACAATGTCACTCAACAGAACAGACTTTAATTAATATTTTTAACATACAAATTTAATTTTTTTTGCTTACTTGTTTTTTCCGTTTTATTTAAATTATTGACTGAATTAGCTGGGATTCGAACTTAGGGTGCATATTTACAAGTTTTCGTGCTTACCACCTGGCTACTGCACCTCCTAAAATTTTGTCAACAAGAGGCCAACATATTCATGTGCTTGATTGAAGACAAAACACACGACTTGTCGCTCAGACTGTCAGCAAGACATTTGGGGCATTCAAATGGTACTCATAAATTAACACGTCGTACAGTAATAGCACGAACAAATATGACTGCTGTGAGCAACCTCTCATAATTTACATTTATAATATATTAACCCAATTCACAATCTTGTGCAAATGGTCTTGCATCGTTGCATGTGCAAACGATAGTCACCACTAAGAATTGTTAAGTGGTGAGTATCAATATAATTTACCATTTTGCACATGCAACGATGCAAGACCATTTGCACAAGATTGTGAATTGGGCTATTGTACTTATTTGCATTTTGGTTTTAGCACCTTTGTACATTGCTTACTCTCTCTCTCTCTCTCTTTCTCTCTCAAATTCCTTTGGTAAACTTTCACGCATTTTTACATGTAGCTATGACAAAAGGTGCGTTTGAGTACTTTTCCAGTAAAATCCAGTAACTGAGTAAATACTGAGTAATTTAAAGAAACTACTCTCAATAAAAAAGTTTGCATATAAAAGTACGCGAACGCAAAAATTGTAAAATCCAGTAAAATTTATACAACAGCTGGTTGACAATTTTGGCGCTAAAAAAATTATGCATATGTATGTATGTATATGCAAAAAAAACCCCTGCATATATTGGAATACGTGGTGCAATCTGGATGAAACAGACTAGTTACATCATGGTCCCATGTAATGCAGTCATGGGTCATATTGTTTTCACACAAGCATTCAATGCTGCACGATAAGCGTTAGTGTTTAAACGATTATGATCGTAGTATACAACTTTTTTATATGGAGCAGTTTTGGGGTTAGTCCGATGTAATGCAAAGTTGGATAATTTAGTCCAACCCTAGGACATCAACCTCCTTTTCTCCTATATTTGGAGTAGTTTTGGAGTATTCCTACTCCTCTTTGGAGTATTTACATACATGTATGGACTAGTCACATTATCTGCAGGGAATATACGAAAATATACATACATATGTACATATATACATATCATCGGGTACCCAGCTAAAATTACTGCTTCCTAGAAGCGTTTTCGTAAGGGAGACAATGTTAGAGAATCACTTGCTGTTGCGCATGAATAAGGAGTTTTTTTTTGTGCGAGATGAGTCAGCTAGAAGCAATACATTCAACTTCCAAAAAGCCATCATTTTGCCTTACCAAAGTGCTTCACAGAAGCAATAATATTGTATAGTTTTTGTGTACTCAGATGCAAAAGTTACTGGATTGGAAATTTTTCTTGTCGACATCGCGGGTTAGGCCGTTAAAGTTTCTATGCTTTTTACGCTCAACGTGAAAAGTGATTAGGATGTACAGAATAAGACAAAAATGTTTGTTGCCGCTTAAAGCAATCACGACAACAATATTGTTCACTTCCTTTCAAGTAGGTCCAATGAGTGCATTTATTAAGAGAAATATAAAATGGGAAAATAACTTTATATATCCTGATATATTTATTTATTTATTAAACATACTATACAAAGTAAATTTGCATAGTATGTATGGTGTTGCACGAATATGGGCGGAGTAACTAGACCATATGCCCAAGATGTTATTAACAGAATTTCCAAAGAAGTTCCGTGACTGACTATACGACCTATGCCTTCACATAGGAAGTAGCAATGTGGTTTTTAAAGAAACTCCACAAAAAACCGCAAGATTATACGGTTATCCGTGGCAGACCAGTCAACCAGTGGGAGCGAGACGAAAAACTCTCGAAGGCCTAACAACAGAACTAAGCCTGACCGCACTTAAGAAATAATTACGATGACGCGAAATGCTGTTCTTCGACCTAGAGCTGCTTAAATAAATAATAAATATCCTGATATATTCAAGATATCGAAAAACTGAAAACAAATTTAAGAAAAGTACACATTAATCATATGTACATATAATCGATCAATAAGTAAATTTTTTTTAATGTTCCATGCGGGGAACCAGTAACCATCCGTCGTCATGTATAAACAAAAATTTAACTATAAAAATCTATTAACTTTATTCACGTTTAAAAACATCTTTCGGAAATTGTTGTTATGAATACATACATATGTACATATTTCCAACAATTGTATGAAAATTCCGCACGTTTTAATTTCGCGTAGAATACATAACAGCCCCTAATACTTTTCTGGCATCAAACTTAAATAAACGTAACATTGTTTATAACTTAATACACTTGTTTTTTGTTATTTTTAAAATTTCATCAAAAAACAAAAAATTTTGTTTCCCTTTGCTTTTGTTTGTTTATATTTAAAAACATATGGTTTCATTTTACTGGATTTTTTACTGGCAAAAATTTGTCCAGTAAAAATTTGCATTTACTCAGTAAATTAACTGTCATTTTTCGCTCTCAATTCGCCTCTCATTTACTGGATTTTGTGTACGCGAACGCAATCCAGTAAAAAATAGTACAAATAAGCCCAAATTCGTTTATTTTTGAACTTAGAATGCACAAAAACACTAAAAATTAATTACTATTTGATGAAAATTAGAAATGTCAAAAATTCCGTCACCAAACAATTGTGTGAACATTAATTTTTGTTTCAGTTGACTGAAAAAAGTCTCCACTTATATTTATAAATTCCTAAGATAGGCAACAAATTTAAAAATTCCGTTTACTTTTCTTTTGAAAGTCCGTACTAGCAAATGGAAATTCCTTTATGAAATTTACCAACCCGAATTTTCGTAATTTTTTTACATAGAGTTTGTATGAGAACCTGAAATTCCGTATGAACTCCGTACCAGGCTTTACCCGTTAATTTATAGGTGCAATGTAATTTTTTTTTTTTAGATTTATATGATAGTATTCTAACGACCCTTTTCACAGTGTACAATTAAAAGCTAACAGGGACTTTACGGCAAGTTTTGTATGAAGAACTTGCAGTTAAAGTTCATGTTAACTCCTAATTATACATTGTGAAAAGGGACGTAAAGCACTTGAGTAGACCATTGTGCATTGTTGAGATTTAACGACAGTTCGGGTAAGTTTTTTTACATGTTTATTTACGAAACCAGAGCAGTGTTTAAAAGCTTCTGATAAGTTTAATAGCTTCTGCTTACGTTTCTGCTTCTGAAAATATAAACAGTCGCAGTCAAAGCGAACGCATGAAATGAAAAGTTTTACACTACGGACAATTTCAGCAGTCGACATGTTCGAACAGTTGTCGATTTGACTGACTGCTCCTTTAAATAAATTCGGATGTTAAACTTTCGTTTTTTTTAGACTATACTTTTGGTTTTGCAAAAAGTATTACTGGAACAAACAGAAAAATGTGCCTTAATTATATGATTTTCGAAAAAAAATATATAGTTGAAAAATTGTGAAAAACTACAATTTTTGAGTTAAAAAGTGGTCTGTATGACCTTTTTGATTATGACACGTTCAGATTATATTGCCAAATATTGTTAACAAAAAATTAAGAGTCTAGGAGTTAGTTTTTCTAAAAGAAATAAAAAAAAAATTACTTTACTTATGCAAAAAAAACTGAATTTTTTCGGGGTAATATGTTAATGAGATTTATTTAGTGGACTCTTAGCTACATTATTGTCACATATAGTAAAGCGCTATCATTGAGCCTGAATTAGCCGTTGGCCAAAAACTGATGACACCATTTTTTGAGGGCGCACTGATTTTCGAAATCTTTGGAGGTTCATGAAAATTAATTGGTCACCAAAATCGCCAAACTGAGTATAGGGGTTTACTTCCCTAAGGTAAAACTATCAAACCTTTACTGTCAGGAACGTGAGGAATTTTTACTGTTGCACATTGTAATTTAAATATTTATAAATTGCATATTTAATTTTAAAAAGTTTTCTTCATAGAGCAAAAACGGCGGCATATCTCACGGGGCCTAGTGCGATATCAAACATAAATCCGCCACTGGACAAAGAAGAGATAATGCAAGTACATATAGTGTAATAGCGAAATTTTGTCTAGTATATACAATGGATGAAGAATGATTCTCTTAATGCAATGGGGAAACTTTGAGTTCGCTATCGAGTTTTGGACTGAACTAAAATCTAATAACGATTCAGTTTATATAAGCTCGTTTTAGAGATCGACCGAAGGCGTTTTTTTTGGCCGAAGCCGAAGCCGAGGCCGAAGCCGAACTTCTGCTAAAATCCTAAACTTCGGCCAAAACCGAAGCCGAAGCCGAATGTTTTAAATTTTAAAAATGATACTTGTTTAATATGAATTAAGAAAAAAGTTTGCTTTTTTGAGATCACTGAAATAGCTGTAATATCTATTGGATACATAAGAAGAAAAATAAAACTATTTTGCAATTTCTAGATTGCTTTTTCATATGATCACTCACAAGAACGTCCAAGTAAAAGAAAATAGAAAGCAACAGGGTTGTATTTCAAAGTAACCCTTTCAAAACGTTAAACACAGTAGAAACTGTCGGCGAGCAACGACCAAAAATAATGTTATTTTTCAAGCTTGGAATGAAAAATATCCGGCTTCGGCTAATCGGCCGATTTTTGCCGTAGGCCGAATGTTGGCCGATTACCAATTTTTGGCCGAAGGCCGAAGCCGAAGCCGATTAATCGGTCGAACTCTAGCTCGTTTGAGGTATTATCAAAATTGCATTCCCATCAAAGTTCTGTCACTTCCATAACTTTATTTAACTCAAAAATACGTAACAAATGTCCTTACACTTGGTTAACGCTTCGCCTTTTATAAAAAATGATCTGAAACGAGACAATTGGGTTGTGAATAGAGTGTAACAATTTGTTTCAATATAATAAAGAAATTTAAATTTAGTGCTTTTTTACTTAAATTACGCGTTTTTTTTCTTTCTTCTTTTTTTCACAAGAACAAAAAAATTTTTTTAAACATTATGACAATTAGACATTATGAAACTTAGGACACTTAAGACACTGGTGTGAATATCCCAATTGTCACTCAGATTGTCGTGAACGACGATTTCCCTTAAACTGTCGACTAAAAAACTTAATAACAGAGGACAAGTCGTATAAGAATCGTAGACGACAATGTCGTGCAAGCTAATCTGGCCAACTGCGTTATTTAGTTAGCGGAAAGCGATGGATATGGAAACATACAAACGTACATACATACATACTTATGTACATACATACATATGTATATAAGTATGTATGTTCGTATTATGTTCTTGAAAAGTACCAATTAACTTTGTTTTATTCGTATTATCATTATTTAAAGAAATGGGGTATAAAAGCAAGAGAAGAAAGTGCATTATCGAGTAGTTGTAGAAGTTCGGCTATAATGAAGTGTATAATCGCTGCATTAGTGGTGGCCATATTTGGCATTGGCTTAGTATGTTCCGCGTATACAGAAAAAGTTCGTTTCGATAACTATCATGTATACGAAATAAATCCCCAGACCAGAGAACAATTGGAAGTAATCAAGAAATTGGAAAATGCTTACGGTTCGTACATTTTCTTGGATGGCGTACACTACCTGAACTCGATGATCAAAGTTATGGTAGCTCCTGAAGCAGTGCCAAATTTTGTAAAATCATTGATGCAGAACTCTATTCCTTATCATCTTATGGATACTAATGCCCAGGATTCTTTGGAAGATGATGTGGTTGCTGATCCCAATAGGCGTACCACTGACTATAGCTTTGAAGAATACCACGAATTAAATGATACATACAGATGGTTGCGAAGCTTGGAAGACAAACATAAGCAAGTGAAAGCCGTCGTAGTTGGTAAGACTTATGAGGGACGAGACATCTTGGGTATAAAAATTTCTTATGGTCCCGGTAAAAAGGCGATTTTTGTGGAAGGCGGTATACATGCTCGTGAATGGATTAGTCCTGCCACAACTGCATACATAGCCAATGAATTGTTGACCAGCTCAGATAAGGAAGTGCGTCTGATTGCCGAAAGTTTCGATTGGTATTTAGTGCCTCATACTAATCCTGATGGTTATGCTTACACCCACTCAACTAATCGCCTTTGGCGTAAGACACGTACTGTCTATGGCGATTGTTTTGGCGCTGATCCCAACCGGAACTGGGAATTTCATTGGAATGAAGTCGGTGCATCAGCTGAGCCTTGCTCAGATACTTATGCTGGTCCATACGCTCTATCCGAAATTGAAGTCAAATCATTGTCCGAATTCATTGACACTGTAAAGGATGAACTCTTCTTGTACATCTCTTTCCACTCCTTCTCGCAATTATTGCTGTATCCTTATGGTTATACCAGCCAGTTGCCACCAAACTATGCTGAATTGCACCGTATGTATAATGCTGCCGTCGAAGCCATTAGCAAACGTCATGGCAGCAAATATAAGGGAGGAAATATTTATGATGCCATCTATCCGGCTGCTGGCTCTAGTGTTGATCATGTTTATGGTTTGTTTAATGTTATGCGTGCTTTCTGCTTTGAACTACGTCCTCATAAAAACGCTTTCTGGACAGGTTTCAAATTGCCTGCTGATCAAATAATACCCACCGGCCAAGAGACTTTGGATGCTTTAAAGGCCATGATCAAGGAAGCGGATATTATACAGTTTTTGTAAAAAGTTAGTTTTAAATAAAGATTAATTTATATAAATTCATGATTTGCATGTGTGTGTATGTTTTATTTGGCAACCTTTTTAGCTGGAGGTCTTTTTCATGGCATTTTGAAAAAGCCTTAACGTACAAATAGTTTAATTCAAGAAAACTCATCTACCCGCAACATTTTTATCCGTGTAGGCCCCAAAAATTTATTAACTAAAGTCAAAAGAATACTGGGAACTACATACATTAAAACTTATAATGTGATTTACTTCTCCTGCAAAATATCTTAAATTTAACTTAGCCAGCAAAAAATTACACATTACCATCAGAACTACTTGCCATATAATGACTTAGTTTTCTGATTACCAAATTTCATTACTCGCTTACAAATCAGATTACCTAAAATTTAAAAAAATTATGTACAAGTTGCTAAATGAGGAGATTAATTTTTTTTAGATTAAATAGATTACGTGAACAAGTTGCCAAATAAAAAAAGTAAGTACTTCTCAAGAGTCGATTATTTTAGTTTCACCTCTTGTTAAAATCATTAAGTTGGTAATCCAGTAAGGAACAGCTTCCACAAAAAAAAAAACAAAATTCCAAACCCGATTACCTTTTTTGAAATTTTTTGCTGGGCACTAATTACTAATGAAAAACTGTTTGATTCAGACATATATGGGGGTGGATCAATAAGTCCGTTCCTTTTTGAATGAAAAAGTTTTTTTTGCAAAACAAAAATTTATTTTTCAACATAATCTCCTTCTAACTCAATACACTTAGTCCAACGTTTCTCCAGTTTTTGTATCCCTTCTAAAAAATAGGATTTTTTGAGGTCCTTAAAATAGGCATTTGTTTGTGGATTGATTCGTTGTTGTAGTCAAATCTCTTTCCGACGAGCCATTTCTTCAAGTTTGGGAATAAGAAATAGTAACTCGTGGCTAAATCTGAAGAATAGAGCGGATGAGGGAGCAATTCGTAGTCCAATTCATGGATTTTTGCCATGGACACTGCAGATGTGCTTGTGGTAGATTGTGAGCAAACGCGGCATCCATTTTGGAGACAACTTTCTTAAACCCAGCTGATCACTTAAAATCGAAACCACACTGCCATATGAAATGCCTATGGGATCAACAATCTCACGTACTTTTACTCTTCGATCGGGCAACACCATATTGTGGATTTTTTCGACATTTTCGGGTGTACTGACCTCAATTGGCCGTCCAGAACGTTCAGCGTCATTTGTACTTGTGCGACCACAACGAAAGTCAGTAAACAACTTTTTTGCTTGAAATCGATGGTGCAGAGTCCCCATAGTATTTATCGAGCTTTTCCTTGGTTCGATTGACTTTTTTTTCGCAAAAAATAATGTTTAATGAGCACTCGAAAATTTTTAGAAAAATACACGAGGTTGTATGTTTTGAAGAGCTGTTAAACGCAAAGTAAAAGACGACACTTGCTCAAAATTTGACAGTAGTATTAACAGGTGGTACTTGGTGGAAACAGTGTTGCATTTCATATAACTACGAGGGAAGTTCGAAAAGTCACGGACTTATTGATCCGCTCTCGTATTTACTGATACAACCAGTTTCCAATCATGTTGGATTCTATAAAACTGTCTATTGGTTATTTAAGAAACTGTTTAACTTAATAAATACATGTTTGAATCAAACAGTATTTCGGGCACATTGGACACATGTAATGCCCGATGTAAACTCAGCCATGGGCCTTATTTAGGGTTTCGTACTCCAAAGGTGAAAAGGAACAATATTGTTGTCGTTACGCTGTCCATCTGTCTGTCTGTCTGTCTGTCGCAGACTGTTTTCTCGAGGAACCGTAAGAGCTACGGACCTGAAATTTTCACAGAATAAAATTAATAAAAATCAAAATTAAAGGGCATTCTATCAGTTAATGTAATTTTGCTATATAATTTTAACATGATAATTTTGAAAACCGTAAGAGGCAAACTCTTTTCAAAAACGCTAGAACTAAAAAATCAGGAAATTAAAATAATCACCAAAAACTAAAATAGCTAAAACCCGAAAAAACTCGCAATAAAAAAAAACGCCAAAACTAAAAAATCTCTTAAACTAAAATAAATCACCAAAAACCGAAAAGATTGCCAAAACTAAAAAAGCCCAAAAACCGAAAAATGTCCAAAAACGTCAAACCAAGAAAAAGCGCCAAAACTAAGAAAAAACGCCAAAATCCAAAAAAGTATAACTTTTGAGTTAGTGACGCGGAGTTAATCTTCATATTGTGTAAAAATTTTATACAAATATCTTGTTTACTCACTCTTGAGAAAAAAATAAATATGCAGCTTCCACAAGTCAGGCGGACGAATCGTCTGGAAAATTTGTATGAAAATCACTAAAAAAAAATTAGTTTCCCATATAAATTGTATGCTCGAGTCGACCGTCTGGATTGTAGAAACAGAGGGAAAATGTTCCTTTTTCCATTAAGTTGTGTGTAAATTAAAAACTTTAAACCCGTTTTTTGATAAACTGTTTTTTTTTCGAGTTATGTCGTTATTTGAGTAAATGAGCGATATGTATACGGAACCCTTCGTATGCGATTCAAAGCCGCACTTTACTGTATTTATCTAAATGTACATATATGACTATTTGTATGTTGGTGATATCCATATCTGGAATTATATCACACTGAAGGACAAATAAAATTTTTTCTTTCCGTTTCCGGGTGCAAAAACTAATCCAACAAAGAAGTAACAAATCTGCATCAAAATAAGTTTCGCACGAAACCGGAATTGAATTCCTTTCCGTGATTCTTTAGAAAATTAAGTTAAATTGTCGAATAAATAATTGTATACATCAGTATTACTAAATTCTAAAATTCACTAACCTACACAATCGCACGACTTTGGCAAAAATACAACCCTGATATGATGGAGTTTATGGACATTTTCAAAAGACAACCAGTGCCTCGTTTCTGTAAAGAATGTGAGAACTTTTCGAGTCTGTGAAAAACAGGGTGAGTAAGAAAAAAACTGTATTTGTTGATATTTTTTGTAAGTTTATATAAGTTTTTATGTGAGTAACCCTGTGTAAAATAGGACAGCCAATTTAATTATTTAATTTTTCTCGATGCAAGAACTTCTCACAAGTTACAGAAATGGGTTACAGAAGTCATTAGATTAGGGTTGCATTTTTTTCAAAAGTCGTACGATTGTGTAGGATAGTGAGTCCTAGCCTTAAAAAATTTTTCAAATAAAACTGGTTTTCTCGTTCAAAATTCGTTTGTTAAATCAACATTAACTTTAATAATCGTTTATGAATGTCGGCATAAGGAAAAATAAAGAATTTGAAAAAAGTTCTTTCGGAAAAAATTTTTAAATTTTTGTCCTCCTAGTCAATCTAAATTGTAAAAACTTTAGTTTGATTTTTTTTTAATTTATACTTTAAATTAACAAAAATTCATTAAAAACCGTCCAAATACAGGTTTCGGTTCGGAACTGGGTTTTTTCTAGTTTACTTTTTCCAATAGCTTTAAAAACGAAATTTGGTAAATGTGGACTTTTGAAAAGCCTTCGGAATTTCTCAATACAATTGCTTTCTTTGATTTTGTTTCTTTCATAATTATTATTATCGTTAACTTGTTCTTTTTTAACTGGCTGCTCTTTTCTTTTATTGTATTTTATGTTCTTTTTGAAAATTTCGCTTTCTTTCAACGATTGTTAGTTCTCAATCGTGATAATTTCAATACATAAGTATATACATATGTACATATGTATGTATGTATGTATGTATGTAAGTATGTATGTATATAAAATTAAGTCTTACCATAAATAAATTCAATTGGTCACTAATTTTTCTGCCTGCTATCTTATCAGGATTATGATTTATTGTAGGTAATTACTGATTAAAAAGATTTATGATTTTTTTTTTGTTAGTGTGAAAAATCTAAGCATTATTTAAGGTAAGGGTAAACAAAAATAATGATAAAGCAATTGAAAGCAGTTATAAGTGTGTAAGGAAATTTTGGCTATTACCTACATATGTATATATTTTAAATAGAATTTTATTATAAAAATTGGGTATAATAGCCAAATGATGTGCGTGATGTGCGACCAAAATACTGATGTGCTAAAATAAAAGGGTATGCGTAAACATTTTTCAAGGCTAAGGACCAATACCACGATGTCGACAAAGTTCGACATCGTCACACACTTACATACTCGTATGTACATTCAAAACAAAAGCAAATTTTAATATTTTCTTGTTGTTTCAAATGTAAGTGTGCGACAAGCAGTGTTACTAAAATGTGTATTTAAAATTACACCTCGAAGGAGCCAAAATTACCCGATTTCAACGGAATTACACCCAATATTAAACAAAAACAAAAATTGCAAAATAAAAAGCAACAGAAAAATCTTAAGCTAATAAGGTCATTGGAACTTGATTTTTTTACTATTGTTTAGGAGAGGTTTAAAATTATTATTGCCATTTTTTTGTATATGTAGGTACCCTTCTTTAAATAATAAAAGTGCAGCAACGGTATCAGACGATAATTCACTATATATTGTTTTATTTATTTATATATTTATTATATTATATATATGTTTATTATATATGCAGAACAAAATCATTTCAAATTACCCGTGAACTACACCTGAGAGCAATTACCCACGCGCTACACATGAACATAAAAATTACACCTGATTTGGGTAATTAACCGCGATTCGGCAACACTGGCGACAAGTCAAACGTTGTCGAAATCGTGGGATTGCCCCCTAATGATTATAATTATTTCCGTTTCATGTATAGAAACAAGAAAATTGTCACCTATGTATGAAATTAATATGAAGTGGCGGTCAGTGGTGAATGCGTATACTGAGAAAATTAAATCGTAAAATCAAAGAAAATACACATTTTTGCAAAGACTTTTATTGGTCAGATTGTGCCCAAAGACAAAACAACTTTACCAGAAAGACGCAAAATTCTTTAGATTCCCATGAAATATATACTTAAAATCGAAGACTTAAAATCTTGTGGCAAGGATGTACGTCCTTGGAAACATATGAAAAAAGTCCTTAAACTAAGGAAAAAGTATTTTGGCACAAAGACTTTCATTCGTTAGTCTTAAGACTAACGTTAAGTTTCGTTATGCATTCGTAAACAAATTTAACTTTGAAGACTAAATTCTTTAAAGATACAGACTTTATCTTTAGTTTTTATAACCGCTCTTGTTTACCGTTGCAAGCAAACATGTGTGAACAAGCAAAAATGTTCACTTATGCAATGAAGACAAAATTCTTTAAAGTTACAGACTTTGTCTTTGTAGCAAGGATGCTTAGCTTTAAAAAAACAAAGAAAAGTCTTTAATTTTAAATACGTTTTTCAATCCCTTATTAGCAAAGAAATTAATCGTTGTAGCAAATATTTCATCTTTACGGAAAAGATAATTTCTTTGATTAAGCTTCAAAGAATTTTAGTCGTTTGTGTTAAAGACGCACCATTTGCTTGTTTAAAGAATAAATCATTGATGCAAGGATTTTTTCCTTCTAACAAAGATATTTTCGTTACAATTTTACAAAGACGTTTTTTCTTTGGTTTTAAAGCTTTTAGTTTTCTCAGTGTATAGTCCATCCGATGATAACATTATATATATGTATATATGTACATATATATGTACATATAGGTTCCCGTCGTTCCTGCAAGGAGCATAGGCCCTCTTCTCTATGTATAATTAGCACATCATTATAGGTATTCACGTTAATTTTATCCACGCACTGCTTGCTATGGGCACGTGGCTCAGCGTTGCTAATCCGGCAAATAAAACTTTATAACTACCGAAATTTATATTTTAGACGATTACATTCTAACTATTATAGTACGTGCGCTATTAATGTTTTGTTTTATCTCCATTGAAATTTATAGCTTTTCAAAAATAACACTATACAGCAAAATCAGAACAGTACGATTGAAGTTCCTTCCCCCTCACTTGGAATATTGTTATGGCGAATCGGCTTAGGTTCCATTGAATTTTATATACATACATATATGATTTCTATTACATTTTGATGTAAAATCTTACAAGGAATATTTTTGTAAATCACTCAAATTATTTACTCTTTGTGAAAATTACCCTAACTCTTATCCGTATGAATTTTTTTCTACCTTTCGAAAAAGGGGGAAAAGACAAAGTGAGGTTAGTTTAGCGAGTTTGCTGGTGTAGGAAACAAAAGAAAGAAAAAGTTAGGAAGGATTAGAATAGAGAAGAATGAGCTTAAGTAGAAGAATTAAAGCTTCAATACTTCTTTTATTAGACTTTTCCATTTAAACTTTAAAATTCCTATTAACGTACGTACATATATATATATATATACATATATTTTTCTCTGCTAGAAAAACTCGTTAGAACTTTGTTATTTTTTCGGTTTGCTTAATGTAGTTGGTTATAAAATTAGAAATATAAGCAAAATTAATTAGAGTTTTCTATATAAAGCCATAACTATTATGATTTATTGTTCTTTTCAAAATTAATTCCGCAACGAAAATTCTTCTTATCTTTATAAAGTCCTAACTTACACTCAGCTAGTCTTATTGCTAAGCTGATTAGTTTTTTTTATGAAAGAGAGACGAGGGGAAGAGAAACTTTTATGTTCCCCTCGTCGCTCTCTCTATCCTACAAACTAATCAGCTTAGCAATAAGACTTGCTTAGTGTAAATTAGGACAAAAGAAAGGCACAAAAAGCCTATACTAAATTTTATTTAATTAATGTACGTAAATGTAAAGTTTCATTATTTATAACTTTTATATCGTACTTGAGTTTTATAAACAAATAATCGCTAGTTTGTTTTTGTTTTTCATTGGCTATTAACATATAGTTTTGCTATAAAAGCTAACTTATGTTCCTAAAAATAACAGTCGGTTTAATGAATAGAACTTAACAGTAATGGCCTCAATATTTCTTCAAATACTCGGGTTGTGCCTATTGGCCGTTGCCTGTCTGGGTGAACGTGTTAGATACGACAATTATCGCTTGTACCAGGCTACCGCTTCTAACACTGCCGAATTGGAAGTTTTAAAAAACTTGGAAGCATCTTCTGATTCAATAATATTCCTCGATGGTATACATCGCCTAAACACACCTATCAAAATTGTGGTGGCGCCACACAAGGTACCGGATCTATTGGAAATTATGGGTACTAATGAAATCACATATGAATTGCTTGAAGAAAATTTGCAAAGACAATTGGAAAATGAAGGAGAAAACGTAGGAAAATTTAATCCTATAGATCGATCTGGTTCCTATAACTGGAAAAAATATTACGCCTTAGACGATACTTACAAATGGTTGGAACAGCTGGCTTTTGAATATCCCGGTGTAGTAACTCTGATTGAGGGTGGAAGAACCTATCAGCGACGCAAAATTTTGGGTATTAAGATCTCTAAGAGTAAGTGTGAAAAACCCGGTATTTTCATTGAAGCTGGTATTCATGCACGTGAATGGATTGCTCCCGCAACCGCCACTTACATAATCAATCAATTGCTAAACTCCCAGGAGGAAAGCGTTCAACAAATTGCTGAAAACTACAATTGGTATATTTTCCCCCATGCTAATCCGGATGGTTATGTTTATACCCATACTACTAACCGTATGTGGCGTAAGACGCGCACCCCCTATGGCAGTTGTTTCGGGGCCGATCCCAATCGAAATTGGGGATTTAAATGGAACGTTGTTGGCGCCAGCAACAATCCCTGTTCTGATATTTATGCTGGTCCTCATGCATTCTCCGAAATTGAAACTCGCTCCTTGGCCGAATATCTTGAAACTTTAAGGGGTAAAATTTCTTTGTACATCTCTTTCCATTCCTACTCGCAATTGCTGTTGTTCCCATACGGTCACACTTCTTCTTTACCTGCCAACTACAAGGACTTCAAACAAGTATTTGATGTCAGTGTCGCTGCTATCAGCAAACGTTATGGCACTAAATACACTGGAGGTAATATATATGATGCCATCTATCCCGCATCAGGTGCTTCGGTTGATTGGGCCTTTGCAAGTCTTGATACAAAAATGTCTTTCTGCTACGAATTGCGTCCAAGTTCCAGCTCAATCGGAGTCGGATTTGAATTGCCTCCTTCGAAAATTGAACCAACAGGTGAAGAAACTCTTGACTCTATTGTTGCTATGGTAAACGAAGTCCAGAGATTAGGCTATTTTGAATCGAAATGAAAATGGTTTAAGTAAAATCTATTTAAAAACTAATTAACTTTCTTTTACTCTTTAGTTCACGCTCTTAAGTCGCTTTAAACTTTATGTAGAATGTAGGACACACTTTCTGAATATTTTCTTGTTAACAAAGGCAATATTGTTGAAGGTACTTAAAGATTAGATGACCTAAAATCAATAGTTTCAGTACTATAGATATTTTTTTAATTTTGCCTGTGTTTATTATAAAAAAAAACTCAACAAATTTTCATCGCATCGAGGCTTTATGTAAAAGAAAAGAATTGTTCATGGGTTGAATAACCAAATAATCGTAATAAATTATTATTATATGGCATGTTTTTTTTTAATTTAAATTAATTAGAGCGTTATTTCCCGCGTAATTGGGTTTTCATTTAAAGCAAATTAAATACTTGTATATGGAATACTTGGATACTGTTTCTAAAAATATTATTTTAGTCGATTAGATTTGTGATCTTAAGGCCGGGCTTACATCTGCGTGACATGTGCCCAAAAAAGCGTTACCACTAATTACTGATGAAAAACTGTTTGATTCAGACATGTATTCATTGATTTAAACAGTTTCCAATCACGAAGTAAAAATCTCATTCCTATCCAAGTTTGTATCCAGGTAAGCGAGAGAGGATGCACTAAAAAAAAAAAAAAATTTGAGTATAAACAGCCGACCAACTTCGTAGTGTTTGTGTAAAATTTCGTCATTCGCTTACGTTGATGCATCCTGGTAAGGCAGAGAGTATGTATGCTTTATCGCATCTCTGAAGTGCTTCTTTTTGTCTTAGTGCGCTTACTTGTAGCAAATTTATTTTTGCTGGGTAGAGCATTTGACCTTTTCTATTATTACAACTGCCTGATAAAGCAAGTTTTGTAGTTTTGATATTGTGGCAACACTGTACTGTATTATAATGCATGAATACCCTAATTGTAACTGCTGATTTTGAGGCAGATTATATTCGTACTTACGAACTACCTGATTGGTAAAAATTTATGATTTGTGATATGTATGTATGTACTAGAGTTCGACCGATTAATCGGCTTCGGCTTCGGCCTTCGGCCAAAAATTGGTAATCGGCCAACATTCGGCCTTTGGCAAAAATCGGCCGATTAGCCGAAGCCGAATATTTGCCATTCCAAGCTGGAAAAATAAAATTATGTTTGGTCGTTGCTCGCCGACAGTTTCTATTTTGTTTAAGGTTTTGAAAGGGTTGCTTTGAAATACAACCCTGTTGCTAAATAGTTTTATTTTTCTTCTTATGTATCCAATAGATATTACAGCTATTTCAGTGATCTCAAAAAACAAACTTTTTTCTTAATTCATATAAAACGTAAGTATCATTTTTAAAATTTAAAACATTCGGCTTCGGCTTCGGCCAAAAAAAAAACGCCTTCGGTCGATCTCTAGTATGTACATACACGTATACTTGTGTGTTTGAAGGATAGAAAATGAAAATAAATACATATTTACAAGTAATTATTGGAATTCAACTTTTTGTTTCAGTACTTATGCGCATATGTATGTATGTATGTACATACATATGTATGCATGTATGTATGTATATATCCAGCTACTTATAAAATTTCTTCTTATCTCGACTGAAATATTGTTTAAGTCCTAACAATTGAATTTGAGTGGTAGCCTATGATTGAAAGATTTAAAACAAAAAAAAAACAGCAAGTTTCTCATAATAAAATTTTCAAATGAAAATTCTTTTTTTTATAAAGAGAAGTGTTAAAAATCTGATCTAACAGTGTTTGTACATTCATACATATGTTTTAAATAAAGTCATATAATTTACAACCTTTATTTAAAAAAAAGAAGTGCTAGTAAGTGAACAGGTATTAAATAAGTGTTATCTTTTTTTTCGCTAAGGTTTTTATCAATTTAGACCAGTCAATGGGTTGTCAGTGTTTTTTTTTTATTCTTTTTGCATGAATACATACTATAAAGGTTTGCTATAAAAGCTAAGTTATGCATCGAAAAGTAACAGTCGCTTGTGCGATTATAACTAAACAACAGAGTAATGGCATTCATATTTAATCAAATATTGGGATTGTTGTGCCTATTGGCTGTTGCCTGCCAGGGTGAACGTATTCGTTACGACAACTATCGTTTGTACCAGGCTACCGCTTCGAATAAAGCAGAATTGGAAGTTTTAAAAAATTTGGAAGAATCTTCTGATTCAATAATATTCCTCGATGGCATATATCACTTAAATACACCCATCAAAATAGTGGTGGCGCCGCACAAGGTACCGGATGTATTGCAAGTTATGGGTACTAATGAAATCGCCTATGAATTGCTTGAAGAAAATTTGCAAAAACAATTGGAATATGAAGAAGTGGGAAAGTTTAATCCGCTAACTCGTTCTGGTTCCTATAATTGGAATCAATATTATGAGTTGGACGATACTTACAACTGGTTGGAACAACTGACTGCTGAATATCCTGGTGTAGTAACTTTAATTGAGGGTGGAAAAACCTATGAAGGACGCAAAATTTTGGGTGTTAAGGTCTCTAAGAGTCAGTCTAAAAAACCCGGTATTTTCATTGAAGCAGGTATACATGCACGTGAATGGATTGCTCCTGCAACCGCCACTTACATAATCAATCAATTGTTAAAGTCGAAGAATGAAGGCATTCAAAAGATTGCGGAGAACTACGACTGGTATATTTTCCCCCATGCTAATCCGGATGGTTATGTTTACACTCACACTACTAATCGTTTGTGGCGTAAGACGCGTACTCCCTATGGTGGTGGTTGTTATGGCGCTGATCCCAACCGCAACTGGGGATTCGAATGGAACGTTGTTGGCTCTAGTAACAATCCCTGCTCTGATACTTATGCTGGTCCTTACGCATTCTCCGAAGTGGAAACTCGCACTTTGGCCGAATATCTTGAAACTTTGAGGGGTAAAATTTCTTTGTACATCTCTTTCCATGCCTACTCTCAATTGCTGTTGTTCCCATACGGTCACACTTCTTCTTTACCTGCCAACTACAAGGATTTGAAACAAGTTTATGATGTCAGTACCGCTGCTATTACAAAACGTTATGGCACTAAATACACTGGCGGTAATATCTATGATGCCATATATCCTGCTTCTGGTGCTTCGGTGGACTGGGCCTTTGCCAAACTGAACAGTAAGATGTCTTTCTGCTACGAATTGCGTCCATCTTCTTCATCTTACTTAGTTGGGTTTAAATTGCCGACTTCACAAATTAAACCTACAGGTGAAGAAACTCTTGACTCTGTTGTTGCTATGGTAAACGAAGTTCAAAGATTGGGCTATTTTTAGTAAAAAATCGACATGTTTGGAAATGGAAATGGTTTAATTAAAATAAATTTAAAAAATTTAACAACTTCTTGAAAATATTTGCTTGGAATGTATGACACAATTGGTTTTATCTTTGGGAATATTTACTTGTTAATAAACTTAATCTTGATTGAGATACTTGAAAGATTAGGAGACTTACGAAATAGTGCGTCTTCCACTATTAGTACTCGTATTTCTTTAGTTACATGTGATTAAATAGCAAAGTCTGTTGGCTTACACAGAATTGGTTCACTAGGTTTGTATAACGAGCCATTAGCATTATGTCTTACCGTTCTGCTTAGTAATAATACTTTTGGAAGACAAGTAACACTCAGGCAAATAATGCTCGAAATTAAGCAAGAGAGCACATTCTTAAGTGAGAAAGCTTATTTCTTTTACAACTTTACTATTGTGTGTTTTATTGTTATTTAGAGCAGTGTTGCAGCGCCTCTGGTGTAAAGTAGCCACATTAATTTTTTTTTATATAAGTCGGCGCTTAGCCACGAAAACATTTAGCTTGGCAGCAATTTACGGGTGGGGAAGAGAAAATAATTTTTGAGTTCGGTACTCGGTATGTAAATACATACATATGCATATATGGTTGCTATTATCCAATAATATTGGAATGTTTCCGGCATCATTTTCGTCTGTGTGAACGCGAAGGAAACAACAAACGATAATTCCAGATGTTTTCCTTCCAAATTTTCGTCCGCCTAAGTTCGGACTAAGAGAAGCAGCACTCAGGCAATGAATGCCTGAAGAGGTAGAGGAAACCTTCATTCTTTTACAGGCTAGCTTTTTGCAAATTTTTTTATTTTTGAGAAGGTTTTACGCATCAAATTTTCGAAGCCATTGTTTTTATTCTTTTTTTTACTTCGCCGATGATTGTGCCACACAATACCGGCAAAGAAGGGCGCTCTGATGTTACATAAGGAATAATATCCGCTGAAAACGGTATAGTCCAGTGACCAGTGACTTGAACTTTCCTACAATAACTGACACAGAGGGACGCTAATGCACATGAGAAAAATGTGAGGTGTTGCTATTTAATGACTTTGTCGGTGAACGGGCTCGAATCCAGGACCTTCGGTCTTGTAGTCAACGAGCTTAATATTTCATCTAATGCCACCCTCTTTAATATGTGCAGATGTCTTATGATTCTGTAACAATGCCTAACCTACCGTATACATTAGTATAGAATAGGTAAAGTTATCAGGTTGCTGGTAGAAAATGAAAGTTAAGGGTCCAGCCCACTTTCATCTCCAATACAATGATCCCTTTGTGCTACCTGTAAGTTGGACAGCATATAGAAATAGAGAAAGGGAAGATAGAGATGAAAGAGGTATATATAGATGATAGTTACTAAAGGAGAGTAGATAGTGAGTCGGGAAAAGGGTATCAACGGCCATACCAGCCGCTTCTCCTAATATAAAGGATCAGATTTTTGTGCTTTATTTTCAATAACTGGGATAGGATACTGAAGGATAATCGGCCAAAGAAGTGCAGACGGAGATATTATAGAGCGGTACAAAAGCAGAGGAGATGCGAGCTACTTTCATCCTCTTCTTCATCATTACAATTGGATCAGTATATTAGTATATATAATCGACGTCACTTTAACACAATACCAACAATTTGGGGCTTGTATAGACGTTGTCGAACTGACTCCTGTTGGCAGGTTTATATTATTTTCTAAACCTTAGGGAACGGAAATAGATTGTCATTAGAACAAAATTGTTCTCGAGAGCGAGTAAACAGCCCCCAATTTTTTGGTATTGTGTTAAAGAGACGTCGATGTCGGCAACTGGAATAAGGGTGAATGATTATTAATTGCTGTCGGTACTGTCCTGTGACCAGTAGTACTATGCGTATGTCCCTTAAACAGTCCAAACAAATTTATGTCTAGCTGAAACTAGGCAGCCTAAGGTTCGGCTAAATAAGTTTAAATCTTCATGCTTCTGTCAGATTTTCTTGTAGTTCTTTTACTGATTGATAGGATTCAGAGAGATAGGGGGAGAGAGAGAGATAGAGTTAGAGAGAGAGAGAGAGAGATATATATATAGAGTTAGAGAGAGATATAGAGTTAGAGAGAGATAGAGAGAAAGAGTCTGGCAATAAGAGAAAATGTGCCCAAGGTATGCTGCTCCTCTTCATCCCGACAGTTTTCAGAAAAATCGTTGTGGAGATTCACTACCTTCTACAGTATAATATTAAAAGCATCAATAGTATAGTATATATATAGTACTTGATTAATAAATCTGACGGTCGAGCTGCATTGGGCCTTCTTGCATTTGCATTTTATCCGTCTTAGTTAACACGTTCGTGGCAATGTTTTCGTATATCTCCTTCAAAGATGGCCAATATTCATAGATCAGATTGGACGTCGCTTAAATACCCGACGAGTTTTCATAGATATTGGGATATCTTCATAGTATATCCTATACATCTCGCCGTCTGCATTTCCGAATTTCCCAGAGAAGTCTACTTATGTTTCGAATATAGGACTGAACATTAAAAAAATTTCATTATCCAATACTGAAATGGAACTTTAAATTCGTGAAAGTATGATCTTATGTATGTATATGTGCATTAGTAGTCGGCCGCCTGCTTATTGCTACACAGTGAAACGTTTACTTTATCGATAAAATAAATAAATAAATATCGCTGTACATACACCTTTTCGGCAAACTTCAGTACTTTAGTACGGCTTAACTTGTTGGCACTGCAGACCGCCACTCCCGGAAAGGCAGTATTTGAAACATGTGCCTGATTAGTTGATATATGCAGTTCTGTGGGCTGTTCAATATACTTAATTGTTAGTGTTGATATTATAAAATGGGTCCAAATTATAAGAGCGATCATAACAACGGTCCATATAAATCTGCAAAATGTTCACACACATATTTTAAAACTAAAATTCCTCCTTAATTTATATATTTTCTTGAAGTACCTGGCATATTTAAAGGGAGTATAGTATAGTAATAAACGCAAGCCGTGTATGGCACTCTCGCGAAGAAAATGCTTTAAACGTTTATTTTTTAATAAGTTCGTAAACATGGCTGTTTGCCTACTGCAAGGAATTGAGAATACTGTTTCAAGTTTTATAGGATTATTTTTTCATTTAGGAAATCATCAATCATTTGAAGGCCAGCTAGTAATTTGGCGTGACCGCGGAATGATGATGCCTCATGTCACAACAATTGACAATTTAATCATAAGGTTTATGTCAAATATAGGTATGGCAAATTAAAAAAAAACCAATAAGAGAGAATAATTGTAGTTGGAAAGTTGAGAACCTCCTGATTGAAATTTTAATGCACTCTAGTTTGAATTATTTTTACTTGCGACTTCGACAGTTCGTAGTCGATTAAAACTGGCTGATGAGGTTGGAGTTGGGTGAAGTAGTTTAACACGTTGACTACAAAACCGCAGGTCCTGGGTTCGACCCCGGTATCCAACAGTCATTAAATAACAACACCACACATTTTTCTGATGTGCATTAGTGTCCCTTTGTATCAGTTGTTGTAGGAAAGTTCAAGTGATGAAGGTATAGTCACTGGTCACTGAAATATACCGACTTCAGCAGACACTAATCCTAATTTAACATCAGAGCGCCCTCCTTTGTTTTGTAGCAGAATCATCGGCGAAGTAAAATAACCAAAAATGGCTACTCAGCTTCAAAAAATTTTCATTTAACAGCAGAGGGGCTGCATTATTAAAAAAAAACGTTGCAAAAAGCAGAGTTGTAAAAGAATTAAGCTTTCCTCCATCTCTTCCTTCACCACCTGTCTTCTCTATCACTATCCCTTTCCTAAAGAAGGTAACACCTGGTAATAGTAGTAGGCATTCATTCATTGATTTTTTTTTGTGATTTATTGGAATTTTTGTGTCACTTCAGTTGCTTGGAAAGATAAACAATATGTGAACCTAATTTCTTCCTTTGGAGGAACTCATTCCGAGGTATTGGTGACAAGGTATGACAAGAATCAACAGATAACAATATATGTAATATTCCCCAATATAACTGAATTACATATATCGTTATCTAGGCAGCGTCGATCTATTATGTATGTATACCGTCTAATGGGATGATATAAAATCGAAATAAAAAGTAAAATATGCTAGTTATATGTAAATTTTTTACCTCGTGCTTGACCTCACAATGCTCAATGCATGGTTGACTTATAAGATAGTGCTTGTAAAAAAGAACAAACCGGCTTACGAAATTTTAAACCAAATGCATTTTTGTGCAGAGGTAGCCCAATGTTTGGGTAAAATCAATATCGCGCGAAAACTTGGGAGGTCTGGCAAAGAAAAAAGAACCAGCACAATTCCCACCACAAGATATTCGCAAGTATCAAATTGGTCACTGATCTCAGCGCGCGGACGCAAAAATGCAATATATGATATGTAAATCTGACATTGCATTGTTAAAAAAAAAGAAATTGTTTTCAAAACTTTCATTTGAATTAAAATTCTTTGAAATACATAATGTAGCCATTTGGCAACAAACCCTTATCCTTACGAATAAAGGACAATTTTTTAGTTAAATATTTTTTGTTTATTATTTTTTTATGATTTTGATTTTCAAAATAACAAAAAGTTAGGCATTTAATCGTTAAACAAATACGAGTACTCTAATTATTATTAAAATAATTAAAAATTGGTCTGAACGTTAGGAAATATATAAACTCAAAAGCTGTAACAATGCTAAAGCCCATGAATAAACCCAAAAGACCGCCAAAAGATGCTGTTGGGGGGAAAACAATAGTATATAAAAAAAGTAAATGAAATATGAATAAATATTAACTTGCCCAATGCCGAAAGCCAATTTTGATAGATTTCCCTGCGAAATCTAGTGGTCATAAGATCACTGTAAAACACATGCACCAAAATATTGTTGTATTCACTGGGTATTTTCCTGTTAAGACAGGAATTAAATAAAAATTTATAAAAATTTATTTATTTTTTCTGCTCAATGAAAATAATAACTAACGTATTATTTTCGCGTTGTGGATACAATGTATAATTTATCCTGCCCATTGTTATCTCGGAAAAATAATGATATGATTCACAGTCCGGCAAGCAATCACAAGGGAACTTGTCCGTATTCAAAACAGTCGAATATGTATTGTTGTATTGGCGTAAGGCGCGCGTAAAAATTTCTGCAATACAATTATTTATATTTATACATATATTTTATAATTTATTTTGTAAATTATTTATATAAATTGCCATTTACCTCTACTATCTAAAATGCACTTCAAGTCATTTATGCCACAAATGGGATACAAGCCATTATTGGGTAAATTTTCCGGCACACAACCACATTTATCTATAGCCTTCAATACCCGACACTCGGACATACAATTTACGAATGAATAGCGTTGCATCACTGCCAGCTTGCGTTCATTGGAGAACAGGCAATTTCGAAACTTAATATCCATGCTCTTAACATCGTTAGTGGCGTAAGAAGATTCGGGAATGATGCGTATGAAACTTTCTCTTGTAGACGTTATTACCTTTGTTTCGGCATTTTCATCGGGAACATCATAGGCATTATGTATCATAAATCGAAATCCGTAACTGCTAAAATATGTACCAAAATAGTCGTACGATGCGGGATTGAGGATTATTGATAATCCCGTAGGATAACCACAACCAGTAACGCGATATGGTCTCTTGGGTATTTGATAAGCAATTTTCCTAGAAAGAGTGTAAAAAAATATGTTAGAGTAAAATTGATCAAACGTGTTCAAAAATTAGCAATTGCATATAATAACTTTTTAACTAAAACAAAATAGTTTTCAACTTGTTTTTTTTTTTTATAAAGAGAAGTAACACTCGGGCAATGAATATGCCTACTACTATAACTAGGTGTTACCTTCTTTAGGAAAGGGATACTGATAGAGAAGAAAGCTTCATTCTTTTACAACTCTGCTTTTTTTTGCACGTTTTTTTTTTCTTTTAATAATGCAGTGTTGCAGTGCCTCTGCTGTTAAATTAGGCGTATTAAATTTTTTTAAGCTGTGCTTAGTAGCCATTTTATTGGTTAGTTTACTTCGCCAATTATTCGGCTACAGAACGAAGAAGGGCGCTCTGATGTAACATTAGGATTAGTATCTGCTGAAGTCGGTATAGTTCAGTGACCAGTGACTATGACTTCATCACTCCAACTTTCCTACAACAATTGATACAAAGAGACACTACTGCACATCAGAAAAATGCGTGGTGTTGTTATTTAATGGCTGTTGGATAAGGGGCTCGAACTCAAGACCTTCGGTTTTGTAATTAACGTGCTAACTGCTTTAGCTGTTAAAGATAAACAATGCATCGGTAGTTGTTCTCCTTCGTTCTGTTTTTTTTTTTTTTGAGTCATAAGTCACCTTTTCATAGACCGGGTCACATATACTAATGATGTTGCTTACAGTGTTGACTCTCTATAAACTAACTCTTGTTTTTTAAGTAATGTTTGCAAAAGTACTGTTGTTTGATTGTTTTGTATAATAACCAAATTACTCACAAAAGCATGTTGGACAGATAAAGTATTTAAGTTCATAAAATAGTGCGAATATGTTTTCATAAATTTTTTAAATAAATTTAAAGAACTTTTGAAAAGTGTTTTAAGAAAATTTAACATAATGAATTCAGAAATAATAAGAGGTAAGGTTTTTCAAGAAGTATTCAAAACAATCATACTGATTCACTGCTTTTGTGAATCATATGAATAAACAGAACTTGCTAGCAATGGCATGCATTTATTAACAATAGTCTTGTGAATATGAATCATGCATTAGCAACTATAATTTTTTTAATGTTAAGTGCTAGATAACTATGTATGTATTAATTTTTCAAAAAGGCAAAATTATGCCGTTTGATTCGTAATCATGCAGACCTCTGGTACGTACTAATATTTTGGCAACTGGCAACGCCTCTAAAGTACGGTTGCCATCTATAATCCAGCTGTAAAGCTTTTCCAAGCCTGAAAACAATTTTTTTTTTCTAAACTTACCGTGGAAAATTGTTTTTCTCTTGTCCAAAATAATTAAAAGTACAACAATCGCCCTGAATAGTAGATATTTTCTGAAATAAGCTGTCACACCGGGTATTAGTACCCTTCCAAACACACTTTGATACCACATTCAAACAGTTGGGCGCTAAACGCTTTGATAACTCCGATAAAGTCATGTTATTAAGTTCTAGAATTTGTTTAGCCAAGCCAAAATTCACATTTGTTTCATTTAAGGCAAAACTGTAATACATGCTGATACGAAAGGTTTTCAATACTTCCGCTTCGGTGGTATTGGGTGGTCGCTGCCTGCAAGGTAATCAAATCAGAAAGTACGTAGGGAAGTAGTAAGGGAATTTTAATTAAAACACAACTTACAAAATCTTGACCAATGTCATGGCTTTTTCATACGATATTTTATTAAAGTTGCAAAATGTTATGGCCGGAAATGGTATATCCCAAGTAGGATGGTGAGAACTTTCTATTACCGTCACTGTGGGTGTCTCACGGTTCCAAAAGTATGACACTATAACCAAGGCTATTGATATTATAATCGATATAATGACCACAAAAAGCCAAAAGTAACGCTCCTTCTGCTTCATATCCGCTCGCGTTATATAACTGAATCCATGCAAAGAAGTGGTGTTGCAATAATTACGCAAATTTTGCATAAACCAATTGCGTATAAGCTTTATAGTTAAAGGATTTGAATATTTTCTTTCAGATTTTTCTGAGCTAAATGATGTCTTTTTAAACTTTTGTTTGTGTATTCGCACGTGATGATGTTGAGTAGTATAAGGCAAAACATGGCGCACACTAAAAATGGGTTGTATTTTTTTAGGCGGCATAAGAGCTTCAATTTGAACACACCGTGTACACCAAGCAACTATCCACAGACTAAATACAAAAATACATAAACACAGGTATATAGGTCAACAAGTGACTGGTTAATTTAATTTAATTAAAGCCACAAGCTGCTTGACTTCCTTTAAATAATGCTTTGATACAATTTAATTATAGGCTTTTATTGTTTTTTTATGTTTCTACTATTAAACTATTAATTTCGATGGTTTTGCTTCTTGTTATTTTTTTTTGTTTTGTTATTAATGTGCTGTCATTTAACCTTAATGATTTAAGGAATATGTCTCCTTTTATTAGTTATACTCGTATAACTCAATTTAATTTGGTGCTTTTAATTCTTGTTAACGGTGGTCCCCTCTTGTTCTGCTTTCTGTTTTTGAATTTTTTTAATACGATTTTCGATTTGTTTTTTGCTCCACCAATTACATGCTGGACGTACAAATACAAAAAATATCAGCTCGAACCCAGATACAAAACTGTAGCCCATATAAAGGCCAGTAATGCCGCCAAATGTTCCGAGAAACGTCAACCAGCTTTCGGAGACATCCAAGCGTAAGCGTTCCGCATGCAGTTCACCGATAAAAACCCTCAAAAGTATGTGATCTGAGACGTTAATGCCTTTGCTGCAAAGAAATATGTGGAAGTAAAATGAATTGGGACAATATTTTTCTTCATAAAATTATTTTTTCTTACTACAATCGTTTCTCCGTTATCGAATACTTTCTCGTAAGTTGTCCCGAATCTTGGGTAATTCTATAAATCTTAAAAGCACACAAAGGATAACAATCACACATGAACTGGCCTTGGCCTTCGTTACGATTAGAATTAGATGGTTTGACAAGGGAAAGCAAGGAATCTGAAATGTACATATACATATTATGTATATATGTATGTATGTATTAACAAGTTGCGGCAGTAAAACATATTATTCCAAAATCAATTACGTTTATACTTAAGATAACACTGAATGCCCTCCAAACCGCACAAAGTCCAGTTTTTCATTTTCGGCCAATAGGGCAAACTACACTGACATTTCTTAAAAATTAATGAGGAGAGACATTCGTATAAACAATTAGAGTGAGAATATGTATCGAAATGATATAGTTTGCGCTCGTTTGGTAAATAACATTTACGGGTGTTTAGCTTTAATGAATTTATATTAGCGGTCGCATAAGTTTGTTTGGGCCATACGCGGATTTTATTCACCGTGACCGGTGTTATTATGCCGTGCATGGTTCTAAAATCAACGAAATCATCAGTATCATGTACAAAAACCCGAAATCCTGGTGTTAAAAGTGAGCTGGCCTTATAATCCCCCAATTGGGGATCTAGTAAAACAGTCAGTCCGCTCACATAGCCATAATTTAAAATATATTTCTCATCGTTTGCCGTACTTTCGCCACTTAAAATGTTTAGCAAGGCTTTGTTGTTAAAAGAGCAGCATTGACCAAATGTGGTTTGAATCTTTTTAAATATGTGACCACATCTCAGAAATTGTCTTTGAAACGTACATCTCAAGAGTTGTTTATTGCAATTTGGCCCAATATCGTCCAACAGATTAAGTAGTGTGTAGTTATTTCTTTTCAAAATTTTATTAAGATTCTTGTAATCAGCGGAGGTAGCTCTTATGTTCTCGGTTGCAGAGAGAGCTAAATTAAAAGAGTTGAGCAGTTCATCAAGAGAAATGTTGCTTGTTTGTTGACTAAAATGAATAAAGCAGGAATAAATGTAATAAACGATTAAAAATACTGTTTTTTTTTTTGGTATCCTAAAAATGGAATATAAATATGAGAGAACAATTTTTATTTTGGATCAATGGTCAAAAAATAGATTAGGTTTTTTTTCGAAAAAAAAAAAAATTCCTCGCAGAAAAATTAACTTCAACCATTTTTAAAATTGTGACTTAAAACAGAACAGCCAAGGTTTATCTAATTACACCATGAGAACAGCTATTATAAAGACTAAAGTGACAAATTGCCACTTCTTCGATTGCCTTGCCACTTTTTTGACTGCCTTGCTACTTTTTCCCCGTTTCTAAGAGTGAATTATATAAAAATAAAAAGTTTAATGTAATTTTCTCGTTTTCTTTGATAAATCCCCTTTTGGTGCCACTTTTTGAAAAATGTCATCGGTCACCCTGATAGTAATGTATTTAAATGGCAACACATTCACCGCTATCGCGAATAAAAATGGGATTTCTATTGCCCTCGAAGGGAAAAATGCTATCGTGAATTTTTTCCCGCTTTCAATTCTCAATGAATGTAAAAAACGGGCAGAAGATTTTTACAGCTTAAAAATTAACTCAAAATCAAACAAATTTAAGTTTAATATATTTTTATAATAGAAATATTTTTTCGGACTTTTTTTTAATTTTTCTTTATACGAGTATATACATACATTACGGCGGTTCGATTTGTATGGAGGCAAAAAAGTGACTCAAATTACAAGGAAAATTGTATTCTAGGGATCAAACTAAGAAACTTTGCCGAAGGAACCATACCTCTAAAATGTATTTTGATGTCCCGACTTTTGATCCGAAAGGTCAAATTTTCTTGAAGGGCCAAATTTTGAAAAATCTCGCTTTGACCCACTGTATTTGTGATTTTTTAAATATTTGTATGGGAAACCCCCAAGGGTGGTTCCAGGGGATGTGCCACTGGCATAGGTGGGTCGGCCCTCCAAAATTATTGGGGGTCGGTCATACATTTTGACTCGATTGAGGAACTCTAAATGGGTCAAAGTGAGATTTTTCAAAATTTGACCTTTGAAGAAAATTTGACCCTTCGGGTCAAAAGTCGGGTCATCAAAATACATTTTAGAGGTATGGTTCCTTCGGCAACGTTTCTTATTTCGATCCCTAGAATACGATTTTCGTTGTAATTTATGCGATTTTTAAATCGACCCGCCCTAATAAACATACATATATAGATTCTCAAATACCATCTCTGAAAGAAAATTATTGTATATGATTTTAAACACGTCTACAGAACCATTATTAATTTTAGAAATTGTACGATTTCAAATCGATTCGATTTACAGAACTGGGCTGATAGATATTTTTTCAAATTAAATTCTTTTTATGTGTTAAGTTGTGTTCTTAAATATTGAAGGTCCAGTGGCACAAATTCTTGAGTATACCACCGCCATAAAATGTTGTGTATGTAAACCAAAGAGGTATCTCCATACTATATGAAAAAATGTGTTTCACGGAGTTATACGGCCCTATTCTGTAAACCGAATCCGAGTAAATTTCTCGTTTTCAAAAAATTAATAATGGTCCTGTAGACGTGTTTAAAATCATACAGGATAATTTTCTTTCGGATATGATATTTGGGAATCTATATAATAATAAAATTAAAAAAAAACTAAAAAAAAATTTATATTCTCGGAGTTAATTTTCTAAAATCGTGCGGTTTCAAATCGATCGGTTTACAGAACAGGGCCGATAGTTAACAATAATGAACACTACTTACTGATCTTGTCTTAACAACAACGATTTATAACCTTCAATATTTAGTTGGAAGGAAAATATTGAAGTTATATGATATTATCCCAGTTCACTTGCTAAAATAAAGGGAAAAGTGAAAAAGCCACCTAAAAAATATTATTCATAATGAGGGGAATCAGAAAAAGGCAAACATTTCTATAGAAATTCACGATTGCAATTTTGGTAAAAGGAAAAATATTTGGAGAGAAAAAAATGTGCTAGATTTACGACCCTTTTCACAATGTACAATTAAAAGCTAACAGGGACTTTAACGGCAACTTTTATATGAAGAACTGTCAGTTAAAGTTCACGTTAACTCTTAATCATACATTTTGAAAAGGGACGTTAGTGATTTATAGTTATAATTAATAATTTAATTTAATTAATTAAAATTAAAAATTTGTCTCAATTATTCTTTTGATCCGTTCAATCAAACACTTTGATTACAACAAAAATTTAAAATTTTAAAAACCCCCCATATATCTAGAAAAGATGTGATATCTTCTTAACGGCTGAACCGATTCTTCAAACAGATAAGAACACTCTCGATCAAATCACCTTTCAAACAGAAAAAAAACTAAATCAAAATTGGTCCAGCCGTGGACTTGTACAGACACAACAAAGATACACGGATACACAGACATACTCCCCTTTTTTGATCGAGGGTCTTAAAATTACATCCATAGGCACGTATGTATGTATGTATGTATATTGAAATTTAATTTTTAAATGAATATAAAAATTTGTATACTCTACTTACAATTTTTTCGCCAAAGTCTCTGACCTACTTTTCGATATTTTATTTATATTACATATGGTCACAGCTGGAAATGGCAGGTACCAGGTGGGATATTGTGTACTCTCCGAATACAACATGATGGGCGTTTTTGCATTCATGAATTTCGACAATAGAAGCACTGAACCCGACATTACAACGGCTAATAAAATAACTAGAAACCAAAATGTTCTCTGCCAAGTAGTGGCGTCTGCAAAATTATGAAATCCATGTATACTTGCAAGCTCACAGTAGATTTCAAAGCCCGATTTACGTTTGCACACGGTGTGATCATTGCGGGCATTTAGGAAAGTTAAAAATCGGGGAAATCGTATGTTGCCTATAAAACAGCTTGTGGGAATTTTTGGAATACGCCTTTTAGTTTTTAATTTGAGCAACATTTGAACTTTTTCTTTAAACAACAAAAACTTCGACTTAGGCCTTTGGTAGGCGTTGTTAGCAAAAATCAGTGAGTTTTTCATCCTGATACCCTTGGGCTTTAAATAGTCTTCAAAGGAGACGTAATAGACGGGTGGCGGCGAATAATCTTTTTCCAAATTCTTGATACGAGACATAATGGGCAACTGTTTTCACTTTAACGCTTCAATTTTTTTAAGCATTCGGTTTTATTTTTGTAGTATACAAAATAATAAGATTTTTATCTTTCTTCGATTACAAACACCCTTTTGATGTCTTTTTTTTATAAATTATTACTTTCGTCTTTTTTGTCTGCCTAAAACTATGCTTGATTTTTTCTTCTTAATCTTACAGTTTGACAACTATTGTAGGTTTCGTTTAATAATAAAATTTGTTTGGATTCCTCTTCTTTAGTTACCCCGCTTTATAATTAACAGTAATTAGTTTTGTTTACAATTTGATTTACCACCCATACACATGGCCCATCAAGAGGAAATGCATTGTTTTTTTTTCAATTAAAGTGTCTGTATGTATGTATGTATGTATGTATGTGTTTCTCTCAGCGATGCCAATTTAGCTCCTTTCGCGCTAGTTTTAGCGCGTTTTAACTATGCCAAACGCGCTTTTTTTCGTCTTAGCGCGTTTAATTAAAAAAGCGCTAAATTAGCGCGTTTTGATTAAAGTCAAAAATATCATTTCAGTTCAATATCTTTTTACTTTTTTATATAAATTTAACATTTGTCTAATAACCAAAATTTAACTTTTTGTTTAAATTCGTTAATGATTCAGATGTTGCAAATAAAATTCTCTTGACTGTGGTTAGAATTAAAAACGCATATTAATATTGTAAATGGCAACTATTTTGAAATTTCACACTTAAAAATATGTACTTATTAAGCATCTATTCTTTTTGTACTTCAAAAAGCATTTGAATCGCAACACTATTCGATAAATTATATAAGTTGTTACAAAGTTTGACAAATAAAATTAAAATCAAAACTATGAATTTCGAATATTTGGAAGGCGAGACTGATTCTGTATTAAATGATTTTAGATATTTAGGATATAATTTCGAAGAAGCAATATTGCATAATCTGAAAAAGAGTTACTAAAAAATTAATTGTACTCGTATTTACTAATACACACATCGACCTTTATTAAAATTTAATTTAGCGCGTAGGAAATAGCGCGTTTTGACTATAAATTGTTGATAATGCTGTAACTTAGCGCGTTCTAGCGCGTTTGGAGATGGGGTGTAGCATGATATAAATATAGAAGGTACTTCCATTCTCTCATTTTTTCTTGACATTCACCTTCTGACAAGGATAGGTATTTTGAAGTTTCCAGTAAAATCGTGCTACCGTATTAATTTAATATTTCCCCTCTATTTCCTGTTTGTTTGAAAATTTTATTGAAAAATTATTTCAAAGTTTTTTTTATAAATTCAAACAATTTAAAAAAAAATGTGATGATAAATGTTTTATTACCTTGAAAAGCAATGAAATGCATTGTAAATGTAGTGTGGTGTTAAAAAAACTGAAAATGAGCTACATATTACAAACTGTGGATGTACAAAATATCATTGTAAAAATATGAATGTAGCATATTTTAGTCCTCTACATTATCTGGTGTTCGCCAACAGTGTCTAAGAGCCTGCAAAATCTGTGAAATAGACTTGCCAAAATTATCTGATCGGGTATTTAAGTATTTTTTTAGAAAAACATGTTACAATCATCAAGAAGAGAATTATATAGATTAAACAAGATGTAATATTAATCAATATTTGTTAAACTTAATGGAAATTCATTGTCAACTAATCAAAATCATCAATCAATTTTGATGAAAATATAGGCAGACAATTTAAAAAGATGCGCCAAGTCATTACATAACCACTTTTTAAACATCATATATGTGTAGTCATGTATATCACTTTATTTATTCGCAACTTTTGTTAAGATAGGCTACGTTCGTAAAAGCATTTCTAGTGCACGTCTGCAGCATCACGAACATCTTACGTTCAAAAATGCATAACTTGGCAGCACTATTCAGAGTCAAACGTTTTTTAATGCATTTAATCGGCATACCTGCCGCAAATCTGTGCAAATGGCGCAGTAAATTATTTTAAGATGCAAGAAGTTGCAGTGGAACAATAAGTTGAATATATCTATGTATTTTGATGTTTAAATTACATCTTACCAAAAAATGAGATTGATAAACTCGAAAATAACTTTGAAACACATAATCTTGGTAGTTTTTTATTATTTCAAAGGAGTTTTTTTATTTTAGTTGTATTCTTTTTAAGGCCAATGCTGTTCTCATAAGAAATTGTCGCTTTGATTTTCTTTTAAATTTTTTGCTTATTATAATTTAAAAGAAAATTGTCAATATTTTCTTAAATAAAATTACTTGCCAATTTTAAAATTTTTTGCAGTTTGTTCAAAAATGTCAACTGAGCACAGATGTTGAGCAGTTGCAAAGCATGTGCAGCAGATAATCACGCATACGCAGTAAAACCTGGCAGAACTGCCGCATTGATGCATAAATTTGCAGCATTTACGAACGTACCCATAATTACACATTTTTGTAAAAATTTTATGGGGGAAGACTTATATTTTTTACGATATGGGAACCTTTTTTTTATTTCTCTCAAAAAACAAACTTCAAAAATACTTATTTTTTAAAAACAAAGAGAGAATGGAAGTACCTTCTATATTTATATCATGGGGTGTAGCGCGTTTGGGTTATAAATAGTTGGCATCGCTGGTTTCTCTATTAAAAATACTTTTTTTCATTAATGCTGTTTATTTGCTTTTCTTTATTTGCTGCTAAATCCATTATTTATTAAATGGAAACAAAAGCAAAAAAAAAAAAAAACAAGAATTGAAAAATTTACAATAAGTTTTCAACAGAAATTGTATGAAAAATGTGTCTAAAACTTAATTTTACTTGCAAAACTGTTTACATTTCATTTCATGAGGAAGTATGAAAACAATTCTCTGGGTATTTTTTTATTACGTTTAATTTATGGTGGTGGACTAAAAAGGGCCAAACGACTCATACAACAATGGTGTGCTAACTTCCATGTGAGTTAAATTAATTCATTTGCAAATGGTTACGTAAACAAATATGTAATTCGTAAAATAACAAAAATTTATTTAAAAAAAAAATTAAGTTAAGCAAAACTTATGAAAATAAAAATATATGTATGTATGCCGCCGGCATTTGATAAAAGTTTAAAACAAAACAAATTAATTTATGCATTATTCCTTTAGGGCAAACCTTTTGTGCTTCCACTAACTAGTTTTGTTATCAGGGAAACCAGAAATACCATATAAACCATATAAAAAGTTTATGTTGAACCCATTAAATATACACTAAAATCATAAAAATAAGTTCTATGGAATAAAATACAGATTTTTTATAAAAAAAAATCATAGTTAATTTTAATTATTATTTTTCGAACTTCATTTGTTTCTGTATTTATGATTTGTACAGGCTAAAGTTCGTATCGCCTTGTAAGCCAAATTACATGTAATAATTATTAATGAACAAATAACACCAAAGTTAGTTGTAAATATTCTGACTAACACATAGTTGAACGGAACAACTAGCCGTTTTCTAACTAACATGTGCATAATTAGTAAAGAACAAACGACAATGGAAGACTGTTGTAAATTTAGAGATGGTAAAATTGAGCTTTCATTACAAAAAAATCTTTCAGCAAATTGTAATACGATGAATCAAAACAATTCACATATTCCATTTGCAATGATGGCTGAGTATATAAAGCAGAAATCTACATCAACTAACACCACACACAGTGGGCAGCTGTTGAAAACATACAACCTCGTGTATTTTTCTAAAAATGGAAAAAAGTGAATTTCCAGTGCTCATTAAACATTATTTTTTGCGAAAAAAACCGTCAATAAAAAAAAAGATAAGCTCGATAAATACTATGGGGACTCTGCTCCATTGATTTCAATGGTAAAAAAGTGGTTCACTGACTTTCGTTGTGGTCGCACAAGTACAAATGACGCTGAATGTTCTGGACGGCCATTGAGGTCAGTACACCCGAAAATGTCGAAAAAAAATCCACAATATGGTGTTGGTCGATCGAAGAGTAAAAGTGCGTGAGATTGTTGATGCCATAGGGATTTCATATGGCAGTGTGGTTTCGATTTTATGTGGTCAGCTGGGTTTAAGAAAGTTGTCTGCAAGGTGGGTGCCGCGTTTGCTCTCAATTGACCATAAATGTAAACGTGTTTGGAGTTTTTTAACCGCAATCCGAATGAGTTTTTGCTGCGTTTTTTAACTGTGGATGAAACATGGATCCATTACTGTACTCCGGAGATCAAGCAGCAGTCTAAACAATGGGTTTCTCCGGATGAACCTGCTCCGAAGAAGGCCAAGGTGAGTTTGTCGGCCAAAGGTGATGATGACAGTTTTTTGGCACATCGATTACCTTCAAAAGGGAAAAGAATAAACGGCCAATATTACGCCAACTTATTAGACCGATTTAAAATTAAACCAACCCCATATGTCCAAGAAAAAAGTTCTTTTTCATCAAGATAATGCACGAGTGCAAACGTGTGCAGTCTCAATGGGAAAACTCTATGAATTGGGCTACGAATTGGTACCCCATCCGCCATATTTTACGGATTTAGCCCCAAGTGACTACTTCCTATTCCCAAATCTAAAGAAATGGCTCGGTGGAAAGAGATTTAGCTCCAACGGTGAAATTATTGGATAAACAAATGCCTATTTTAAGGACATCGAAAAATCCTATTTTTTGGAAGGGATACAAAAACTGGAGAAACGTTAGACTAAGTGTATTGAGTTAAAAGATTATGTTGCAAAATAAGTTTTTGTTTTGCAAAAAAAAAAAACTTTTTCATTCAAAAAGTTACGGACTTATTGATCCGCCCTCGTGTGCTGTTAAATCTAAAATATAAAAAATATTTACACTATGCTTGGCTTAAATTTTTTGTTAACTCGTTTTTTCAATGCTAATTAGGCTTTTTTAGGCAAAGAGGGGAACCCTACTCGGAGTAGTCGATATTGACAATCTCTGTGGGCGCTCTCTCTCTCTCATTCTGCTGGAGTCGCTCCGATGCTGCCTTTCTCAATTCAGCTCAAGACAGATGGCGCAATGAGCCTACATGCGCTATATCGAGAACCCTTTGGCCTAGCCTAAACATCAACAGAACCAAAAACCTCATTAGCTTCACCAGGAAGCACTTGAGGAATCTCTTGGCCACACTAAACGTATGGGTCTCCCGTATAACGATTACTGCTACATTTGCAATGATGAAGAAGAGGAGAAAAGCATATCGCATCTCTTCTGCTTCCGCACCGCTTTGGAGTACCTGTGATTCCTAGGCACAATATCCTTCAATAGCCTGTCCGAGTTATCGAAAATACGACTCAGAAAACATAGTCTATATATTAGGAGCAGCGGCTGGTATGGCTGTTAACCCTCCTCTATGACAAGTTTATACACTATACCCTTTCCTGACCCAGTTCTCTTCTCTCTTTTTGAAAGTATGTACGTTTCAAAATTTCTCCTTTAAGTTGAAAGTTAAAAAAGCATAAAAATTACATGCGCGAACTGTATATGTATATATTTCTGGCTTCACTGCTAAATATATTTCGAAATCATTGGCAACATTGTAAAAATCCTCATTTAATTGCCGATCCTGCCAGACTAAAATATTTAATGCAACATTTTGTATGTTCGTCACCGTGTCATTGATGATGGCAATGATCGTCATATTTGCTGCGATTGAGTTTTAATAAAAGAGAAAAAAAACATACAACAATGGCGCCTACAACAACAGCTTATTAAGCAGTTACAATGAATTTTCACGTTAAACATCTGCGTGATTGTTTTAACACTTTTTTTTTTGTTATTGCTGATTTAAGTCGTTAATTTTTTTTTTTTTTTTGTATGTCACACTTTGATTGAAACAATTCAATCTTAAATGAATTGTATCGTTTCTCATCATACCAGAACACCACATGTCGAAGATATTTAAATTGAAGTGCATACATAGACATAAGTACAATAATGCATACATATCGTCACCTTAAATGCAAACGGACGTAACTACACTTTTATATTTTTTACAGGAGAAACATAAAACATTTCAAAATCAATAATAATAAAGGGTTCTAGAGAGTTTTCTTCGAAATTTACTTGTAGTATGGATACTTATATGTTTTTAACCCTTTTTATATATATTTCAGCTTTTATTTTAGTTACGTTCTTTGCAATGAAAAATAGAGGCATTCATAATTACGTCCGTTTGAATTTCTTTAATAAAGTCGTAATTTTTTATCGCAGAGGCTTAAATATTTGCGTGAACATGTAGTTTGATAAAATGAACCACAATCAATCAAAAACTCGATTTCGAATTTTTGTGTAGTTACGTCCGTTTGCTTTTAAGGTGACGATATGTACATATGAATTCACACTTTGTTACAATAAATAAATGAATACAAAAAGTTGTTGAATAAATTATTTTGAATTGAATTAAATGAAACGAAATAATTTAGTATTGAGCTTTTCTGGAGTGCTTGTAAGTGTGTGTTAAAAAGAAGGCTTTCCTACAATTGTATAGTATTCATGGCCCTAAGTAATTGGAGCATTATTGTTTTGTACTTAGAGTAGAATTTTTATATATCGTCATGTGAGAACTTAAGTATCCAATATCCAATAGTTTATAATGGCTTATTGGACACTTAAGTTCTCACATGACGATATGTAACTTGAAAACCTGTGCGATAATTTGTAACTAATGGAGAATCGAAAATTGAAGCATTTACTATGTCATTTATTATCGATCAGCTGTTTCTTACCGTTGCAGTTACATTCCATTACAGTCGGCTAACTGAGCCTTTAGTCTACTTATGATGTCATGGCAGACCAAAGAGAACACAAGTGATTATGAAGATGCAGATCTGACGGCCATTGGCAGGAGTAGAAAAAAAATCATGTTTCGTCTTTTTGCCGATAGGTACAGTGAGGCAACATCCAAAATATTGTATTTAAACCTTGCATTCTAAGTATAGGATATATTCAGCATTTCCATGTAAAGTTTTACGGAAAGTTTTTATGGTATATTTTAACCCTGTAACTGTTTTCTATATATTTGGTCCCTCTCTTGCAGGTTCAAATGCTCTTAAAAATATTTACCATTGAGTTTCTGAGAACTTGAAATCTCAAAATTAAATCTTAGCGCAAGAAATTAGTAAAAATTTATAATCCGTTTAGGGGTTAATTTCTTTCTTATTCGGTTTTCAGAGATACATATACTTATAGTGGAATTTTATACCGAATATTTTTATTTTGGTAGAATTACTTAACTCGCTACATATGTACATACATACAGAAACAAACGTAAGTTAGAAGGTGAAATGTTTCATGCAATTTTTCCTCGTAAAAGTTTACATAAAAGCGCTAAATATGTCCCATAACTGAAATTGTTTCTCATGTGGATGTCTCCACAAAAATCTGCAAAAGAAGGAAACATCAATCTCCCAGATGCAAACTTCTTTTCTCTGCCGTAATCAATCGTTGAAACTTTGCTATTATTTCAGTGTTGTGATGCTAGTAACCACACGACAGTTTAATCCTTGTCTTAAAATGGAAGTTTTAATAAAGCAGAACATACAAAGACAGTTATAAATCTATAAGTTTGTTTAAACAAAACAACACGAAAAGGGTAAAAATTTGTGTATTGAAATGATAGATATAATTTTTTTTAATGATCTAAGATCTGATGATTTGATGGTATATCAACAAAATATAAATAAAGCAGGGGTCTAATCGTCACTTTAGATAACGTGCTGATTCAATCACTTTTCTTCAGAGTGAGGTTATTGCATTCGATATCTAACAATGTAATAATATGATTTGATATCGAATGCCACAATCTCAAACTTAAAATTCATGATCGTATCAGCTCGTTATCGAAAGCGACGATCAGACCCCAGTTGTTTCTTTATAAATATTTAAATTAAAATACATACATACATATGTATGCATGCACTTCATTTGTATAACAAAACAGGAGCAGCGGCTAAAAAATATTAAGTTGTCATCACTGCCTTAAACACTGTGACGCCATATTTGTTACAACTTTGTTGTGTTAAGTGCATATACAGCATTACCACCCTCAAAATAATACCGTTGCTTTGACGTCATCATCATCCTTGTATGTAACTTTAATTAATTATAATTCAGAACAATGAAATTTAGTTCTTAAAAAATACGTGTGTAATTGAAGTGATAAGCTGTCATAATAATCTATTTAAATAATTCAAGCGTCATGATTAAAACGCTTCTCTTTAAACACGTACACCTTTTTTGTTATTAAAAATAAATAAATTCAGTAAAGTGCGACTTTGACTCGCGCACGAAGGGTTCCGTACGTTTGAGCATTTTTTTTATACAGTGTTTTTTACGTTTTTTCAGCTTAAATAATTTTTTTTTGATTATTTTTCGCTTTTTTCTCGTTTTGGCGATTTTTTAATTTTGGCGATTTTTTTCATTTTGGCGATTATTTTTATTTTGGCGATTTTTTTTTCATTTTGGCAATTTTTTTCATTTTGGCGATTTTTTTAATTTTGCCGATTTTTTCATTTTGGCGATTTTTTTTCATTTTGACGATTTTTTCATTTTGGCGATTTTTCCGGTTTTCCGCGATTTATTTTCGATTTAGAAATTTTTTTTAATTTGGTGCTTTTTTTCGTTTTGGCGATTTTTTTTTATTTTGGCGATTTTTTTTTTATTTTGGCGATTTTTTTTCGGTTTGGCGATTTTATAATTTTGAGATTTTTTTGTTTTACCGCTTTTGAAAATTTCAAGAAGTTTGCTCTTACGGTTTCCAAGATACAGCAAGTTATCAAAATTACATAGTCAAAATTACATTAACTGATGGTACACCCTCTAATTAAAATTTTTTAAATTTTAGTGTTAATTGTTGTAGTCTGTATAAAAATACACTAACTTTACAAATTTCAAGTGCATATACATACAATTGTATGTATATTACGTGGGATTTTAACATTTTTCGTTGCTCGTTTTGGCACACCCTTTAATTTCCAACTCTCATGTATTTGTTGTTGTAGCGGCCAAGGGTCTACACACTATGTCCAAATTTCAGGTCCGTAGCTCTTACGGTTCTCGAGAAAATACCCTGTGACGGACAGACGGACGGACGGACGGACGGACGGACAGACGGACAGCGTAGCGAAAACAATAGGGTTCCATTTCACCTTTGGTGTACGGAACCCTAAAAGCACAAAAAATATAATGTAGATACATATGTTTGTATGTATGTCCATATGTTTGCATACAAATGTACATATACATATGTACATATGTACATATGTATGTATGTACATATGTATGTATGTATGTATATAAGATGAAATGGAAGCTTGCAGAGCTTCTTATTAAAAAACGAAAATTGCTCTGCTGCATTTTTAATTAAATTTAAAATAATAATAATAATAATAATAATAATAATAAAAATGTCATAAAATCACTTTATCGGAAAAATACGCATAAAAGTTAACAGGGAGATGTGTATGCGTACACCAAATTTTCCTAATTAGATTTCCACAACTATTTGGTGATTATGCAGTCATGCTTTCATTAAGAATAAAAACTTAAGCAAGGACAATTTTGTTTTAAATTTTATTAAAAATTTTTTTTTATTAAAAATTTTCTAAATTACTCGTTACTATAAATTTTTGAGCCAAACAGTTCGAAACTAGGTCAGGTATCCTCAAAACACCGCACACAGGAATTGTTCTCGTACTAGCTCTAAATTATACACTTAATTTGTAAATTCCATGCAAAAAACGCGACTAGTCTAAGCATGTAAGGTGTACTTGTTAAGGAAGTAAGACTACTCCTAAAGTACTCCAATTAACGTACATATGAAGAAAAAGTGGTCAATTTAACATTACGATATTTTAGGACAGAACCACTTGGTCCACCATTGCATTACATCGGTCCAACATCGAAACCACTCGATATGGAATAATTTTCGACCACTAATGTACAACTTATAAGTTTTAGAAGAATAATTATAATCGTAAAAGCACGAAACCTTGTCTTGTAGCAGTGACCGATTATAAAAAAGAAATGTTATGATATAACTACTAAAAAGTAAAATAGAGTGTGTAATGCAACAATTTTTGTAGGGATAACACCAATCTCCTTGTGCACTATTTATTTAAAAATAAAAAGTATTCTGCATGAGGTCACATAGAATATACTTTCTTCTTTGCCATGGGCAAGCAGGCACTTGAAAACAATTAAAGATTGCAATGGTCCTACGAGCCAAATTATATGAACTTTTATATGGTCTGGAAGTTTAGTGGGCCTGTTTTGAGCCAATTTTTCTTTGCAGTGTTAGATCATATATTTTAAGGTATTATTATTAGTGTCGGAAAATTGCAAAGAACATACTGCTGTGTCTGTGGGTAACTATCCATCCCTTCAGTATTCCGATTTCGTTCTTATGGGGGACAATTTCGCTCGGAATCTTTTTTGTATTCCGATTTCGTTCTTATTGGGGGACAAGGTCGCTTGGAATCTTTTTTGTCGGACATTATAGCAATTCATTTCAATCATCTGGGTCCTGATAGCGCTCTCTCTCTTCTCATTCAAAAAAATCATGCGCAAAACATAACAATTCCCCACTTCATATGAGATCAATACTTTAGAGTCTAAAGTTTAGACTTATATATCGTTAACTTGATATAGAAACGCCCTAAATCATTATTTTTTCAAATCGAAATTTTTGCCTGCTTCGATAGACGAGCTTCTAATTTATATTTCAAGCAATGAAACCCGAGTTGAAAAAAACAATGAGTTAGCGAATTTCTATATAAAGAAATAATTTATATCATATCTATTTTGCAAAATTTGGGTTTCGTCTTGCAAAAGACTCTGTTTCCTTTAACAGAAATACATAGACTTAAGGCTCAGTTACCCGACTGTAATGTAATGTAACTGCAACGTAGGAAACAGCTGATCGATATTTTTATGTGAAACGTAGGTTACGTTACATTACATCTCTATAACCATTTTCATTACTTTTCACATAACAATATCGATCAGCTGTTTCCTACTGTTGCAGTTACTTTACATTACAGTCGGCTAACTGAGCTTTTATGCATGCATAAGTGAAAACTTATTCGTTGCATATCTGTATATGTAAATGTCTGTCTCTCTGTCACTAAGCCAAGCAGCTATTGTTTTGTCCTCTTCACGTTTACAGTCAATAAACAGAAACGAAAAACGTAAACAAGCAAAAAACCATTCTACAACTGAAAAGTAAATGCAAAAGAAAAAATTTGTTGACGTCAAAAGATGCTGATCTGGAGTAGAAAGAATCTTCTTTCTTTTATTAAATTTACTTTGTTCTTGGATGGAAATTAAATTAATCACCCTTATTCCATTTGTCGACATCGACGTCACTTTAACACAATACCAAAAAATTGGGGCTTGTTTACTCGCTCTCGAGAACATTTTTGTGCTATGGATAGTCTATTTCTCTTCCCTAAGGTCTACAAAAGAGTTTGAACCTGCCAACAGAAGTCATTTGTTTTCGAGAACGTGTATACAAGCACCAATTTTTTAGTATTGTGTTAAAGTGACGTCGATGTCGACAAATGGAATAAGGGTGAATGATTTTCTTACTTTTATAATGCTTATATACAGCTACTTTTTGTTTTTGCAATGTGTGCGTTTTAATGATGCGAAAATTAATTTAGGATTTTTATTCAAGAGGCATTATGTTTCGTGTTTCATAACAAAAAAATATATAATTATTTCATTATTTTTAGGTTGTGAATTTGTTTAAAAATACTAAATAAACATTCTATTTTTCCAAATATTATTCAAAACGAAGTAAAATTAAAATTATTTTGCCAATATGGCACAAAATTTCGAGTATTTACTAATATACTCTTGCTTCGCTATAATGGGGGCAAATAAATTTATTCAATATTTTTAGAATTTTGTACATTATTCCAGCTAATTCGAATGTAAAATTTAACTCGGAAAATCATGAATACAAAGAACACTAAGAAGAAATTGGCAATTCGAAAAGTTTTCTTGAGAAGCTACATGAAAAATAATTGTTTATTATTGCCAGATCAGAAATAACTTAAAGATTGATTTCTTATAGTGATAAATAAATCTATAGAAAACCCTAATTTGAGCTTCAAAACATCTTTTAAGCTTCAATGAAATTCATTCAAAGCCGGACACATTATCTGTACACTTTTTTTTTTTTTCTCCAATTGAAAGTTGTTTGTGGTCCTTCAAACGAGCTTGTCCTTACAATCAGTAACGACGCTGCAATTATAAAATAAACTCAACGTATACATACATCGTGAGATCCTCTTAGATGTTTCAAAGGCCTGCAGAGGAAATTAGGCTTATTCGAATAGCAACAATGGAAAGTTGACTTAATGAGTAATTTCCATCATTGGAATAAAGATCAGCGATTATTATCTAAATTTAAATTTTAAAAATAAATTAAGCCCAATATATTTCTTAAGTGTCTCAGTGAAGATCTTTAAATTAGATATTTTCTTAAGAAATTGCTTATTTTATAAGTAGTTTTTTTAAAGGTTACATTTTCCGCCAGTCACTACACTATCAGATCTGGCAACTCCATTATCAGTTGTGATCCATTCGATTTGCCATTTTGTCACAAATGGTGTAACGGTATAATGAAAAACCAGTCATGCCAACTAAACGCTTTTTGCACAAAATTTAACCATGAGCCAAAACTTTAACTTGAAATTCTAGAAGAGTTCAATGAAAGCGTTTTTGTGCGTTATTTAATACAAAGCAAGACTTGAAATGTCCTTTTGGATTAAAAAAAATTAATAAAAGCTACGTTGTTGCTTTCATCAATTGCACAATTTTTTGCGTTGGAACAAAGTGATATTTTATAAAAAGCTTAAAATACAATAAAAACCCACTAATAAGTCAGCTATTAGAAGTTCAGATCACGTCATTTGAATTCACCGTGATTTTCAGAACAGCCCTGTATATGAAACTTTGTAAGCGAAGAAACCAGCATAATCGTTGACATCGCTGTAACAAAAAACGCTTCCAAATTGTGTAAACTTATTTCGGAAAGCGTGATTAATTTGAGGAAAATTTTATCGCAATGATCTCTCTAGCGATGGAGTTAGTCGCGCAGTTGGGTAAAAATAGATGATGGGCAGCAAACCCTCCTTGAAATTAAGCATGCTATTTCATGCAGTGCTACCTAATCGATTCCGCCGAATCAAAATAGGTACATATAATTAGGGTTACCATGTTTAGTTTCCAGCCATTCTACAAGTTCAATGAATAGTTTTTTTTAAATTAAACCCACTTGAATCAAGATCATTAAAATTAAAAAAAACTCATATATTCTGGCACTAACCAGCTAATAAAAATAATAAATGCTTCGATAACTCTCGTATCGCAGGAAATGGTGTTGCTTCTGTTTCCCAAAAAGCAGCCGATATTACTATATTTCTCTTGCTACCTAACTGCAGCAGATAAGTTTATTTAACAATTAAAATTCTTTATTGTTTTTACTTAAATTTATTTATTTTTATTGTGGTTTTGAAATATTTATTGCAAACGTTGTAATTACAAATTTATAAATATTTTCAAAGAATTCTTATATTTTTTTTTTTGTCATCGCAACAGTTAGAGAAATGAAAGGAACTTGTGCAAATATATTTAGTTTTTTCTTTGCGGAATTTCAAATATTTGTGTTCATAAGAAAGAAAAAAGATACCAGTATAAATTATAAACAAAAACTAAAAGTTTAATTTAAACCTAGAATAATAAGTGTGGCGTTCGAAAATTCATTATGAAGATATGTACACACATACTTACATACATATATACATATTTATATAGGTACATATACATATTCTTTCCCAGTCAGCATTTGGAATATTGTTTTACCAAACTGAGTCTTTTTCGACTGCCTTGGATCAGCTACGTCCAAACACACATACACTGATATTTGCATTTGAGGTAAACAGCTTTGAAAGCTCTTAAATTTGTTCTTGTTTCTTTGCAAAGTAAGAGCAAACATTGCTGTCTGTTGTGTTGTTGTTAGGGATGTTGTACTCTCGTCGGTGTGAAAACACAAAAAGCTCTTTATAAAAGTTTGCACATTGTGCATACGGCTTGGACGTAGCTGCCTTAGATGATCAAAAACTGATTAATCAGTTCTGCGCTTAAAATAAGACTCGAAAATTATTCCCAGAAATACTTAGAAAGTGATTTGTTAAAAAAAAACAAACACAAACAGAAAGCTCGTACAGTAAAATCAGATAAATATACAGTATGTCAAGAAAATGTTTTGACATAGTTAAAATCGTTATAAATTTTGATTTTTATCATAAATATTTTTATTTTTCTTTGCATTATGAAATTTTTGGTTATGGATTTCATTTTATTTACATTTAAGTGAACAAATAGTAGTAAGTTATACGCAAAATTAAAAAGTGAGAGCATATAAATTACATGAAAGCCAAAAAAACTCAAAAATTTCTCTGTCAAGAAAATGTTTTTACATCCTTGTATTATATAGTAAGAAAATAGGAAAATAAAAAAAATAAATTTTTTTTTGGCCCCATTGGTATTAAATCGGCTTGTAAGACGACTTCTCATGGAAAAAAATTTTATTTTCCAAATATTCCGCTGAAATTTCTCATGTTCCCCTCGTATTACTGTTTTAAGCTCCATTTAGTTCTTGAAATACCCTTTGGAAATACTATTTTTCAAATAAACCCATAAATTTTGAATAGGGCATATATCTGGACCTTGAGATGGAGTATCCACAACCTTACCGCAATTGAAAAGACACCATGTTCTTACCGAAAGTGCCTTGTGTTTGGTGTCATTAGATTGATAACAACTGGAAACTTGCATGTTTTCCAGCAATAAACCCAAATTTACTCGAGCTGTCATCCAAAAAAATGCTTCAATATATTAAGGCACTGCCGCCCCGCATTCATGGTGTTCTCAATAAAGCAATTTGTTAATTGTACGCTCTTTAAAATACAACTCTGTTCAACTATACAATAAATTGCAACTCTGAACGAAGATGAAACGAAGCAGACAGAAAAAGAATCAGAACGAGGCATGCAACAATTTGAACTCAACAGTCGCTGGACGATACTCGCAGAACAAACATCAAAGAAAACAAGCCAAGGCCTGTCAGGCAGAACTTTGTTAAATAGCAACAATTACTTCTTATATGTTAAAACTATTCATTTGTTAACAATAAAATTGTTTGCTCATTAAATAGAACATTAGTACGCTTTTATTTTGCACGCCCGTCACGGCGAATCACATTATTGAACACAGTCTGTTGCCTTTTAACATGTTTTTCTTTGTACATCTGCGACTTCGTCAATAGAATATAATTGTTCGCGAAATTTAAATCGTTTAAAATCAATTTATAAAGTTTTTAATTTTATTATTTTGGATTGTCAAGATGAACTATAACACCCGTTCTAAAAATGCCCAGAGTGAAGCACCAGTGGGTGCAGACGACAACAGCGAGCAACAGTACAACGAAGACAGCATGTCTGAAGAGTTGGACGACACAATGATTGAGGCGAACAATCACGATGCTACTCCTGATGCCTGTAAATTGCCTCCCAGATCTCATGCTCTGAATTTGCCGCCACAAACTACACCGGCACACCAAAGTGTTTCATCGGATGTATTTTCTACATTGATCTCGACAATGACTTCTTTGAAGTCTGCTATAGACGAATTGAAACAGGATTCGTGCCGTAATAAGGACGAAATTATAAATCTTCGTTCACAACTAGCGGGGACAAATTTCATGCATATAGACACACACAAACGTGAGAATACGCCGTCGTCTGTATCTAATATGCCACAGTTGCTGCCGCCGTCGTTGAATGGCACGCAATTGCCGCCGTCGTTCAATAGCACGCAATTGCCGCCGCCGTTGAATGACATGCAATCGCCGTTATTTAATAACATGCAATCGCCGTCACTGAACAACATGCAATTGCCGCTGTCATTGCATAATTTACAATTGCTACCAAATAATACACACGTACCAACGCCAACCAATAATATGCACCATAAAACGGCCATAATCGGATCAGTGTCGGCATCAAGTCACATGCCATCAACTTCAACAAATTTTGTAGCAGCAAATGCTCAATTGCCATCGCCAACAAATTGTATGTCTTCGAGTGTACAACACACAAGACTCCCTTCAGCCACAAATTTTTATTCTACGACACCGAACATAGTTCAACACGGTGGATTTTCTACGAAATTATACAATTTGCCAAATTTTGACGGAAAGCCAGAGGATTGGCCATTATTTCTGGCAACGTACGAGGACACTACTACAGAATTTGGGTACTCCAACAGACAAAATTTGATACGCCTTCAAAAGGCTCTATTGAGTCCAGCCAGAGACTCTGTTATGTCAATGTTGATTTATCCAGAAAACGTGCCACAAATAATGGAAGAACTTAAATTTAATTTCGGCCGCCCAGAGTTATTGATAAAATCACAAATGGAGAAAATTAAAGTGTATCCTGCCATAAGTGAAGGACGACTTGACGGCATTTTGGGTCTAGCCACATGTGCTAAAAATGTCGTAGCCTTTTTCAAGTCAGCCAAGTGTGATTACCATTTAATGAATCCAACTTTGTTGGAACAACTTGTAGTGAAATTGCCATTGTCAAAACAATACGAATGGGCAAAGTATTCAGTATCAGTTTTGCCATACCCAACTGTTGAGCACTTTGCTAAATGGGTGGGAGATTTAGCTCGTTTTTGCAGTTTGATGCCACAGCGCAGCGCAATATCTACGAATGAACGTCAGCAACTTATAACACGTAGGGTACTTCACAGTAATGAAATTCAGCCACCTCGTAGAGAATGTCATTACTGTAAGGGAAGTCATGAGTTCACAGAATGTAAACAATTTAAAGCCCTTTCAACGAATGTTAAGTGGGAGCATGTTAAACGCCTACACGTATGTTTTGCCTGTCTACATAAGGGCCATAGCTTGACACAATGCCGAAAAAAGAAGTCATGCGGTATAAATGGCTGTAATCGCTTTCATCACCCCGTGCTACATCAGGATACAACAACAACTACGAGTCCCAAAGAGCCCGCACATGTTCTACAATGTAATCAAGGTAAGAATACATATAAATTGTTTAAAATTTTCCCAGTCATTCTACACGGTCCCAATGGAGATTTACCAGTATATGCCTTAATTGATGATGCGTCGTCTGTATCATTCCTCGATGAAAATGTTGCCAAGTCTTTGGGCCTTAAGGGCCGGAAATCGTCATTAACTGTTCGATGGTATGAAAATATGCGTAGGACTGAAACTGGAATGAAAGTAAATGCAGAAATATCATCGATGAACGGAAAAGAGAAATTTTGTATCAAAAATTTACAAACAGTAAGGAAACTAGATCTTCCTGTGCAGAGCTTCAACAAAGGTAATTTTGAACATTTGAAAAATCTTCCACTGCACGACTACCAAAATGAAAAGCCGTCTATATTAATTGGGTTAGACAATTGTCATCTGAGCCTCCCTGAGCAAATATTTGAAGCCGGTCCAGAGTTGCCAGTAGCAACGGCAACAAAATTGGGTTGGGTTGCATATGGCCCTACGTCAAGAGTTTGTAATAATGTAGCAACACTTTGTCATATAAATGATAATAATATGTTGAATGAAATTAGCCAAATGGTAGAAAGCTACTTTTCTGTTGAAAATTTTGGGGTAAGGGCTACCGATTACGTACTTGAATCTGATGAAGACAAGCGTTCCAGAGAAATATTGAAAAATACGACAAAATGTATAGAGGGTAGATATGAAACGGGATTACTGTGGAAAAAGGAAGGTGTTGTTATGCCGGAAAGTTTTGAGATGGCCAAGAAAAGGTTGATGAAAGTGGAAAGTAAAATGAAAAGAGATCCAGACTATGGTGCTACATACAAAATAGAAATCAATAATTATATCAAAAGGGGTTACGCTAAGCTACTGTGTACTAATGAGGCGAAAATAAATAACAATAAAGTATGGTATTTACCACACTTTGGTGTGATAAATCCCCACAAACCAGGGAAGTTACGTATAGTGTTCGATGCCGCAGCTACATCGTCGAATGTTTCACTGAATTCAGCTCTATTAAAAGGGCCCGAGCATGCAAAGCCACTTCAAACAATTTTGTTTCAATTTCGCCAGGGGAAAATAGCTGTAGCAGGTGATATACGGGAAATGTTTTCCCAGGTGTCCATTATTGCTGATGATCAGGATTCTCAACGTTTTTTGTGGCGCAATGGCGATGAAGATAGTGAAATTCAAATATATGTTATGCAGTCAATGATTTTCGGAGCAGTTTGCTCTCCATGCTGCGCCGAGTATATAAAGAACGTAAACGCCAATAAATTTAAGTCCGTTTTGCCTAGAGGCGCGAAAGCTGTTATTGATAATACTTATGTTGACGACTTGGTAATTAGTTTTGATGGTGTAGATGAAGCCCTGGAAATTACAAATGAAGCTATAAAGATAAACGCGGCTGCAGGATTCGAGTTGAGGAACTTTTCTTCAAATTGTTTGAAGGTGGAAGCCCAGCTAAACGGCGGTGATGATGGTAAGTCATGTATAAATATGGAAAGACAAAACCAGACCGACAAGATTCTCGGGTTGCATTGGAATAAAAACTCCGATTGTTTTGAATTCCACATCAAATTTCATAAAATATGTAAGGACGTTTTGGAGGGTAGGCGACCGCCTACCAAAAGAGAGATTTTGAGCATGGTTATGGCAATATTTGATCCGTTCGGATTTTTGGCAAATTTCACTATATGTTCAAAATTACTTTTGCAAAAAATTTGGAAATTAGGTATACAATGGGATGAACCCTTACCGCAACAAATTGTGACCCAGTGGAATGCCTGGTGGAGGGAACTTGATAAGCTACAACAATTTGCGATTCCTCGTTGCTATTCAGTTTTATTGCCAAATGCTGAACAAACACAATTGCATATATTTGTTGATGCCAGCTCCAGCGCATATGCTGCTGTCGCATATTTACGTGTGAGATATAAGGATAAGGTTGAAATTTCATTCGTCGCCGCTAAGTCTCGTTGTGCTCCCCCAAAGGGAATGACAATACCACGCCTTGAGTTACAAGCTGCCGTTCTAGGATGCCGTTTAAAAACTTCTGTGGAAGAAAGTCACAATTTTAGAATTGATCGTGTAATATTTTGGTCTGATTCCAAAACAGTAGTTTTATGGATCCACTCCACAGTGAGGGAATATAAACAATTCGTTGCTTGCCGTATCGCAGAAATTTTATCTACAACAGTATCTGATCAATGGAGGTGGCTACCTACCGAATTAAATATCGCTGATGAAGCAACTAGATATAAACTATGTCTGTCCTTTAATATGGACTCTAAATGGCTCAGTGGCCCCGCATTTTTAAGGCAAAGTGAAGAGTTTTGGCCAACCGACCAACGTTTTACAGAAACCGAAAATAGTCTTCAAGAAGTTGTCAACACCATGTTAGTCATGGGAACAGCAAGCGAACCAGTTTTAGATTTAAAAAGATTTTCAAGTTTTTTGAAAATGAAACGTTATGCGGCATGGGTACTACGATTTATTGATATTTGTATACGAAAACACAAGGTAACGTCAGTGGAACTTACAGCTGCAGAAATTGATTCCGGTGAAAGATTAATTTGCCGCTTAGTTCAAATGGAATCTTATGGCGCCGAAAGGTTGTGCCTCTTAAAAGGAAATGTTTTGCCGAAATCTAATGACATTTATAAGCTGACACCATATATGGATGATCAAATGATGATAAGAGTTAACGGAAGACTCGATAATGCCTATTGTTTGCCTATTAGTGCGAGACGACCGATTATTATGCCAACAGATCACCAAATAACCAAAATGATCGTTACTTATTACCACCAAGGAAGATATCATCAAAACGACCACTTAGTAATTAATGAGATAAGACAGAAATTCTGGGTCCCGAATATACAAATGGTGTTAAGAAGGGTTAAGAAGATGTGTGCTGCCTGTGTACGCGATTCCGCCAAACCTATCCCACCTCTTATGGGACAATTACCCTATGATCGTGTGACACCCTACACCCGCCCGTTTAGTTACGTTGGATTGGATTACTGTGGACCATTTTTTGTGACGATTGGTAGAAGAAGAGAGAAAAGGTGGATTGCTCTTTACACATGCCTAAACACTAGAGCATTGCACTTGGAAATAGCCGAAGACTTGTCAACAGATGCCTTTTTAGTTTGTCTACGAAATTTTGTCAATCGAAGAGGAGTCCCAATGAGAATCAGAAGCGATAATGGGACAAATTTTGTCGGTGCCCAAAAGGAGATGACAGTTGAAAATCGATTTTTTGATTTCAATGAAATTCAGCGAAGCCTTGCCAAAGATAATATTGAATGGATATTTAATTGTCCGGCCAATCCTCATGCAGGAGGTTGTTGGGAGAGGTTGGTACGTTGTGTGAAGCGATTGTTGTACAGGGTGTTTAGGGAGGAATCTCCACGGCTGGAGACCTTCCGAAGCGCGGTAATTGAAGCTGAATGCATAATTAACAATAGACCTTTAACTCAATTGCCAATTGAGCCAGGTACTGAAGAGCCGATAACGCCAAACCACTTCCTTATGGGTGGTCTCAGTTCAACACAAACTCCCGGCCCTGATGACGAGAAGATATGTCTGCGCAAGCAATGGCGAATTGCCCAAAATTTAAAGGACAGACTGTGGAAGAGGTGGGTCGTCGAATACTTGCCCCAACTCTTAACGCGTCCAAAGTGGAGAGAGCATGCTCCTCCGCTCCAGGTTGGAGATTTAGTAATTGTTTTGGATCCCAACCAACCGAGAAGTCAGTGGAGGATGGGGAGAGTTAGTCAGGTGTACTTGGGCAAAGATGATCAGGTACGCTCCGCAGAAGTAAAAACGTCCTGTGGTACGATTCGTCGACCAGCTGTCAAGTTAGCCGTACTTAATTTTAGCGAATCCTCAGCATAGAAAGGATTCACGGTGGGGGGAATGTTAATTGTACGCTCTTTAAAATACAACTCTGTTCAACTATACAATAAATTGCAACTCTGAACGAAGATGAAACGAAGCAGACAGAAAAAGAATCAGAACGAGGCATGCAACAATTTGAACTCAACAGTCGCTGGACGATACTCGCAGAACAAACATCAAAGAAAACAAGCCAAGGCCTGTCAGGCAGAACTTTGTTAAATAGCAACAATTACTTCTTATATGTTAAAACTATTCATTTGTTAACAATAAAATTGTTTGCTCATTAAATAGAACATTAGTACGCTTTTATTTTGCACGCCCGTCACGGCGAATCACATTATTGAACACAGTCTGTTGCCTTTTAACACAATTTATCCCACGTTTTCCACCATATATATACATATGTATGTATATATACCTCCAATCCATCAACCAACCTCTTTTAAGTTTTACAGATGGGTTTACGGTTTCACTTTCCAATATTTTTAAAGATTTTTTTTCCTTCATACTTTGTTAGATCCATCATTCTAATAAAGCAGAAGTTTGGTTTCGTCGCCGAAAATCACATTATCGTAGAAGCCATCAAGCTTGTAAGTATGCAAAATCACAAAAGACAATTGTTGCTATTTGGGCTACACTCTAGAAAGCGGGGATTTCCGACCATTTATTGTAGTACAGTCGATTCTTTTGAGCAATTGCCTTTGTCTCATGGGAAACTGTGTGAGTGGTACATCAATACGTTGAAATGGTTTTTCGTTGACAACGCGAGTAAGGTTGGCTTTACAGCTGGTAAATATGGAAGTTTTAAATTTTTATTAATGTATTGACCTCAAACATGAGGCACTTTGGGTAAGAACATGGTGTCCTTTCAATTGCGGTAAGGTTGTGGATACTCCATCTCAAGGTCCAGATCTATACCCTATTCAAAATTTATGGGTTTATTTGAAAAATAGTATTTCCAAAGGGTATTTCAAGAACTAAATGGAGCTTAAAACAGTAATACGAGGGGAACATGAGAAATTTCAGCGGAATATTTGGAAAATAAAATTTTTTTCCATGAGAAGTCGTCTTACAAGCCGATTTAATACCAATGGGGCCAAAAAAAAATTATTTTTTTTATTTTCCTATTTTCTTACTATATAATACAAGGATGTAAAAACATTTTCTTGACAGAGAAATTTTTGAGTTTTTTTGGCTTTCATGTAATTTTTATGCTCTCACTTTTTAATTTTGCGTATAACTTACTACTATTTGTTCACTTAAATGTAAATAAAATGAAATCCATAACCAAAAATTTCATAATGCAAAGAAAAATAAAAATATTTATGATAAAAATCAAAATTTATAACGATTTTAACCATGATATAAATATAGAAGGTACTTCCATTCTCTCTTTGTTTTAAAAAAATAAGTATTTTTGAAGTTTGTTTTTTGAGAGAAGTAAAAAAAAGGTTCCCATATCGTAAAAAATATAACTCTTCCCCCATAAAATTTTTACAAAAATGTGTAATTATTTTAACAAAAGTTGCGAATAAATAAAGTGATATACATGACTACATATATCGTCATGTGAGAACTTAAGTGTCCAATACGCCATTATAAACTATTGGATATTGGACACTTAAGTTCTCACATGACGATATGTAATGTTTAAAAAGTGGTTAAGTAATAACTTGGCGCATCTTTTTAAATTGTCTGCCTATATTTTCATCAAAATTTATTGATTTTGATTAGTTGACAATGAATTTTCGTTAAGTTAACAAATATTGATTAATATTACATCTTGTTTAATCTATATAATTCTCTTCTTGTTGATTGTAACATGTTTTTCTAAAAAATGACTTAAATACCCGATCAGATAATTTTGGCAAGTCTATTTCACAGATTTTGCAGGCTCTTAGACACTGTTGGTGAACACCAGATAATGTAGGGGACTAAAATATGCTACATTCATATTTTTACAATGATATTTTGTACATCTACAGTTTGTAATATGTAGCTCATTTTCGCTTTTTTTAACACCACAATACATTTACAATGCATTTCATTGCTTTTCAAGGTAATAAAACATTTATCATCACATTTTTTTTAAATTGTTTGAATTTATAAAAAAAAAACTTCTGAAATAATTTTTCAATAAAATTTTCAAACAAACAGGAAATAGAGGGGAAATATTAAATTAATACGGTAGCACGATTTTACTGGAAACTTCAGAATACCTATCCTTGTCAGAAGGTGAATGTCAAGAAAAAATGAGAGAATGGAAGTACCTTCTATATTTATATCATGGTTATAACCAAGGCAAATTCATTTCCAGGTAATATCAGGATTACAAAAACAATGAAAAAATACAACAATTAAAAAAACAACATGGGCTGTAGTTCATCCAAAACTTCAAAAATATAATTTCTTTAACATAATAATAATAAAAATTATTCACATAAATTTGAAAATATTTCTCCACGGCAGGTACCACTATCAAAATTTGCAACGTTTAGCACTTTTCACAATTTTTTAATAGTTATTTCATATTCTTAGATTTGTTTTCACAGAATTTTTTTAATAAAATATTTTTCATATTGAAATTTTTTTTACATTTTCTTTTAATTTCTCTTTCGTAAAAAATTTTTGAAGTTTCGGATGAACTTTAATTTGAAAAAAAAAATAGCTCAGCTGCATTTCCGCTACTACCTTGTGAATGTGCCTTGGTTATAACCATGATATAAATATAGAAGGTACTTCCATTCTCTCTTTGTTTTTAAAAAATAAGTATTTTTGAAGTTTGTTTTTTGAGAGAAATAAAAAAAAGGTTCCCATATCGTAAAAAATATAAGTCTTCCCCCATAAAATTTTTACAAAAATGTGTAATCATCTTAACAAAAGTTGCGATAAAAAAAGTGGTTATGTAATAACTTGGCCTATCTTTTTAAGTTTTCTGTCTAAAATAAGTATTTTAACTATATTTTCATCCAAAATGATAGATGATTTTGATTAATTGACAATGAATTTTCATTAAGTTTAACAAATATTGATGATATTACATCTTGTTTAATCTATATAATTCGTTTCTTGTTGATTGTAACATGTTTTTCTAAAAAATTACTTAAATACCCGATCAGATAATTTTGGCAAGTCTATTTCACAGATTTTGCAGGCTCTTAGACACTGTTGGCGGATACCAGATAATGTAGAGAACTTAAAGAATGCTACATTCATATTTTTACAATGATATTTTGTACGTCCACAGTTTGTAATATGCAGCTCATCTTCGCTTTCTTCAACACAACAATGCATTTCATTCTTTTTCAAGATAATAAAACATTTATCATCACATTTCTTTTTTAAATTGTTTGCATTTATAAAAAAACATCATCACAATTTCTTTTTTAAATTGTTTGCATTTATAAAAAAACTTCTGAAATAATTTGTCAATAAAACAGAGGGGAAATATTAAGTTAATACGGTAGCATGATTTTACTGGAAACTTCAGAATACCTATCCTTGTCAGAAGGTGAATGTCAAGAAAAAATGAGAGAATGGAAGTACCTTCTATATTTATATCATGATTTTAACCATGATACAATAATATAAAGGTACAACCACATTTGACGTATAAAATTAATTTTGACTTTTACCAAAATTGTTTGATTACTGTTTTTTTGTAAAGAGAGAGGAAAACGTTGCCACACGAAGTTACGGGGAACTTTTTTTTAGGAATGTTTTTGGAAATGTGTAATTTTAAGTTTAGAAATTATGGTTTAATACACATTTTTTTAAATGTTGTATTAATTGGATACGTGGATAACGAAATATGCATGTGTATAATATGATGTAGAATGGATGAGCGTGTTTCATGCATATAATACACATTTGCATACACTTCGTGTGCAAATTTATTGCAGCTTACAGTAAGAATTAATGCTTTTTTGATGGGCTACATCTGAATAATCTGAACAAAAAAAGACATGCAAAAGAAATAGTTAATGCATGGGTTCTATTGCTAATGAATTGGTTCAATTTAGGTGCAGAACGCATGATTTTAACACAGGCGTGTCATTGACGAGCATGGGCGAACATTTAGCAAAATTGCTCATCATTCCAATGAGTGCTTAGAACCCATGATACGTTTATTCGTTTATATATACATACATATGTATGTTTAAAACAGAGCATAACGAAGTGCCCGCGGGTGGCCTTTTGCTTATAATTTTAGGCTCTAAGCAGGCATACTCTGATGATTGTATTTGAGGCAAACAGCTTTGAAAGCTGTTAAGTGTGCTGTTGTTTCCTTGCAAATTAAGAGGAAGCATTGTTCTCGCCGAGATCTGATTGGCAATTGTGCTCTCGCTCTTTTAAAAAAGTTTGCACATTGTGCATATGACTTGGACGCACCTGATGTAAAGCAATAAGCCAGAGTAGTACGAAGAGAAAGTCCCACCCTTGATTCAGAGGCTTTTCCGTTGGTAATTTCCCTTGAATTGTTTATGCTGATGTAAATTTTTTTTATAATTATAATTTAAATACATATTCTTCAATATTTTTCAATAAATAAAAAAGAACGTCAAAATCATTAATCAAAAACTCGGATTTCATAAATTAATAAGGTAGCATTAATTTTGAGAGTAAAAAATTGTCGGCACAAACGTCAGAAGGTTAATATGGCGACGAAAAGAGAGAACGGTTGTACCTTTATATTATTGTATCATGATTTTAACTATGTCAAAACATTTTCTTGACATACTGTATGTAATAAAGTGTATTAAATTTGTGAGTGAATTTATGTGTATAAAAATTTAAAACAAAAAAAAAAACTGATTGTAAGTACTACCACAAACTGGATCGAAAGTGAATCGAACGAAATTGGTTAGAAACGCGAGTCATAAAATACTCTTTTCGAAGACTCGCGGCTAGGGTACGATTTTCTCCCGAATGAACATCAATTTTCGACTCGAAAAAGAGCGCACAAATGCTTATTTTGATCGTAGAGGAGGAGCCGAAAAAGACTCGAATATGATCATTAATTTCATAAAATGCTGACTGGGTTGCATTCAAACCATTTAAAAATATTGATTACAAATAAATATTAAATTGTCATTTATTTTAATAATTTAATACAAAATAAATTTAGTTATGGCACTCGTTGTTATTATACTTCAACACTCAATAATAACGTTTAGCACACCAACCAACTTACGTCGTTAATAAAATTCGTAAATAAATGAACAAACAAAAAATCCAGATTACGAAACTGGAAATTATTACTTGTATTCAGCAAGTTTAATGATCTTTTGGCACATATTTACTTTTACCTGTTGATAATATTTATTTTATGTTGATTAATTTTTGAGCATTTTTTTTCGTAACAAAAAGTCTTGAATTTGTGAAATCTTTTACATAAGAAACTTGAATTTATTTTTTTGGGTCATAAATTTAATTACATATTTTTAATATTAAAAAAAAACGCAAGATTTATTTATATTAACTAAAGTCATGCTTTAAAATTACGTCAAGTTGAATAACGGTTTAATAGCGGTAAAGTTATTGTAATTAACTGATTAATGACAGTTGCTTTTATAATCTCTTTTGAGCGTCATCAATTTTTAAAGTGAATTTAAAAAGTGAGTGATTCATAAAACGAAATTTTTGTTTGAAGTGGGAATAATAAGCTACATAATACGTACATAGTATGTATGTATAAGTATTATATTTATAATTTTCAAAAAAGTGAAAATTACCAACCAGTTGCATATTTAGGCCCAAGGAAATAACGCCCAAATAAGAAATAAAATAAGACCAATGAAATAAAAGCCAAAAAATGAAATAAGGCCCAAGAGAAAATTTATGAAAAAAGCTGAATTAAAAAAGCCCAATGAAAACAAACTTAAGATGAAATAAAGCCCAAAAAATTAAATAAGGCCCAACTAAACTTAAGATGAAATAAATCCCCAAAGAAGTGAAATAAAGCCCAATTAAAAATTCCTTAACTTTATTGGGCCGAAATAGCATTATGTAATTGAGAATAGACCCTTACGATCATTCTGCGATCAATCCATATCATTCATCAATATCATTCCATGGGACCTTCGTCATGCTTGAAAAATTCAAATTGTGAATGAAAATGGTGTAATTGTTGGTCTGAAACTCTGCAAAGTTGATGGTTGGCTTTAACTTTATTTTTCTTTTCATTTACTGTTTCAATTCTTAGAAAGGGGGGAAATACAAAATTTCGACAATTGCGTGAAGTTATGCACCAAAGAACGTCAGAACGATGTGTTGGGTAAGTAAAAGTGAAGGAATTCCATTGTACTTAAAACAAGCTGTGCAAATAAAATACCGAACAACTATTCAAAAGAAATTTAACTTAAATGAAAGAGTCTTAAACTTTTTCTTGATGATATATGCAGGTACATACATACATACACACACAGAAAAATATGTGAGAAAAATCTTAAATAAAAACATTTATTGAAAATTCAAATTGGTTGCAATTAATTTCATCACCAAATCAATTACTCGTCTAATCGAAATTAAAATTGTCTAGCAATAAAAACAATAGAGAAATTTAAAATGTTTAATTGTATAAAAATTGTTTGTTTAACTAGAATTATAAATTAATCTTCAAATCTCGATTATTCAACGCGACTCGATAAACATTTTGCTTCAGTGTTCTTTTAACAAGTTTTTTGCTTACTTACATATATATCATTTCATTTTATTTACTTTAGTTTAAAAAAAAAATTATTTTAAAATTTCCAAAAAAACATTAACGTCACTGGCAAGCAAATACATACTTTTTTTCGCAACTTCTGGCTGGCGTTTCGTAGGGGGTGGGGGGGGGGGTTCCTTATGTAAATTATATAAAGTTCATTGAATTTTAGCCTTAGTCCACATATACAAAATACTTTTTAAATATTTTTTTAAGATATTTCGTGGTATTTAAGGCATGAGCATGAAATTAATTTCGTCTGGGTCTTTGACTGTCTTTTTTTAACACTTACGCAAGTTAAATTCAAGTTAGAAGTCGATTCTTATGCACCCTTCACTCACTTATGTCGTTATATTTTTCTTTTTTTTTACTTCAAACGATTTTAGATTATTGTGCCGTTCTTTATTTATTTTTTCCATGCCGATTTTCTGTTACGCATAGAAAAGACTAATTTTGTTTGTAAAATGTTCTCCAATGTTAAGTCATTCTACCATTAAGGCTGCTTTTAGCTTAATGGTGGGGGAGGGTGGGGGGGAGGTGTAAGATGTGTAAAGCTTAAATTAAACGTGCCATATTGCCATAACCATAATCAAAACCAAAATAATAAAATAATGGGCAACACTGTATTTGATTATAGGTGACTGAGGTAGTTTACACGAGAAAAATTTTTAAGCCGCACAATTTTTATTCTTTTCCAAATTACACGAGACTAATTCATGTGGTATGAAATGTATACGCGTATACACAGCTATGACGTTACGGCGATTCACCTATTATGAAATATAGTGTTGCCAATTAGTTTGGCACGAACAACTGTTTTGTACGATTATGGTTATGACACTTCTAATTTAAGCTTAAATTGCTCCTTGTTCAATCAACAAAAATTTTAGTACTTCAACAAATGTAAAAGAATTTTTCTGCCAAGACTTTATGTATGTATGTATGTATGTACATACATATGAGCCCTTAATTATGAAAGTGGTCTAAGTCATATACATATATCTGTGGTCGAGATATTTAGTAGATTACATTTGAACAAATCAAAAAATACTTTTATATTATGCAAAATTTTAATTTAGAGTTTTACTAGTCTCGATTTTAAATTTATTTAATATTTACTAAATATTTGGTGAAGTTTTTTAAGATTAATTTAATATTTCGAAGCAAAAATGCACGTTACTTAAAGCACTTTCATAATTAAGGGCACGACGAAATTTTCATATTTTCATGATCTTTTCACTGTAAATTTACAGTCGTATGTTTTCTTTCGATAATCGTTAAACAGGCCATAAAAACAAAATTAGTTTAAAACAAATTTCTGTTTTTTATTTGCTGAAACTGTACCAAAATAAGAAAAAAAAAACTTGAAATAAGAGATTAAAAAATAACATCGAATGATGTTTTTAAAACATTTTGCTTTTACATTATGTCAAAAAGATGAAACTAAATATTTGATATTCCTATTAGTTGAATGATAATACTAAGTCACGAGCCTAAGTCATTGATAACTTATTAATATGTACATATATTTTTATTTTTGACATTTTTTTTATACATATGTATGTTGATTAAACACAAAAATATAAGAACAAGTATAATTTGTATTATGTATTTTCCAAATACGTCAATTTATTTATTTTTTAGTTATTTATAGAAATTTTATAGATCTTCACATCAACTTGGGGCGCTTATAATTTTGGTCATTACTTAGTAACACGGACAGATACTATGATCAAGTCAGTATTTGGGAAAATTTGTGGTTTAATTTTTGTTGTTGATTATAACTCATATACACATTGCTATCAAATAAAACAAATCTATGTACCTAATAAATTTTAAATTTAATTACGGGCACGCATGAGTGATGCACACGTGGTATATGCGTGATTGATTTCATCCTTGTGCTAAATAAAAATTTTTAAAAATAGGTACGAGTACTAAAAATTCAAAATAACTTAGCTTCAGTTAATTGAAACATTATTGCCATGTGTTACCTAAATTTCTGTACGAAGTCGGTGCCAATGAAGTTGATAGCATATGTCGGAAATAAATAATTAATTAATGGCGCGTGATTTTCATTTATTTGCTTTTTTCAATTAAGCGGTTTTAGAAAATTTTTACTTTGACTAAATTTGCTAAAATAGTCCAAAGAAAAATCTAAAGCAAAATCTGGCAGCACTGATGTTATCTGTATGTACATACTTATTTATATGAGATCATGAATAAAAAAAAACGAGATTTCGCATTGCACAGGTCCGTTATTTTGCCTGCTTGTGTGACGTAGACAAAGAAGATGTACATATGTATGTGTTGTAAGCAAAGTAAATTTGTTTTTGGAAAGTGCTCTTTCCCTCTCCCTCACAGTTTTTACAACAAAACACTCATTTGTATTCTATGATGACGTAGATGTCCAGTAGACAATTGTTTGCACGGCTGAGTGCGCAATCTTTTTTTATTCATTAAATGAGATCACATACAGTTAGTGTCATTAATATTCGGTTTTCAGACTCACATTCAATAAAAGCTTACCAAACAATGGCAACCATTTAAACTGAAAAATTTCTTTCATTATTTTATTTAGCAATTGAGTACAAATATGAATTTATAAAAATAATCGAAAATATTATATCAGTAGGTAAAAACTGACAGATTACTTGACGTACTTCAAAAAATGTAGCGTCATTAATATTCGGTTTTTTGTTGAGTAAAGAAAAAATCAAGGCAGTTTGAACCGTTTTGATTATCATTAATCCTTTTAAAGATATTTATCTCATCAGAGGACTTCAATTAAAAATTTTTACATATTTTGAAGAAAAAAAAAATCGTATATTTTTTTCCGAATATCACTTTAGTTTTCCTCCCTGTTGTAATTAAATTCCAGAAGTGTCACAGACTTTGCGAGATGAATTTGTCACTCAAATTTTGATAACATGCACAATTTTGAAACAATTACATGCAAGCTATACCCGAATGGGTGTGTTTTATGACAAGGGTCATATCCTTCCTAATACTGAAATGTGTTAAAAATATTGGAAGTCTCGCAGGTAGCAATTTCTAAAAAAGCTGCAAGTAGTAGACTTGGGCCGAAGTCGTTCATCATCGGTTTGTGTCAAAAATGAACTAGTGAATGAGTTCGGCGCAAGTTTAGCAAACTGTATGTTTCATTCAAAAGGAAAAAAAATAATAAAAAAAAAATTAAGTACCACTTTTATGAATATCTTGTCATTAGAATGTGTCCCAAGGTACACAGTAGGTGGTCTCGATTTTCAACTCTGTATATTCGCCTTGTATATTTGCTAGTTCAAAATTTCCTGCTGTCAGCTAAATTCCAAACGTTTTACTTTGATTTGACACAAGAGAAATTAACAGCTGATCACCATATGCTGAATCGAGATCAGCTGGAATCAATTCGCCTTAGATGTGCGCGAATTTCCATGATAATTGTTTAGGTAGAAGTACTTGTCATTACAAGAGCTTAAATTATCGGCAAAGCTCAACTCATTGTGGTTGTTAGAAGGTCAATTCAACTTTTACATTGGCATTGTGCCTTGTGCCATAACATTTTAAATTAAAAATTTTTAATGTTTCACAATACTAAACAATAATTTAGTTGTGTGAAAGTCTGTTTGACTTCTCAGACAAGCAAATTGAGTGAGGGCGTGGTTCCGTCCACTTTTTTTCACAACAATAACAAACAATATCTGCTACTTCTAATACAAAAAAAAAATATCAAATTGTCTAGTAAATGAAGGAGTTTGGAAATAACATATTCCCCCTTATTGCGAAAGGCGTCGTCGACATCACATCAAAGCGACAGTAAAAGTTGTCACTTGTCTACTCTTTGCCTTAGAGATTAGTAAGAGATTGCCAATAAGAGTCAATTGTTGCCGATGAAGAGTAGACAAGTGACAATATTTACTGTCGCCTTGATGTGACGTCGACGACGCCATTCACAATTTATTGGCGTCTGAGTGATATTTATATTGTGTTCTCCACAGTACTGTGCATTGATAAAATATTTGTCAATTCTGATAATAAGTTTAAATTAAGAATTCATTTATTTCCATTGCGCATTGGAAATAGCCGAGAAAAATGTTTTACTTTAGTTTTGCTAAAATAAAATAAGCAACTAAAAATAAAATAACTACATATGATGTATTTATATTACACATACAGAATTTTATTTCTGAAATGAATTCTACTTACTATAGTAATGAAGTATGTACATTTTTTAGGCCAATATTATCTTTACCGAATTCAAACAAATCCAAAAATAGATCTTGTAGTTATTCAAGTTACAAAACTCAAGGGGGTTTTAAGCCGTCAGACGTCAGCAAAACTTTATTTTTAGCGGGAAATTATTAATAGTGATAAAAAAACCAGCAAAATATAAGAGATGATGAAAAAAGACAACGATTGTGCGTCACATGTGAGGACCGCAGCAATTATCATCCGTTAATAAACATCAAATATGTATATTTCGTAATTATTTTAATATTTGTAGTAAAATATAATTGTGAATAAAAAAACCAACAACTAAGTCACATCACATTGCAAAAAAAAAAAACAGAAGATCGTCTGATTAATCATTCGTTTCGAATCAGTCAGCAATTGGGCGTCACTGAGAAAAATAGTTTTTGCAAAACTTAATTAAATATTAATTAGAAACGATTATAATTTTTCAATGGTTTTTCTTTAAGTTGCACTTTTTTTACTTTAAGTTGCACTTTTTATTACAGTGGGATTATATAGTGTTTTTCTCCTTTTTTTTTTTTTTTTGCTCAAATTATGCAGCCCTTAACTACTCACTTTGAGCTAATAATTTTATTTTAGTGATAAGAGATGTTTATTCTTAATAGAAAAATTCAAAATGGCGCCTATGCATCGGACGCTTTATGGCGCCTTTTCAAATGAAATCATTTGTTGAATGCTCATGAACTTTTTCTTTCAAATGCAAAAATACACAATGTAAAGGGTGTTTTTTATTGAGGTATAGAACTTTAAGTTGGCATCACTTTTTTAACTGGCGGCCATTTTGTCAGCTGTCAAGTGATTAATATTTAGTTTGGTTTGCCATTTCATCATGAACAGGTTGACAAAAGAACAACGCTTGCAAATCGTGCAAATTTATTTCGAAAATAATGGTTCAGTTCGCGAAGTTTACCGCAAGCTCCGTCCATTTTATGGTCGACATAATCGTCCATCAGAGCAATTAATTCGGTTAACCATGGATCGTTTTCGCACTACGTTTACTCTATGTGATAATACGTATCCGCAGAGACGTCGAACAGTGCGCACCGAAGAAACAATTGCCGCTGTAGAGCAAAGTGTTGAAGAGGACCCGAATGAATCGATTCGCCACCGTGCACAGCAATTGGAGCTTTGTCCATCAACTTTATGGAAGATTTTGAAGATTTTGAATGTGGATGAGTTGTGGTTCCAACAAGACGGCGCTACATGCCACACAGCGCACGTCACAATCGATTTATTGAAGGAAACATTCGATGAGCGCATAATTTCGCGGAATGGACCTGTCAATTGGCCACCAAGATCGTGTGATTTGACACCATTGGATTATTTTCTTTGGGGATATGTGAAGTCGCTCGTCTACGCCAACAAACCAGAAACGTTAGGGGACTTGGAAGCCAACATTCGTGGCGTTATTGCCAACATACGGCCCCATATGCTCGAAAAAGTGGTTGAAAATTGGACCTGTAGAATTGGCTTTATTCGAGCCAGCCGCGGCGGCCACATGCCCGAAATCATATTTAAACATTAATGGCATAAAATTATACTTCCAATAAAGCCAAATTGATGGACATTAAAACGATTTATTCAAGAAATATGCAAAATTTTTGCTAAATATAAAAACACTTATGTATGTATTCATAAGCATAGAATTTGAATTTCAATTATATAAAACTTATTGCTGCAATTTGATTAAATTGAATTGAACACGACAAAAAAAATGTGATTGAACTAAAAAAAAAAATTGCCACACAAGCAACATGGTCGTTAGATAAAAGTTAGCAATTAAATAGAATTGATGCAATGAAATTTATTTATTCATTTGTTGTGCTGAAATCATAACAATATTTGTTTTATTAATAAGAACTCTTATATCGTGCCATAGCCGCCAAAAAAGCTTAAACGACATACTGTTTTTCGAACTTAATTTTTTTTTTTTGACGAAAATCGATTACTTGCGATCATAAATAATATCGACTAACGCCAAAAAAAAATGGTGTTCGCAAATAAAGTCGCTTAAGCTTTTTTGGCTGTTATGGCACGATATGTAGATAAATAAATATTTATAAATTCTACTAGAATATAAAATTAAATTTTTTCATAACTTAACAATATTCTGTTAGGGGAGTCAAATCTATGTATAATGCATGGACTTTTTAAAAGTTTGCATGTGAACCAATTATAAAAAGAGAGCTTAAAGTTCCCTCTCCCTTTGAGCACAATATTCTGTTGAATCGTCTTACAAAACCATGAAGCCAGCGTGACCGTTTGACCGACTAAAGTGGCAAATTGCCACTTTTTCGATATATCGATTCCACTTTTCCACTTTTTCGAATTCCTTGCCACTTTTTTTCCTCCTTTTTTTTAGCGTGAGTTATATAAAAATAAAAAGTTTAGTGTAGTTTTCTCGTCTTTTTTTAATTTTGCCCCTTTGTTTTTGATAAATCCCCTATTTGGTGCCACTTTTTGAAAAATGTCATCGGTCACCCTGCATGAAGCAAACTGTTGATATTTGAGTATAAGAAGTGTTCAGCTCTTTTATGTACAATCCTGCAAGGGAAATTTTTGTGTAATTTTTTAACCCAACTTTTCACTGCACGGTCACTTAGCTCCCTTTAAAAATGGGGGAAAATACCTTTAATAGGGTAATCGCGGCCTACAAGGTATATTCACCATAAAATTCTATTATAAGTCACGGAGACCCAAAAGCTCAAAACTAAAAAAATTAATAGTACTTAACCCCTTTTTCAAAAAGGGTAAAAATACCCATACGGAGAAGAGTTAAAGGGTTAAAATATTCAGAATGGTGTTCTCCTCAAAAATTAGTCGTTAAGTTAGGTTAGGTAAGGGAATCCCGGACTCACTTAGATCGTTTTGGTCCATTGTGATACCACGGATACTACTTATTCGTCGAACCAATCAGAGCTCAATATAAAGCTAATAATGCGTTGCAGTTCAACACTGGGGACATCAGAAAGTTCCCCGAACTCAAGAGGTCCCATTGTGGCCATTCTCTTTCTTGAAAGTCCAGGACAGTGACACAGAAAATGTTCTACACTTTCCTCTTCATCGATAGCTTGGCAGCTGCTGTAAAAATCATTGTTTGTTCGACCTTTAAGCTTAGTGCATGCCTACCTATGAGACAATGGCCGGTTAGCACGGACTTTAGAATCAAGATTTATTTCATATTTCTTTAAATAAAAGAAGCTATATATTTCCTATTTAGATGAGCACATAACTGCCTGGTGATCACGCAACTATTTCTATTTGTTTCATCTGCTGTCTTGCGCCTAAGTCTGAGTTTGCAAGAGAGTAGGGGTAAACCCACACATTCCAATTCCGTTGGAACCTGGGAGGTTGTCCAAGTTCTAGCAAGCTCATTAGACCTAGAGTTCCCCTGAAAGCCTCTATGCCCCGGGATCCATATGATCCTAATATCAATCTGCTCTGCCATCTCGTTTAGAGATGATCGGCTGCCGAGGGCTGTTCTTGTTCTTAGAAGCGATGATTCAAGGTCCATAATAGCTGCTCGACTATCAGTGTATGTGTTAAGCAAAGTCATTGAAGTGACATTCACTTTCAACGAATCCGTAAACTTCTTTTATGGCAAGGATCTCTGGCTTGGAAGACACGAATACCTAAAACCCCTGAAAAGACTCTATAACCCACACCTTCTTGTGTTTTGGAGCCGTCCATATAAAGATAAACGCTTTTTCTTCAGCCTGGAGTACCACTCCTCCACAATTCTGTAGATGGTATTTATGTTTTATAAAAATGTTCGTGTAGTAGAGGAAGGGAGGTTCGGTCAATCCTCCATCGCCAAGGTTCATCGTCGAGTATTCTACAGTAGCCGGTACCATTTCAGTTCCACAGAGAAGTACAACGAAGACGGATTGCTGAGGTTATTGTTATCTCCTCTGCTACTATGTCCAATGGTAGTAGGTGCAGGAGCATCCTCAATGCATCCGTAAGGGTTAGTGCGAGGAACACTGGTTATATACAAGGATGCAAGTCTTTGAACCTTGTTTAACATATGTAGATAAAACTATTTCTCCAAGGATTGCCACCACACGATGATCCCATACATGAGAATTGGGCGTACTATTGCAGTATATGTAGATCCAATGGATTTCTTGCATAGATAGAGCGAAATTAGTCATTAGAACCGTCTTCTTTTTCTGTGTTGTGCGGTATAAGTTTCCTTTGCCATCGAAATTTAGCAAATCTGGAGCATGCCTAATGTTATTGCATTTACAAACGTTTATAATTTTCCTTATTCGCAGTTCTAATGTGTTCTGTTCTATCTACTAAAATATTAATAAAATTATTACGTGTACATAATAATCGTTTAATTACAAATAAAAATTTTTTTATTGTTAAATTAAGTTAACCCACCTCTCTTAAACCGGACATTATTATTATTATTATTATTATTTCAAATAAACACTTGTCTAATACTTTCCTACACACACCTTAATCAGATTATCTGTGACGAAAATAGAATTTTTATCAATAAGAAAGTCATCAAATCTTATTGATATTCTTAAGGTTTATAGAATTTATTTTTATTGTGATTTTATATAAACAAAAATTATATTTATTTATGTGCATCTGCTATTACAATCGAATTTTGATTAATTATAAAAAAGTAACATTGAATTTATATCCATACATTTTGTTATTAATGAATAACACTGTGCAACACGCATAATAAAAATAGAATATAGCAAAATGCAAACTCCTTGTCATGTTGAATTCTCGAAGTACTTGTAGAAACTTATGCCGAGTACACATCTGGCATTTCTTGTGGTGTAATTTTGCAAATGTGTGCAACACCGTGCACATTATGTTTTTAGTATGGAAGCATTACTTTCCAACGGAAAATATCGGAAATGGCAAACGTTGCCACCAGTAGGCACTATTGCGATGTCTTAAAATGTCGTCATAGTGTGTACTCGGCATTACAAAACCCTATTTGGGTTTTGCTAGTTTAGGTGTTGCTCAGATTTGATGACCTCATTTAAATTTTGGCTTAAACTTGATTTTTCCGAAGAACATGCAATTTTCTCTCGGCTATATCTCGGAGACAAATTGGAATTTTGTTTTCCTGTCTTCGGGGCATAATTGTAGTTATAGACCAGAGAATGACAATGAGTACTCAAAAAAAAAAATATATACATAAGGAAATATGTAGTCTTAATTTTAGTAACTGCGCATAATCGTAATTGTAGCGCAAACAATTCGTAGGCTCACCTATTTTCTCTCGAGCAGCTATGACTACAGCCGATTCCAACATACAAGAGCATCTCTACTTCGTTTATGGGAAAAACTAAAATACGCTACAACTAAAAATAAAAAGGTACATACGTATCAAACCCATTGACTCTCTTGTCATACTTACAGGCTAGAGATATTTAATCGCACAAAAATATATACGCATGGTACTCATTTGCCACCATATACATACATACATTTGTGTATATAAAACAGAATGGAAAATGTGTGGGTGTGTATGCGGCTGTTTGAAAACATACTTTATGTGTGTATTTAAATAAAATAGCCCTGTATATACGCATCGGTAGTCGATTATTAGTCAGAGTATTTTCATATTCATGCGTGTGATTGTACTTCACACAGTCTATCAATTTTATTTGCTGTGGTTTGTACATACATATGTATGTATATTATACACACATATGTATGTATATTATACACACATATGTATGTATGTGTGTGTATATATTTAAGTACATACATACATACATACATATGTATATACATATTATGCAGATATGTACATGCATAAAATCAAAGCAAAATTTTAGAAAGAATTAATTTTTAGTTCTTTTTTTTTCCATCTCAATAACAAAGAGAAAATATTAATACTTGTGGAGAAAAATACAGAACGCAATAAAAATGTTAATATTTTAAACAAACAACAAGCGTGCTTTATTTATTTCTCATGGACAGACAAATAAGTTGTAAATGAATAAATAAATAAACAAACACTTTCATGGCATGTTACAAAAATCTAAAAAAAATCTTCAAATAAAATAATCTAGAAATGTCGAAAGCGTAGAAACATAGGCGCACATTCAGAAATCATTACTAAGTGTTAACTTTTTTAAATACCTATTTAAGTTATTCACAGACGGCTACGAAAGTTTAGACTTAATTATGAGTGAAGCTGTAACTAAATGTTAACTAACTTATACATGTTATACTTATACTTTACATGTCAAAAATTGTTTTTTGATAGTTTGAATAGTTTTTTATTTAATTGCAATTTATATCGATCATAGTATTATCGACATTTTATTTTCTTATTTTATTTTCTTATCTATCTATATAATTAATAGGCGAACACGTTTCTTGTAATCCCTTTTACGCCGGAACTACTGCACCGATTTTGGAAAGATTTATATCATTTTAAAGTAATTTCTGCGCAGATGTGCAGAATCTATATTTTATTGAAATCGGTTTAGTATTTTGGGAGCTATAAGCGTTTAAAGTTGCTACTACTACATGCAAACATAGTACACGCTCATTTGTTAGTTTACACTGTGTGTGTGTGTGTGTGTTTGTGTACTATTTTTCATGCTATTCCATATTTTTTCTTATTTGTTATTGTATGAAAGCCATAAAACCAGGGTGGCCGATGACATTTTTCAAAAAGTTGCACCAAATAGGGAATTTATCAAAAAAAGGGCAAAATTAAAAAAAGACGTGAAAACTACACTAATTTTTTTATTTTTAATGTATTATTATATAATTCACTCTAAAAAAAGGGGGAAAAAGTGGCAAGGCAGTCGAAAAAGTGGCAATTTGCCCCTTTAGTCGGTCAAACGGTCACGCTGCATAAAACTTATAGGACGAAAGTTCAATAAATTGAATAAGGTTTAATAAAGAGATTTTGTTTCTGTTTAGAATGCGGACGATTGTATCGTCCGTTTGGTATATCTAGTTTCTTTTATCAGCTGGGAGTCGTTACTTCGTTAGTTTAGATTTGTGAATAGAACCTGTAACTATCTGTTAACTATTTTTTAGTATCTGTTTAATAAATTTCGACTTTAGTTACGATTTATGAATATGCGCCATACCCATCATCATCTTGCCTTTTACTTTTCCATCTCTTAAATTTGTATCTCTAAACTTTGCGTTCCAGAACTTTCCAGAAATATTGAAAATCTACAAATGCTGCTAAGATCTAAATAGCAAAACAAAAAAATTATCTAGATCCTCATCATCATTTTCCATACTCATACGAGTACCTTCTGCCATCTGTTAAAAAACAAAAAACGTCAATATTTTGCATTGAAATTAACACGATTGACTGACCTCGACTGGTTTTCAATCTGTATTTAAAAAAAAAACTAAAGGATTTTGACACGAGATGTGTATAATGAGTGTATATGTACATATGGGTGAATTAATAGGATTATTTCTTCTCCAACTCATTTATATTGCAAGATGTACGTATGTATATACTTGTGTACATATGTAAATATGTATGTATGTCCACATACGTAGGTACTCGTAGTATGTATGTATGTACATTCAAATCAGAGATGGCTTTTCACCCACGCCCATGAGTATTTTTCATATTTTATTTATTGGTCATGTATGTATATGATTTAGAACACAAGCTTTAAAGCTGAAAGTCTGTCAAAAAAAAGTAGAACCATTGTATTTGTATGTTGCAAATTACAGAAAACAAACTCTAGGATGCGTAAATTAGAGTTACTTTCCATTTTTATAACCGTCATAGAGGGCATGCGAACAAGTCAGCTGATTTTAATACCCAGTAATGTAGTTTTATTTTATTTTCAATGCTATCGCTTGCTTGGTATGCAATTCTAAATTTAGATGCATAGAATGTATGAAACGCTTAGAATGTTGTGATGTGAAAACGCGTTGTGTGGACCTTCAGCTCAAGCGCTAATGATTGAATAAGTCAGCTGATTTCAATACCCAGTGATGCAAAGTTTTACTTTTTAATGCTTTCTATGCTGCGTAAGAAGTGTCGGATCTAATTCGAAATGTAGATGCATAGAATGTATGAAGCGAATGTATGAAATGCGCTAATGTGAAATCGCCTAGTGTGTGGACCAGAGCAAGATAAAGTATCCTTTTAAGTACTCTTTGAGTATTGGCCGTCAAACAACTATGAATGCTTGCAACTAAAAATAAGAAACACCCAAAATGGAATCACACGCAGTAATTTTAAACCGAATACGTATAACTATAAACATACAATAACTATGTTTATAAAAATTTTTTAAATTACGCAAAACAAACGACAGCAACTAAAATTTATAGACTGTGCGAGCTACAATCTCACGCATAATTATAAAAATACTCTGACTATTAATCGACTACGCATGCCTGCCCAGCGGGAACAAGAAGGATTAAAGATGCCTCCTAGAAGACCTCTGTACTCCGTATTTTGGATATACAAGGCCTGCTCACTCCATTACATGCTCATATGTGTTTTATACGCATTCTCTTTGCGGAGTAGGCCTTCCGTTCCCGCTTCTTTCACCAGCGTTTCTGAAAAGCCTTAAAAAATTAATAGATTTTGCTTTTTCTTTGGTAAAAAAAAACAAAACAAAACATGTCATAAAAGGGAGTGTGGAATGTGAATTGTATCTTTTATGCGAAAGGTCAAAGCATTCTTTAGCAGTTGGATAAGAATAGTAATTGAATCAAGAAAATTCTTAAGCAGGCCTTTATAAGGTCTGCACCAAGATCTTTTATTTCTGAGTTTATCTACACACACACACATAAAGCATGTTTTTAAACCACACACACACATTTTCCATTCCACTTTATATACCCCAGTCAGCATTTTATGAAATTAATGATCATATTCGAGTCTTTTTCGACTCCTCCGCGCGATTAAAATAAGCATTTATGCGCTCGTTTTCGAGTCGAAAATGACTGTTCATTCGGGAGAAAATGGTACCCTAGCCGGGAGTCTTCTAAAAGAGTCTTTTATGACTCGCGTTTCTGATCAATTTCGACTCACTTTCGAGACAGTTTGTGGTATTACTTACAATCACTTTTTTTATTTTAAATTTATGTATATGTACATATATATTTATGTACAAAAATTCACACACTTTTTATTTTTTTGATTTTACTGCACGAGCTTGCTGTTTGTTTTTATTTTTTAAACAAATCACTTTCTAAGTATTTCTGGGAATCATTTTCGAGCCTTATTTTAAACGCAGAGCTGATAAATCAGTTTTTGATCATCTAAGGCAGTCGAAAAAGACTCAGTTTGGTGAAACAATCTTCCACATGCTGACTGGGACCCAAATGAATAAATATCCCTAGTATCAGCGTATTATTTTTGCCGATTAAACATCCATAGCCTGAGTATAAACATACTCAGCCTCAAAGTAAAGTATCAATGCGTCTGATACGTATGTGCGTTTTTATTTTTATTTGTAGCGTATTTCAGTTTTTCCAATAAACGAAATAGAGATGCTCTTGTATATCGGAATCGACTTTACTCATAGTTGCTTGAGAGGAAAAATGTATGTGAGCCCACAAATTGTTTGCGCTACAATTAGAATTATGCGCGGTTAATTAAATTAAGACTATTTATTTATGTATATTTTTTTTTTGAGTACTCATTGCCATTCTCTGGTGTGGACCTTTAGCTCAAGCGCATAAGATTGAAAAACAAGTCAGCTGATTTTAATACCCAGTGTTACAGTTCTATTTTATTTTCAATGCTCTAAATGCTGCGTAAGAATCAATTCTAAATGTAGATGCATAATATGTATGAAATACTTAGAACGAGCTGATGTGAAAAACGTTGTATGTGATTGAAAACTAAAATTATATGATACGCAGCAATCACGTCAGAAAAATGCCCATCTCTAATTTAAACGCAGATATCTATATAGAATACATTACATTAACATATGTACGTACATGCATATCAACATACTAACATCTGTTTGTATATACACATACATACATATGTATGTATGTATGTATGTAAAAATTGTAGCAAAATCTAAATTGAATAACATTGCCAATATTTGCTTTTATTTTTATCTATTTTTTGCATTTGATTTCCATAAGTTTTGTAATCAACAATGATGCATGAAAATAAGAGTAAGAAGTCTATTGTATCCATCCCATAATTACAATAGCATCAGCAGAACTATGTACATTAAGCGGGCTCTTCCTTTCTTTTCGCCACAGATTAAAAACCCCAGCAGCAATTTAAAACCACTGGTTACTCAAATTATTTTAGAAAGCGAATTTAGGTGCCATGGAAAATTTAAAAAATATTTTCAGTGCTCAGAAATAAGCTTTAACTTATCCCCAGCTTAAATGCGAAACCGTAACAAAAATCTAAATTTTTGTTCATTGCTGAGTAGATATTGTATAAAAATTTATTGCTTCTAAATATTTTAAAATTATATCTTATCTTACAGCAATGTTTTAAAAAAATATACTATTTACCCAACTACTATCACATATAAATAGAAAGAAATCACCAGTTTCAGTTTCAGTATTGTTTTGGGTTTAAATTTTAAATTTGGGAATTCATGTTGTTTAAAGGGTAGGACACCTTCCGCGTGGTCTAAAAAATTAAACTGATACCGATTGCTTTTTCGTTTCGATTTAAAATGTTTTACTTGGCACTCATTTTCTGTGACGACGATTAATTAAAATCTGCAAATTCCGTCGCCTGCCGCTACAGTTCTAAATTGTACAGTAGTACGCTATAGATAAAAGTTAGTTCTGAATAAAACTAATAAAACACATGTCAGTACGCGTGCGCTGGTAGAAAATTTTTACAGAGCGACTGACTACAAAAGCTGCGTAGACAATTTGCATGAAATTACAATAAAAGTCAATATTCTTGTCAAAAGTCACCCACCGTCATTCGTAAATATAAGATTTAAAAGACCCAGAGTTTTAATAAAAAATGGATGATAGTTGTGGCAGGGAAAAGTTTTTCTTGCATAAATATGTATGTATGTATGTATTTATGTGCAAAAAAGTACGAATAGAGTAATTGTATTTTTTATAATTTTTTTTTTTAATAAAAATAACGATTTAAAATGAATGAATTTCAATTCAAATAAGTGTAAACACGTTTTTGTGCAATTACAATACATATACATACAAATGTACATATATATGTATATAAAGAAGTATATATGTATGTATATAAAATTTAATAATTAAATGATTAAAGCACATCTTTGATTAATAATTGCAATTGTTATCAATTGGGTACATGTGTCCTTAAATCAAATGCAGTACAGTGCAATTATAACGAACACCGTGAGACGCCGGACAGTTTTGTTCGCTATAACCGGTGTAAATACACTTTTAAATGATTAAAGCAAATATTTGATTACTAAATTGCAATTGTTATCAATTAATCATATATGCTTACATACATACAATATAAACATTTGTTTTGCCACGGGTGCATGTGTCCTTAAATCAAATGCAGTGCAGTTCAGTTATGATGAACACCGTGAGACGCCGGACAGTTTTGTTCGCTATAACTGGGGTAAATACATTTTTGAGCAATATAAACTATTAATTTTAAAAGCGTATATAATCTAAAAACAAATTCTACAATGCAAGCAAAAAAGGTAGTCTTATATCGTGCCATAACCGCCAAAAAAAGCTTAAGCGACATAATTTTCAAATTTAATTTTTTACCAAAAATCGATTATTTGCGGTCGTAAATCGATTTTCAAAGAAGAAGAAGAATGATATGAAAGAAAGAAAAGTAAACGCTTTCTGAACTTAAATTGATAAATCGAAATTACAATTGACGCTTTCTGAATTACAACTGGAAAAAGTGTAGAACTAAATTTTATTTCAAACAAACGTTTGTTTGATAATTTTTTTGGGAAACATTTTGTGCTGTTGGTATTTTTTCTGTTTTTACTAAGATTTGTACAAATACATTTCAAAGTCTACTAAATTTCCTTATTTTATGAAAAAAAAAGTCTAAAACACTTTGAAAACTTTATTTCTGAACGCCATTTTTTTTATAAACAAACAGCCGAAAAAAAAACTATTTATTTAGTTCGTTACAAGCGTATAAGTTTCCATGCAGTTTAATATTCGGGGGGGTTATTATATAATCCGAATCGAACGGAAATGTGTTTTGCAATGTTAATAACATACAAATTCGAACATTTTTCGTTTCGAATCGAGTTACATAATAACCCCCCAGGACTTGAAAAGAATAAGAGTTAGCTATAAGTGAAAATTCCTCATAACCTTGAATTTGCTATAGGCTTAATAGTTTGTATGAAATGTAGAACAGTTCGTTATACGCAATAATTCGTTATAGCCGAACTCTACGGTTATTAGTTAATATTAATGATTAAACAGAATAAGTCCGCAACTTCAGGAAAAATCGCTGTCAAATTAACAAAGCCCATAATAAAAACTACGGCAGTAACTTCAAATGCTCTCTAATTTTTGTTTTATTTTCTTTTGTGCTTATTTTTCTTTGTAGTTTTGTTCACAATATGTATGAAATTTATTGAAAGTATGGTAACATGTTTGAGAGAATATTTATTTATATGTGAGAGCATAAGAAAAAAAGTTCTCAAAATAAAATAGATTTTATCTATCGACTGCTTTCTGAGGCTAGTTTTTTGTGTCAATTTGTATGGAAAATGTGTTTATGCCCCAATTCTGTTTGATCATTTAAACTTAAGTTGTAATCGAATTGATAAGAATTTCAAAATTGTCTAGTATAGAAGTGTCTATATTTCTATTATTCTATTATTTCATTTGTATAATAGAAGAAGACTGTTATAACCTTTAAGGTTTATTTATAAAGTCATAAATATTCTTTAATAATTAATTGTTCATTGGAATTTTTTTTGTAAAACTTAAGCCATATAACTATAGTACGTTTATACTCGCACTCAGCGTTGCCGTTGTGACACTAAAGTATCACTTTTTACCCTTTTTCGTGCCAATGACAACACTTTTTATGACTCTTTTTTTAATTTATCCTTTTGTATCATTTTAACAAAATGTATGCCACTTTCTGAAAACGAAAGTTTTCAGTACACTTTTATGATATATGTATATGTGTTGTATACATATTTCCATACATGAAATATTTTGAACCGGTTTTTGTAAATTCCTAAATTGAAATTGTTTCTGAGTTCAAAGACATAATTGTCGAACCAGAAACTTTTGTCCATAAGTTTAATTGCTAGAAAGCAATATAAACAGCAAAACGTATGAAGATTTACGTAAGATAACTAACGCAGAAAAGTTTTAGATCGAGATAGGAAGTTTAAAAAAATTGATTTGATGAAAATATATATACATATTTATATGAATTCATTACATATACATTTACTTTGCCTCATAGTAGTGCTTCCGCTGAACCAATTTTTCATAACTATCACTGATTAAAAATAAACTTTCAAACAAACTTAAAATAGAAACTTGTGAGTCCATGCTTTCCTCTCTCAATTTGTCCGAATCAGAGCTGGAAGAATGGATTCCAAGTAAAGAATTAATTACAAAATGTAGAAAAAATATTTCTAAAAAGTGATGAACATTATCAAAAGTTTTTGTAAAAGTAACTTCTTTTTTGATAATATGACTTATATTGGAATCGGTTTTTAGTTTTAACATTGCTTTGTTAATTAATTTTATTTTAGTCTAATGTATTTAATTAATTGTTAAAATTCGTGTTTGTTTTATTTTTAAATTGAAATAAGTCTTATATTTTTTGTTTACAAAGAACTTGACCCTATTTTACTTTAAAATACCCTTTTTGTTACCATTTTTTTTTCTTATATACCCTTTCTAAGACACTTTTTCGAAATTTTCAACGGCAACCCTGGGTAAACTACAGTTGAACCTCGATTATCCGGGCCTCTATCAACCGTCTACCCCTATTCGGCATGCTGTCACTTTGTTTCTTGATCTGCGTTAACCGTGCTTTTATCTCTATTATCCGTGCTTCCATTTTATATAATGCTGTTAACCGTGCTATACATATACGGCCCTATGTATAAGCAAAAATTGGCATGAAGTTAGCATAAGTGGCACAATTGAATATGATCTTAAAGAGGTTTGCCATGAAACTTCACCATTAAAAATCATGCTGGACTTACGAGGTGGGTTAAAATTAGGTAATGCCACCATTTTTAATGTCAAATTGTATGGAGGAACTCGTTAACACCTAATTCAATTTCGTCACTTATGCTAATTTCATGCCAATTTTTGCTTATACATAGGGCCGCTATTATCCGTGCAAAAAATTTGATTTAATGTTCTAATACAAACTAAAATTGTATGTTTTATTTAAAATAATGTGTACAGTTTTTGTTTTTATATAACCTTTATTAACCGTGTTTTTGGATTATCCGTGCTAGGTCCGGTCCGGTGCTACCCGGATAATCGAGGTTAAACTGTAAAAGTACACAAACTTGGTGGCACTTTTACAGAAAACTTACATACATTTGTATGTTGGCAAAAAAATAGTGTACATGTACAAAATATCAAATAATTATTTGCTTTGTCATTATTTGTTTCTATCTATGTTTCTTGTGCAATATTTATCCATTTATTGTTTTTTTTTGTTATCAAACATTTGTAAGCGTGGCAACCTCAAGCATTTTATTTGCGAATAGTGCTTAAAGGTTCAATCAGACGTTCCATAACCATAACCATAGAAAACAGCTGTTTTGACCCAAACTTATGGGTAGCACTGGGGGGTTACTCTCTATTACGATGCGAAAGAAAAATGGTACGAAATCGAACGATTGGTACTCTCTAATGCGTTTGCACATTTACCTTTCGCATCTTTTATTTTCCGTTTCGCAAGTCTGGTATCACCGTACTCTATAATGCGAAAGCGCCTGTCAAAATCGCTCGATAAGCGCAAATATCTTGCGTTAGCTAAATACCAAACGCAAAGTGAGAAAAACATGTAAGTACGTTGAAAAAAATATTTATATATTGACTGTCTTATTAATAAAAAATATTTTTGTTTTATAAGAGGTTTATTAAACAAATTTTCTATGGAAATTTGATTAATAAACCTTTTATAAAACCAAAATATTTATATTTAAATCGTAGTTTTTAGGGAAAAAGCCAAAAAATTACAACAAAACAACGGCAGTTTGAAATTTTAGTGGATTGCATGTGAGAAAATGGCAAATAAGCCGTAAATAATTTGTGGAAAAAATGGACAGACGACCTAAATTCTAATGGACCTACTGTAAGGGATATAGCTGGTTGTTTATAATGAAATGTGACACTAATAGTACTTATAATATTACACATGTATGTTTGTATTTACCCTGCAGGAAATGGAACTGACACAAGACTAATCACGTGACCGGTCCCCAAGTGATAGGGACCAGTCCGAGTTCTAACACTTCCTATGAAGCGGACCAGTCACTTTTACATGGGGATGGCCTAGGATGGCGTTAATTGATACTTTATATGCACCTTGTGACTTGTCACTGAACTATCCCATAGGGACCTATTCGATGTATAATAATATAAATTATTTATAAATAAATTTCGACATTTAACTGTAACAACAATTAACGCTTATAATTTTTTTTTATTGTTACAAATGCAATGCAATTTTTTTTTAAATTTTATTTTTAATCTGAAAATTTTTTGAGATTCGAACCAACAACCTCGTGCGTGACAGGCTTGCACACTACATACTCGACCACAGAGCCACTCATATTTCAAAAGCATAAATACTAGTTAAGCTTAGGTTAATATTTAAGTATAGTTACGGGACTGGTTCCAGACTAATTGATAGGTCCTGTATTCGACCACATCGAACATGTTCAGTGCCGTTTACTACAATACTATGCCTAGTCCGAATTAAATTGGTTCAAGATCACGACGATACATCACAAAAATGGTCAATATGTCACCATTTAAACGATATGTCTTTTTTTCACCATACACTACTCCGTACTTTTGATAACACCCACATTTTCTCCAGCTATAGGACGAGTACGTTTGGATCAATTGTCACCAAATTTTCTGCAGGGTATGTATTCATATTTGATTTAAAAAATCACACCAAGTGAAAATGCGTAGAAATAAATTAAGCATTTCCAGCACAGGTGATGGTTCCTCTCAGTTTTGTATTTTCTCAATCGCTACGTTTAAGCGACGGGACATTCGACTGCTGCTATATTCCTAAGGTATGGTCCTGGCCAATTTGATGTTGGTAACCACCTTGGCCAAGTAATTTTAAGGCAGCGGCTAGTTTTATAAACTTTTAGCTAGTGTTGAACAGCGTTTAGAACATACAGAAACGCAAATTTTGTACAAAGTTAAAATAAAGCAATATGTATTTAATAACATATATATAATAATAAAGTATACCGGATCTATCTCTTAAGCTCAAATTTGAAGTGACATAGCCATAACCAAACCAAAATTCAATTGGTTTCTATGGTGAGAGTTATGGCGTTAGGGTTGTTTTTTATGTCACGTCTAATTGAATCTTTAAGACTCGTCTTGCAACTCGTTATACATAGACGTTTTCTTCATAAAACCATAACGCTACAGAATCCATCACATTATTTTCAATTAAAAGCTGTTACACTTCACTTTTTCTTAAATTTTGATTTTAAATGTAGTTTTTTTATACATATTTTGACATTTCAGTACTGCCAACCTTTGCCATATTTTCTTTTGCAATGTCCGTGTTGCCACTTTTTCAAACAATTTTGCGAAAGGTTTTTCGAAAGTAATAGAGAGTACCAAATTTGCATATCAACGCATTTAGCTTTCGCATCGTAATTGCTTTCGCATCGCAATAGAGAGTAACCCCCCCGTATTTGATTATAAGTGACTCGCCATAACGCCATATCCGTTACCATAGAAACCAATTGAATTTTGGTTTGGTTATAGCAATGGCACGTCTAATTTAAGCTTTAATCAGAAATTGTTCTTGTGAGTTAGATATTTGCAAATAAAAAATTAATTTGCCGTTTATGCAGCAAAATTCTCTGTTTGCAATATTTTTATTTCCGAATAAGTCGCCCGTATAAACGTAGTAATAGGCAAGCGAATACAATTTTATTTATTAGTTTATACTCACTTTTTTATTGAAACAAATAGTTAAGCACAGTCTATAAACATGTGTTCATACTACGTATAAAATCTCGCCATGATGTGTTGGCGCATTTTAATTCATTAGCTACGGCTTATGACATATTTCGTTATTAGCAAACTCAATTTACAATGTATCCATATACCATTGCGTGAGAAAATATGTATTCTAAGAATTCATACCAAAAACCTGCAGAGTATGTGTGTAGGTATATGAAAATATTAAATCTCTGGAATAGAATAAAAGATATGCTTGGAAAACGTTTCTTATAAATTGATTTTATTTTAAATGTTGTCTTCCTTCACGTTTGAGAGTTTTATGAATATGTATTAATTTTATGAGTGTATTTTTTTTTTTTTTTTGCTTAATTCCTAACAAAAGGCACATGATTTAGTCAAATTAACTTATTATAAATGATATAATGTTCAATTATCGCTGCCACTACAAAAACTTCTCACATAGACGACTAACAAGTTGACAAGAATGAAAAATAATACACAAATATTTCTTTAATTTTTTTTTAGTAATAAAAAAATACATTATTATTTAATTTTTAATGTTACCATCAATGCTAATACAATTTATGTATATCCAATTATGACTACAATGCCACTTGCAGCCAGCAGCCACCAATTGCTGTTTGATCTACAACCAGTCGATGGGTATAATGTCATGGTGGCATATAGTTTCAAATCTTTCAGTGGACTTATATGATTTTCTGTCATTTCATTAATTGTTTTATTTAGAAGATCATCATCATCATCTATATCCTTTTGATCAATTTCATCGCTATTGATTGCATTATCATTATTGTCTGAAACAATTTTATCCGATTCGGTGGAATAGTTAGGAAATTCAACTGGAAATTTAGAGAAATAATATTGAGAAATAAGGAATTTTTACTAATTTTTTTTTTTTCGTTAAGCAACGTCCATATGCAATTCGTTCCTGCTTAAGAAACTCATCAGTGGACTTCAATCCAAAAATATATTAAATAAATTTTAATCAGCCCAATTGTAAACAAAAATTTCGGAAGAGTTTTTCACTTCTCCCTTTTCTCCTATTATGAATTTCTTTTTTCTCCCCTTTTTGTTACCAAATGCGGGAATAATAAAAACTCCCGGGGAAAAAGTAGGTATGTATTATGAACGCAGTTAAACTTGCTTATTTCACTAACAACAACAAAAAAAAAACAAACAACAACAAAAACAAAATGTCAAACAAGCAAAACAACTCGCTTCTTAATGCGGTGATGCCACTCGTTACTCTTTTTTGTTCCCAAGGAAATTATGATTGTAGGGATTTGTTCTCGAGAAGATTATTTTCCGTGAGAAATAAATCCGAGAGAATATTCATGATTGGGCTGAATATGTTTATAGTAAGAATCCTAATTAATAATTATTGAGAATCATATGACATACAAATGCGGTTTGCGGTTGGTGCAGAACTTTAGGTCAGGCGCCCAAAAGTGGCGTCTTCGAGCTCTACGGAGCGATTTTTGGTTGGTATCAACTTTTAGGTGGGAAAAAGTTCCAAAAAATAGGATGCAAAATCGAATAAAGTTTGCCTGTTTTATAAAAATGTTTGTTTAAAGCTTTAAAACTTATTCAGGGCAATTATGAATAAAATTCCGAGGGAAATTTCTCCCTTTTCAAATTAGAATTTTTTGTTTTCCCTATCACTTGCCATTAGTGGGAATTGTTCCCTGGGAAAAATTTCTCACGGAATTTTATTCATAATTGTCCCCATTATGTTTGTACATGTAATTCTCAATAACATATTAAAAGTCTTAATATAAAAATATAAAGTTTTATTTAACTTATTTAAAAAACTTTAAGCAGGAACGAAAAGCGTATAGACGTTACTTAAAGAAAAAAGAAGCAAAAATTCCTAATGCATTCGAGACTAAAGGGTAGATTTTGTAAAGGCAAACAAACGATTTTTTCGTTCTGAAATTTGTATGGAAAAAACATTTTTTTAAACGAATTTTCGTTATTTTTCATAAAAATTTTAAACGTTTAGAAACGAAATTTTTTACAAAATCTGCCTATAAATGTGAAATAGGTATACTTCGGTATTGCTTATATTAAGAAAAATGTATGTACAGTTTGGGTTAAATAATGTTATTATAAATAATCACCTTCTCCTCCTGTTGCAAAACGCAATATTTTACTGCTATCACTCCAGCCATAATGATTTCGAGCCAAGACCACCACTTGATAAATACTGGCTGGATGTAAGCCATGCAGAGTGTAAGTGTTGGTATAAATTGGTCCTATAAAAAATTAAATTAGAAAAATACAGGGTTTTGTTTAAAATATTGATATATGTAGGTAGCAGATTTCTCTAGATTTTTTTCACTATAATGTTAATAAACCGGTTTCTTCATAATTTTTTTTTACATGTTAACTCTTTTTGTAAAAATAAGAAATAATTCCAAATTTGCTAAAAAAGAAATTTAAATTTCTTAATTAACTTTGCCATTCTTCCATGAAATACTGGTTGCAAGGCACACTCATTTCCAGGCAATAGCAAGATTACAAAAATACAACAATGAAAAAAATAATATGGGTTTTTACTTGAGCCAAAATACCAAAAATTTAATTTGTTTAACAAAATAAAAATTAGAATTATTCACATTAAGGGCTTGTTCCACGATGTCCTCAACGTTCGTTATCGCACACTTGCATTTTTAAATTTTGTTTTTGTTTCAAATGTAAGTGTGCGACAAATCGAACGTTGACGACATCGTGGGACAGGCCCCAAGGTGAAAATTTTTTTAAAAATTTTTTCCACGGTGACTATAACTAACAAAATTTTCAATGTTAAGAATTTTTTAAAATTTTTCAAAAGTTTTTTAACTTTTTTTATAAAATATTCTTCATGTTGAAATTTTAAAAATTTATTTTTCGTTAAAAATATTTGAAGTTTTCGAACAATTTTAAATTGATCGTTATTACCTGGTGAATGTAATGTCGTGATTTGTCATTGAACCAGTAAATTTTTTGATAAAAAATATCCTTTTTAATGTTTCTGCACTCTCGTCCTTCGAATTAAAAAAAACAGGGCTTTGGAACATGAAATTTATGCACGGCATTTTCCACGTGAATTTTAACGTCTCTGTTGTCTATAGTTCTTAAAACGCTTTCTGTAGAGCGATATAAAAAAATATTTTCGCAAAAAAATCCACACTGATAATTCCAGAGACGTCTGTAACGTCTGACAAAGCTAGCTCCCACACATCAGCGCAAACATTACTCTTTTTTAGCAGTAAAAATAATTTATTTATTTATGTGATAACTTGTAAGAAACTGCAAGTAATGGGCTAAGGAAAATTATAATTATTCCTATAAAAACTAGAAGAATGGAACAACATGCTGTTTTCCAAAGGCCGCTACACTTTCATCATCAGCGTTCACGTGTTTGGTATACTTTGGTTGGTGCCAGTTAATGAAAATTTCAGCCTTTTATAAAAATGTTTGCTGATTGAAGTAGAATACGTGACTTACTACTGAGAGCTTTTTGTAAAAAAATCTGCTACAAATTGTCAAAGTCGAAAGCCAACATCCATAACCTTGGTAAGGTCCATTAATTTAATAATATCATTTGTTACCGGGGAATAATCCTCCTATTCTAAATAGCCGGGGAATAAGCAAATACGGGAGAGAGAGTAAAATCTGCATCAGCTGTTTAATGTTTACATTTTATTCTGCAACAGTTCAGTAATATAAATTTAATAAAAACAAACTTTATATTTGCATTGCCAATAAGAATGTCTTTTAATATTTATAAACATCTGTTTTTGCTTAAATAAAAAATAAAATAAACAGCGTAACCATTCACAAGCATGCGGAATAAGTTTATGCTGAGAAAGTGGAGTTAAAACTGGCCGAAGTTGTGAATTTCATAAAATTTTTCTTACCGGTCTTGACATACAGGGAAACAAATCTTCCATTTTCCTATTATCTGAACTTAAAGGAGGCTTGCAAAATTTAATGTTTTAGTATTTTTTCCTAAAGGCAGAAGTAGTCCATGTTTTTGAAATTGATGTGTGCAGGGCTTGGATAAAAATGCACCAAACACGAGGGAAATATAACATCCTGGTGCTTATTTGAATCTAAATAAATGCTAATACCATTATTTTACAACATTTATTAATTTGATTTTTACATTTTTGTATTAGTTCCCTTCAAAATGTTTGGGGCGAAAACTCTCCAAAAATTCTCCCTCTCCCTCATATTTAGAATACTTACTTTTTCCGGGGAGTTTTTTTTTCGGGGAAATTTTAATTCATAATAGGAAGAATGGGAAAAGGGAAAAGCTCCCTGGGAATTTTTGTTCATAATTGGGCTGCATATAAAATACAAAATATTTTTTTTTTAATTTGCCTGACTTTAAATTTCTTATTTTTGAGGAAATCAGCCAAAAGTTTTCCGCGAAATTCGCGAATAACTAAGAAATGCTTATGTTTGGGTTTCAGATAAAGATACTGGAAAATTAAGAATGATTTTCCGTGATACCACGTCAAATTTGGTTCATAAACATACCGGTTTCGGCTAAGCGTCATCGCCAGTGGTGTCTCTAATACTAAATATAGGAAAATTTTAAATACTTCTTCCTGTATAAGGTGCGGTTTTATTATTAGTTTTATTTTTCAATGTTTTTAATAATGCAGTTTTCCAAACATTTAAAAAAATCTTTTTGTATTTTTAAACCGTAATACATATTTTCAAATGAGGCCGTTCCACTGTACCCTTAATTCTCTTACAATACAATTCACAGATTCTTTAAAACCCTAACCAAATAAACCATGGATATACAGCTCATTTACTCAAAGAACATCATAACTCAAAAAATGGAATTTTTGAGTTAATGACGCATGCAAAATAAAATTTTGTTTTTCCATTAGGTTATGTGTAAATTGAAAATTTTAAACTCGTGTTCTGGCAAACTAGTTCTTTTGAGTTATGACGTTGTTTGAGTAAATGAGCGATATTTATCTGTATATTTACCTATTGATATTGAGGAGGGTATAGTTAGTTCTGTCCATTCTGCCACATATGCCGACGTCAATGTTGTCGTCGCATACATATAACTGCTGTCTTTGGATACAAAACATGAAACGAAAACATTTGGTATTCGTTTCAATTAATCAATTAATCTTAATACACACTTTTTGTTGTTGTAACCTACCAGATGGCACTTGTCTAAATTTGAGCTTAAATTCAATAATGGGCGAGTAACTTTCTGTTTGCCACACCAATATGTGCGCCGTGGGAGTTTGCATTTCAGGGCTTATCTTAAATGTACATGGCATTGGACGGAATGTGACTTCCATATAGGCACTTTCTATGCCAATCGTATTCTCGGCTCGACACTCATACATTCCCATATCGGATTCACGGGCATTTTTAACAATCAATGAATGTTTCATGTCGGAATAATAGCGCGTACTCTGGGTTATATTTTGGGTTAAGGCTTCAGTGTCTTGACGTCCAAAATAGGGACCGTACGAGATGGGTTTGCCAGCATGGAACCAGCGTACTTTAGCTAAGGGCGCCGATTCAACCAAACAATCCAATTGTAAGCGACCGCCAATTTTCGAATAGTAGATCTTGCGTGTTGTCTGAATTTCAGGGGAGACTGTAAGAACAAAGATACACAATAACTCAATTATACTTACTTAATTAGTTTAATTTAATTAAATAATTGACATTCTTTAGATGCTGCTACGAAAACGCATAAATATTTAAGCAACAATATACAGTGGCGTCAAATAAAATATTGGTATTCATGATATTTAAAATGAAACAAATTGTATTTTAAATTTGACAGCTTGTAGAATTTGTAATTTGAATACATATTGTTTTGCCTAAAGCATTTCTGTGCTTTCCAGGAAAAATATTCTTTTTGGCGGACTTCTCTTAGGTCTGTGCATATTGTACAAAGTTTATTGAACTTTTTCTTTAACAAAGACTACGTTAACAAAAATTTCAAGTGAAATTGCTATAAGAATACATATGTATGTATTTACATATCCATACTTGAAATTTGGTATTAAAACGCTAAAATGTATGTGAAGTTAAACCACTTATCTTAACATAGATTAAAAAATATTGTCAAGAAAATAAACTAAAAAGGTCAATAAAAATCGAGTTAAAAGAAAATTAATATTTTTCCAATTTAGTCAATTGAATATTGAAGGTTTCCTTAAACAAAATTTAGCATTAACAATTCGGCTTTACCTCATCCGTCAAACTCCTTATAAAATAGCATAAAAACTTAACCCGAACTGTCAACATCCAAATAAAAATAATCCTGCAACAAATTTGTAGGTATGTTGTTGTAATGATAAGTCCACTTGGTATTAATACACTTATGTATAATACAATTGTATGTATATGCACTTGAAATTTGTAAAGTTAGTGTATTTTTATACAGACTACAACAATTAGCACTAAAATTTAAAAAATTTTAATTAAAGGGTGTACCATCAGTTAATGTAATTTCGACTGTGTAATTTTGATAACTTGCTGTATCTTGGAAACCGTAAGAGCAAACTTCTTGAAATTTTCAAAAGCGGTAAAACAAAAAAATCTCAAAATTATAAAATCGCCAACCGAAAAAAAAATCGCCAAAATCAAAAAAAAATCGCCAAAAACGAAAAAAAAGCACCAAATTAAAAAAAAATTCTAAATCGAAAATAAATCGCGAAAAACCGGAAAAATCTCCAAAATGAAAAAATTGCCAAAATGAAAAAAATCGCCAAAATGAAAAAATCGCCAAAATGAAAAAGATCGCCAAAATGAAAAAAATCGCCGAAATGAAAAAAAATCGCAAAATGAAAAAAATCGCCAAAATGAAAAAAAAAATCGCCAAAACGAGAAAAAAGCTAAAAATAATAAAAAAAAAATTATTTCAGCTAAAAAAACCTAAAAAACACTGCATTAAAAAAAAATGCTCAAAGCCCAACGTACGGAACCCTTCGTGCGCGAGTCAAAGTCGCACTTTACTGAATTTATTTTATATAATATACGTAGGTTCCAAAAATATAAATGTTCTTCCATTTTCCATTAAATTATTTTTTACAATAATCCTTTTTATTAGGGTTCCGTACACCAAAGGTGAAAATGGAACCCTATTGTTTTCGCTACGCTGTCCGTCTGTCCGTCTGTCCATCTGGCCGTCTGTCCGTCTGTCCGTACGTCCGTCTGTCAGTCACAGGGTATTTTCTCGAGAACCGTAAGAGCTACGGACCTGAAATTTGGACACAGTGTGTAGACACTTGGCCGCTACAACAACAAATACATGAGAGTTGGAAATTAAAGGGTGTGCCAAAACGAGCAACGAAAAATGTTAAAATCCCATGTAATATACATACAATTGTATGTATATGCACTTGAAATTTGTAAAGTTAGTGTATTTTTATACAGACTACAACAATTAACACTAAAATTTAAAAAATTTTAATTAAAGGGTGTACCATCAGTTAATGTAATTTCGACTATGTAATTTTGATAACTTGCTGTATCTTGGAAACCGTAAGAACAAACTTCTTGAAATTTTCAAAACCGGTAAATCAAAAAAATCTCAAAATTATAAAATCGCCAAACCGAAAAAAATCGCCAAAATCAAAAAAAAAATCGCCAAAACGAAAAAAGCACCAAATTAAAAAAAAATTCTAAATCGAAAATAAATCGCAAAAAACCGGAAAAATCACCAAAATGAAAAAATCGCCAAAATGAAAAAAAAATCGCCAAAATGAAAAAATCGCCAAAATTAAAAAAATCGCCAAAATGAAAAAAAATTGCCAAAATAAAAAAAAATCGCCAAAATGAAAAAAATCGCCAGAATGAAAAAAATTGCCAAAATTAAAAAAAAAAATCGCCAAAACGAGAAAAAAGCGAAAAATAATAAAAAAAAATTATTTCAGCTGAAAAAACGTAAAAACAACACTATTAAAAAAAATGCTCAAAGCCAACGTACGGAACCCTTCGTGCGCGAGTCAAAGTCGCACTTTACTGAATTTATTTTTAAATATTTTTCTTACCACTAGTATGTTAACCGACAAATTTTGTTTCGTTAAATTTGACAGAACATTTTCTGTTAAAACTTAGATAATACTAAATTGTGAAAGGCAGTGAAACCTAACTTATGCTTAAAGTACATGTTAATTTTTAATCATACATTGTGAAATACCATACTCAAACTATTACACACGTGAGTTTTCATAACATCTTGGACTGAAAATACGAGTATATCTTCTTCTTCGTTAGTACCTGTGCTAAATATTAAAAAATTTATTTGAGAAATTTTACCGTTTTTGTGCCTTTTTCTATACAAAATGAGTGTGTGTGTGTGTTTTTTTAGAAACATGGAACTTTAAACTGGCAATGCTGGTTGATATGAGCACAACAAACAGCTGTTAGTTGTTTTGTATTTTTGTACTTGTTCATCAAAGTAATTCACCCTCATCGGGAATAAAAGGCGAACATTTTGTTTACGTGAAATATTTCCCATGAACAAAAAATGATGAACAAAATTAGAAAATACTGACACAACAACAACGCAAAAATTGGCGATCACGATTTTAGGGGAAAAATGGTAAATAAAACTTTATATGTGAAACTTGCGATCCGATAACAAAATGTTATATGTAGAAATTATAGAGGAAGACCCAAGCTTTAAGAAGATTGAAATTTGAACTACTCTGTTGAAACACACGGTGATCTTCAGGGTGTCAAAGTTGACTACCACGGACATAAAAAACCTTGTTGGCCTCATAACTTTTTTAAATATCATCTGATTTCAATGGCTTTAAGTTTGTTGGCAAGGTTTTTTAAATAGGCAAATAAAATGCAGGTTATTTTATAGAGACATTTGGTTTTAAATTTGCAAATTTTGGTTTTTGGCCTGGACTTGGTTCCTGATTTCGTAAATATCTCCCTCCGAAAGATGTATAGCCAAAATTTAAAAAAAAAATTATAATTTTCAATAAATTCGTGATAACATATAAAAGAAAATCTTGAGTTAAGTAATTTTAGTCAACTTGTACACCCTATAAATCACCATGTGATCCAACAGGGTAGTTAGTTCAAATTTGAATATTCTTATAATTTCTACACATAACATTTCGTTATCGTATCGCAAATTTTAAAGATACAGATTTGTTACCATTTTTTATGTTTGGAACTACTGTGCGTTGTCAGAGATAACGGACGTATTATGACTGACGTAGTATATACAAAAAAATTTTTGTTTTGAAATCGTTGCCAGATCTCACAATTCGACCATAAACGAGGTTGCTGCCTGGATGTGCCTATACTTTTGTGCAGCAGATTTATTACTTCTTCTGCTGCAAGTATTATAGAATATCTCTTCAGTGAATTTTAATAAAAACAAAAATACAATATTCATTAAATCAGTGCAGTAGCTATTTATTACCATAACTTTTATTCTAAGAATTTATTTTGAATGGCTTTGAAATGGCTTTGAAATAGTGATAAAGTCGAAAAGTATTGCTATGCCAATAGTTGAGTGCGTGACTGTATATTTTTACTTTTTATTTTTTCAAACAAACACAACCCGCGAAGCCATTAGCTTGTCTGCAGAAAACACCTAGGGTATATGGCGGGAATCGAACCGACGACCTCTGGACTGAGAGGCTAGCATCGCTACCACTCAGCCACAGCGGTACCCTGCAATTTAAAGTTAAATACAGTACTTAAAAAAAAACCGATGTAATGAGATTGTAAGAAGGCCGCCGGATTTGTTTCGGCATCAGGCTCAAATGTGCGTATATTTTTCAGCAAGGAAAAATTTCTCTAATTTATAAAAAAAATTTGAAAATTATATTAGAAAATTGCAACCACTTTTAGTTTTTCTATTATTATTATTTTTAAATTTTTTATCTAATATTTCGACCTTTTTTGTATATGTTCAATTAAACTATTTTATTAAGCTTTAGGTCAATTTATATATTTTTAGTTTTTTATTTCGATATGTCGTTAGCCTTTGGTTAACTTTTTCAGGATATTTCTTATTTTCTGTTTTTTTTTTGTACATATTTAATATTTATGACTGAAAGGAGAGAAGACAAATGTTAAATATCAAAAAACAGAAAATAAAAAATATCCTGAAGAAGTTAACCAAAGGTTAACGAAATATCGAAATAACAAACTAAAAATATATACATATGTATATTGACCTAAAGCTTAATAAAATAGTTTCATTCAAAATTATTATTTTTATTAAAAAGGAGGAGGTCAGTTTTCTGCCATGTTTCCATGTTTGCCAGACTCTCCACAATTGTTTAAGAGTGTTAAACGAAAAACTATGACCGTCGAGTCTTTTTTTTTTTTATTTATCCCAAGTTTATCGCAACAATGTTAATATGTTAATGATATAAGTTGAACTTCTCATTTGTTTAAATGAAAATTTAACGTAATATCTCTAGTAGTTCTAAGATATTTTTGTAGTTAAAGGTTTCTTGATGCTCAGCATTAGCAATAGTGAAATGCGCATAGGAACTATACAACCCCTTCATAATAATTTCAATGTAATTTTAAGAAACAAATTGGGAAAAAGTGCGATAAAAATATTAAAATTTTGTAATCTACTTACACAACACAATCAATTCCACGCCATCTGAAACAGCCTGGCCAACACCATTCTGTCCCGTGCACACAATATTGCCAGACATATTACGCGATTTGATTTCCACTATATGAATCTGGCGATTTCCCACTAAGTAATCAATAATTGTGTTATTGTTGTGAGTCCACGTGATGGCCGGCACTGGAACACCCTCTGCCTCACATATAATTTCCAAAACAGCACCAATAGGCATTTCTATAAATCCACTGGGCGTTGTAAAGATACGTGGCGCATATTGTACTTCTATAGCATGAGCTTGTACAGCTTTACCATTATCAGTGACAATCTCACAATAATATTTGCCAGTATCGTCGGCTTGAACATTCATGACCTCTAAACTGCCATTGACCAGTAAATGAAAACGATCCATGAAAACCGGCTCCGAGTGGGCAGATTCCATGAGAAAATCTTCATCCTTAAGCCAACGTATGGAAAGATAAGGCACTAAATTTTATTTTATAAAATTTTTTTATAACTCTTCTTTCTGCTTTTTTTAAATTGAACTTACACTTGTAACCACAGGGCAATAACACTGTATCATTTTCATAGGTTTTCACTGTGGTCGGCACCGTATAAAAATCCCGACTGTATATTTCTTCATTTTGCTCTATATTTATTTCATGGGCCCAACTTACTACTAGAAGTCTATAAGACAATAGTACTAATAAAAAGCAAACACTTTTGAGCTCATTCATTTTTTTTTTTTTTGTTAATTATTTTTTAATTTAATTGGTTTTTAATTTTAATTTTGGGGCTATTTTTAGTATTTTTTTTCGTTTGTATTTTTTTACACCGCTTGGGACCAACGCTCAATTTGAACTGTTTGATTTGAAGATGCCGTCAGATCTTGATCTTGTCATTCCGGTCATCAATTTCCACTACATTTTCTTGTTGCTACAATAACATAAAACTAAAAAGTGGACAGACAGACAGACAGACAAATAATACCCATTTGTACTAATAAGAAATAATTGTTCGCCTGCGCATTTGTTATTGTTATTTTATTTGTTATTATTATTCAATTAAGACGTGCTTTTGTTGCAGAGGTGCAGATAATGCGCGCTCTAAATACATACATACATACATACATACTCGTACATAATTATTTTTTATATTCATTTGTATGTTTGATTGTGCAGTTTTCATTCGCTGAATTTAATAGTAAATGTGTGAGAATGTGTGAAGGAGAACGCTTACATACATTCTTATGTAATGTATTTACATACATACATATGTATGTACATACAAACGTATATATTAACGTTTTTCCGTGACATTCATTCATTTATTCAATAGGCCCCCATCAAGTTTTTTACAAAAGGAAGGTTTTTTTTATGAGAAATTTCCCCTAAAGCATCTTTCAAGTATAAAATTAATTCCAGTTTGATCTTATAAATGCACTTTGGAATTTGGGTGCTTTTATTACGCTTTTCTATTCAAGTGAAATTAACATTTAAAGAATATATTAACGGCCTGGCCCACGATGTCACTAGAAATCGTTCGATCGACAACTTGTATTGCAAACAACAATAACTTTAGAAAATTTGTTGTTGTTTGCAATACAAGTTGTCGATCGAACGATTTCTCGTGACATCGTGGGCCAGGCCGTAAGTTCATGTAAAAGTTCGCTTTCCCGGCAGGAATTAAACTGTCACACCTTTATCAAATCTGGTAACTTTATTATCACATCTGATTAGTGTGGAGTGCCATATCATAATTAATATGGTAACACCAGAACAAAACGTATATATGTAGGTTAAAGGCTCAGTTACCCGACTGTAATGTAAAGTAACTGCAACAGTAGGAAACAGCTGATCGATATTGTTATGTGAAAAGTAATGCAAATGGTTATAGAGATGTGATGTAACGTAACCAACTTTTCATATAAAAATATCGATCAGCTGTTTCCTACGTTGCAGTTACATTACATTACGGTCGGGTAACTGAGACTTTATTCTCTTTCATTTAGTCTTATCTGAGATAAATTTTTGCTTATCTTTTTACTCATTTTTCTCAAACGCACTGCGAGAAATTTATTATGAATGCTGTTTATGTTAAAAAATACTTTTGCCTACATACAATTAAAAATAATTTTCTTACAAATTGGTTTTTAGTAATTTTAAACTCAGAATTAAAGTGAATAATAATGTTTATTTATTACTTTTTGTTGAAACGGGTTTCTAGAAAAAAATTCTTTCATAAAAAAAATCATATAAGAATTACTTTTATTAATTGTTTCTGCCTGTGTGCTTATCTTTATCGCTCACTTACACAACCTTAAATTTATCTTGGTCACCCATGCTTTACATTACAGTCGGGTAACTGAGCCTGAAGCTTTGCAGGCAACCAGTACCTTTGGTGAGAATTTTTCCATACGAAAAGTTTCTTATCATTCTGTTAAACACAGGACGAGTAACACAAAACTTAGTTCCTTGCTCAAGTTTCTTGTAAGCATATTTCAGGTTTTGTATGAATCAGCCTGTAGAAAAAAGGACAGCAAATATAATTGATTGATTTTTCTCGACGCGAAAACTTCGCGCATAATAGATCCCATTGAGAGGATGAAAGAGAAGGATTGGAAAATCATACAATTTGATCAGTGCTGATTTTTGGATAAATAATTTAACCCTTCCGATGTGACATCACGGTATTCTTGAAATATTTTATTTTCTAAGTCAGAGCCAAGAAGTGATAGAGAAGATGTTCAACAGATTCAATATATTAGCGTGGACATGTATCTGACAGTGCCTTTTTAATACGTAGATGGACATTTTGTATTCTTTTCAAGATGGTAGAGCTCCCGAGGTCGTATCATGGTCATGTTAGTCTGAATGTTGAACAAGAAACATCGTTTGAACATCTAGTCAGCGCATTTCAGCAGGACTCCTAACATCAGATGCTAGTGCCATGTGGAAGTCAAGCTCCAGCTTAAGCCAGATCCTTCGAAATATTACTCTCTAGTACATTTCCGCGTCACGGCACGCATAAAAGATCTGGATCAGAATATGAGAGTTGGTCAGAATATGAATGTTGGTCGTAACATTTCCGCCTTTTAATGAAAAAACAACACTGCTCCTGTCAACAGGCAACTATCAGTTAACTGCTGTCAAAATTGGTCAAGCTGCCTCATTCAGCTTGTGCTTGACAGCCAGCAGACTACAGCGTGATTTGAGAAGAAAATGGAAAAAAGTGAAAAAAACCAACACTTGTTTACTAAATTTCGTAGTGGACGTACACGGAAGATGCCGAACATTCTGCATACCCAGCTAAGGTCTCTACATCCGAAAAATTTTATAAAATTCACAATATGGTGTTAACCGATCGGAGACTGAAAGTTTGAGAGATTACGGAAACAAAAGGCATCTCACATGGGGCAATGGTGAATGATCACTTGGGTATGAAAAAATGTTCCGCAGAGAAGTGCGGTATGGTTACGCTGTGGTATGGTTACGGTGTGGTTACATTGCTCACAATGCACCACAAACGCAATCGTGTGACAACTTCGGAGGAATGTTTGACGCTGTTCAACCGCAATATGGATGAGTTTTTGCTCAATTTTGCAACCATAAATGAAACAGGGATCCACCACAACACACCAATAACCAATTATAATAGTGGATTTCGGAGGGTGGGGGATGGGTGTTGAATCGGCGCCAAAGATGGCCGAGAGGGATTTGTCAGCCAATAAAATTATGGCGAGCGTTTTTTGCGATGCACGTGGTATAATCAACTCACTACCTTAAAAAGGGTAGAACAATGATGGTGATGGTGATGGTATCTTGCCGTTTCCATGGCAAAACTCCATGAATTGGTCTACGCATTGCTTTCTCAGCAGCCCTATTATCTGGATTTACCCCCGAGTGACTACTTATTGTTCCCAAACTTGAAGAAATGCCTCGGCGGTAAGGGATTTGACTCCAACGATGCAAGGTTTGCTAAGAAAATGTGGTCTTGCTACAATGATAGAAGCCCAATACAATTAACAAGTAGGAACCGTAGGAAGATCTCGAGGCCCGTTCGTAGCAGTCATGATGGGTTACTGGACGGTCGGCAGACATGCTAGTGGGATAGCCCTATCCTATAATGAGTTCTGGATAAGTTGTCGAGAAGAAGGCAAAGAAGAAACAATCTTCCACTTTCTTGCTTGACATTTTTCGAGACTATAGGTTTTCAGGCAGTCATTTACTAGACGATCTTTCAGATTTATTTAAGATTGGGTTGAGTGACCTTATCCGACATCTTAACGCGACGGGTTGGATCTAGTACCTATCACAGTATCCGACTACTTAGATACGGTTCTACATAGGTTGACAGCGACGAGTAGAGTGGTCCTTTCAACAAGGAAGCACCTACTTGAATGCCTGCTGAAAGGTAGCCATGTAAACCAACCAACCAATGAACGATGAAATCATCACACAAGCAAATACATATTTTGACGACCTCGAAAAATTCTTATTTTTTTGTAAGGAACACAAAATTGGAGAAACATTGGACAAATTGTTATAGAGCTCAAAGGCGGACACGTTGAAAAATAAAATAATTTTGACCCAAAAAACTGTTTCATTCAAAAATTCACGGACTTGTTTACCCGCTCTCGTATCTGTATACAACCGACAAATACTTAAAAGCTAAATTAGACGTGACATAGCCATAGCCATAACCAAACCAAAATTCAATTGGTTTCTATGGTGAGAGTTATGGCGTTATTGCGAGTCTCTCTCACTCTCACCATAGAAACCAATTGAGTTTTGGTTTGGTTATGGCTATGGCATTATGGCTATGTCACGTCTAATTTAAGTTTAACACAGCCCTGCTGTAGTTGTATATTTGAACATCTTCATCGTACTGCTCTTTTAATCACTCTACTCGTTGCTTAGCCCAAAAGTTATTCTCGTCTGATGTCGATCTGACTGACTGACTGACTCTGCCAACTTACTATACATGCTTAAAATATCGCTTTATAATCTTCTGTCTGGCAGAGCTTAAAGGTCTCGTAAGAGTTATTCAGTATTTTCTGGGAAGCCTTATAATTTAGTATGTCTATATTTGATTTTAATAGTCAATAGTTTAATAGTTACAAATTATTTTGAATTTATACACATTCTTGAGAATTAATAATTATACTAATTTTATTAATTTAAAAAATAGTATCAAGTGTGTATGTATGTATGTGTTCTTTTTTAATATTAATAACTAAGTGCCTGTCTCTTTTAAAACTAGATGAACGTGAATAATTGTCTATTCAAAGTATTCCCTCGCCAGTTAGCTATTTATTGAAAACGTGATTATAAGTTTATGTCTTACATAAATAAATACATAATTGTTTCAATTTATGTTCAAAATTTGTTACTTAATTGAAACGTTTTTATGCAAACAAGTTTTTTGTCTATTCCATAAATAAAACAAACAACCCAAACCTAACAAAATTGTATAATATTTAAATATAAAAAATGCCATTAGACATGGATGGACCAGCAAGACAATACATGAATACAGCAAAACAATTTGAATCAAAAAGCCATTTCTTCTAAATTGATATTTTAGTTATATATGTATGTAAAGGGTGTTTTTTATAGAGGTATAAAACTTGAAGTTGGCAGCACTTTTTTAACTGGCGGCCATTTTGTCAGCTGCCACGTGGTTTATATTTAGTTTGGTGTGGCATTTCAACATGAATAGACTGACGCCTTAACAACGCTTCCAAATTGTACAAATTTATTTTGCAAATCATAGTTCCGTTTGAAATACATATCGCGCACTACGGCCAACATAATCGTCCATAAGAGCAATTAATTCGATTGACAATGGAACCCTTTAACACCACGATTACTGACTTTTTCGTTCATCAATTTAACAACCATGATGTGCAGGAGCTGTGGTTTCCACAAGACGACGCAACATGTCGCACAGCTCGTTCCACGCTTGATTTATTGAAGGAAACGTTTGGTAACCGCATAGTTTCACATTTCTGTGGGGATATGTAAAGTCGCTAGTCTATACCCCGATAAGCCCGAAATGATTGATCACTTGGAGGACAAAATTCGCCGCGTTATTGTCATTATACGGCCACAAATGTTGGAAAAGTCATCGAAAATTGGTGGTCATATGCGATAAGTCATATTTAAATTGTAATGATAGAAGATTATCTTTCGAATAAAGTAAATTTAATGTCAATTTAAAAAAATTCATTCTTGTTTTGTTACATTTTAAAGTTTTATACCTCTATAAAAAAAACCCATTATATATATATATATATATATATATATATATATGTATATATTACTTAAAAATGCGGAATTCACAACAGATGTCCGTATGGCATTTTGGATTGTAAACAGCTCTGTCCTAGGACACCCGGTTATAGCTATGCTGCTTAGCTATATAAAATCAACTTAATGTGTTAAATGCAATAAAATTATATTATATGATGATGCAAAGTTCGCCGCAAACATTTCAAACCGTTTCCATTTATTTCCCACTTATTTCTTTTCTAGCGGCGTACGATTAAATTAATGTATTGTTTGTGGCCGGGGTCGGCTGTTAGCCGGCTTACAGTCGATCGGCTGTATTCTCTGGTTTGTGCTCATGTGCAAAAACAATACAAAAACAAATTGAGCAATCCTTCTCATTGTTTTTGTTTTACTCACTTCAAAGAACGAAAAAAAATCAAACACTCTGGTTTTAAGTACAAAGAAATCAAAACAAAAATAAATTTATAACTGTACTAGTGTCGATTATTTTTGTTACGTAAATCACGTTCTAGCTCCTGTGTCGTGACATAAATAGCATAGCTATAAAATTAATCTGAAACCATAGATTGCTCAACGAAGCTTACTCTTCAATGTGAGAGATGTTTTGTGCGGTTTAGAAGTGGTGAAGACATCCAAAAAAAGTTCGAAGATGATGAATTCGGTGCATTGTGTTGGGTTAGGAAGGGTGGTGCTATAACGCACGTCCACTCGGAGACCCAATTGGGTCCATTGTGATTTCCTTCTGTTGCCCAGAAAAATTAATATTTAATACTTAATTGGATGCATTAGTCCATGAATATTGTTGTTGAGGAACTTCCAAAATCATTGGGAGCCACTCAAGCAGCAATTTAAAAACGTTTGAAAACAGCAGCATTCATTAAAAAGCAAGGAAATCGGGTACCACACGATTTGAAACCGAGAAATGATTACTTGGGATAAAAAATTAATTCAGTACGATAACCCAAAGCACAATAAATCTCATGTGAAGCCCAGGCCTACCAGCTGACTCCAAGGCCGACTATCCGTGATGCCAAGATGATTCTGTATTTGGTGGGACCAAAAGATCCTCATCCGTGATATATTTATTTCTTTTACTCCTGCAAGGAGCATAAGGCCGTTCTCATCCATTATGTGCAGCTAAAATCGGGTCAGATGATCACAGGGCACCTGTACCAAACAAAATTGCTTCCTTTTTTAGCTAGTACCGACCGAAATATTCCATTATGACAAATGCTCGGTCAACTGTTTAGAAAAATTTTTGGGAAGTTTTGCCCCACTTGACATAGTAGAGATCTTACCTCGCCTGATTATCACTTCTTTCGATCGATGGAGAACGTGCTTACAGAAATACGATTCACTACATAAACACGGAATTTGAAATTGGGTTATTTTGTTCTTGGCCTCAAAAAATGAGCAGTTCTTTTGCAGCAAAATCCATTATGTTGCTAAAAAGATGGGAAAAGGTAAAAGCTAACGATCAAAGCAATGCTTTGAATAAATTTATATTGTTCAAATGTTTCACTATAAACGTTAAAAAAAGTTTATGCATTTTAAGCAAAATCCCAGGATTTTTGAAAATCTCGATCCCCAAGAACATCGAATTTCTGTAATCGATATCCTGCTATTGCCATCCCTAAGTCCTAATTTACACTATCTGATCCCCTCGTCACTCTCTCCTAAAAAACTAATCAGCTTAGCAATAAGACTTGCATAGTGTAAATTAGGACTTAGGGATGGCAATCGCAGGATATCGATTACCGAAATTCGATGTTCTTGGGGATCGGGATTTTCAAAAATCCTGGGACTTAGCTTAAAATGCATAAACAGATACATTTCTTTTCCCCTCATCTGTCTCTCTCCCACAAACTAATCAGCAATAAGACTTGTATAGTGTAAATTAGGAGTAATATATACATACATATGTATATGCGAGGTGTACATTATCAAATGGAAACGACGATAAAACTTAAAATTTTAATCTGAAATGTTGGTTTAAATTTTATAAATTATTGAGTTTCAAACTTTAAAATGATTGTTGGGATACACATATTTGATTGTGAAGCTTTAATATGTGTTTATATGGTTAGCGGAAATGGATATTTTTCTTTAACAATTAATATCTTGTATGTGCGTGTAAACAACAATTAAAATCATGTAGCACAAAAGTAAAAATTTATATAAAGTCGTATGTAAATGCAGTTGGAATATTCATTTATATTTATATAAGATTTGCCGAAATATGTTTTTTATGAACAAAATCAAGAAACAAAGATCCAAGACGACGGATTGTAGATGGTGCCCTCGACCTTTGTTCATTGAAGATCAATAGTTGCATGAACTAAAGTAGAATTCCTATAATTGGTAACCCCGTTAAATCCTAAAGCTCAATAGTTCATAACAAAATGGTGGTCCCTTGAAAAAATCGCGCTAAATCGCAATAATTCCATACATTTCGGTCACATCGTTAATTCGCGTTTTTAATACAAAGTCTGCTTAAATTCTTATAAATCGCAGTTGGGCTCTTGATAACCTCCCATAATTCGTAATGATATGCAAAAAAATCAAAAGTTAAAAATAATGTGGACTATGGGTGTACGGTTAACTTTTTTTCATGAATTTTTGTTTAAATTTTTATTGGTCAGTTTGTTATTTGATTTACAAAATATCATGTCAAATTAACGTATGCACCAAATAAATAGAAAAACACTGTTAATTCGCATTTCTCTTATTTGAACCACGTTAAACTAAAATTAGGTTAAATTGAATACCCTTGTAATTCGTAAAAAATAGCTGGCCTTTTACGATTACGAATTACGACGAGTCAATACATGAATGTAAAGACTACTCCATAAAGGATCATGAATAAATAGTCCATAACTAGTCCAAATGTATGGATAAAACATTGCGAAGTCCTAGTAATGGACCACATGGTCCAAATTTGCATAAAATCGGACCACCCCCAAAAACTACCCCATATGGAATATTTATGGACTACTCGCATGCAATTTGTAAGTGCATAAGAAGAACGATCATAATCGTTTAAACACGAAATCGTCCAGCATTGAATGCTTCTGTTAAAACGACATAATCCATGGGTGCATTACATGGGGGGATCATGATGTAACTAGTTTGTTTCATCCAGATTGGACCACGTAGTCTAAAATTATTTGCAGGGATGTAATGACCAGTGACATAATGTCTTTAAAAATGTAATGAATATTCAAATTTTATAGTTTCAATTCCAATTTTTAAATTTATTTTATTAATTTACTGATTTTAACCCATTCTTCGAAAGTCGTGTTTTCATCATATTTCGACGTTTTGAGGTCCTGGAAATCGATTCTTACTATTTTCCAGATGATGTTGGATGTATCCACATATGAATACATGTATGTGCGTGTGAATATGTGTGTGTGTGTGTCTTTGTATTTACATATCTCAACTTAACAACGGCTCAACGCATCGGAAGAAAATTTGCCACATTCGAAATACTCGTATATTGAGCTCACTTGGATGTCGTAAGATAGTGAATGGACTCGAATCGATAGATTTCAACAATTTTTAAAAATAAATTTTATGAACGTTTTATGCCAAACCGATTTTAGATATTCACTGATTTAAAAGTGATCCGATACGCCTGAATTTTTACAGAAATCAATAGCTCGCGGGAAGTTTTAGGGATGGCCTGCAAGGTCAACCGGTTCCCATATTTTCTTATTTAAGTTTTTTTTATTATTTTTTAATTTTTCTACCATCTAGGCTATTTTTTTCTTTTTCAATGATTTTCTTTTATTATGATTTTGTGCATGCCGGCCCCTAGCAGGACTCAAGGATATACGAGTACAAAGCATATAAATACATACATGCATATGCATACATATAGGGGATAACCCCTACTAATGCAATGCATTGTGCTAGAACTAGAAAAATAGGTTTTGGAGAGGAGTATAGAGGGAGTAGTGTCTGTGGACATTCGATTTAAACTTTCCCACGTTGAAACTGATAGGAAACACTTCCGCAGGTAGATTATTCCACATACGAATAGTACGGCTAAAAAAGGAATTTTCTCTGTAATGCGTAGTGCGATTTATTGGCCAATCGACCACAAAAGGATGTGCCCTGAATGAAGCTCGTGTTGTGCGTAAAAATTTACGGGTTTCAGGCACAAGTTCCCTAATTTCATTAGAACACATTCCATTGTAGTAGCGATAGAACAAGGAAATGCACCCCACATTGCGTCGATGCTCCAATGAGTCAATAGAGTTGGATCCCCTACTGTCACCAATGAGCTTCTTCGCCCTCTCCTGTACGTGGTCGAGCAACCCCAAAATAGACTTTGAAGCGCCAACCCATACATGAGAGTTGTATTCCATCTTCGGTCGGATATAAGTGGTATAAATAGTAAGAAGATCAGATGGAGTGAAGTATTGCTTGCACCGTTTTAAAAATCCTAGGCACTTGAATGCTTCTTTTGAGACCTGAAAAATGTGTTCAGTCCAACGAACATCACACTGAATTTTCATGCCAAGAACATCAAGAGCTTCCGATTCCTTAATATTTATACCACCCATAGTTACAGAGGCAGCAGCATTAACGGTCTGTAAGTAATCGTACAGCATTGGGTCTTACGGGCGTTAAAATCGACCCTATTCGCATGACCCCATTCAGAAATTTTTTCTAAATCGTAGTTTAATGTCTCATTCATTGTTTGTCGCATAGCCTCAACCTCCGGAAGGCTAGGTCTATTGCTGAATGAGAAAGAATGGCAAATGCTGCTGTCGTCCGCGAAAGAATAAATAGGGTTGAAAGTTTTACAAAAAAGGTCATTTAGAAAGATTAGGAATAGAGTTGGTGAAAGAACAGAACCTTGCGGTACCCCTGAATTTAACTTGAACTCATTTGATGAGATCCCATCTATAACAACTTTTATAGTGCGATCCCTGAGGAAACTCGATAAGAATCGAGAGAAGTTATCACCGACACCAAGGCAATACATTTTGACGATATTAAGGACCTGCGTAAATAGTCTTGAAATGTAAATACGTCTTGTTTTTTAAATGTATTCTCGTGGCTGTAGAATGCTAAACCAAGAATAAATGCTGTCGTATTATAAGCAAAGCACGATAGATGCATTTGTGTGCGTGTATATGAGTGCTAACAAGAAATGTCGTGAAGACTTCTTGTTATGAACAAACAGTCAACAAAGTAGTGTTGATACCGTGTATGCTTGTTATTTTCCATATTGTACGTTTGAGTGTGTGTGTAAGATGTAGATGGTAAGCTATTATGTGTTTAAGGGAGGTTTTTTTAAGCAAGCGAACACAACTAATGTAAATGCATGTGAACGTTTGTTTGTGTGCAGAAAAATAAAAGAGTATACACACAACGTGTGTGTGTATGTACATGCATGACGCTTGTATACGCGCCCATGCGTAGAAAGAAGCAAGCATCACAAATTTTCCAGTCACGAAGTATTTTCTTCTTTACTCCTATACTTGCAATAACTGAAACAAATTCTTGCAAACAGTGTTGCTTAGCGTTTGTTTTAGAAGACTTCGCTGTAGTAAAGCATTTGAAAAATCCCTCATGTCTTGAAAGTTCTTATAAATGGTCTTGTGCAGGACTTTACACGATATACACTTTATTTGTTTTAACAATTACGTTTTTAAATATGTACATATCGTTATTATCATTATTTTTTTAAATCGAGATTTTTCCATTTTTCAATACATTGTTCTTCTATCGAAATATACAAAAAAATTGATTTTTCAAAAAAAAAATTATGAGTTAGGGCCTTTCTATATTATTAAGGTAACGATATGTATTGATATGTAACAATTTAAAAATGTTCTTATTTCTATTTTACATTACAACTAATGTGCTCTTAAATTAATTCAACATAATTGAAAGAGTTGATGAAAAATGGAGACAAATATACATACAGAGATAGAGAGAGAAAAGCAAAAGAAAAAATTAAAATATAAATAAAATTTTCAGACAAAATTCAGTTTTAAACACATTAACAACGACAGCAGGCTACCTACCGACTACACAACTTGTCAAAAATATAATATAATATATATAATATATGTATATTATATAGATGTATGTATGTATGTATATGAAACTGATTATTTTCATGACATGACATTAGAGGGTGGCGTTGGCTGAAGTAGTTAAAACGTTGACTACAAAACCGAAGGTCCTGGGTTCAATCCCTGTATCCGACAGTCATTAAATAACAACACCACGCATTTTTCTGATGTGCATTAGTGTCCCTTTGTGTCAGTTGTTGTAGGAAAGTTCAAGTGATGAAGGCATAGTCACTGGTCACTGAACTATACCGACTTCAGCAGATACTAATCCTAATGTAACATCAGAGCGCCCTCCTTCGTTGTGTAGCAAAATCATCGGCGAAGTAAAATAATCAATAAAATGGCTACAGACACAGCTTCAAAAAATTAATACGCCTCATTTAACATCAGAGAGGCGCTGCAACACTGCATTATTCAAAACGTGCGAAAAAGCAGTTTTAAAAAAGAATGAAGCTTTCCTCTATCTCTTCCTTCACCACCTGTCTTCTCTCTCACTATCCCTTTCCTAAAGAAGGTAACACCTAGTAATAGTAGTAGGCATTAATTGCCTGAGTGTTACTTCTCTTTAAAAAAAAAAAAAAAAATGACAACATGGCTAAACGACCCCACAACCACGGTTGGTAGCTGTTTTTATTTATGTTGGCGACTAGTAGCAAATATAGTGCTCGTAATATACATAATACAAAATGTGTAACATATGAATGTTATTGAATATTGAATATCATTTAATATAAAAATCATCTCGAAATTCATATAAGAAAAGTGCGCTGTGATGAGACAGCCGACTTTTCTATAGTAAAAGTGTTCTGTGATGTCACAGCCGACTTTTCTATAGTAAAAGTGTGCTGTGATGTCACAGCCGACTTTTCTATAGTAAAAGTGTGCTGTGATGACACAGCCGAGTTTTCTATAGTAAAAGTGCGCTGTGATGACACATCCGACTTTTCTATAATAAAGGTGTGCTGTGATGACACAATCGATTTTCCTATAAGAAAAGTTTTCTGTGATGACACGGCCTACTTTTCTATAGCAAAAGTGTGCTGTGATGACACAGTCGACTTTTCTATAGTAAAGGTGTGCTGTGATAACACAATCGATTTTCCTATAAGAAAAGTTTTCTGTGATGACACGGCCTACTTTTCTATAGCAAAAGTGTGCTGTGATGACACAATCGATTTTCCTATAAGAAAAGTTTTCTGTAACATACAGTCGACTTTTGTATAAGAAAAATGTACTGTGACGACACAGTCGACTCTTCTGTAAGAAAAGTGTGCTGTGATGACACAGTCGATTTTTATGTAATAAGAGTGTGCTATAATGCCGAATTTGACTTTTCTATAAGAAGTGATCGGTGATAGCATAGTCGATGAAGAGTGTGCTGTGATGACACTAACGACTGTATATAAGAAAAGTGTGGTGTTTGGACAGAGTAGACTTTTCTATAAGAGAAGTGAGCCGTTATGACACAGTCGATTTTTTTCTACAAGTGTGCTGTGGGTAGTTGTTATTGGGTGTTATTCAATTGAGTTGCATTTATTTTTTTCTAAAGTTTCTTTATTCTTCATTCGTTTCTTTTGCTTTAATATATAATGAAGTATAGTTACTTCGTGATATAATGAAAATTTGTCAAAGCAAAATTTTCGTTTGCAGAACAGAAATAAAGTTCAAAACAAAATTTAAAAAACTTTGCGTGTGCAAAAGTAAATTTTACAAATTTTAAAAAATTTAAAAAAACGCTGCGTCTTAGTTCTGTTTTGTCCTAAACCTTTGAATAAAAATCGAAGAGAATTTGGCTGTTAATCAGTATGAAATGGCAGAGAGCTCGATTTTTATTTTATAAAATTTAAAATAAAATACTCTACATCTGAGTTCTGGCACATTACCGAAGTTTGAATAAAAATCGAAGAGTATTTAGCAGTTAATCAATATTAAATTACAGAGAGCTTGTTTGTTAAATGTCGTCAGAAGGGGGCAATAGTGAGGGGTGCTAAGGAAGAATTACTCACAAAAGCTTCGTTTGCTTGAAGTGAGAACTACTACAGCTGATTTCGTTACTAAACGATCCCAAAAGATTATTCGAATCGACTCATTTGTGAGGAGTATTGTGCTGCTGTTTTTAGCAAAAACTTGCTGTTATAAACGGAAACCAGTTAGTCGCATTGCTACGAGCGATTGTTTAACACACAACACTCAAGTTATTAAAAGAAAAAAATATATAAATAGATATTTTTTTTTTTTATAAAATAATACAAAAAGCAAAGTTATAATAAACCGCTGATGAAGAAAAAATTGTATAGAAGTATATTGATTGCATAAAAACAAGTTTCACATAAAATATCTAAAACAAGCAAACACAAACAAGCTGAATAGGCAAATACATACATAAGTAAAGTAAGTGAAGGCCTATATTAAACAAAACAACAAAAATAAAGTGCTATAGAAATAAAATAAAAATTTCTATAAATGCAGTTATGATAAGTTAGTAAAAAGCAGCCGGCAATTTTTGTGTAAAAAATAGTTAAAAAGAAATTTTTACAAAATAAATACTATGAGGGCTTAAATAAAATATAAAAAAAGAACATTACAAGCAAAAGAAGTACTTAATAATAATCTAAAAAAATACATACATACATACCTATATATTTTAAAAGATAAAAGAGTGCTACTTAACTTCCTTAAAACAAAAAAAGAAGCAAAAATTTACAAACAAAGTATGACTTCTACTGTATTGCAACCACATACAACTACAACAACAAAATCAACAGCAGAAGCTTCAACAATGGGTTGGTCTCATGATAAATTAAGATTTTCATGTGTCGACAACATTGGTCTGAAACAGTTATGGAGATTAATTGCATTGGATACAAATGCAACAGCAAGAACAACAGTCACATCTTCAAATTCAATATCAGCTACACAACAAACAACTACAACTGGGAATAATGAAAAGAATACGAGCAGCAATAACAACAACAACAACAATAATAATAATAATGAGGTAAGTTTACATGATTTTTTCCTACATATTTTAGTACATACAGTGAGTACACCGTCCTCAAGTTGTACTACAATTTGGGACCGAGCCCCCTCGAGTAAAAATTGTTGCTATTAAAAAAAATCCAATTTAATGACCTTATTCAGGGAAGATATTGAAATATTTATGTATTTAAATTAGGGATGTAACGAATGTTTGCATTCGCAAATAATTCGCTTACTTTTGCTATTTGCATTCGCTTTTGCATTCGCTAAAATGTATGCGAATATTTAAAGCGAATACTAAAGACAAAAATATTGGAAATATTTTCCAGTTTTTTAAAAAGAAAAGGCAGTGTTTGAATTGCGCGAAAATATTTTCTGTTTAAGACTAGTCTGTTGGAACTTTTGAAAAATGGTAAGCACATCATTACATCGTTCAAAAATTTTTAAATGCAAAAATATTAACTATTCCTTCTTTGTTGTAAATTTTTGGCGAAACAAGTGCCACTCATTTTATTTCGCATGTAAACTTAAAATGTTGAAGATATATTTCATATGTTTTTCCCAAGATGAACAGAGTACTACTTCTGGAAAAAAATTTCAAGAACAATTCGTTCCAATTTTTCTTAATCGCCCTTATTCCAGTTGTCGACATCGACGTCACTTTAACACAATACCAAAAAATTGGGGTTTGGTTACTCAATCGCGAGAACAATTTTGTACTAATGACAATCTAATTCCGTTCCCTAAGGTCTAGAAAATAGCATAAAACTACCAACAGGAGTCACTTGTTTTCGACAACGGGTACACAAGCCCCACTTTTTTGGTATTGTGTTAAAGTGACGTCGATGTCAACAACTGGAATAATGGTGAATATGTATTTTGATAGCATTTTACAGGAAATGTTGAACTTAGTACAAGGTCTTAGGGCCAAACTACGAATGGTGTGATTGCCTAATATTTTGTAAATTTATTTTTAATTATTATCTATACTTATTTTAATATGATTTCATATATTTTTCAGTTTAACAATTTTTATTTCTAATAATATAATAAATATTTGCTGAATTCAAGACTCAGAGTCTAAACACAATATTTGCGGTGCGGTGCGATTTCTCGTTGCGGGAGAGAAAAATAAACACAATACAACGGAAGACGGCTACGGCGATGCTTGTCATTGTTTGTTTAAATTTTTATTAATTTTTTTTGTACATACATTTTTATAAAAAAAAAAACTCTTTGTGTTAAATATTTTGTAATGGCAGTAACTAAAAACAAAAAATTATTAACATTTTATATATTTCCAGATATATTTGATATATTTTTTCAACTTTTACATTTTATGACAAAAAAAAATCATGTTTTTTGTTACAACAATGTTGTGAACACCGCCAATTATTCAAAAACTATGGCAACATCAGAAAGAGAAAGAGAGTCAAAAATTGAGAGAATAAGAAAGTCCGCAGAGAAAATAAAATAGATTTTAATTTTATACCGTTCCGCACTGCGGTTTTTTACTTCAAAATCGTATGAAAAACCGCACCGCAATAAATTATCGTTACATTGTGTTCAGACTCTCAAGTAGATCTATGTATACAACACAACTTTATGTTCTTAGATAAATTTATTTTCATGTGATTTTTTAACGTATTGTAATATTTGCATTCGCTTTCGCATTCGCATTCGCTTTCGCAAAAATTAAAATGTATTATTCGTTTTCGCATTCGCATTCGCATTCGCTAAACTGGTATTCGTTACATCCCTAATTTAAATACAAATTTTATTATCTAATGAAAATAGGGTCATAAATTTACTTGATTTTTTTACTTATCATTTTATTTTATTTTATTGCATTAAAAGAATAACAAAAAATTAACAAATAAAATGCAGATTCGAATTATATATACATATGTACATACATATTTCGTCGTATTTTAGATTAATGTACTGCAGAAGACCATTTATAAGACCTTTCAAGACATGAGAGATTTTTCAAATGCTTTACTACAGCGAAATATTCTAAAACAAACGCTAAACAACACTGTTGGCAAGACAAACAACTGAAACAAATGTCTTGCCTTTGTTTTAGAATATTTCGCTGTAGTAAAGCATTTGAAAAATCTCTCATGTCTTGAAAGGTCTTATAAATAGTTTTGTGCAAGACTTTTTAGTTTAGATAATAATGAACGTATTCTTGCCGTAAATTTTGATTTTATTCTTTAGACGCGTTCACACGAAGAAATCTTTCTTGTAGAAATTTTTTGTATGTATTTATGTATAAAGTGCATTTCAACTACCTTTCCTTCTTTCGAAAAACAAAGCTCGACTTTCTGCAAGAATAATTTCGTCATCTTAACTGAGACTTTCATACTCTGGCTAATTAATAATTAATTTTGTTAAATACATACATACCGCTCATTTAGTTGAATAATGTCACAACTCAAAAAACCAGTTTTGTAGAAAGTCCTACTTTACACTCAGCAAGTCTTATTGCTAAGCTGATTAGGTTTTTAGGAGAGAGAGAGAGAGAGAGAGACGAGGGGAAAAGAAACGTTTCTGTTCCCCTCAACTCTCTCTCTCTCCCACAAACTAATCAGTTTAGCAATAACTTGCTTAGTGTAAATTAGGAGAAAACGCGTTTTAAGTTTTCAATTTGCATGCAACTTAATGAAGGCATAGAAAACTATTCTAACCTCAGTAGCTGATGGTACAAGCTTTTTATATGAAATATACATAAGATAAAATACGAAATGCCGCACTAGTCTGCATTATTAACTATTTGGTTATATTTCTTCGATCTTTTTTAATATGTTTTTATATTTATTAAGCTTTAGATCTTAGGTATTTTTTATAAAAAGAAATTAACAAATTTTATTTATTCCAATATTTCGTTGCCACAATGGGTAACTTCTTCAGGGAAAATATTTTTTTTATAATAATTGACAATGAAAAATTTTTTTTATAAAAGGCGGTAAATCAAAATACTCAAAAAAATTGTAATATTAACTCAAAGATCTCATTTTTTGAGTTATGACACTATTGAAGTAAATGAGCGATATGTATTTATTTTAACTACTGTCAAGAGAGTTAATTTTATATTTACGTCATTAACCACACATACTCGTACATACTCTTTTCTTTTACTTTTGGCTAAATATAATAATTTGATCAAAATTGTGCTTTAAAAAAAAAGTCTGACACATGTACAGCTGAAGCCCGCCATGCCGAACGACATAATATTAGGCTGATTTGTTATATTGGAAAACGCTATTTTCTGTGTTTCTAAAAAATTTTGTGATATACTGTGATGACTGAGAAACTGGCATAATATAATTTGGGTGGAATTACAATACCTATATTCTTTAATGATTTTATATGTTATTCTAAAGGGAAACAACCAAATTTTTGAGAATACATACATACATATCGTCGGCTTAGATTGTAAACCTGCTAACTCACTTCCAGCAAATTTTACAAGAGAGACAAAATACTGCTAACGATTTCTATACAAATACCTAATAGCCTAATACATTAAGTTTCTTCGACATATAGAGCTTCAAATTAATATAAATATTTTAGCAAGTCAATCAGGCGTCTCTATTTCTTTATAAAAAATGGATTTAGCAGGTTTACACTCAAGCCGACGATATGTAAAAGTCCTTAGCGATATATTGTTATTCGCCCTAAATTTATGTATTTTTTCATATAATTTTTTTTGGTAATTTTTCTAAAAAGATTCGAAAAAGTTAAAAAAAGTTTTTCTGATATAATTTTATATATTTTGTGCTTTATTTGTATTTTTTTAGATTAAGTTTTAAAACTAAAATTTGTTGCGTTCACAATTTATTTGTTGTTTAAGAAATTAATAAGGAGTACCCCTTACAAAGGCACTTACATTTTCACTAGAAAATAACTAGTCATTATTTTATTAATTAGAACTAAAACTATGTATGCAGATATGTAATTAAATAAAATTAAGATTTTTCACATTTGATATTTTCAACTGAAATACGAACCCATGATAAGATTTGAAGACAAATGCTCTACCTACTGATCCATTGATGGAATATTATTTTAAAAGCTAAAAATCTGTTTCTTTTTATTATTATTTTTATTAGTAACTAGAAACTGTTGAGATAACTACGTAGTTACAAATAATGATATACATAAATGAATATGTACATAGTTAGTTTATTAATTAGAAACAAGTAATTTTTGTACATACCAAAATAATGAAAAAAAAAAACTCGAACTGGGTTCAACTCGTTCAATCGTTAATATTAGACACAAACCTTTGATCAAACCCATTTAAATTACCTTGGTTTGATCATAGATTTGTGTCTAAAATGAACGACTGAATAAGTTTTATCCAGCTCTAAAAAAGACACAATCCATTACCTAAAATTCATAAACTATTTGCATTATAATCGATTTTCATTATACCAAGATTTGCCTGTATATACCCGTACAATAATACGTACATACATATTTATGTACGTACATACATATGAATTAAAACTAAAACATAAACGTGACTTGCGTCATTAGCATTAAAATTAAGTACACAATGATTTACGTTCGTGAACGAACATATGATAAATATTTAGATTGTCAACATTGCGTTGATATAAATTTTATCTACTCGTATCATACATGAGATTAATTACTTCAAAAGTTTTTAATATCATACGTATTTACGGCTCACATATCCACACCACTCATACACATGCACACCCATATACAAACACACCCATACACACACACACACACATACAATAAAAAAAAAATCATTAACAATGCAAAAGCAACTTTCTTTAAGCAATTAGTGGGGAAAAAGTTGTCCATATTGACACGGATATCCGTTGCATGCCAAATTCATGAGTAAGCAATAAATAATCCAAACTAACATTTGAGAGAATACGAGTAGCTTTGAAAAAAACCACAAGAGTCAAGCCAATACTAAAGGGTCTTTCAATTAGCACTTCCGAACTTTTGACAGTTGATAGCGGCCATATTGTTGAGGCTACAGCTGGCCAATTTTCAGTCATTTATTTATTCAGTGTTTTTCCAAATCACCATGGACTGATGTAGCATTCAACAATAAGTGCAAATATCTAATAAAAATTATTATATTAAAATTGGTTTTGTGTTCGAGCAACGTTCAGGGCGCTTTGTACATTTTTCCACCAACTTTTTTTTTTGCTACAATTGGAAGATATAACAGGACGGCGCTAGCTGTGTGACATTCTGCACAATCGATATTTGAGGGCCTGCTCATTTCACGTGGGTGGGACATTTGCGCGATGTTATTATTTATATTTATTAAATACATCGTATTCCCTTCAAAAGAATAACAAGAAATTTCGAGCATATCTCAGACAATTATCCCTTACTGAAATACCCTTTATAATCCAAGCAACCATGCATAGTCACATATACATATGTATGTAAATGCATACATACTAGGGATGGGCAAAAAATATCGATATATCGAAATATCGATATTTGAGAAAATAAATATCGATATATACATCGATTCTTATTTACGAGTATCGGGTTTCGATACTTTTAAGAGCTATAGCCGTTTTTTAACTCTGACCCAACTAAGGCAGGTTACTTTTTGGATTGTGTAAGTATAAGCCTAAGGGCAGAATTTGTTTTTACTTTGTTCTGTTACGAATCAGCTGACTCTTTTTGGTTTATAAAAATCATATACATATAAGCCATTAGTTTTTCTCTCCTTAATTCTGTTATGTTGCGTACACATTCCCCGATGCATGTCGTTATTCACTTTATGAATGCGATGGTAGAACTATAGCTAAAACTTTACAACAATTACGCCCGGGAACTGAAATTGTATTCTTTTTTTGACATGTGTTTATAAACGTTAAAAACCGAAAAGTTGTTCCCACTTTCCCAGGAAATGACAAAGTCCGGGCAAAGAAAAAATCTAATAACAATGGACGATGCAAAACTCATCACTTTAGTGGAAAACTGAGACCATTCTGGTCCGAAACAGCTGATAATTTATTACAAAAAAAGTAAAATTTAGAAACAGAACGGCACAGCACAGAGCAGCAACAGAAAGACTAATGAAGTCTTAAGGAGCTACAGTAGGTTACGTATTACTTAACATAGCTAGTTTTTTGTATTAAATTTCTTAAAGTAATTGTACATTCGAAATTAATGCAGCAAAAAATATCGATACATCGAAATATCGATGTTTTCAAAAAATATATATCGATACTGTTAAAAAATATCGATACGATATATATCGATACATTTTCTTCATTTGCCCATCCCTAATACATACTTATAAAAAGATTCGACTTTTAAAACAATATTCTGTTAAACAAACAAACTACCACGACTGCCAGACTTGAAGTCATGCTGTTTCTCGCAGACTCTGTCAAATCAACAATTTTAGTGCATTCGGAGTTAATCGCGAAAAGAAACTATTCATAATCAAGTTTATTTTTAAAGAAATCTGGCGATTTAAAGTCTCCCAATTTATAATACACTTAAATATCTATGAGGAACACGTATTGAAAGTATGTACACATTAGGGATGTAACGAGTACCAGTTTAGCGAATGCGAAAACGAATTATACATTTTAATTCTTGCGAAAATGAATGCGACTGCGAAAGCGAATGCAAATATTATAATACGTTAAAAAAATCACATGAAAATAAATTTGTCCAAGATCATGAAGTTGTGTTGTACACAGAGATCTACTTGAGTCTTGAATTCAGCAAATATTTATTAATTTATTAGAAATAAAAATTGTTAAACTGAAAGATATATGAAATCATATTAAAATAAGTATAGATAATAATTAAAAATAAATTTACAGAATGTTAGGCAATCAACCCATTCGTACTTTGGCCCTAAGACCTTGCACTAAGTTCAGCATTTCCTGTAAAATGCTACCAGAATACATATGTATTAAGAAAAATTGGAATGAATTGTTCAGGAAAATTTTTTGCAGAAGTAGTACTCTGTTCATCTTGGGAAAAACATAAAATATATCTTCAGCATTTTAAGTTTTCATGCGAAATAATATGAGTGGCAGTTGTTTCGCAAAAAATTTACAACAAAGAAGGATTAGTTAATATTTTTGTATTTCAAATTTTTTGTACGAAGTAATGAATGGTGCTTTCCATTTATCAAAAGTTTTAACAGACTAGTATTAAGTAGAAACTATTTTCGCACAATTCAAACACCTTTTCTTTTTCAAAAACTGGAAAATATTTCCAATATTTTTGTCTTTAGTATTCGCTTTAAATATTCGCATACATTTTAGCGAATGCAAAAGCGAATGCAAATAGCAAAAGTAAGCGAATTATTTGCGAATGCGAAAGCGAATGCGAACATTCGTTACAGCCCTAGTACACATACATACATTCATATAAAAATAAAATAAAACACACGATTTTTTGCACATAATTTATTAACAGACACAATTGACGTCACAAACGTGCCAGAAACCAAATGATGGTGTTAAAAAAAAAGGAAAAAAGCAATAAAAGACGTTGACTGACAAACGACTTTTGTTTTGTACTTTTTGTTTTTCCATACAAAGCCATTTTTTTTTAATAATCATACGTTTTCATTTTAGAGTTTAATAAGAGAAGAAAAAATTGCCACAAAAAAATATACAATTCGAAAAATTTCCTTAATTTCTTGCATAATATATTCGTGTACATACATACATACTACATATACACATAAATACATATTGGCTTTCGTCTAAAAATAAAATTTGCATTTTCATAAAAAATTACTTGCAATTATCAAAAAATGTTTTATTGAACTCAATATAAGAAATAATCATGCTTATTGTGAATAGCAAGTAGATTTTTGTTACCCCTCGAAGGGAATAAATGTTACCGTGAATTTTTTGTTCCGCTGTCAGTTCTCAGTGAATGCTAAAAAACGGGCAGAAGATTTGTAAAGCTTAAAAATGAAGTGATAGGTCCCCACAAAATAGGCGGACTGCAACATTTCGTAAAATAATATTTTCGCAAAATGTTTGCTTTAGTAAATTTAACTCACTACGGTCATTATTCCAAATATATGCTGAAAAATCAAAAAAAGGGGGGAGACTTTTAAACGTTCGATATATATTGTTTTTCTTTTAGCTAAATAGCAAACCAATTTTTAAAATAAGGGAACAAGAAATAGGGGAAAAGTACAAGTAAAATTATTATTCAGAATTGAGTTAATTAAGTGTTGTCTTATATATTTCTGGTAATCAAATTAAATTTCAAGCTTTGATTACCAGAACTGGAACTGATAATAAAATTTTACGGCGGTATTTTTGTAAAAATGTTGACCTTTATCAAGTTTTTTTTTATTCAAACCAAACAACTGCAATGTAGCGAATGCACACACCTTTGCAACTAAATTTGAAATAAACCATAGTTGCATCACGAAATTCAACTAGATTTTAAGTAGATTTTGACAAAATCTAGTAACGAAATAGATTCTGTTTTGTATGGGAAATCCACTAGCTTTTGCCCGAAATCTCGTAGATACTAGATTTTGCCCGAAATCTCGCAAGTACTAGATTTTGCTCGAAATCTCGTAATTACGAATAGAATGAGTTACTTTTTTAATTGATTGATGAGAAGACTGCTTCTTTCAGTTTTGACAGATTACATGAAAATATTGCCAATTAAACAAAGCAACTATGTATTTAATTGTAAAGGATAGATTATTTTAAGTTAAGATTCCCAGTATAGAAGAGATTCCACAAAAAAAGTTTAAATTTCAAGCCCGGTTAAAGTTTCAATTAAACGTGCCGAACAAAACTTATGGGCAACACTGTACTTGTCACAACCACAATTGACCATAACCACAGAAACCAATTGAATATTAGTTTTTCGCCGTAACTATAAACAGCTGTTGGCTGGTTAGACATATTTGTTGATGCACTTTTGAAGTTAATAAACAAATGAACGCATAAACAGCTGTTTAAGGAATAAACAAATATATTTATGGTTATCACGATGGTAATGGCTATGGCATTATATGTATGTATGTATGTATACACCCTGTCGGAGAATGTGTGGTTGACTACAAAAATAATCAACTTAGGCCCAAAATTTACAGTCATTAGTTAACTAATAGCAATAGTTTAACCAATAATATTTGATTCACAGCTCTTTGTTTACCATTAGTTAAACCGCTAAATGTCATTGGTTAACAAATAGTTAGAAAACAGCTGATTGGTTGTAAACTTTATTAGTATTGTTGTATTGTGAAAATTTTTATATACATTTCACACATACATTATCAAGCATCTTCTTTTTATTTAGCTGTAACACATTCTTTTAATTTTATTTTCTTTTATATTTTGATTTTTTCCGTACCAATTTCAGCACTAATTCAATATCTTGCACGGTAAAGTTAGACGAGCCAGCACTGTTTTATCAATTTTTCTTCTTCTTCTTCTTCTTCCTGTTGTGCTGACATACTATGTAGTATGTCAAAAAAGGTGACTTCGGACACTTAGTCCATGGTGTCACCTTTGTGGTGATAATTTTTTGTTGTTGTGTAGGAGCTTCCTTCGGTTGCTGCGAACGACCTATACCTTCGTATAGGAAGTAGGAGTTTCCAAGATCCACTCCTTTGTGGTGATTGTTTTTATAATTGTTTTTGTTTTTGCATGTGGTTAATGGAAACCAATGGAATATCGCGGTGATACCGTTAACCGACGCCAACCATTAATCACATGCGGTGAGACGCAAAACTCTCAAAGGCCAATAAACAACAGTGGCCTGGTTGCATTTAAGAAATAATTGCCAACGACGCGTGATGTTGACTCGCCCAGAGCTGCTTTACGAATCTCCTTATCAATTTTTCAGAAATAATATAGCAAATGTAAACAAAAACCATATGCTATAGCAGAGCTGTGAATAGTGAACCTTAATTGTTTGATAGCGTTACCATTCCCAATGCACTGTGAATATGAAGTATTAGTTAAACAATAGTTATCATTTTTGTTTACTAATAATTAACTAATGACTGTAAATTTGGCCCTTATAGTTAACTTTACGTAGACTAACTAAAAGCTAACTACAATATCATCCAGCATTCACCCTAAATTAATTCTTAAGTTGAGTACGTAAGCGAATTTGGTGAAAGCCAACAAATTTATTTACTCTCATCTAATTTGAAACTCATTTAAATTTTATACTAACATTTTGCTGTTATTACTTTAGACCCTAAAGTAATAAAGTTTAGATGGTATCTTAGCTGGGTAAGTAGCTCGTTGACTATACAAGTATGATGATACATATCTCTTTGTTATTTTGGCCAGTATCCAGGTTTAAGTTGATTTCCTTTTAAGCTAATTGGGCCTAATATTTCAATGCAAATAAAAATCCATTTATTTACAGTTTTTCCCGACGTTTCGTAGATTTTTTGTCTACTTTTTCAAGGGATCGTAATTCATGGAATAATTAATTACATAGGTACATATACATATTTTACATATTGAATAACAATACTCAACATTAAAACATATATAAACAAATATAACATTTTTTAAACACAACTTAACTTAATATCACAGATCTGTTTCGTTTAAAGCTACTTTGTAGTTTGTGTTTGTGTACTACAAAGTAGCTTTAAACGAAACAGATCTGTGATATTAAGTTAAGTTGTGTTTAAAAAATGTTATATTTGTTTATATATGTTTTAATGTTGAGTATTGTTATTCAATATGTAAAATATGTATATGTACCTATGTAATTAATTATTCCATGAATTACGATCCCTTGAAAAAGTAGACAAAAAATCTACGAAACGTCGGGAAAAACTGTAAATAAATGGATTTTTATTTGCATTGAAATATTAGGCCCAATTAGCTTAAAAGGAAATCAACTTAAATGATGATACATAGTTCGAATAAAATCTGCTTTTAAGTTTAAAAGTAGAAAAGTAGTGCAGAGTGAGGCAACTGACTACCGCGTTGTTAAAATAGTTAATTGTTTCCATTGCCAAGTAATCCAAGTGTCAGTCAGCACTAGTTGCGAAATAGTTAGCTTAAAGTTAGTTTAAAGTTAACTTAGTTTCCAACAGGGCAGTAAATGTCTGTGTATATATGTATGTATGCATATCTTTATTTACATTTTTAATAATAATTGCCTATATTTTTAAGGCGTTTGTTTATTAATACAACATCACGTACTATCTTGACTTCCTAAAATGAGACTCTGAATAATTGGAACTAGTGTGTTTATAACTAAATATGCACGCACAATGCCATACATACATATGTATGTATACATATGTGTGTACAAAAAAAAAATAAAACGAATTCAGAATCTATATCTTTTTTTAAGTCTTTTAAAAATATATTTATATTAATTAGTTAATTGAATTATTATTTTTCGAACTGTATTTGTTTCTATATTCTTATGAATTGAATAGGCTAAAGTTCGTAACGCTTTTTAAGCCAAATTACATGTGATAATTATTAATGAACAAATAACATCAAAGTTAGTTGTAAATATTCTGACAACAACACATAGTTGAACGGAACAGCCAGCCGTTTTCGAAGGCCACTAAACCTTCCTCATCAGCGTTCTTCTGTGTTTTTGGTCCACTGTGTGTGGTGTCAGTTGATGTAGATGTCTGCCTTATATACGTAACTTTATTGCAAATGGAATATGTGAATTGGTTTGATTCATTGCATTTCAATTTGCTAATGTGTTTCGTAATGTATACGCAAGTTACCATCTATATATATATAACATCTTCTATATATATTACCATCTTTCATATATATTACAACAGTCTTACCATTGTCGTTTGTTCCTTACTAAGTATGCACATGTTTGTTAATTTGCTTATTTTTTGTTCTACTTAAGACAAACTTTTTTGATTTGTTACTATTAAGTATATTTTTATTTTTAATTTTTGCCACAAGCCAATGACTGACTATTAATTAGTTAATTGAATTATTATTTTTCGAACTGTATTTGTTTCTATATTCTTATGAATTGAATAGGCTAAAGTTCGTAACGCTTTTTAACAAACATGTGCATACTTAGTAAGGAACAAACGACAATGGTAAGACTGTTGTAATATATATGAAAGATGGTAATATATATAGAAGATGTTATATATATATAGATGGTAACTTGCATATACATTACGAAACACATTAGCAAATTGAAATCCAATGAATCAAACCAATTCACATATTCCATTTGCAATAAAGTTACGTGTATAAGGCAGACATCTACATCAACTGACACCACACACAGTGGACCAAAAACACAGAAGAACGCTGATGAGGAAGGTTTAGTGGCCTTCGAAAACGGCTGGCTGTTCCGTTCAACTATGTGTTGTTGTCAGAATATTTACAACTAACTTTGATGTTATTTGTTCATTAATAATTATCACATGTAATTTGGCTTAAAAAGCGTTACGAACTTTAGCCTATTCAATTCATAAGAATATTTATATTAATTTGGGAGGTGATAAGCTTATGTAAATAAGATGCTAATTTTATGTATGTAAGTGAACACGTGTGAATACGAGAGTATTAAAAAAGTCGCATCAAAATGAATACAAGTTTTAACAAAAATTCTAAAGATACAGCCAAACACCCACTAAGCTTTGCTTGTATTCAATGATAGCAAAAACACACTACGATAGATATGAACCACAGTGCGGCACAGTGCTTTGACCCCTAGAACCTTTTTGTATTTTGTCGCCACTAAAGTGCAAGATTTGTAATTAAAATTTACGAAACAGAAACTTGAGTTTTAGGTATAGTTCCTACATTAGTACAACTTTTTTACGAAATTTATATAGAAATAATTCAAAAAATATGGCCGGTCAGTTCCAAAGCGTTCGAAAGTTTGTAAATTTATCATACTGTTTTTTGAATTTTTTGTTTGTTTTACCAACGAGAAGATCTCTTGAACCAAGACAAGACCATTTGGAATACAGTTATGCCTGGATTTACGTCGTGATTGGCTCCCGGTTTTACACGCATCAGTTTTAGTTGCTCAACTTTTGATTTTATATAAGATAGACGACAAAATAATATATGTACATCGTTACGTAATATATGTATCGTTACCTTAATACAAAAAGCCCCTATTCGGCGTGGAAAGATACTATTAGATCAGAAAGTTAAATTTATAATTATGGAATCGACTAAATTTTCCTTAAGGCATATGAAAAATGGGTGTGTCATATTTTTCTCAGAACATAAGTTTAAACAATACGAATTTCAATTAGGAATAAAGCTGCTACACATGTGGTAAGATTCTTTGGTTGGTTTAACGCTTGCCTAATTTGGATTAAGTTTTAAATTTCCATAAATTAATTATTATTTATATTTCCCCCCCCCCCCCCCACATAAATTCAAAGTATTTTGCTACAAAGCTGCCAATTTTTACATTTCACCAAAAAGTGTTATTTATGTTGAAAATTGGTTAAAACTAAGACTTGATTTCAGTTATTTCCATTAACTAATAAATAACGAACATTAGTTTAAGTTTTAGAATAAATTATCTTACGTAAGCACTCAACTCAACTTGTGGGTTATTTATAGAAATAATTAACGTTAGCTTTTAAAGCAAAATGGTAATTTTTATTTTAAAGATGTTGCATAAATATTAGCTTTCACACTTTTATTATATATAGAGGAAAGAAAAAGCTGTATAGAAATTAATAGAAATAGGTAAATGTTATTTAATATACATACATACATATGTATGTATGTATGTATATAAATATTTTTAATAGGCCGAAGAACTTAAAAGTGGCAACACTGTCTTCCAGACAGCTGATTTGGCAAATTTATTGTGTAAGTACAAAATATGTTTGCACCAGTTTCTACATTTACAAATTATAGGAATTTGCTTAGAAAAAAATTAACTTAACGATAAGTAAGCCGCAGCTAAAAAAAATTACATTTCTTTATAAATACGTATGTATGTATGTAATTGCGTGATTTCGATAAAAATCCTACAGTTATAACAACTTTTGTGTTGACCTTCACATACTATATGTAGGTACTATTACAGATTTTTTTATTAATTTATTAAGTTCATTAACCTAAAACTTGAAATACACAATTATAATATTTTAATTTTGATGGGGAAACATTTAAATTGTTTCTTTATAATTAACAATTATCAATAGTTCCGGCTTTTATATACATACATACATACATACATTTGAAATTATACATAAAGTACTTGTTTCTCATAATTCCCACGCTACATGAACTGCAAATTATACAGAATATGCAATATAAATTTTTTTTGTAACCTTTTTTTTTAAATACAGTCAAGGTCAGACGACTAACACAATAATGTTTTAAAAATAATAAATAAAAGTTTAATAAAAAAAAACTTGTTTGTTGTTAATAAGAGCTAAAAATAATATAAAAAAAAACAAATGTTATGAAAAATTCCGGTTTCTGGCGTTATGTTAGAAAAACGAAAATATCATCATTTTTAATTTGAGTTTATTAATCTACATTCACATACATGCATATTTTTGCTTTTACAAAAAAAATCTGTAACTCTTCACAAAAAAAAAATGTTAGATTAAATTTATGGAGTTCACAATAGCATTTTAAAATATGTCTTAATATTGCAACCTTTCAATTTTAATATGTACTTAAAAATGGGTTGGCAAGTTTGTTGTTTTTGTTTGTATGTAAATCAAATTTATTGCCAGGTGAAAATTTTAAATGTGTTAAAAGCATGTAATTTTCAATATGGCAATATTGTAATGTAAACCAAACATATTTAAACTGTCAGCGCAGCTGTAGTCGATGAAAAAATATTTGTATTTTTCGCTGTCTTTAGGCATTTTGCAGAACAAAAGTTATGTTGATAAATGTATTCAATAATAATTTATAATTTACAAAATTTTGTTATTTAATACACTTCAATATGCTGTGTTTTATATCGTTCCCTGCTCACAATGAAAATTTCAAGGTGGGCACAATGTTGCCACATTAACATTTTAAGATACTCATTGTGAATTCCCTATATTTTTCTTTTTCTAGTCTTAAAAAAATGACGGGTGGTATTTTATGTTTTGTTATTTAAGTCACCGTTACTTTATGTACTATATACATATTAAAGTCCTGCACAAGACCATTTATAAGAACTTTCAAGACATGAGGGAGTTTTCAAATGCTTTACTGCAGAGAAATCTTCTAAAACAATCGCTAAACAACACTGTTTGCAATAATTTGTTTCAGCTATTGCAGGTATAGGAATAAAGAAGAAAATACTTCATGACTGAAAATTTTGTGATGCTTGCTTCTTTCTACGCATGGACGCGTATACAAGCGTCATGCATGTACATAATACACACACGCGTTGTGTGTATGCTCTTTTATTTTTCTGCGCACACACAAACGCACACATGCTTCACATTAGTTGTGTGCGCTTGCTTTAAAAAAACCTCCCTTAAACACATAATAGCTTACAATATACATATTACACACACACTCAAACGTACAATATGGAAAATAATCCCAGGTAGCATTTTGTATCATAATCCAATCGTTTCCGAATCAGCTTGACGGGAAAAATAACCGTATATGAGCTCATTTTTCGATCATAAATGATACTCCCGTTGTGAGAAAATGTTACCCTACAGATGAATCATACCAAAGAATCACTTATGATACGATTTGCTGATTATTTTTGAGCAATTTTCATATTAAATCATTTAATTCACCTTTTTGCGGTTTGCATGATGTTCCTCTATTTTCAAGAAATCATTATTTGATCATATAGATGAATCATAAGTGAATCCTCTTTCAATCGCACAAGTGATAAATCACTTTTTAATCATCAAAAGCGATCTGTAGAGAATTATATAAGATATTTCTGCCAAAAATGATCACCCAAATGTTAGCTGGGAACAAGCATACACGTATCAAAACTACTTTGTTGATTGTTTGTTCGTAACAAGAAGTCTTGACGACATTGCTTGTTAGCACTCATATACACATACACCAATGCATCTATCTTGCTTTGCTTATAATGCGACAGCACTTATTATTGGTTTAGCATTCTATAGCCACGAGAATACATTTAAAAAACAAGACATATTTACATTTCAAGACTATTTACGCAGGTCTCTAATACATATGCATGTATGTAATACGAGTATTATTTTCTTCTTTTTTTAGGGTTCCGTACACCAAAGGTGAAAATGGAACCCTATTGTTTTCGCTACGCTGTCCGTCTGTCCGTCACAGGGTATTTTCTCGAGAACCGTAAGAGCTACGAACCTGAAATTTGGACACAGTGTGTAGACCCTTGGCCGCTACAATAACAAATACATGAGAGTTGGAAATTAAAGGGTGTGCCAAAACGAGCAACGAAAATCCCATGTACTATACATACAATTGTATATATATGCACTTGAAGTTTGTAAAGTTAGTGTATTTTTATACAGACTACAACAATTAACACTAAAATTTAAAAAATTTTAATTAGAGGGTGTACCATAAGTTAATGTAATTTTGACTATGTAATTTTGATAACTTGCTGTATCTTGGAAACCGTAAGAGCAAACTTCTTGAAATTTTCAAAACCGGTAAAACAAAAAAATCTAAAAATTATAAAATCGCCAAACCGAAAAAAAATCGCCAAAATCAAAAAAAAATCGCCAAAACGAAAAAAAGCACCAAATTAAAAAAAATTTCTAAATCGAAAATAAATCGCGGAAAACCGGAAAAATCGCCAAAATAAAAAAATCGCCAAAATGAAAAAAAATCGCCAAAATGAAAAAATCGTCAAAATTAAAAAAATCTCCAAAATGAAAAAAATTGCCAAAATGAAAAAAAATCGGCAAAATTAAAATAATTGCCAAAATGAAAAAAATCGCAAAAATGAAAAAAATCGCCAAAATTTAAAAAATCGTTTTTTCAGCTGAAAAAACGTAAAAAACACTGTATTAAAAAAATGCTCAAAGCCCAACATACGGAACCCTTCGTGCGCGAGTCAAAGTCGCACTTTACTGAATTTATTTATTAATTTATGCAACATGTGGTCTATCACATTTTGAAATCTTTTGCTTTTTATGATGTCTAGAGATCTAGAACTTTGTACTTCATTTATAACTCAAGGCTATGTATTAACTGCTTATAATAAATATTTTAAAGGAAACTTGTAAAATAAATGTGCAAAACATGCACGCACGGCTGAAAAAAGATTTTTTTACATACTAGTTTTATTGCAAAATATCAACTAAAAACTTGAAAGCATTTACTTATTAAAAAAGTTAAATTTTTTTAATGTTGGCCAATATTTTTTTTAAATTTAATTTGATGTAAACTGACTCAGACAGAATTTCTAAAGTTCCAATTTTTTCAAAGAATATTTCAATGCATATGATGTGCATTTTTTTAATATGGAAACCTGTAGGTATTTTAGTTTGATTTTATTCTTTTGAATTTTTCTTTGTTTGTTTTTCATTGAACTTTTAGCATTTTACCGACTATATGTAATCGTTTTAGTAAGACCCTAATCATAAATTTACTAATCGTAATGACTAATTTTATAGCATGTATGTATGTAAGTATATTTGTACATATTCAATTAATTAGTGTTGAATATGATATATTTACTCTAGAATTTAATTTTAACTACCATATAATTCAATTCCTTTATATTTAGAAATATTTACAGGTGTTTTAATTATACCGAAATAACTCAATAAATTTATTACTTTACACGAATGACGTCAATTAAAAAGTGTCTATTGTTTTTAATAAAAATTTATTAACGAAAAATCTTTTCATTAAGGAAAAAATATGTAGTACATATTGCACAATTTTCTATTGAGTATTAATTGGCTACAAATTGTGTTTGAAACCTAGTTTGCTTGTTAAAGATAAAAACACACGAGTTAGAATAGGCAACTATTTAGTGTTGTACAATTTTTTTTTGTTCTCAAAAGAAAAAGTTATTGACATGATTTTATTTTATTTTATTTTTTTATTTTATGTACTTTTCACTTTTGTAAAGAGAATGCAATAAAATGACTTTTAAAGTTTAAGTTTGATTTGTAATTGTGCATACATACATTTATACATGTTGTTACCTTAATATAGAAAGGCCCTAACGCATTATTTTTTGGAAACCGATTTTTTTTAATGGGTGTTTTTTATTGAGGTATAGAACTTTAAGTTGGCATCACTTTTTTAACTGGCGGCCATTTTGTCAGCTGTCAAGTGATTAATATTTAGTTTGGTTTGCCATTTCATCATGAACAGGTTGACAAAAGAACAACGCTTGCAAATCGTGCAAATTTATTTCGAAAATAATGGTTCAGTTCGCGAAGTTTACCGCAAGCTCCGTCCATTTTATGGTCGACATAATCGTCCATCAGAGCAATTAATTCGGTTAACCATGGATCGTTTTCGCACTACGTTTACTCTATGTGATAATACGCATCCGCAGAGACGTCGAACAGTGCGCACCGAAGAAACAATTGCCGCTGTAGAGCAAAGTGTTGAAGAGGACCCGAATGAATCGATTCGCCACCGTGCACAGCAATTGGAGCTTTGTCCATCAACTTTATGGAAGATTTTGAAGATTTTGAATGTGGATGAGTTGTGGTTCCAACAAGACGGCGCTACATGCCACACAGCGCACGTCACAATCGATTTATTGAAGGAAACATTCGATGAGCGCATAATTTCGCGGAATGGACCTGTCAATTGGCCACCAAGATCGTGTGATTTGACACCATTGGATTATTTTCTTTGGGGATATGTGAAGTCGCTCGTCTACGCCAACAAACCAGAAACGTTAGGGGACTTGGAAGCCAACATTCGTGGCGTTATTGCCAACATACGGCCCCATATGCTCGAAAAAGTGGTTGAAAATTGGACCTGTAGAATTGGCTTTATTCGAGCCAGCCGCGGCGGCCACATGCCCGAAATCATATTTAAACATTAATGGCATAAAATTATCCTTCCAATAAAGCCAAATTGATGGACATTAAAACGATTTTCTTGTGTTTTATTTCAATTCGAAGTTCTATACCTCTAAAAAACACCCTGTATATATTTCGGTAGAAGAACATCGAAAATTGCAAAAATCCGATTTAAAAAAATAATGAGTTGGGTCCTTTTATAGTCAGGTAGCGATCTGTTTGTATGTACGTACATTTGTCTATGTCTGTTGTATATATGTACATATGTATGTATCTTTTTATTATCATAAAAATAATGATAACAAAAAAAAAACAGGCCCATATTTAAAAATCTTTAAATGTCTTGTCTGAAAGTCAACACAATTTATTAATGCAGCGTAATTATCAAATAACAAATAAAAAGCTTCAACTTATGAAAAAATTTGTTAATTGTTTTTTTAGGATGATAAAAAAATAACAATATATAAACAACAATAAATTGTACTCTGGTTACATGAACAGGCAATGGTTCCCAAAATGAGGGTCCGCGTACTCTGATAGCCAATATTTTATAATGCTAAATGAAGTAACATACTCCGCCAGAGTAGAATTCAGCATTATTGAATTATATAATTATATTTAAAAACTCAGCGTTTATTTTTGATGGCTCCGAAAAATACTAAACATAGTGATCCATTGAAACTTAAAACATTTGCTTTATAAGGTTGCCACTTTTTACCAAAATAATCCAAACACCATGCAACATACAAACAACATACATTGAAAAAAAATCCATGCAACATACATATGTATGTATGCGCGAAATCTTTCAAAGATTTTACGCAAAATTTTAATTTTTTTTGGTAAAATGAAAAAATAAAAAATTTTAAATAAATTTCAAAATATTTATAAAGACTGTATGGAAATATTTTATAACCTTGCTTAATATATTATGCCGAAATTTGCCCTCTGATTTATTTTTGCTGGGAACTTTATATATTTTTGTATTTGCGTAGAACAATAATTAATATAAAAACAATGAATATCTGCCACAATGCATACATAATGTGGTACAAAACCCTTTCGATTAATGAGATTTTGAATAATATCTAAAAATCAAAATACTACACCCACAGAAAAAATAGCTTAAAATCAATAAAAATAAAAACCAGATTGAATTAATAAGAAACATTAACGAAATTCTAATCATGTTGAAATTTCTTATTTAATATTAATTTACAGTATTAATTTTATTTATTTTTAAGTATCTCAATTTTCTACATTTTCTATTCTATTGAAAATGGTGACGCGTTCTTATTTTTAAGTTACAGCTTTTCCCTGATTGTACATATAAACAATTAATCCGAGGGAAAGGCAAAAAGCCCTGATTTAGGGGTTTCAGCTGTATAATTTCATACTGCGATCTTTATTGGAAAAACAACAATAATAAACAACAATAGTATTACGTGATGTTGAAAAGCAAACAAAAACAAAATAATGCAAATATTTTTAATAAAGAAAAGATAAAATTCTTATGCATATTTCATAGTTTTTTTTTATTAGTGAGTGTTAAGCAACGAGAAAAATGCAATGAAATTTGTGGATAATTTGTTTTGAATTGTAAGAAGAAGATGTAATTGTTATTACACATTAAGGCCGTGATATTTTGAGAAAATACAACCCTGGTATGATGGAGTCTATGAAAATTTTCAAAAGACAATAACAATTCAGCAGATAAGGGTTTTATTTCTTCGTGTAGGTCGTGCGATTGTATAAGATAGTGAGTCATGGCCCTTCGAGAAGTTTTAAAAGTTTGCTGTTATATATTTTATTTTTATTTTCTTTAGCATGGCAAAAAATTGTAAAATCTGGCAACTGTAACGCTAAGTCCCCCCTCCCCCCAAAAATTTGGGTCTCTTTTTTTATGTCAATATTCAGTAAGTCAGACCAAGCTCACTTTTTTGAATCTTTTGCAAAACTGTTGCAATGTGATCACAGTCAGTGTTAAAAATACACTAGACTTTCAAGTGTTTATTTCATTTAAATAATCCCTATTCACCCTCTTAGTGTTAACGTTGTAACAAAGATATGTTTTTTTTTTTTGTGCAATATTTATCAATGTATTGTATTTTATTAGCAAACATTTGTAAGCGTGGCAACCTTAAGCATTTTATTTGCAAATAGTGCATTAATCGTGAATAGTTTTCTGATTTAGTAAGTCACAATAAAACAATAAATATGGCAACAATTTACAGTTTTATTTGCAAATAAGCTGCGCGTATAAACGTAGTAATATTCAGTGTTGCCACTATTTGCATTTGCAAATACGTTACACAGGGTTTTACATTCCAACAGGATTTACAATGAGCTAAATTTTTTAATTTTAAATAAAACTATTTCTCACTGAAACAAACTTTTGAAAACGATTCGAAAATAATTTGCGGAAGTCAGCTTTGCCAACCCCGAAAGACTTTTATCAAATTTAGTAATTTAATGTCGTATTCATAAAAAAAATATTTTGGTTTACAAACCAAAATTTTTTATGAAAATTTGTTTGTTAAACATTTTATAAAGAAACAAACTTTTTTTAATAAACAAGGCCTTGCTTGATTCTCTAAAATAAATGTTTCAAAAAGGTACATGAGTATATTATTTGCTTGAAGTAATAAAAATTTTGTTGTATTTGTATTTATTTAGTTTTGGGCTCGAATTCCCCGGTAGTTATATTTTGTTAATCAATACCTTTGAAAATATTTACCGCAAACAATATCGACACAAGAGCATCTTACTTTTACTTAGCAAATTGTTTCTTATTCACAAATACTCTAAAGATTTTTTTTCATTGTATTTGAAAGGTTTGATTGACTTGTGCTTTTCGTGTTAATAAATTTTAAAATAAAATGACTCATTCGTTTCAATTGAAAAATATAATTATTCAAAACCTGCAAAAAGAAATTAATGACCTTTGCTTGAAATACTTTTTTTTGTTTTTTTTTTTTTTGAGTTCAAAACCAATCACATTTTTTTTTTCGTTCAACCTTATTAATTTAATTGTTTATTTTCAAACTCAACATTAAGCTTTTAAGGCCAAATATTTAGTATAAATAGAATTTTACTAATTGAATATTTATAAAGCAAATTCTTGTTCTAAATTGACATTTAATGCACTGTTTGAATAAAAATATTAAAATTCAAGAAAAGAATCAACTGCTATTAAATAGTTTACGTATACATATATGCATGGTTTTAAAGGATAACCGCGTATGTCGTAAAATTACTCTTTTTAAATTTCGCAATATGTACAATTACGCTCGTAAATGCTGTAAATTCCTGCAAGTCTTTAGGAGTTTTGTCAAGTTTTGCTGCAAATACGGCATCAGCTCTTATAAATGCTTTAAATATTCTCAACATTTGGGCATATGAATTTTTTGCATTTGCATTAATGAACAAAACTTTTAATGAGACCATCGGCCCTGTTCTGTAAACCGAATCCTCGTAAATTTCTCGTGTTCAAAATATTAATAAGACGTGCTTAAAATCATACACGATAATTTTCTTTTAACGAGATATGATATTTGAGAATCTATATAATAAAAAAATTTTTAAAATCTAAAAAATCGGGCATGTGGCAGAGTTCAATTCCGTTCAGAAACGGAATTCATTCCACCCCATTTCTGTAGAAGATGATGTCTAAAAAATAAAACTAATATACGGAAATTTATCAGGTGTGTCAAGACTGTTGGGGACGCTGGTATGCTCCGCCTAGTGCTTGACATCTTGAGGTGGATGCAATTCCGTTTACGAAGGGAATTTAACTCTGTGACATGGCCGATTATTTTTATTGTCGGAGTTACGTTTTCTAAAATCGTGCGATTTCACATCGATCGGTTTACAGAACAGGACCGAATGATTTTCGCTGCAAAAAAATCTTGTTAATAAAGATATTTTTTCTCGTTCATAATAAAAATCATTAAGATATAGACAAAGCGGCTTTTTTTTTAAAAACATCAATACTGATCTTATAATTCAATTTTGGATATTTAAAGTAAATTTTGCGTTGGTGGGAAATTTGTTATTTTAAAACACATTTTCATTTTGTAATGCATAAGTTATTGGATCAGAAAGTAATTTACAAAACAGTGCTGCCAAGTTATTTCTTCTCGAACTGTTTTTATATTTCGTTTACATCAGCACAAAATCTAGCATATTTTGATTAAAATCTTTGTGAAAATCTATACCGTTTACACCAACTTTTTTCGACATTTATCAAGATTTTTTTATCCAAAACAAAACCCATCAACTGATTTGTTTCCAAAACTACAACCAAATAACTACAATGTAGCCAATTCACACACTTTTTTAAGCAGAGCGTAGTTAATTCACTCACCTTTTGTTATACAGGGTATGAATAAATAAAAACATTAGATTTTTATTAGATTTCCTACAAATCTACTGAAAAATTAGATTTCGTTTTGTTTGGGAAATCTGAAAAAAACAGCTTGATTTAGCTCGAAATCTCGAAAGTACTAGATTTCGAGACAGTGTAAATGGTTAATTTAACTTATAAATTTTTGCAGAAATATAGAACTTGCATTGTGAAGTAAATAAAAAATAAATAAAAATTAATTCCATGAATTACGAACATTTTTAGACTCAAGTATTTGGAACAAAGCAATTTTGCTTCGATAACCAAAAATTCACAAAATGTAACATGAGCGCTTACTCATAAAAGCTGCAAAATATTTGTGCAATCTGTGTATTAAATTAAAAAAAAAAAACCGTGGGTGGTGCTTTTGCATTGCAAATCCATTTACTTACGTTTTTATAGCAATATTTTAGATGATTGCCTTTTATATTTTCGCTTCTATCGCTATTTATTTTATTTTATTTTATTTTATTTTTTCTCAATGGTAGGCGTTTGGAAATTTGTGTATAAAACACAATAGTTAATAATATAATAATAAAAATTTCTCAATTTCCCATGAATCACAGCGAAATACTCGTATCGGATACGACTGCGTGAGTATTTTGCAAAACGTCTTTGCCTGCCTCATCGAACTTTCCTGGAAAATCTAATAAGTAATGCCTTGGCCATCAGCGCACTTTGATGCACTACATAGTATTTGCTATTTGTTTGTGTTATCTGTCTTGTGATGCTTTTTATGAATACACTTCGCACAGACCTAAAATTTTTTTTTATTTAAGCTAACAATTTGCAAAATATTAATACTATTGCTTGTGTGAAAACAAATCAGGTAGGTATAAGCCATAAAGAATGCAATAATATTTGCACACAAATTTTTAATAAAATAAGTAAATAAACAATTTTTATTTATTTATATTTTAAATACAATAAAGCTAGTTTATAACGAACTTCCTAGAATTATTAAAGTAAACTAAAGTAACGGTACTTCATAAATAATTGCTTGAGACAGTTTTTGTCGATTTTGTTTAACTGCTGTCAATATCAGATTTCGTCGTGTGTATTGAAAAAGTGTGAGAGTGTGGACTGAGAATTGCATACATGTGACGGTTTTTTTGACAGGCCTGTCTGATTTGGCTTTTGAAAATTTTCACAAAATAACACTCACGGTTGCATTTCGAGCACTAACTGAATTTTTTATCAGCCCGATTTTCAAAATTCCAGGTAAAAAAAAATTCACAAACAGATAAATAATTTTTCAACTCGGTTAAAAAATGAAGTAACATACCTACATACATAAAATAGTAAAATAAAAAAAAAATCTACCACCAAATGGAGGCGTTTAAAAATAGTTTGTTGCAAATGACAGTTCGTTATAACGAAGTTTTATTGCACATACAAGTACAAGTAGAATTAATATGCAAAACAAAAATATAGCTTGAAGATAATATATTTAAAATTAATATTAATTGAATACTTGTGCTTTCCCTAGTGAAAAAAAAATGTTATTAATTGTTTTGTCTATTAAGTGAACACACTCACCACCAATAAAACAACTAATTTTTTAAGACCAAACTACTCGTTAAGCTGCTGCTGTTGGCTGTAAAGTAGAGGGTGCTACTAAATTTTACATCTACATACTTAAGTATTACTATTTAATACAATAATAAGATTTATAGTACTTATATGTTAATTGCTTATCTTTTTCATTAATACATGATTTTTATTTTATTGTAAATTTTTACACGTCTGTAACTAGTCGTCGCCTGTTGGCTTACTGTTGGAATTTTAATACGCACAGAGAGAGAGAGAGCAAGTATTGTGTTAAATACATCAAATTAAAAATCAGAAACATGAAATGAATTTCTATCATGTCATTAGAAGTGCCATAACAATGTTGACATTAAATAATGAAAAATATATAGAATAGAATGGAAATACATACACTTTCTAGACATTTTAAAAAGGAAGACTTCGATTCGAGAATAAAAGCAAACAAAAAATTAACATCACAATGTTAAATATAACAACAACAAAAATATTACGAGGGGCGCTATTTGCATTTGGAAACTACTAGTGAAAAAAAAACCAATTATTTGCTATTGAGTACATCTAATGGCGTTTTCTTTTATGAAGAAATTTGTAAATTTTCTTTTTTTGTGTTAAAATAACTTTTTAGAGGTATCATTAAAAAAATAATCTAGCCTTAGTATTACCTCCCCCTAATTTATACTCTCCTCTTTGAGAGGAGCAAAAATTTACGCTTTTTTTGAGTTTTTATACGCGCCCTCCCCCATAACCTAACAAATGGAGTGAAAAGCGCTTAGTTGTCAAAAAGTCGCTCGTCTGGTGTATTTGATCTATTTTGAGAACGTCTGTGTCAAATAATTGGGAATAGAACATAATTGTTGCCGTTTTAAGAAAAAAAAATCTTAACAATTAATTAAAATAATGGAAATATGTATGTAATTGAAAATACAAAATAGAATTAAAAATATACATACATATGTATGTATGTATGTGTGTATTTAAAATTTTCCTTAGTTCTTTGTATCTTCAACAATCACAAAGTTTCTTCTTCTTCCCCACAAAAAAAAATCTAACTGTTAACATTGCTGCCAACACTAGCAACCAAAATGTTGCCATATTTTTTCAATATGGTAATGCTGTAGTATTTGAAACGGTCAAAGATCCAAAACAATCGAACTTGTTTGCAAAATATATTTTTTTGTCATTAGTATTTAAGTGCTTATTTTGATATTTTAGATGCATATTTGAAGAGTTTTTAATGCATACATTAATTTAGTCCTAATTCTGGGCTTACTATTCAAGAATTACATATTTCAATAAGTATTTTTTTATTAAATTTTTTTTTTAAATAAAAATTATAGCATAGCCATTAAAGTTTTAATTAAAAATCACAAATAAATTATATTTTTTTATTAATACAAACCGCGTTTTAAATAAATTAAATTACTGTCATAAGCTTAAGCTTTTGATTAAATAAACTATGTAGTTCATAAAAATTAAAATATAATTATAAAACACTTGTTAACCATTAAACTGCGATTAAAAATTTAATATGTGTTCAACGGTTTCATAAATTATACTCTTGTAACAGCTCGTAGGGTATAATTTAAACAATAAAAGTAACGACCGTCAAAATATATTATAATTTGGCATATTTTTTTGCCACAAAATTAAATTTTCAAAATTTATGCAAGTGACGTCAAAAAGACTCATCAACAATATTACTAAATGTATTAATGATTTATTTTTTTTTAGATACCAGTTTTTTAGACTATATCTACGTCAATCTTATATAAAACGGATTTTGCATAACAAATGATTATAATTTTGTGGTTTAAAGTATACAATTTATTTGAAGTAAAATTGAATAAAAGTACTAAAGTAAAATTTTTATTACAAAAGCGATCGGATGGTCTCATTACCGCTAAAAACATGCCAAATGCAAAAGTTTCAAAATTTGCAGATTTGTATATAGAAGATTCAATTTGGCAAGAATGCCAGTTCTGACATACGAGTAAATACACTAAATTAATACTTTTTTTCCTTTTGAAAGCTGCAAAAAAAAAAAAAAAAAATAAATGAATTTGTATTTAGAAATGTGTACCATACCAAGGCGAATTGATACAAGGTGGTCTCGATTTGCAACTCTGTATATTCGCCTTGTATATTTGTTAGTGTAAAATTTCCTTCTGTCAGAATATTTCCTAACGTTTTGTTTGATTTGACAGCAGTGAAGTTATGTCAGCTGGTGAATTAAGATCACCTTATGTGAACTCGCCTTGGACCATACTTGTATAGTATGTATTTGATAGTGCTGGCAACAAGAGCATATCTTTGGGTTTGTAACTTTCAACACAAAATTTGACATTTGGCTTAGTCAGTTTTACACGCTTCACTTTTTCTTGCTTCAAGTCTCAACTTATTGGTGAGAAAGAGATAGATGGAAAGTGACAGGGTGAAGGGTAAAGAATTACTTTTACGGAAGTAAAATAATAGGAAAATTTATGGAACGGAGTGTCTGTGTGTAAACAAAAGCGCAATTATAAAGAAAAATTGAAAACATAAACACCTTAACACCGGCATGATTTAAAAAAAAACTAGTAATTTTTTTTATTTAATAGCTGTGACGTATATAGCACGTAATTTTCTTTTCAATATGTCATCGTCAAGGTAACAACTCGAAGTCCAGACCCCAGTGGAACTCATTAGAAATATTTTTAAATAATGGCCGCGATTCCAATATAACGAAAAATTCCTACAGTTATTCCATAGACTTCATGGCTTCTGTATAGTTATATTATTTTTATTTTATTCTTATGGCAGCAGAACATTTGTGAAGCCAAACACGAAAAATATCGGAAGCGTGATAATCATAACCATTGCCATAACCATACATATACTATATGCTTTAGATATTAGTGCTGCAGTAACCATAAACAGGTGTTTATGTTTTAATTTGTTTATTGATTTGTAAAGTGCAACAACAAATATGTATGTCTAACCAGCAAACAGCTGTCTATGGTTACGGCGAAAAACCAAAATTCAATTAATTAAATACAGTGTTGCCCATAAGTTTGGTTCAAACAGCTGATTTGTAGCATTATGGTTATTTCACGTTTAATTGAATCTTAATAATGTACGAGTAAACCACTTATTTTAAAGTTTATAATGTCTCAACAGCATTGTTAAGAAACAATGCTTGATCTGACAAACCTAATTAAAGTGAGTCCTTTAAAATGTTAACTTTAAAAACGTCTTCTTTCAAAAGTTATCAAAAGACAAGCCGCCAAATTTTAAGGGAACTGTTATCTGTATGCATATATAATAACATATTTACTTATTTTTTAACTTTTTATCAAAATTTCTTAAATTTTATTTATATTATTTAAAATAAGTGTTTAATTAGTTATAAACCATTTAAGTGGTATTTTGTGTTGTTAATACGATAACGTCGTTTATAGATAAAAGAAAAAAAAAATTATGAAATTTCAAAAGCCACGTAGTTATAATGGTTATAAAATTCAAAATCATCAAGTTTTATTTTAGTACGTTATTAAAATTGCTGCTAAAAACAAGCAGCAATAAAAAATATTAATTCATAGAATTTCAGTAAAAAAATAAAAATAAAAAATAATGCAGAGGAAAGAGAACGTATGAACGCAGTTATGAAAAATACGAGTAGCATATACTACATCCTTATAATAGTTGCTATTCAATACCATTAATTTTATATTAATTATTAATTTCTTATTCTTAATTTTTTTTCTTTTTAGAATTTATTATATGCGAATTGTGAGAACATAACAGATTACTTGGGTCAACGTGGTTTTGATGCACCTAGCCGCATGTCTTTGTTGAAATTTCTTGCTATTGTAAGTATTAATATACATTTGTACACATTTATTTGTTTTCCATTTACCACCATCAAGTGTAAATTATGAACAACAATATTTACAAAACAATTAAAGGAATCATAAAGATATGAAAAAAAAACACCAAAAATTTTCCATGAATGGAATTTTTCTTAAAATGAATTGGAAAAAAAAACAAAAAAAATACAATATAAACAAGTGTTATATGTAGCAGACAATGATACAATAAGAAATTTTTTTTCTCAATGTGAAATATTAAATAGTTATGGACAATTTTTGTTTTAATGCCAAGAAGTTTATTTTCGTATTTGCTTTTTATCACACTGTACAACAAAATCGAACTTTTACCAAAATATCAAGATTCTAAGGACATATTGAAATATACTTCTTATAAAAGAAGGGTTGTTCAAGTGCCCTTTCCCTTTCCAGATTATTATAGTAAATCACGTCATGGGAATTCATGGTTTCCCTTTCATTTTAGGTATAGCAAGTTCAACACTTTTATGTGAAATGTGACATTCCTTTAGATCATTTTAACGCTTTAACTATTGCTATTCTTAAGAAAAAGGAGTAAAAAAGTAATGCTGAAAGGATAACAAAATATTCCAATTGTCTTCTTGTACTAATTTCTTTCTTTTAATATAAAATAATTTTTTCAATATTAATTGTAGTCCTTTTTTAACAAATAAACAAATTAATTTTCTTTCATTTGGTAAACATTTTGAAAATTTTTAGTTTAAAAAAAGAACATTCGCACACGGCAACACTGGTGGCGCACATATGTAAGTTGAAGAGTACATTTAGGTTCAAATTCACAGTCTTTAGTTAAGTGTAATGAAGGTGGTTTAACCAATCAAATTTATAAGAAAAATCGTTAGTTAAACAACATACGTTAGTTAAAAATACGTTCTGATGCCCTTTTGGTCTCATAAAATGTGTTTTTATGCAAATTTAAATTTCCTACATGTTGATAACATAACTTTCTTATTTATGTTAAGCAGCTGATGTTGGGAAAGCTTTCCATTATATTTTAGTGCTGCCATACTTTCGATATCAAAAGCATATGTACGAGTACGTTCGTTGAAACTAAAAACTAATTTTCTTATTTTATTGTTGTTTTCAAGAAAAATTTTAAAACGTACATGCAATATGCATGAATTGAATTTACATTGTGAAATTTTCTATGAAATTATGTAGTTGTATAAAACTATTTTTGTATGCATAACAGGCGTGGAGAAGCAATTCAGAATGAAAAAGTTACCAAAAATGCTTTAAAGATTTATGCTGCGCAATTTTTTTCTTTATCACTCTCTTCTCTAGCTTTGTTAACAAAAGTTTCCTGTGCAACAAATTTTATGAAAATCTTCACAATGTAAATCCGGTAATATACATTCTTTCGATATCATTGAACAGGCCTGCTTGTAGTTTATAAAACTTATTAATTATTAAGGTTTTATAAAGACTTTTTAAAATAAATTTTCATACAAAATTTGTCTTAAAAAGTCCTTTTATAAAGCCTTAATAATAAATAAGGCTGTATAAAATTAATGGCTTCAAGAAATAGAAATAAAAAGCCTTATCTATACAAAGTATTTTTGATTTATGAAGGACTCATAAAACAGATTCAAATGTAAAATTTGTTTATGAAACATTTACAAAGCAGTAATATTTTTTATAAACAAGGCAGAGAAGTTTTAAAAATTGTTTGCACATGGCAACACTTGTGACCTATAAAATTATTTTGTAAAAACAAATTCACTTGGAAACTCGGTACAATTTGCGCTAATAGACATTTTTAAAGCTACGTAAAATTCTTAAAGATTAAAAATCCAAAAACCCCAAAAAAACTGATAAGGATATGTTCCCCAAATAAAAAAATATTTCTGATGCAACAATGTCTACAATTTCAAAATTTATGTACATATATGAACATGCCTAGACGCTCGTGATTAATTTTTAATGAGCAATTATAATTTTTTTTTAATTACATATTACATGTGAATTTAAAGACCGCACGAGTTATTTTTTTTTAAGTGTCACCTTATCTTATTAAAAATTAGTCGCTCAGCTAACAACCATTAGCTCATTCGCTTATTCAAACAACTTGCGTCATATAATGGCTTTTTCGATTACAAAGTCCTTTTAATTTAGACGATTTGCAATTATGTGTTTCTTAAAAACAACTTAATAAACAAAAGCAAATGTTATTAGACATGCATTCCCAATCATAACGCGTCAATAATTACCTTGCACTTTTTTGTTTAAAAACCTTACAAATCGATTTGTAATTTAAATATTTAAACAAAACAAATTAAAAAACAAAAATATCGAAATTGTATTGATTTGAAATTGGACACACCCTGTTTTAGTCTATATGTATGTGTGTGTGTGTGTGTGTGTGTTTGTACGAGTCTGTGTGAGCGCTACAAAGACAGGAAATTACGGAGTTGTTAAAAAATAATAATAAAATCTTTGATTTATGTAATGAAATAAAATATTTATGTATGCACTTTGTATAGAAATTTCAAACTACGAGTAGTTGTAATTACTTAAATTTAAATTAAAATTAAAAACAAATCAGGCTCCATTTTACTGTATTAAGCTGATTTCCCTAAAATATATAGAAAACGGCATGTAAATATTATTAATAGTTTATTTTACTTTGTTGTGACCAGTGTTGTGTCAGATTTTTTCTGACCTATTTCGCCAAATTGATTTTAAATATCCCCAAAAGTCGTCAAAATCAGTTTAATGTAATTTTTCTTAATATATATTTGATAATAAATTTGTTTTTTTTTCTAAAACATTTTTTTAATATAAATTTTTATAAAATAATTGTAAAAAAATTTAGCAGAAAATCGCATAAAATTATTTCATGTCGCCAAATCAAAAATTTAGACGCCAAAGAAGTTGAAAAATCGCCATATCTGACAACCCTGGTTGTGGCCAGTACACATTTTTTTACAGTTAGGCTGAGTTTACATCTGGCATTTCATGTTTGCCATGTGCCCAAAGAAGCGTAACTACTAATTACTAATGAAAAACTGTTTGATTCAGACACGTATTTATTTTATTAAGTTAAACAGTTTCATAAATAACTGATAGACAATTTTATAGAATCCAACATGATTGGAAACTGTTTAAATCAATAAATACATGTCTGAATCAAACAGTTACTACGTTTATACGCAGGGCTTATTTGCAAATAAAACTGTAAATTGTTGCCATATTATTGTTTTTATTGCGACTTAGACTTACTAATTCAGAAAACTATTCACGATTAACGCACTATTTGCAAATAAAATGCTTAAGGTTGCCACGCTTACAAATGTTTGATAACAAAAAACAATAAATGAATAAATATTGCAAAAAAAAATTGATAGAAGCAAATAATGACGATCCAAACAAATAATTATTTGATATTTTGTACATTTACACTAGTTTTTTGTCAACATAAGTAAATTTTCTACTGAAGTGCTACCAAGTTGGTGTACTTTTGCTATGCCGTATAAACAGTGAGTTAATTTATTTGCAAATAATTTTATTTGCAAATAGTGCGCGTATAAACATAGTAAGTTTTTCATTAGTAATTAGTGGTTATGACACACAGATGTAAACGCGGCCTTATAAAAAACGCTACGCTATTTAAATTTTTTCAAGAGCATTTGCCCCCAAAAGCCTGCATACCGCTAACCATGAAAATTGATATGACTAATGACAAAACAATTAAAATATATTATGCATACTTTATAATAATTAACAAACAAACGAAAATCAAATAGAGAAAGAACACATTTGGTGTAATTTTCACTAACAGTAGAAATTATTTTTAAACAATTGTTCTTTTTTATTTTATGACCAGTTTTTATGGTCGTTTGATAAATTTTGTGTTAGTAATTTCTATATAAGTATTTGTGACTTTTATTTTCTTTGAAAAAAAGGGCAAACCCTTTTTGGTTAAAAATTTAGAAATTCTGAGAAAAATTCAAGCTCATTTAAGATCACTAAAATTTAGAGGTGGGTCTAACTGTTTCAACTGTTTCTAACTGTTTGATCAAAAACATGTAATTTAAATGGGTTTGATCATAGGGTTGTGTCTAAGACTAAAAGAGTTGCACCCAGCTCTACTAAAATTATAAAAACAAGACTACAGAGAAAAAAACATTTTTAAACAATCTTTTATTATGTGTTAATAAAATTAACTAAAAAGTTAAATATCGAAAAAAAAATATCCGCCATCATCAGATCAAGTCTATGTCATAATAATATTGCATTGTCATCCAATTTACACATGCATGCAAAATTTCAGCTCAATCGGAAATCGGGAGGTGGATCAAATTTAAATTGCAAGATATGATTACAGACAGACAATGGGACAGGTGAAACTAAATAAAAGCTTGTAACAAGATGTAATCCACCTTTTACTTCTTTTATTAATTTATATATTTTTTTAATTGACAAACACTTAAAAACTCCTTAAGTTGCCATAAAAATAAACAACCACGATTTTAACCTTTATTATCTAGCATGAATGAAATTTATCCATAGAACTAATATGTACGTACACAAAAAGAAACAGATACTATACAAAAAGGTATTTCCCCGAAACAAAGAATAGAAAGCGAAATATACAGACCAGCTAAACAAGCATAAGAAAGAAAAATAAACAAACCATAAGTAACAAACAAAATCAACAAACCTTTCAAAGAACAAAACACTTCAAGTTATAGAATTCACATGTATGTATTGTATTTCGTTCGAGTTATATTGCGAAATTCGAGTATGTTATTTATTCTTTTCATGATACTGCCAATCTAAATAGTTCGACTTAGAGAAAATTCGAATTGGAGAAGTTCGACTTAGTTCGAACTTCGACTGTAGTTAAAAACATTGGGCCTCATTGACTTCGACTACGACGATTTTGTATTAGACTAAGGAACATTGCAACATTTTTTCTTTAATCTGATACGACACTCGTAATTAGGCCCATTAAATTTTAAAATCATTTCTTTTTCAATTTTATTTTGTCTAGACATGTCTGGTCGTTGCAAAAAAAATAGTTCAGTTTTTTTTATTATCAACAAATTTTATCAATTCTGGTATTAAATATTCTGAAATGGAATTTTTGGTGATTTTTTTTTTTGCTTACATACGAGTAGTTAATTGTTTGTTGTTATTATTTCAACCACACTATTCATTTTATAAGAAATAAAAAGAAACTATTGTTTTATGTATTTAAGGCTTATCGCTAAATAAACTTTTTTCTTTTGTTTAATTGCAGAACGCCTTAGAATTAAGTGCCCCAGCAACACCAGTGCTACTACAACAACAACAGCAGCAGCAACAGCAACAGATTAATAATAAATCCTCTAGCTGGTTACAACTTTCAGGACATCCCGAAAGTATAGTACCCTGCTGCAGTGGCGTGGTGCGCAAGCGAGTAGCTAGTTTTACCGACTATGAAGTTTTAGCCTATCAGCAGTTGACGCAGGAGCCACACACCTCTAAAATTGTACCCGAATTTTATGGTTGCGTACAATTGGAATCTGGTGAAATGTTCATTGAACTACAGGACTTGCTGAAGGGCTTCAAAGATCCCTGTGTTATGGACATAAAAATGGGTTGTCGCACCTTTTTGGAATCAGAAGTTGGCAATAAGACTCTAAGGCCCGATCTTTACCAGAAAATGATAAAAGTGGATCCTACAGCACCCACCGCAGAAGAACATCAGCAAAAGGCCATAACCAAACTGCGCTATATGATGTTCCGTGAAGCCATGTCCTCCTCACAATTGAAAGGTTTTCGCATAGAAGCCTTGAGACTGAAAGGCAAGCCGCCCATCAAAGATTTAAAAACTGTCCGAACAAGTGAACAAATTGCTCAAACTATAGAGGAGTTTGTCAACAACAAGAAGACGGTTCAAAAGGATTTGCTAAAACGCTTAAAGCACATGCGCAGCGTCATGGAAAAATCACAATTTTTCCGCACACATGAAATAGTGGGCTCAAGTATTTTTATTGTTTACGATGAAACAAAAGTGGGCTGCTGGTTAATAGATTTTGTCAAATCTAGACCTTTGGCAGAAAATACCACCGTCACTCATAGGTCAGAGTGGATGCCCGGAAATCATGAGGAAGGTTTACTTAAAGGCATGGATGAACTAATACGCTCTTTTGAATTTGTATATAACAAACAGTATACTTCCAGTACAAGGAAATTTTTGCAAATCTAAATTTTGCCTGCCGCAAAAAGCAAAGAAAACATTTTTGAAAAGACTGATCATGTGTAAATGTTTTGTATTAGCCATCCATCATCCATAGTGTGTAAATCTTTGAAACACACACATTTTTCATACTATAAATCGAATGAATAATGTACATTTTCCTTATATTTTCCATATTGGAAAACTTGTTTGTAGTTAAACGAAAGACTTATATTATAAATTTAAAGAGAAAAAATATTTTGAATTTGTATTTAATAATAGCAAAACAAAATTATTAAAATGAGTATTGTATTTTATAATTAAAAATTTCAATTCGAAAAATCATTATAATATTAATTATTTGAAAACGATACGAAAACAAAGATGTTTGCGTTTCTTTTCTCTTAATTTAATCAGCAACTTTTATTTAATTAAAAAAATATATACATATTTACTATATAGAAAATGAAAAATCGAACAGATGTTTATTCATCATTTACTTAATTAATTTCTTAAGTTTAGTTATAATTATTAGAAATACTTTTTGTGTAATAAAAAAAACTGGATTGAATTAGAAAATTATTTAAAAAAAATGCATAAATGTGTTTGTGACAAATACATTTGTTTATTTGAAAAATTTTAAATGAAGCGTTTTTATTCATAGCATGGATTTTTTTTTTCTCAATTCTAAGGCTCTCTCTCTCCCATATGACGTCAGAGTATACACTGATCAAGATCAAGAATGGGCTGCGGTGTCGGCTATGGAGTCTTTTCAGACGATCTTGGTATAGAATGCTCCTTTAGACTCCCTAACGAAGCCACTGTATTTCAGGCTGAAATTTTTGGGGAGTAAGGGAAGCGGCTAGAGTGGTAATTGATACTCGTAGCAAGGTACAGGGTAAAGTTGGTATTTTTGTCGACAGCCAAGCAGCGCTTCTATCCCTAAGATCATATATCACTTCGTCTATTCTAGTCGGGCAGTGTAAGAGATTGCTATCTAGGCTGGGTGGTCAGGCTGACCTCACCTTCATCTAGGTTCCAGCACATAGCTACTTTTTAGGTAACGAACGGGCGGACGAGCTGGCTCTGCTATGAATGTCTCCATTGCCTAATCGGTAGCCATGCCGTTAGCTACTATTAGAAACGGTATATTCGAGCACTATCTCTATAAGGCGCAATATAGTCACGTGCAAGGTTGCTAAGAAAATGTGGCCTTATTACAATTAACAAATAAGAACGGTAGGGACATCTCGAGGCTCGTTGCAGTTATGACGGGGGCACTGGACGGTCGGCACACATGCTAGTAGGATAGATCTGCCCTATAATGAGTTCTGCCGAAGTTGTCGTGAAGAAAGTCAAGAAGAAGAAACAATCTTCCACTTTTTTTGCGAATGTTCAGCTTTGCAGCTCTCGAGACACAATCTTTTAAGCAGAAATGTACTCGAAGACCTTTCAGATTTATCTGAGATTAGTTGGAGTGACCTTATTAAAATATCTCAAAGCGACGGCTCGAATCTAGTACCTATCACTGTATCCGTATACTTAAATAGGGTTCTACATAGGTTGACACCTACGAGTGGTGTGGTCCTTTCAAAAAGGAATCATCTAGATTCTACTTGAATGCCTGCGTGTAGAATACAGCCACGTAAACCAACCAATCAAACAACCAACCAAGGATTTCTCCCTCACAGGTAAACAAAAAGGGACCCAGGTTAGTTTATGTTAGGAAGGGTGGTGCTATAACGCACCTCCACTCGGAGACCCAGTTGGGTCCATTGCATGAAAAAATGGTCGCAAAATTTTCCATTTAAAACATCAATTAGTATATGGAAAAGTTAAGCAGCTTTTATTCACCATTGGTGACTCCGAAAAGTTAAGTAAATCTCAACTTTTCTGAGACAATTTTTTTATATATAGTTTTTTTCTCTTTCTTATTGCTAAGCTTATCACTTTTTCTTCTTTGAACTTTTATCGGCGTTCACACAATGCAAGTCTTATTTTGCAGCTCATATTTTTATGCATAGTTTTGTGTATGCATGGGAAAGCAAAACGTATTGACAGTACATGAAACTGAATACTCTTTTCTTTTCCCCTCGTCTCTCTCACTCTCTTATAAACTAACGAGCTTAGCATTAAGAATTGCATAGTGTAAACTAGGACTTATTAGATTTTCAGTTTGAGCGTTATTGTTTAGGGAGTCTAAAATATTAGCATTGTTTATTGGGTTTCCAATCTGCCAGTTAAAATAACGCCATCAGTCATAAGTGACAACTTTGCAGTATTGAAACAATTCTTAAAATTCATTTTTTTATACGTACTTGCATTCTTATTAGAAAGACATAGGGGCTGGTGTCTATATTTTGGGAAAGAACATTCGTTGTTCTTTTAGACTGCCGAATGAATGCATAGTTTTCCAAGCTGAGATCTTGGCGATCGTCAGGGCCACGAAACTAGTGGCCAGAAATGTAGCTGAAGGCGAGAAGGTAACCTTCTACGTGGACAGCCAGGCAGCGCTTTGAAAGCTTTGAAAGCACACAATGTCAAATCGAAACTTGTTAGTGACTGTGACTGTAGGAGAGCCCTCAACTTGCTTATGGACAAATATGGTCTCAGACTATGTTGGGTTGCTGGCCACAGCAGTGTTGAGAGAAATGAAATTGCCGATGAGCTGGAAACAATAGGGTCCTCGTTACATGAGGGGATGTGTGACAGATCGGTCGGTACCGATAGGTCATTACTACAAGGAACTCAGTAATTGGGTGGAGAGCAGGACCAACATGCCGAAGCAGGGAGGATTGTACACGCTCGAGGGCTATGTGGCCAAAACTTGACTCAGGAAGATCCAAACTGCTACTGGATATGAATAGGAAGGCGGTGCGAGTCATGATAGGCGCATTGAATGGTCTCTGCTTGGTCAGAGCAAGCACCAGCATTTGCGAAACTGGCACTCCAGGGGGTCTACTCTAAGGGTTTACTTTATAATTCGAAACGAAAGGAGACACTTTTGACACCGTGTATTTCGAAATGAAAGAAACTACTTTCGAATTTGTATTTTAGTATCGTTACAATTCGAAAGCTTTTGTTTCTTTTCGAATTAGAGAGTAGACCCCCGATTTCTGTATAATGTGCGGCGATGAAGAGAAACCAAAAATTATTGCACTTATTATCTGCCATTGCCCGAAGCTGCAACACCCTAGGCTTATATGGCTAAGCAAACGTTTCCATGAGAGCATTTGTGATATCGGTAAGTGTAAACTGGAGGATATCAGGGGCTTCATTATGGGAATTCAGTGGCTTAGTGGCAGATAATTCGGTCACTTCTGGCTACAAATGGGGGTTAAAAGTTATTATTAAGGGGTGTCGACAGAAGGGAATTACAATGGAGTCAACTGGGTCTCCGAGTGGAGGTCTGTTATAGCAGCACCCTTCCTAACCTAACCTTCATTCATATTAACTCGCCAATTTGCTGATTTAAATTTACACTGCTACAAAAAAATAAATATCCATGAACTTGGCAAAATATTTAAAAACAAATACTTGAATTTGTTCAAAGAAAGTTCCTAAATGTTAATTTTGTAAATAAGTACGTGCAGCAAGTCTTGCTTTATTTTATATGGAAATGCAATCAAGCACGCAATATATTTATCCGCGATTTCAACTCGATCACAATAGTACGTGTCACGAAAATATTACAATATTCACAAATCTCTAATTATCACCTGCCAACCACCAATTATAAAATACTCGTACATCATGATTCCTGCAAACCAATTAATTGAATATGCATTTCAAGTTAAAAAAAATAAATAAATCTTTAACGGAAAATTACAAATAAATAAAAAGCGTTGATAAAAGAAGTGTTCAACTTTTTTATCTTAAACACACAATAAATTCATTTCTAAAAAAATAATAAAAAAAGATACATACGAGGACTATGTATGGTACATTCATGTGTATATAGTGACACAGAAACTATTCTAGAAAAGAAAAACTCCAACAACATAGAGATAAAATTGTCAAAACAAACAAGAAAAAAAGCAAATATCGCACATGTGCAGATGCAACCGGCTATGACGAAATTTTTATACTCTTCAGCAAGCAAGAAACCGGTTAACATGTACAATATAAAAAAAATTATATAGAAAAATTTCTTTACAGCAGATTTATTTCAACATTTTTAAATGTTTTCAAAGTTTCCGATTTCATTTATTTTTTATTCTATTTTTCGTATACATATTCTGGTATGTGATGGAAAACCATCGTTTTCAAAAAGATTTCAAAACGACCGTTTTGAGAATGTGTGATGATGTGTCTCAACCATTTGAATTTTGTATCTCGCTTGAAAAATCTACTTTTGTTCAGCTCTCAGTTTTAAATTTTATAAAATGCAGTATCCTTGTTAAGGAACTATTTATCCAAGTGGCTAATTATTGGAACGTATAACCAAAATCGTTTCATAGCTTTCATGTCCCTGAGTAAAAACAATCTAAAAATGCTTCACAGGCTTCCTCACAGGCCATTGTAGACTGAGAAAACACCTCAACAGACTTGGCATTGAGAGTAACAGCCTGTGCAGATTCTGTGATTACGAAGATGAAACTACAGAGCATATTCTGAAGGACTGTGAAGCGTTATGCCACAGAAGATATAGCCAATTGGGCAAGCACCTATTGGAGGATTGGGAACTGCCAACTTTGGACCCACTGGCAATTCTGAGGGAGAGTAGTTCTAGAAGATCATCTGCCAGGGGACACAATAGATCTACTTTGGTCGCAGTGTCCTGTGCTTCCCGTTTGACTAATTCACTCATTAATTCATACTATGTGCAGGAACCCAGATATGAGTGTGTCCATCTGACGACAAAGCCTGGACAGCACATGCTTACATTAATGAACTAAAATTGAGGAGGTTTCAAGTGATCTAGCTATCGATAAATTTCCTTCGCACAGTATACTATGTAACTGCTTATCTTGTGGCCGTACGCTATCTGGTGTCATTTGCTATTTCGCTCCTTTTTCATTGCTTTCTGGATGAGAGAAGAACTTTGCAAGTTAAATCAAAGTCCGTTTTGGGTGCCATCTAAGCAGAGGCTCTCCTTAATCAATTAAACTTTAGTTTAAAAATGTAATTAATTACAGAGTTTAATGGACTCAATTACATTTTTGATTGATTTTTGGTTTTATTTTCAATTAAAGTTGTTGATTGCAGAAATATTTTTTTCTATGTACGTTCTTAACCTCCACCAGCTATATGCCGCCAATCTTGTCGCTTGTGGCTAATTCCGATATAGGCGGTCCACCATAAGTTATATGTATATTGGATTAGGTTACAAGGGACATACACATAAGCCAGTATAGGCCTGTTGTGCGCTCTCATGTGAATTAAAAACGATCGCCATCTTCATAGGAACTCAGTATCATTGACGTAGTCCCTCAAACTCAAAATGTCGGTGACAACTGGACAATGACAAAGAAAGTTTTCCATTGTTTCGATGTCTTCCATGCATGCCCTGCATTTATTGTTATCTGTGGCTCCAATCTGTTACAAGTGCCCTTATAAGTCCAAGTACCTCATTAAGACGCGGGCTTGTTTAGTTTAAATTGTCCGCTTGTTTTGTCTTCTTCCGGATAGCCCCATAGAAACTTGGTTTTATTTCCCACAGCATGGGGGGTACACATCCATTATACTATCTTAGGGCTTAAGCCTCTTTGTTAGCGATTTCGCTGCCCATTTTATAGTCTTGGCCTCAGTCTTTCAAAATACTTCCTCAAAGCGATTCCCGATTGCCTTGAATAATTACGATTTCGCGCCCTTTTCGTGATTAAGTTAGACTAACATGTTGCAAATACAAGAGAAAAAAACAGAGTGTTCGCGTCACTAAATTCTACATATTTATGAATGTACGAGTATATGCATAAATACATAATTCTTGTCCACCTGTGTTGAAGTGTATTTTTTATAACGACAACTGCTGAACACATCTTTAGTCAGCCAACCAACCAACCAACCCACAACAAACCAAAACAAAAGAGTAATTTTTAAAATGAGAGATGCTAAAATGAAAAGGCGGCATTACAACGAAACGACAAATATTAGAGCGAAAACAAAAAATTACAACAAAAAATATACATACATACATATGTATCTACACACACACTCTCACTAACACAACTGAAATAAATACAGAACATAATGTTACATGATTACAACCGGTGAATTTTTCAAGCAAAAATATTAATTTTAAATAAATTAAAAGCAAAAACTTAAAAAAAACAATTTCATGTGCCGACAATGGAAGAGGCTAAAGACTTAATAGTAAGTATTGAGTAGAAGAAAGTTAACAAAATAAAATGTGAGTCTGATTTATGTAAAAGTCTGTGATTATTACTGTTTTGAATGGTGGCCAATGGATAGATAATTGTATGGAATCGATTATTAAACAAACAGCTGTACAGTCGCATAGATACGAATTGCAGCAAGAACAGAATTACCACCAACAACAACAATCAAAAGCACAAAAATTGCAATACAATTTTAAAGCGCAGAATCCATTTGTGACAACCATGACCACCTCACCAACTTTAACATTACCAACAACAACAACAACAACAACAACAACTGTGGTCAAAAATAACGATTTAGCAACAAGTCATTCGCAAATGTCAATACCTCTCACAGAGGTTTGTGTCTTTGATGATTGCAGTAGTGACAACACTCTCCAAATGCTCAGAAAATGGCAGAGTTTGCTAAGAGAACATTTTAATATCTCCATGAATATAATAGAGAATAAAACGGGTAAACCAAGAGGAGGCAAGTTAAAATATGCATAGATATGTATGTATTTATACGAAACTATTTTATTTATTAAATTTGTTGTTGAATTTCCAGTTGGTTATGGACGTAATAAAGCCATAGAAGCTTCCAAAGGCAATTATTTATGCTTTCAGGATGTGGACGATGAAATGCTGCCGGAACGCATATGGCAGCAATATCATTTAGCAAAAGAACATAAAAATGCGGTAATATTTGAGCAAATCTGAATTAGAAACTTTGTGTTGAAATTCTTGCCCCCCCCCATATTCATAAAAAAAATAAAATGATTTTGAAATCTATTTTAGGAAAATTTTTTATGAAAATTTTGTATTAAAATACATTTCAAATTCATTTTAAATTTTATGAATATGGGGATTGGTTTTTAGTTAAATATTTATTCATAAATGATTAGTTTGCAGTCGAATTTGACTATGCCTGCAACTAATAAATTTTTTAATTAATAATTGCCCAAAAATTGGCCTTTTAATATTGTTGATATGTCGTTATACAGTAACACTGATTTCTGTTTTTTCAGGACAGTGCAAATTTTTGTTAATTCGTTATGCCTGGTTCAACATTCATACAATGTTTCATTTCTATCGATTGACTAAGATATGTATATCCGAAAATAATATTTTTTTTATTCGTTAGGCGAATTCTTTCCCGCACTCAAAATTATACCAGAAACTTTTAGCATACTTCAATAACTTTCAAATAAATAACTTTGCCTGTTATAAATAAAACAGACTCATTCTTCATGCAAGTATGAACATGAAACAATAAATTAAACAAGTATTTATACAAAAAAAAATCAAAAAACCCGACTGAGACCAACTTTGAACCAAGGCTAATTCAGTATCAGGTGACCTTATCAGCACGGCTGATTATCAGCTGTGGATGCCAAGTTGAGCATTTTGAACCAAAATGTCAAAATTTGATTAGAAATCTTCTGACAGATTGGTTTTGTAGCATAGCAAACTACGTGTTGTTTTTTGTGTTGTAAAATTGTTGTAGGGAAGAGTTCACCTGATACTGAATTAGCCTTGCTTTGAACTAGGGATGGGCAAAAAATATCGATATATCGAAATATCGATATTTGAGAAAATAAATATCGATATATATCGCCGATATTTCAAAATCCGATATATCGATACATCGATTCTTATTTACGAGTATCGGGTTTCGATACTTTTAAGAGCTATAGCCGTTTTTTAACTGTACGATATTGACATTACTACTAGTGATGCGAAGAAAAAAAAGATAAAAGAAAAAATAATAACATACCAGGCGAATTTATAAGGCGACCCAACTAAGGCAGGTAACTTTTTGGATTGTGTGGGTATAAGCCTAAAGGCAGAATTTGTTTTTACTTTCTGTTCTGTTACGAATCCGCTGACTCTTTTTGGTTTATAGAAATCATATACAAGCCGTTAGATTTTCTCTCCTTAATTCTGTTCTGTTTCGGTTCAACTTGTGAAAATAAAAAACTGTCAACTAATTGTAAGTGGCAGCATAAATAAAATAAAAACATTTCGAAATAAACTGTGATTGTGCTTTAAGAATTAAAAAAAAATTAATTTTTACCAGAAAAACATAAAACTATATTGAAACATAACAATTAGTGTTTTTCATATGGGATTTCTTGGGATCCCGCACATTTTCCGGGAAAGAAATCGCGGGAAATTTGTGCGGGCAACTTTAGTTTGTACACATTCCTCGATGAGTAAGGTGATGACAGTAGAACTATAGCTAAAACTTTACAACAATTATGGCCGGGAACTGAAATTCTGTTATGTTTTTGACTAATGTGTTTATAAAACGTTATTATTATTATTATTAAATCATGAATTATAATTTGTTTTTTGTTGAAATAAACAAATTAAAATTAAATAAAAAATATTTTGTATTGTTTTGCACCGGGCGAGAATTCCCGGGAAACCGAAAAGTCGTTTTCGCTTTCCCGGGAAATGAAAAAGTCCGGGAAAAGAAAAACTCTAATTACAATGGACGATGCAAACCTCATTACTTTAGTGGAAAACTGTGACCGTTCTGGTCCGAAACAGCTGATAATTTATTACAGAAAAAGTAACTATTAAAATTTAGAAACAGAACGGCACAGCACAGAGCAGCAACAGAAAGTAAAAACTAATGAAGTCTTAAGGAGCTACAGTAGGTTACGTATAACTTAACATAATAGTTTCTTAAAGTGACTGATTGTGCATTCGAAATTAATGCAGCAAAAAATATCGATATATCGAAATATCGATGTTTTCAAAAAATATATATCGATACTGTTCAAAAATATCGATACGATATATATCGATACATTTTTTTCATTTGCCCATCCCTACTTTGAACCGTTAAATATCCTAAATGGTCATTCGAAATTTAAAATCATAAGAGATAGAGAGAGAATGATACCATGATACAATTATACAGGTAACCGCAAATCGACAACAAATTTACAGCAAATAAAACAACAGGGCTTTTTGTTGCTAGTTTCTGGTGCCAACTGTCATAGAGCAATGAAAGATACACAGCGTGTGTGTGTGTTTGTAAAACATAAACAACATTTGGCAGAGTGCACCACGAAACAAGCAAAACAGCTGGCGCTTCGCGGTTACCTGTATAATTGTATCATGAATGATACCTATTTTGATACACATATGTAGTTCTCCGACTTTTTATATTTTTCGTTTTACAAAATGGCGTCTTTTGGCCGTCATATTGAATTTTGACAACTAACATATCTTTAGTGACACTACCGGGATTAAATCGAATGACGTAAGAATCATCAAAATCGGTCCACACGTTCGGTGTATGTATGTAGTGCCGCAAAGAAACACACATACATATGTACATACATGGACTGATGAACACAATACCCTTTGCGTCACGCAGTCGGGTAAAAATTACATGACCATAGCAAATTTTTTTTATCAAAATTAAAGTTTTTTTATTATTCCAAAAGTTCCACTCTATGAAAATGTTTTGAAGAAATATAATAATTTTGCTATATTTTTAACCTCCGACCAAAAAAAGGGGTGTTATAAGTTTGTAGTGTGTGTCTGTGTATCTGTGTGTCTGTCCGTGTCCACGTACAGCCCAAACGGCTGGGCCGATTTTGATTTAGTTTTCTCTGTTTGAAAGGTGACTTGATCGGGATGGTTCTTAACCATGTTTGAAGAAAATCGGTCCACCCGCTTAGAAGATATAACATCTTTTCTAGATATATCGGGCGTTTTTAAAATTTTTAATTTTTGTTATTGTACATAACAATAGGTGTGTTCATTCACTAAAAATTGTTAGGAATTTTTAACAATAGTTACTGGAAAGTGTTCAAAAAGTTTACAAGAATTAACCAAACAGCTGTTCTGTGTTTTGTTTACAAATTAATTATGTATTTGAAAAATATCTGAAAAAAGAAAACTCGCAAAAATTGCATTTCTTCATTAAAAAAATATATGTAGAAGAATATTTTCTTAATTGATTGTTTTTCTCTGATTAAGTCACGTAAATACAATTTAATTATCAAGGAATTTTGTTTATTCAAGTAATAGAGAATAATGTCCTGCACAAGACCATTTATAAGAACTTTCAAGACATGAGAGATTTTTCAAATGCTTTACTACAGCGAAATATTCTAAAACAAACGCCAACACTGTTGGCAAGACAATCAACTGGAACAAATTTCTTCCCAACAGTGATGTTTAGCGTTTGTAGTAAAGCATTTGAAAAATCTCTCACCTTGAAAGTTCTCATAAATGGTCTTGTGCAGGACTTTAATAGAGAAACATAAAAATTCTAATTGGAAAAGGGAGAAATTTCTCGCGGAATTTTATTCATGATTGCCTTGTATATCTGATCAGGCTTTTTTCTATTTTTTAATAGAATAGAATTTAAAAATAGTGAAATATTCACAAAAATAGTATATAATACATGAAACTGCATAAAAAGTTTGTAATTTAAAATATGTATTATCAAATAAAAATATCCAAAATACATCAGAAAAATTACAATTGTATCATGTCCATCCATGTTTCTGATATGAATAAAATATTCTTGAAAGTTTTTGCTATTAAAGAGTGCACTTACTTTTTCGTATCTGGGAGTAATTTTGTAAATTTTTGCCTTACTCTCTCGTTGCAAGTTTCTGGCTAGGAAAGTAAATGAACACAACTAATGTGTTTCGAAGTATTGTATTTTTCGGTTGGAAATTTGATTTTTATTAATATTCCCTTACGTTTAGCATTTGTGTGAATTATTGAAAGTAAACTACGTTAGGTTAGGTGAGATTTTCTAGGTTGCTAATTACGTATGAAAGCAGCTCAGTTGGATTCTATTGGATGCCGTTGTGTTAGAATGAATAGAAGTGGAGGAAAACACATTCTGCATCTTAAAATTTGTTCAATGTTAAAAGATCCGACTATCGGAACTTATACAACCCTGTTTACATAACCCAGGCAGTCGACTTGTCATTCAAAAAAAATTTGTGATTTTTATATAAAAAGGGGTATATAAAACATTTATGAGTTTTATATTCCAAAATATATCTACATACATATTTTAAATTTTAATTATTGTATATTAATTTCTTTTCAGATAACTGGTTCCAAATTTATACGCACACCCAATAATTCAACATGCCGCTTTACGCGATGGGCCAATAATTTACACATCGACAAATTAATGCTGCAAATTTATACATCAAATGGTCCCACTATCATCATGCCCACTTGGCTATGCCATCGCCAAGTATACGAAAACATATCAGGAGGATTTTCAGAAGCAGGTAGAGGCTGTCCCGAAGATTTAATATTTTTCTACAAACATTTAGACAATCAAGGCACAATAAAACGTGTAGAAGAATGTTTGTTAAAATATAGTTATCATTCGGGGGCAACTACATTTACCGTACCAGCGAAAACCATATGGCAAATAAGACTTAATCATTTATTGGACAATGTATTGAAGAAGCCGGCCTGGTGTAAGGGTTTTTCTATTTGGAATGCCGGGAAGCAAGGTAGAAAGTTTTTTCGTGATTTGCCCGAAGAGCGAAAGAAGACTGTGAGAGCTTTTTGTGATGTTGATAAAAGTATTTTATATGTGGTTTCTTTTTTTGAAAGTAAATAATTCTTAAATATTTTATTACAGACAAAATTAATAAATTGTATAAATATTACGATAGTGTACTACGGCGGACGACTTTTTCGATACCTATAGTTCATTTTTCCGAAGTTCAGCCACCAGTAGTGATATGCATGAAATTGGATTTAACTAATGGCGATTTTGAGAAGAATCTACAAAGTTTGCAATTCGAAGAAGGAGACGATTACATATTATTCACTTGAAGATGTAAATTATAGTTCTTTGTCAAATAATTTAGGCATTGCATTGTATGATGGAAATCGTCGCAGTTAAAAGACAAGCAATGTAAAACAATTTTGAAAATAAATTTAAGAAAAATTATTGATAAATAGTCAAGACGATGAGCAGTGCCTCACAAAGTTTTTTTAAATTTTAAATTGATTAGTTTTTGAACCGATTTCTATCATATACCTGATTAATTATCGTAGTCAATTTGATTTAATAGTAAACCTTAGTGATATACTGTATGTATTTTATATTGTGTAAATTATATTCGATTTAATTGAATTAAGCACAAATAAAATTTTAAAATTTTATTAGTTTTAAATACGAACATGTTTGATTTTATGATATTCTATTTATTTGATTGCTGCAAAACCTAGCAAACAACTTTAGTTCTTGTAATTACACAATTTTAAAATTTAAAAAATGGGCTCAATATACATATTTTTGAATGAAAAATATCTTTTAAATACGAATTTATATTTCAATAGAATTGGCGAAACTGTCTCTTATTATTGTATTGTCACAATTTTTTTTTTTTTAATTTAATGGAAATTTTTCGAATTTCTAACCCAAATAAAAATTTTCGAGGAAAAGAAATTTACAGCCACTTGAAATTTTGTTTTTTGCAAGTAAATGCTGTTTTTATTCAGTTTATTAATTCTCCTATAAAATATCGAAAATTCGAGTTATGTCGACAAAAATGAATTAAAGCAATAAGCTTACACAAAAATCTAACGTTTGGTTTTGCATCAAGTATGCTTCTGCATAGCAAAATATATAAGTTTTCAAAAATTATTTATTACTTTATTTTTTTTTTTTTAAATGAAAAATTTATAAATTTCTTACCTTTGCACTTAAAAGCTGCTTTTGAATGATGAAATTATCTCAAGTAGAAAGTTTTTCAAAGATGATACTTGTAACTGCTTAATAATAAAGATGGTGTCTTGCAGATGATTGTGTTTTCTGTTTAATAATGTATGAAACTGGTGTTATATTGATTTGTAAAATTATTTCTTGTTAAAAAATCTACAATGAAATATAATAACAAAAATTTTAGTTATTTAGTTTTTATTACTAAATTGTTTACATATTCTTACTTCTCGTTATTTTTGTTCTTTTGAAAATTCTCAGAAACAATTTGATAATAAAAGAACAAACAAATAACGCAATAAAGTGAATATATTCTTACCTTAATAAAGGTAATTAAAATAAGAACTTAAGGCAAAAATAAAAAAATAACGTTTATGAATGAAATTCGTTTGTTGTTACGATTTTAAGCGCGAATTAGACTTTTGAAATTGTGTCATATTTATCTGTTGTACCCTAATCTATCAAAAACTGAATTTGACTTTGAACTCTTTTGAGAAGAATTTTCAATATTAATTCTACCCAAACGTTTTGATATCGACGTCTCTACATGACTAGAGCTGGACGTTGAAGGTTTGGCTTTACCCAAACGTTTATGTACAGGCAAATCTTGATAGTTGTTTAGTTCATCGGCTTTAAGTTTTGATATTTTTAATTTTGTAGCTGAAGGTTTGAAACGAATGATTTTTTTCGTGGTAGGAAGTTTAGAATCTAAAATAAACAACATAAAATATGTATGCTTTTATAAAGAAAAAACAAATACTTACTTAAGCCCAAACGTGATTTAACGCTTTGTGGCCTTTCTTGTACGAAATCTTGCCTGGCTGTAAAAGATCGTCTTGGCGGTGAACTCTGTCGACGAGGTGCTATTTCTCTTACTTCAGCTGTTGAAGCAAATTTTACAAATTTTTCATTGCTTACAGATATATCCGTATCATACATATCATCGTCTGATGGCAACGAACTTTCGTCCTCGCTGTCTCTTTTAAGAGGAACCTTTTTTACCAAAATAACTTTTTGCTTAATCGGCTTGATAATAGTGGGAGCTACTGTTTTAGCCTTAACAATAGTTGACAGTCGCTAAGAAAGAACATAATTTTCTTTTTAATATTAACATTTCAATTTACTATACCAAACAAAAAATATCTAAATATAAAAAAAAATATAAATTTAAACATTTGATTCGCAAGCTATTTGATTTAATATATCGCAGTAGTTCCTTTAAAGAGCGTCAACTCAAAAGTTTGCAATTTTCATTTTTGCAAGAAAACGATATATAAACAGACATATCTATCTACCCACTCTAAAAATCTTACAGCGTTTTCTTTACTTCCCCCCCCCCCCAAAAAAAATACAGCTTTATACTTGTTTATGATATAAGTCTATGAAAATAAACAGTTATTTGCCTCCACTGAACATTTCTAAATTTTGACACTCTTTAGAGGAACAAGTACGATATGCACTTACATTTTTTGCAGTATTTTTCAAAATTGGCTTAATGGTTTTCGTTACTGTATCATCGCTCGACTTTCTCCCAAGTCTAGAAAATATAGAGGCTGATGTTTGTAATGTTTTGTTACCTATTCCGGTTATTCTCATTTTAACATTGTCAGTACTTTCCGATGATGATTCATTATCATCTATTTCTACTGTATTTTTAAAACTTGTAGCTAATCTTTGAAAAATATCAGATTTTTCCTTCGAAGACTCTCGATCCGAATATACTACAAATATCCTATAATTAGAATAATTATAAAAGAAAGTATATGAAGAAACTTACATTTAGCTTGTTTTGCCAAAATTTGTTTACTTCTCTCAGTAGTACCAGAAGGCAATTTAATTTTATATTTACCCTCATGTTCAGGCAAGACACGGCGAGGTTTAACAGCGGTCAACGTTGGAGCCACTACGGCTGAGCTTGTAGATGCAACAACGGCTGTAGCTGAAATATACATATTTCGTGTGCTAATGTTAGAAAGTTATTCATTTTTACTAAATTAACAAAACTTACATTTTAGATTAATTTTTTTCTCCAATGGAGTTATAGGGTTTGCCGCCACAGCTGCTATGGGCACATGGCTTTCCGAGCTTAACACTTTTTCTCTGGCCGTTTGATCACAAACTGTTTTGGCATGCCTGTGATAAATTTGTCAATTTTTTGTTACCTTCATTTAAATAAATCTTTTTTTACCTTAATATGGCTATAATATCGCCCATTAATGATATACCCATTTCCCTTAAATATTCCTTATTTAAGTCGTTTAACATGTCAACCTGTATCCGATTTTCCACAAAGATGTGAGCATAAGTGGCAGCAGCTGGTGATGGTATGCCGGAGGCATTGAAAAATTTTACCCATTGGCCTACGTAATTATTATTAATATGTAAGCATAGATTAAAAATAGTATATTTTATAGGTATAGTGCATCCATATGCACATAAATATTTATGTACATAACACATATTTATTCATAAAATTTTAATTTAAATTTTTTTGTAAATTGGTTTACTTACCAGCTGTGGTGGTAGACATTTTTAAGAGGATGTTAATTTCTTCTATTTTACACCTGAATATTTATTTTATTATTCAAAATAATTTTTTTCACTAAAAATGTATATTTTCTTCACAAAATCTTATTCAAGGGTCGCCATATCAAAAAGAAACAACAACGAATTGTCAAATTATGCAAAAACATGCATATGTTCAGTGATGTCAATGAAGAGGTTTTTCCATCAACCTTAGGGCACTGCTACACGTCCAATATATATTGAACGCGATCCAGTATCGTGATATTTATTGAACGTGTAACATGCAGTATTGATGAATCGCGATCCATATCGCACAAAGGCCGAAATTATGGAATCCAGATCATGGATCGTGAATCGCGTGATAAATATTGAACGTGTAGCATTTGCATGATAGATCGCGATACGTTGATAAAAACTGAAATAAAACAAATAAAATAAAAAAAATTTAACAAATAAAAAGTAATAAAATTAGTGCGTTAATAAATGTTAAACTTAAATTGTAGAAATTCCCAAAAATAAAACACTAAAAAGTAATAAAGTTTATTACATTTGTGTAAAGTTTGTTTTATAATAAAGGGTAATGACAAGATAGTGAAAGCGAGTGGGTTCTGCCGGTGTAGGAATTAACGACCGAACAAATTATTTTGAAAGACTTTATTTTTGATTTGGAGGCATTGCCGGAGTTGTGGGACTCGCCGGCTAAAGCTTATTAATAAATTTATTATTGATAAACGATCCGCACAGCACAAAATAACGTAAATACTGACGCGATAAATAATAAACATGTAGCATACGCTCGTGATCCATCAATCCATTAAAATGAATCGCGATTCAAATATCACAATATATATATTGAACGTGTAGCAGTGCCCTTAACGTTTAGAACTGAGCTGCAATCGAAATAGAACAAAGTTGAAAGGGTATACAAAGAAGAGAAGTTATATCGTTAACAAAAACATATTACGGCACAATAATTATTGGAATATCGCCGGTTGGTTTCTGGTTTACGGCAAAGTATATTCAAAATACATTATGGCTGCAGCAAACCAGAAACCAACCGAAGAAATTTTTAGATAAATCCATGATAAATCCAGCAACTCGACTTACAACACACTTGCGAATTTCGCATCGTCTGGCAGCCTGATTATTCCATTGTATAAACACATTGACAGCTGCAAGTCCCAGGAACGCTTACATTTTAGAAAAACCTAAATTCACTAAAATACACATAGATTTTACATTGAATCATCATTGAAATAAAATGCTTTTGATGAACTATGACTACGTTCAAAGTTTTATGGAAATATTTAAGTTCTATTTGGCTTTTGTTAATTTCATTGATGTGGTTGTGCCAAACCAAAATCGTACCTTGTGGACGCGTGAAGAGTTCCGCCAGAATGAACGCGAATTATACAGTCTTTACAACAATCTTCTGGATTTAATAAAACAATATAATAGCCGTGAATTTCGAAAATTTACACGTTTAAACGTTTCAACATATCAATATCTGATAAGAATTTTAAGAAAAAGATTATCCAAATATTCACTGCGAAAACCAATTCCGGCAGAATGCAGACTCATGTTGACATTAATGTAAGTATTGTAATAAACAATCACAAGAATATATATATGTACTATATAGATATACATATATGTATGTACAATCATACGTAACAGATATAACTGAAATTAAAGTTTAAAAATGCATTGATATGGTATTAATATAGAATTTGTAATTATACTTTTTTATTTGATCATATAATTGCTTTTTTATGCTCCTATTAATATGATTTCTCTCTCACATTTAAGCTACTTGGCTCATGATTCTGCAAAAGCTTTATTATCCCTAGCTTTTCGAATGGGGAAATCGACAGTTAGAGAAATTATTTTGGATACGTGTCATGTAATATGCGAAGCATTAGGTCCGTCCTACCTGAAAACCTGCACAGCCGATGACTATTTTTGCATAGCGGAGGAATTTGAAAAAGAACTGGCATTACCGAATTGTGTGGGCTGCTTGGACGCAATTGAGTTTCAACACGATAAAAAATGTTACTCACCCATTATTGTTATTACCGCCTGCAATGCCCGATATCTATTCACCCACGCCGATGTGTCACTGGCTAAGGAAATCAAAGAAAAAGATACTTTCGTAAATAAGTTAATACAAAAGAAACTACCTATGCCTAATGATATGGTTATGCCCGACAGCGGTTTATTGTTGGCCCCTTACTTTATAACACCATCAAATTTTCCTTTAATTGATAATGTTGTTAAGCCATACCCTGGTAAAATCTTAACACCCGAAAAACACAACTTAAATGAACATGTTAAGGTAGGCTCCACAACTTTAGAAAATACTTTGGGAATATGGATTTGGAAATGGAAGGTGTTACAAAATAAATTCACTTGTCGCATGGATACTGGCGTTGAACATATTGTTAAGGCAACAATGATATTGCACAATTTTGCAATGCAACATGATCCTACTTATTTCCATAAGAAATTTGTAGACCATTACGATGACAGCACCATGGAGTTTGTGCAGGGTTTATGGCGCAAACAGGATTTTGATATAACTCGCTCGAAAATATTTTTTGACAGTAATGCTAAAGAGGAAGCATATACTAACCGAGATTTATTAAAAGATTATTTATATAATAAACAAGTAAATCAATAAAAAAAGTACATACTTAACTTAAATAATTATTTTATATCTATTGTACATTGTTGACCTGCTGATGATTCACAATTTCCATTGTTACAATTTCTAGAATCCTTTGCTGTAGACGCATTTGTGTTAGTGCAGGCAAATTGGCTTCTTCAACTTGTAGCGCTAGGCTATTGAAGAATACTTGATTTGAGGAGGGAGGAGTAAAATGTTTTTTTGCATTTTGTAACAGGCTTGTCATTTCCTGACATGCTTCATGTATTAACGCCTCCTTGTCATATTTTTTCTTTCTAAGCTGATCATTATCTGGCCTATAAGGGTTAGCTTGTACATTGTTGTTGCTTGCTGCTCCTGCATTAGGATTTGTGGTGTTTACATTAGCAGCGGTTGGTGGATCGATCTTTTTGACATAATCATTTAGATCGAAATTTTCAATCTCAAAATCAGCTTCATTGGAAAATTCCTGCTCATTGTAAATGGAAACATCAAAATGTTGAGCCTCCGGCTCCGTTTGGTTCATGGCAGGTTCAGGATCTTCATCATAATTTTCTTCTACCTTGCAGAACGAGTTGCTGAAAAATATTTTTATCATTATCTACAAGCAATGCGACTATTTATATGTAAGCATAGATAAGCGTTTGGTTCTTTGCAGCTGAAAAATCTGCGAGTGGTTACACATTTTAGCTTGATTTTAGAATACATATGGATGTGTATGTACATTTGAAATCGTAAAATTTTAAAAGTAAATTTGCACAGAAAAATCGTAGGTATATTTGTATGTAAAATTTACTTTGAACTATAATGGAATTCAGTTATTATTTGGAATTGCCCACTCACTCCAAGCCCACAATTTAAGTATAATATTATACTGTGTAAGTACTTACTCTTCAAATTGATTGTTTAAAAATGACATGGCATTATAATACTGCCATGTTCTGGTGCTCAATACATCTCCGTCGTCCCCTTTTTTCAGTTTCTGTTTATAAGAACGCAAATACGTATCCCGTAAATGTTTCCATTTTAGACGCACGGCAGTAGCTAGAACAAAAAGTTGTTTTCCATTCATTTTTAGAACATAAACAATCCAGTCAAGATAGCGTCATTACAACTCAAACAAAACTTACGGTCTTTCCGCAAAATTCTACCGATTTCCTGCCATTTGGATTTCTTTTCTTCCAAAAATTTAACAGTTCGATATTGTTTTTCATAAAGTATAGGATTATTTTTTACAAATTCAATCAATTTATATTCCATTTTGACCAAAATATAATTTTCCAAGCAAATTATCAGAAAAGCGTTGTATACTGCAGAAAAAAATTGACAGTTTGGCAACAGACAGCTGCAAAAGTTTTTCAGGCTACCACACTTTTGAAATAAACTGTGTTGCGTCTTAAGGAAATTTGCTTATCAAATAGATGATTTTCAATAATGTTTTCCTTGCGTTCGAACTGTCAAGATGCATATTAAAGATAATTTACATTCATTTTTACATAAAAAGTTTGACAATCAAGTATTATGATTTTACATGTTTAGATGCTGGCACGAAGTTACCTTTTTATACGTAAGGCGAATCCACATCAATTCGCCTTGCATGGGGATGTAAACAAATTTAATTTTTTTGTTTGTCAACACGCGGTTTCAACAAGTTTAATTTTTTTAATAAAAACTTCAAATGTATCAACTTGAATTACTAAGTGACCAAGGACTGAGATTAGATGGCCGTAGGCCTCATGAATTACGCAGAATCAAGTGTAAATTGGGTGTATTTGAGCAGCCAGATGGTAGTGCCTATTTGGAGCAAGGCAATACCAAAGTGCTGGCTGCTGTTTATGGTCCTCATCAAGCGACAAGTAAAAAATTTCACCTAAATGAAGTCGTCATTAATTGCCAATATAGCATGGCTACATTTTCTACGGCTGAAAGGAAAAATCGTCCCCGTGGTGATCGTAAATCACAAGAAATAACACTTTACCTGAGGCAAGCATTAAGGGCAGCAATTAAAACCGAATTGTATCCTCGTTCACAGATTGATGTTTATGTTGAAGTTCTACAGGCTGATGGTGCCAATTATGCTGTCGGATTGAACGCTGCTACTTTAGCCTTGGTTGATGCGGGTATTTGCCTTAAGGAGTATGTCGTAGCCTGTACCGCTTCACTTAGTAAAAATAATATACCGCTGACGGATGTTTGCCATTTCGAAGAAGTTTCTGGTGGTCCCACATTAACTGTTGCTTCTTTACCTACATCTAACAAAATTGCTTTTATGGAAATGTCTCAGCGCTTTCACTTGGACAACTTGCAAAAAGTTATGGAACAAGCACTGGCAGGCTGCCGAGAAATTCAGGCAATAATGGAGACCGCAGTACGCCAACATTTAATGCAAATGGGCTCTGCCGGCGATTGGAGTAATATAGCTAAATAAATAAAATATTTATAACTAAAAATTTATTCTTTTGTTACAAGCTTTTTCTTTTTTTTATTTATCCATTATTATTATTTATCGCTAAGGGATACATTTTCTTCTTTCCAATTTTCTACAATTTCAGCAAAACGTTTTCTACGAAAATCTACAGCAATTTTTTGTATAAGACTATTTAAATGTTCTCCTCCTTCCAGAAATCCTTTGAGGTTGTGCACAGTACCACCCTGTATACGGTGATCGGTTATGCGATCTTGCACAAAGTTATAGGTTCGAATTTTTTCATTACGATCTAAGTTTCCTTTTTGAGCCTTACGAGTAGCTTTGGTACTTGCTTCCGAAGATTCCAATTGCATTTGGACCAACTTGGCTTGTAGTCTCTTTAATGCTATTTCTTTATTTTTTATTTGTGATCTTTCCGACTGACTCTCTACAGCTATGCCTGTAGGAATGTGCCATATACGTACTGCGGAATCCGTAGTATTTACATGTTGACCACCAGCACCACTTGCTCTTTTTGTTTCAATCTTTAAATCTTTATCAGATATAACAATATTAATATCGGCTGGCCTTGGTATTACAGCAACAGAAGCTGTGCTTGTATGTATACGCCCTGATTTTTCGGTAGTCGGTACTCTTTGCACTCGATGAACACCAGCCTCATAGCGCAAGCTGTTATAGCATTGTTCATCATTAACAATAACATTAGCATGTCTTAATCCACCTATATCCGTTAAATCCTCAACCAACACTTCGTAGTCCCAGTTGTTATTATAAAAGAAATTTATATACATATCATAAAGCTCCCTAGCAAATAGCATTGCTTCTTGTCCACCTGCTCCAGCGTTAACTTCAAATATCAATGAGGGATAGTATTCGTTATCTGCTAACGCAAGCATCTTTTCCATTAGTTCAACTTCCGTTTTCTTCATGAGTTGCATATATACGTCAGCTTCTTCTTTTATTAATTGTTTCATATCTTCATCTTTCTCTGCGTCAATATCCTCTTGTGAAGGCAAATTTCCTTTTAAGGCACGATGCTGTTCTAGCATTTTTACAATATCGGACAACTGGTTCATTCTCCTTAAGTTTTCATTTCCGCCGGGGGTATTTGTACGCAATATATAAAATTCTTTACGTAAGTTTTCCAAATAGCTCTGCAACTTTTCATTATGGAAATTCAAAATATCTATATTTTTAACTGTGGCCATTGAGCGAACATTTTGTAAAATTTTACATCTTTTATAAATGTTATTCCACAGCCGTATGGAATTGACGCCATTATGCAATTGTATAAATTTTTTGAATAACATTTTAATCTAATTTTAACTGTTTCTAATTCACTTGTTTGTTTATTGCTTTAAAGTTACTCCGTGCCCCTTGTTATTACAAGGGATGGGAGAATATAATTTGCCGAACACTAGGGTTATAACGCCATCAACAATTTCTTTATTAAGGAGCCTCCTCCGAGACAATTCCAAACGACATACACCGTCACATACGAAGCTGGAACTCGCAAAATACTCTCCTTGTTTGTCCAAAGTGAGTTTTTGTTTGGTTCTCCAACCAGTTTTCAAAATATTTCTTTGTAATTGTTTTTGCATGTGGGTAATGGAATCCAACGGGATATCGCAGAGTACCGCTAACCGACGCCAACCACTACTCACATGCGGCATGAGACGCAAAACTCTCGAAGGCCAATAAACAACAGTGGCCTGGTACGAATGCTAATTGTTTTTTATTTGGATTAAATAATACTTTTTGTAGGCGGCTGAAAACTTCTCACACATTTATAAATAGGCCTTGACACAGATGTTCTTGTTTTTAATAAGGAAGACGGAGATGTTTGAGCACATATGATTTTCGGATAAAGTCGGGGATGCTAAATTCTCAAATTTGATATGTTGAAATTACCATTAAGACTATATACATCATTAAACATATTACCATCAACAGTTTCCGTAGTGTAGTGGTTATCACGTGTGCTTCACACGCACAAGGTCCCCGGTTCGAACCCGGGCGGGAACATATAGTAGTAGAATAATTTCTTTTTATTTATATTCTTTTTTGTGAAACTAATTCCATTTCTATTATATACAAATTAATCCCTTTTTTGTCACGGCATCACGCATGAATGGCTGTACCCAAGGCACATTCACAAGGTAGTAGAGGAAATGCAGCTGAGCTATTTTTTTTTCAAATTAAAATTCATCCGAAACTTCAAAAATTTTTTACGAAAGAGAAATTAAAAGAAAATGTAAAAAAAAAATTTCAATATGAATTATATTTTATTAAAAAAATTCTGTGAAAACAAATCTAAAAATTTGAAAAAACTATTAAAAAATTATGAAAAGTCTAAACGTTGCAAATTTTGTTAGTGGTAGCTGCCGTGGAGAAATATATTCAAATTTATCTGAATAATTTTTATTAGTATTATGTTAAACCAATTCTATTTTTGTAGTTTCGGTTGAACTACAACCCATGTTGTTTTTTTCATTGTTGTATTTTTTCACTGTTTTTGTAATACTGATATTACCTGGAAATAGATCTGCTCTAAAATAAACTAAAAACATTATATTTCTATTATTATATGATTACAAAAAGTCTCAAGTTTCTATCTCATTCCTGAGATATCATCAATAAACTTTGAAGGCGTTTATTTCAAAACTGGCTTTTTTGGCTTAACATGTTTTAGAATGGGGCCGTCGATATATACATATTTGATATACATATGTATCTATATAAAATAACACTTTCTTAGTTCCTACTAACGTAACATTGAATTTCGAATACGTAGCTGGGTAAATATGGAATAATTACTTAAGTTGACTTAAGAAAAGTTGTATTTATCGGACGTTTGACGTTCAAAGATTAATTGGATCTATTGCATTAAATATTCTACTTTAGTAACAACTATGTATATCGAACTTGAGAATAATGCTAAAAATTACGGCATTAATCTTACAACTTTTATCCTAGATCCTCTTTATTATTGATTTTATATGATATAATTTGATATATGTTGCAACATATCATTGCATGATATCATTTAAAAATATATTTTCAAACACTATTAACGGCTGCTCTTAATAAACCTTTTTTATTGAAGTATGGCATCCTTGAAAACTAATAAGAAAAAAGCATTCACAATAGTAAGTAATAAAAATGCAGCTATGCAATTTGGCTTCCTCAATTAAAAGCGCGAAAATCGGTATCGCTGTCAAGTGCTTCATTTTTCTTTTCATAGTGCAAAATTTGTCTTGTTTAACAAAAGAAAAGTTTTAATTCGAATTTTTGCGATAATATTTCCACGCGGTATTAATAAAATCAAAGTTTCGTCGTGTTTTACAATATCATTAACGGTCTGAAGTTTTTCGTGTTCAATTTCCAAGTGCGAAAATTTGCATCTTAGCAAAGTCTAGTGTTTTCTTAAAAACGGTTTACATGATTCTTTGTGTTGAAAATGGCTGTTAAGTCTAAAGTGAATCATGTTTATAAAGAAAAGGCCATAGCCAAGTGTTTTTATAGGGTCCTTTAAATGAAAGTGTGTGTAGTTATAGTTTTGGGCACTCATAGCAAAAATGAGTTCATTGCAATATGCTTCCTTAAGTGCCTCAAAAATTATTCCAACAAGAAGTCGTTTGTGACTATGCAGTTAAATGGGTAAGTAATTTTCTATTTTTTTGACTGTCTTTTACGAAAACATTTTAAAAAAATTAAGACATCCTGATTCCACTAGGTTATGAATGCATCTTCCCTAGCATGGTGGCTCACTTGAGTTCGTCAGTATGGCTTCTTTGAAGCAATGTAAAACTCAGAACATAAATTAAAAATCTACATATTCAGCGCATTGCCATTACACATAAGTCCATATTTTCCTAAGTTGATATCTAAGAATACCTGAAATCTTGTGTGTATGCATGTACATATGTACATATTTATGTATGTTAAACTTTATGTTTTTCTGTAGTCTTGTGTTTAGCACTATGGGATAAGCAATATAAATACGAGTATATTATAGTTACTTAATAATTATGAATATTACAAGTATTCCTTGTGAAATTTAAGTGGGGGCTTATTTTGTTTTATGTACATATCGTCACCTTAAATGTAAACGGACATAACTACACAAAAATTCGAAATCGAGTTTTTGATTGATTATGGTTCATTTTATCAAATTACATGTTCACGCAAATATTTAGACCTCTGTGATCAAAAATGACGACTTCATTAAATAAATTCAAACGCACGTAATTACGAATGCATCTATTTTTTATTGCAAAGAACGTAACTAACATAAAAGCTTAAATATATCTAAAAAGAAAATAAATCGTTAAAAACATACATATGTATATGTAAGTATCCATACTACAAGTAAATTTAGAGGAACATTTTCAAGAACACTATTATTATTGAGTTTGAAACGTTTTTTGTTTCTCCTGTAAAATATATAAAAGTATAGTTACGTCCTTTTGCATGTAAGGTGACGATATATACTTATATGGAAAACAATTAAATTACAAAAACAAAAGACACACAAAAAGTTTGTCAATGCCGGTGAATCAAGGAATTAACTTTTAAGATTTGTGTTAGTCGTAATCAGATTTCCAAAAAGTCAGAATATTCTAGGATTGTTTTAAAACATCACGAGGTTTTTGTATTCTATCAATTTACCGTGCTTTCTTTTTGTAAACTTTGTTGCAAAATTGGTGGCAACTGTTCAAGCTGCATTGGAACTCCGTAATTGCTTTATTTCAAGAACAGTTTAATAACAAACATGAAGGGAGCAATTATGTTTATGTGTTGCATGAAAGCACATATTGGCGCTAAAAATATATGTAAAAATCTAATAACAAAAAACTTTTTCGTCTAGAAATAATAGTATTCTTCATATTAGTTGCTTAAGAGAATTGTCCGAAATTTTGTACTGTGTAAAAGTATCCCTCTCGCTGGTTTCACACGGCATGTATCTTACAGCTGACTTATCAGCTATAGTACTCATATGTATGTATGTTACTTCGTCATTCGTCTCATGTCTTGTCAAAATCACCAATTTACAAACAACTTGTAATTTTTGCTTTCTGAAATAACCTCTTTCCTTATATAATTGCCACCACACACACTGTTGTTATACCAAAACAGCTAATGGCAATTGCCTTGTCAGATCAAAACAGAATGAAATGTTTGCAGGCTTCCATACGGCATTTTTGTATTTTGCAGTGGGAAATTCGATATGTCAGATGTAAAATAGATGTCGTGTAAGACCACTTTTAATGAGGCTTGATGCAGTGTTGCCAGGTAAGGGATTTGTCCCCAAATTGGGGACTTTTTTCGTGATTGGGGATGAAAATTTCGTATTGGGGATATGGGGATTTGTTGGGGATGATAATTAAATTTTAGGGGATTTTTTTGGGATTTTTTTTATAACTGATGGTAACAAGAATGATTTTTGAACCAAGAAATATGCGTCTAGCAAGTCTAAAAATGTGTATTATTTTCATAGCGAATGGTTTCTAATAAAGAAGAAGTATCAATAATGAACACTACCAAAACAAAAATACGCAACAAAACGCAATACGACTTGTTGGAAGCACTTCTTAGAATAAACACACACTTTAAAAATTACTCAATTTATTGTGATAAATTTAATCCTCCTGCTGAAATGCTAAAACTATTTAATACAAGTACTATTTACAACAAAGTTTCTGAGGCTGATAAATCAAAAGATTTCGATTCTGAAGTTTTTGAAATGATAAACTTTGGCTTACAATTTTTTTTATACTTGCGTATATTAAACTATGTGTAATTTTCTTTACAAGTCTTATAAGTACAAATTAAATTTATATGAATGTTAATATATCTAAGAAATGCATATAGACATCGCTGAACCATCAGCAAATAAATTTCGGATTGGTTAATATATCTATCGATATAAATGATTTTTATTAAATAAATATGTTATTTTTGTGAATATTTTTCAAATAAAATTAAAAAAATTTTATTTTTTTCACAAAAGAAAAATTTTTAATCAAAAAAACTCAATTTGGGAATGTTTGGGGATGACAAATCAAAAATTGGAGATAAGCTGTAGACAAAAACTGGCAGCACTGGTTTGATGTATTGTAAACAAAAGTCAGCTGCTGAGCAGTTTAACTAATCCGACTACTTCCTCTATGTGCTTCACGTTTTGTTCCTCATGAACTTCATTATGAAATTTTAAACAATTAAAAAAGTTAAATATAAAAGGGGCAATTTTTACTATACATATATGTACGTATAATACATGTGCATGTGCTTCAAAACAAGGATTAAATAATTGATATATAAAAATAAGTTATATGAAAAATGCTTGCTCCTGTTAAACACCTTCTACCCACGAAACGTATAATTTTGGCCAGTGGTTCTCCAAGAAGACAGGAATTAGTCCAGCGCATAGTAAGTTTTTGGATGTGTAAAATGCTGGTTAAAACCCAATGATTATGTGCATTAACAGGGTCTGGATGCTGAACTTATACCATCAACATTTACAGAGGACTTATACCCGGGAGATTTCAAAGACTTCTCACAATTCATAGAAGCTACTGCTTTGGGAAAAGCTGAAGAGGTTTATAATCGCTTAAAAAATGGCGATAATCCGGAGGAACTTTTGGTAATAGCGGCAGATACAATGGTCACAATGGGCTCGGAAATATATGGCAAACCAAAAAACTCTGAAGATGCAATTCGTATGCTAAATAAGTAAGGAATTCTTTTGCTGATATTTGCATAATTATATCCTGCCTTTCTAGTCTATCGGGTAAATGTAATCGTGTTTTTACTGGTGTGGTATTAAAGCATTCCAAAGGTGTAAGTTCCTTTACCGAAACAGCTGATGTGTATTTTGGCAACCTCAGCCCTCAGCAAATCAAAGATTATGTAGATACCGGCGATCCACTGTAAGCTTGAAAATTTTCCTTTTGCAACTACATACATACATACATACATACATATGTTTTAATTATTCGCTTTGTAGAGATAAAGCTGGAGCTTATGGCATTAGTGGGCATGGTGGTGCCTTGATTTCTCGTATCGATGGCGATTTTTATTGTGTTATGGGACTGCCTTTACATCGCTTGTGTTGCGAACTTGTTAAAGTGTTTCTAGAGGAAGCGTAATATTCTTAAAATTTATGACACATTTATTGCTCGAAGTAATAATTGGAGGCTTTAGTTAATTTTACATTTTAATAAATAGAACTTGTTTAATAAAAATACAATTAATAACCTATAGAATGAGTTGTGTGATATTAAAATGTTTTCAAACATACATATCGATGGTCTCAAGTAAAAAGGCCAATTTCATAGAAAACACGAGTTAGGGCATTTCTCCCTGAGACTATCGATATACATGTGTATAGAAATTACCAATAACTTGTAAAATTATGCATTTAACTCACAATTCGTGAATTGGACAAATAATGAGTTAAAAAGTGTTTCAATAAATATTCCGTAAAATTCAAATATGAAAACTTATAAAAGAAGTGGGTTAAAAGATTTGTTTCAACTAAATTAATATTTTTCAGATGATGTTCGAGTTTTTTAACGTCATAACTTCGCCATCATCGATAGCTGATGAATATAGAAAAGGCGCATCTTCTGTTACTCTGCAGGAGGGAGAAAACATTGAACAAATGAATTGAAATAAAATAAAATAAAAAAAATTCAGTAAAGTGCGACTTTGACTCGCGTACGAAGGGTTCCGTACGTTGGGCTTTGAGCATTTTTAAATACAGTGTTTTTTACGTTTTTTCAGCTGAAATAGTGCTTTTTTTTATTATTTTTCTCTTTTTTCTCGTTTTAACGATTTTTTAAACTTTGGCGATTTTTTTTAATTTTGGCGATTTTTTTTTAATTTTGACAATTTTTTTCATTTTGGCGATTTTTTTTTTCATTTTGGCGATTTTTTTCATTTTGGCGATTTTTTTTCATTTTGGCGATTTTTTCATTTAGGCGATTTTTTTTCTTTTGGCGATTTTTTCATTTTGGCGATTTTTTCGGTTTTTCGCGATTTATTTTCGATTTAGAAATTTTTTTTTAATCTGGTGCTTTTTTCGTTTTGGCGATTTTTTTTTTTATTTTGGCGATTTTTTTTCGGTTTGGCGATTTGATAATTTTGAGATTTTTTTGTTTTACCGTTTTTGAAAATTTCAGGAAGTTTGCTCTTACGGTTTCCAAGATACAGCAAGTTTTCAAAATTACATAGTCGAAATTACATTAACTGATGGGACACCCTTTAATTAAATTTTTTTAAATTTTAGTGTTAGTTGTTGTAGTCTGTATAAAAATACACGAACTTTACAAATTTCAAGTGAATATACATACAATTGTATGTATATTACATAGGATTTTAACATTTTTCGTTGCTCGTTTTGGCACACCCTTTAATTTCCAACTCTCATGCATTTGTTGTTGTAGCGGCCAAGGGTCCCATGTAATATACATACATACATACAATTTGTATGTATATTACATGGGATTTTAAAATTTTTGTTGCTCGTTTTGGCACACCCTTTAATTTCCAACTCTCATGTATTTGTTGTTGTAGCGGCCAAGGGTCCCATGTAATATACATACATACATACAATTGTATGTATATTACATGGGATTTTAACATTTTTCGTTGCTCGTTTTGGCACACCCTTTAATTTCCAACTCTCATGTATTTGTTGTTGTAGCGGCCAAGGGTCCCATGTAATATACATACATACAATTGTATGTATATTACATGGGATTTTAACATTTTTCGTTGCTCGTTTTGGCACACCCTTTAATTTCCAACTCTCATGTATTTGTTGTTGTAGCGGCCAAGGGTCCCATGTAATATACATACATACATACAATTGTATGTATATTACATGGGATTTTAACATTTTTCATTGCTCGTTTTGGCACACCCTTTAATTTCCAACTCTCATGTATTTGTTGTTGTAGCGGCCAAGGGTCTACACACTGTGTCCAAATTTCAGGTCCGTAGCTCTTACGGTTCTCGAGAAAATACCCTGTGACGGACAGACGGACGGACGGACAGACGGACAGACGGACAGACGGACAGACGGACAGTGTAGCGAAAACAATAGGGTTCCATTTTCACCTTTGGTGTACGGAACCCTAAAAATACAATTTTCACGCTTTGTACAATAGTTTTATTTATATCTCATAAACCATTTCGTATCGCAAAATAAAACTTTCAGGAATTGTTGACAAAACTTTGTTCTTTTGGTGATTTCTTTAAGAATTTTAAAAATACCGTTTTTCGAAAAAAGTTATTGCAAAGACAAACTCACTAAAATTTGAACATTAACCAAGTTGAAAAAAAAAATATATTATATTTCACGTGGTTCTACTTTACCGATTTTTTCAGAACTTAACACACCCTAAGCTTTGAAAAACACAAGATTTTTCATTTAAAAAAATGAGCGGAGACACGCCCATTAAAATTTAATTATATATTTTACGTACTTCTTAACTGACAGATTGTGAAACTTTTTTTTTTAAGATGTTACTTCCAGTTTGTTCCCATACATATTTTTCGAAAATGTTCTATCAGTTCTTTGCATTGAAGTCGTTTTTTTTTGCAGAATTATTTATTGTGCAAAAGACAAATATGTTATAAAAGCTTCACATTCCACTTTGCGATACATTTATTCTGATCCCGTAATGCTCTGTACAAACACATCTTATATTAATTACCTTCATTAATAGTTTTGAGAACGATATTCTTTCCATACCATTAACAATTGGATGTTACACTTTTTTATAGCAATCATTTATGTTCTTGATCTTCAGTTAATCTCTCATTTAAGCCTGGTAATTTATCATTGAAATGAGCTAAAACTTCTGATTTTGAACTTACATTTATTTTTTAGTTTAGTCTTCAGCCGTTAATTAATTCTACGATTACGTTGTAAATATGGTTTTCGTTCATAGATGACGCTAGTATAATTGTCTTAATTAATTCTCCTTATTTATACGTTACATGCAAACTTGTATTTAAAAGTAAAATTAACTGCTTGGCTCACGATGTCGACATGAAATTTTCGTTCGCTTATTTATATTGAAAACAAAAACAAATTTTCTTATTTTGTTTTTGTTTTCAATATAAATAAGCGAACGAAAATTTCTTGTCGACATCGTGAGCCAGGCAGTAAATTAAATTTTGAGTAATAAATTCTGAAATGGGATTTTTTTTTATTTTAATATTCGAACACTAACGGCCGTAATATAAAAAAAACTTATTAGGGTGTGAAATGCACTTGAAATACAATTTTTTTTAGAATACGGCTGTTTAAAACCAGAATACGGCGATTTATTTGGCTGTGTTAAAATTCTACGGTTTCTGTGCTAAAATTTGTCTCCGTATACCAAATTTATTAAATACGTTCGTTCGTTGGAAATAAATATATTTTATAACGACATCAATTATTCGGGATTGTTTGCAGTGTTGCCAGAAAATGATGATGGGAGAGTGCAAAATAACTACTAAGGGCGACTTTTTGGGATCGAGATTAAGATTAGTTTATTTCTCTAATTAGCTAATCCGAAAATTAACTTAATCTTAATTAATTGAGTTTGATATTTTTGAGTGGTAGTTTAAACTTCTTATTATGTGTAGTATTACCATACTGAGGAACAAAATAGTGGCAACTTTTTCAGTGCAAAAGTCATACATGACATCAACACTTTTTTGATTTTTTGTGGGAAGAAGAAGAAACTGACATATTTTATTATTTACAAGTAAAATTTTGCGCGTGTTAAAGGAGATATATAACTAATATAAAATATATATGTATATTTATTTATGTGTTTTTAAATTATTTTATCATATAATTTTTACAAAAAATTATATGTTTCACAAGTGTATGTAGTCAATATTAATATAAGATTAAACCACCACGATTGGCCGCTTAAACTAGCAAGTAAACACCCCTTTTTTTGGTCAACGGTTAAAATACAAAATTCTAGACTTTAAATTTACATAAGTTTTTTTTAGCAGTTCTTTGTAAGACTACATGTGCTTTTTTACGAAAGCACATGCTAAATCTAGCAGTGAAAATTCTAAAATGGCAACAATGATTGTAATGTAGTTGTTACCATCTGCAGCACCTCGTTGAAATGTAGTGTTCTATTGGAGCATAACAATATAGCAAATGGCTTTCGAGTGGTCTCGCCCTCATAACATAAACTAACCCAATCAATTTATGCAAATAATCTTCTCCTTCACTCACAAGCCTTCACGATCATGTTTCCGTATAGCAATAAATGGTAATTTCAAATCTAAGATTCAGGTAAAAGTCAGCATCAGCCTTAAAACAGAGAACCAACAACATAAGCTTTTCACTTAATCTCTTACTAAATTTTTCATACCTAGTGTACTTTTAAGTGAGAATTAAAAAAAAAAAAAATTGAGCTGACACCATAGAAAAAAGATGCATACATATGTACACACATAAATTATAGATTTTAAATGGAGTAACACGAAGCTTTCAGTACCTAGAATTATAATTCATGAGCAGGGCTAGTTTTTTACTAATTAGTTAAACTTAGTTTAACATACTTTTGAGTTAACCAAGTAAGGGCTAATAAATCAGTCAAAGCTTAAGCGCTGGCTTAGTTAAACTAAACTCAAATTTATATGTAGTTCAAACTGAAATCAGTGAACCATACCTTATCTGTAGTTTAAAAAATAATATTGTGGCAGCACTAGAATAAATGTCAAAAAACTGCTGTTTTGCAGCAGGCTATCAATTCTTTGCACAATCAAAAAGGCAAACAAGTTAAGAACTATTAATTAGAGGTCGCCTAATTTTACTGAGAGAGGAATTACAATAATAGAGTGTAAGAAAACAAGCCGAAAAAGATCTGAAGAAAAAAAGTGGAGTCGTCCTTTATGGTCTGTAAGAAAAAAAACCATATGGCCTGTATTGGTAGTTCAAACGGCCAATTTTATGCGTTAACAGATGGTTTAAATATTGTATTGATTTATGGACTTGCTAGTTTAAACACATTTTAAACCAAAAATAGAGATTAACTTGAACTGATTTATTAGCCCTAACAAATTTAAACGGCGCACAGTGGCGTGAATTAAAAAAAAAGTGGTAAAAAGTCCGCAACTTTTGAACTAGTTAACCGATTTCGATGAAACCAACTGTTTTGGAAAGTAGAAGTGTTGAAATTTTTAGAAAGCATATTTTGAGGCACCCTGTTGTAAGACAGGGTAGCTCCAAACAGCCTCAAAGTGGGAAAGTGCGGGTATCGGAATTCTTTCGGAGCTTGTAACTTTTGTAAATAGGGACCGATTTCAATAATTTTTTCAGCGGGACAATCTACGTTAAGAAATAAAAATAAAACATGCTAAGAGTACCATTTTATCTCTTTAAGTTTCCAAGTTATTTGACTTGAAAAATTTATTTTTTAATTTTTGGCCCTGACTTTTTTTATTCGTTAGTACATAACTTCTTTATTACTTGGCAAAAATCAGTATCTTTTATTGTTTTTGAAAGAAAACTTCATTACAATTCATATAAAAAAAAAATTTTTTTATATCTCAAAAATTGTAGCAAGGAATAATTTTGCAATTTGGATTTTTAAAAATTATGAAAAAATTTGGTATATTTTGTGAAAAAAGTATTCTTAATTTTTTTGGAATATTTTAAAAAATTATTAAGTATTTGATAAACACTTTGATTGTTTCTGAGAAAGGAGATATTGAGAAAGGCTGTGAAATAAATTTTGGAGATTGTTGTTGGTGCACCCTACATTCAGCATTGGTCGAAAACTAGCAATTTTTTTTCAAAAAAACCGATTTTCGGATGTGGCAAAAAAATTGCACGGTCGTTTTTGTAAATTTTTTGGTTTTTTATTATAAATAAATTTGTTATAAGTAACCTGTAAGAAACTCTTGACATCCTACACATAAATGTAGGCAGGAGAGGAGATTTTCTAAAAATTCTAAAATTTTTCTAACACAATTTTTCCCAATAAGAAAAAAGTATTATAAAATTATAAATTGGGAATCATTTTAATTTTTATCAATAGTATACATTTAGCTTTGCAAACTTAAAAAAAATTATTCTCCTACCTTCAATACTTTTTGAAATATTCGAAATCCAATTTTGATTAAAAATTTTAATTTTCTACATTTTTTATTTTTGTCTAAATTATTGATCTTATTTTCTTTACTGCAAATGTTTCTTAATTTTTTCTATGTTATTACAATAGAAGATACAATTGTCTATTCAACGGTATATAATATGTATTCCTTTGCCATTATATCAGTCTTAAAATGTATACACAAATATAACACCTCAGGTAACAATTTACGTGTTTTATCTGTTACTCAAACAAACCCACATTTTTTATGAACTCTTGAAGCTGTTATTAAATACTTTCTTTACTTAAATACAATAAAATATAAGAATTTATATACACACAGTATATTTATATACCCACAAGGACAAAGGTAGCTGCGTGCACATCTCCAATATGGGTGTGGTTTTACCTGATATTTGTATCGGTTTTTTATTCGTAGCTTGTAAAATAGCTATTTATTTAAGCTGCGATGCATTTAATGTCATTATTTCAGTTATAGCTATCATGGAAATAACAATTAAAAATAAATCGCTCTGCAAATTAATGTGGGAAAACCTCACTGATGGTAGTACTCGGTTGGACAAGGTAGACCAAATGATGTACATAATATCTACTACATATGGTTTATCTGTAAACACCGATTTATCGAAAAAACTTGAAAATTTTTTTAAATTATATGAAAAGAAGATACGTGAATGCAATAAATCAATTTCTAAATTTCAGAATAAAAATCAGGATTGGTTAGATATGGGACTATCTACGGAAATATACCCAAAGAAGTTTGGTCGGCCAAATAAAGATTACGATAACGTTCAACGCAGGAGCAAAAGGATTAAACAAGAAGACTTGATAAATACGTATTCGGAAAATGAAATCAAAGATTCATTCAAATTGATTTTAGCGAAGACTCAACTTAAAGAAGCAGGCAAAATCGTAGATGTGCTACCAGTTGCGTCTCCAAAAAGATTAAGACGGATGGTGGAAAGCATTCCAACGCCAAAATATAGTAAACATTTTACGGTGGAAGATGGACTAGCACTCATTCTTAATTTGGGCCTTTCAAGAAATAAATACGATATCTTAAGGAAGGTGCTTAAAGAAAAAAGTGGGCCTTTGCCATCAAGTACATTGTTGTTAAAAAGAAAATCGGAAATTTTGCCACATCCGATAACAGTGGATAGCCGAAGTGCAGTCATTAGTTTGTCAGACCTTCTTCATAATACAGCATCAAGACTCATCGCTACTTTTGACGAAAGAGACTTAGATACATGTAATAATTCTGAACTAACACTAATATACAAATGGGGATGTGATGGATCATCTGGATTTTCAGAATATAGACAGCCCAGTGAATACGATAATGACTTTTCCAAAGTTTTAATGGCATCGTTAGTACCATTAAGGCTTCGACTACATAATGAAATGCCTTCAACAAGTAAAAATGCATTTAAAGATGTGTGGGTAAATACTACTCCAGGCTCAAAGTTTTTATGCCGACCAATACGTTTTGAATACATCAAGGAAAACAAAGAAACAACTCAAAATCTGGTTGATGGTATAAAACATGAAATTTCTAATATGGAACCCATTGACGTTCATATATTAGGACGAGTAATAACAGTATCTTTTAGACCTTATTTAACAATGATAGATGGAAAAGTTGCAAATGCAATAACCGATACAAAATCTTATTTGATTTGTAATATATGCGGAAAGAAAAATTCCGATTTTAAGGACATTGAGAATTATACTCCAACTAATGAAGATGCCCTTAAGCTTGGAATATCACCACTTCATGCTCGGATTCGATTCATGGAGTACATTTTACACCTATCTTACGACAATAAATATCGCAGTGTACCAGAACTTCAGAACGTTCCAGTTGCGAATAATTCTGCTTTAAAACAGATACGGTTGGAAGAAAAGAAAAGAATTCAAGATGAGTTTATGAAACGTGGCTTAATCATTGACAAACCTTTATATGGCTATGGAAACTCCAATAATGGCAACACTGCCAGGCGATTTTTTGATGACCCTGAAACCACATCTTCTATAACTGGTATTAGCTTTAATCTCATAAGACGTTTCAAAATAATACTGGCCGTCATAAATAGCAAAAAGTTAATTAATAAGGACAAATTTGAAAAATATGCAAAAGACACCCTGATTCTAATAAATGAATTATATCCATGGAAATCAATAACTCCAACAGTACATAAAGTGCTAGCACATACAAAAGAAATAATAGAAAACAACATTCTTCCTCTGGGGGAACTAACCGAAGAAGCACAGGAAGCTAGAAATAGAGATGTTAAGCAATATCGACTTTTCAATACACGTAAATGCTCTAGAGTTGCTCAAAATAATGATTTAATGCATCATTTGCTATTGTCTTCAGATCCAGTCCTACAAGGCATAAGAATGAAATGGTTGCCAAAAATAAGTATTGAAATCGAGAAGGACGATCCCGAAGCAGAGGAAATTAATAGCTTGCTAGGCCATGATGTCTCAGATTATTTTAAAGCAAATTCTTGAAGTAAAACCCAAATATAAATTAAAAACAACATATGTATGTATCCATGCACTTAGATATGAGTAATAAAGAAAATGAAACTGAACTTATAAAATATATTTTTAATACAATTATCAGAATCAAAACGAGAAATTTAGTTGTAAGTTTTCATAGATATGTACATTGTACATATATATCTTGATACATGAGTATTTATATTCACACAAACAAATATCTGATATCATGGCAAAAAGTCTCTGGAATTCTCTGTCAAATTATATTCAAAACTTAGGCAATTTAGATGCGTTTAAAAAGGAGCTACATAAAAAAATGTTCGTAATTTAATGTTCTAATGTTAAATTAACTACTAATTTTTTTAAATAAATAAATAACTCAATCTATTTGTCCTTGTAGGTATATAAATATACTTCAAGAGTTCATAAAAAATGTGGGTTTGTTTGAGTAACAGATAAAACACGTAAATTGTTACCTGAGGTGTTATATTTGTGTATACATTTTAAGACTGATATAATGGCAAAGGAATACATATTATATACCGTTGAATAGACAATTGTATCTACTATTGTAATAACATAGAAAAAATTAAGAAACATTTGCAGTAAAGAAAATAAGATCAATAATTTAGACAAAAATAAAAAATGTAGAAAATTAAAATTTTTAATCAAAATTGGATTTCGAATATTTCAAAAAGTATTGAAGGTAGGAGAATAATTTTTTTTAAGTTTGCAAAGCTAAATGTATACTATTGATAAAAATTAAAATGATTCCCAATTTATAATTTTATAATACTTTTTTCTTATTGGGAAAAATTGTGTTAGAAAAATTTTAGAATTTTTAGAAAATCTCCTCTCCTGCCTACATTTATGTGTAGGATGTCAAGAGTTTCTTACAGGTTACTTATAACAAATTTATTTATAATAAAAAACCAAAAAATTTACAAAAACGACCGTGCAATTTTTTTGCCACATCCGAAAATCGGTTTTTTTGAAAAAAAATTGCTAGTTTTCGACCAATGCTGAATGTAGGGTGCACCAACAACAATCTCCAAAATTTATTTCACAGCCTTTCTCAATGTCTCCTTTCTCAGAAACAATCAAAGTGTTTATCAAATACTTAATAATTTTTTAAAATATTCCAAAAAAATTAAGAATACTTTTTTCACAAAATATACCAAATTTTTTCATAATTTTTAAAAATCCAAATTGCAAAATTATTCCTTGCTACAATTTTTGAGATATAAAAAAATTTTTTTTTTTATATGAATTGTAATGAAGTTTTCTTTTAAAAACAATAAAAGATACTGATTTTTGCCAAGTAATAAAGAAGTTATGTACTAACGAATAAAAAAAGTCAGGGCCAAAAATTAAAAAATAAATTTTTCAAGTCAAATAACTTGGAAACTTAAAGAGATAAAATGGTACTCTTAGCATGTTTTATTTTTATTTCTTAACGTAGATTGTCCCGCTGAAAAAATTATTGAAATCGGTCCCTATTTACAAAAGTTACAAGCTCCGAAAGAATTCCGATACCCGCACTTTCCCACTTTGAGGCTGTTTGGAGCTACCCTGTCTTACAACAGGGTGCCTCAAAATATGCTTTCTAAAAATTTCAACACTTCTACTTTCCAAAACAGTTGGTTTCATCGAAATCGGTTAACTAGTTCAAAAGTTGCGGACTTTTTACCACTTTTTTTTTAATTCACGCCACTGTGCGGCGTTTAACCACCCATGCTGTTTTTCAGTGATGGATTAACAGTTGTCAATTTAGCCAGAAATGCCACACTTTGTTTTCAATACAGATGTGGTTATTTTGAAAATATTTTACGTTAATAGGGCAACACTTTAAAAACGTCGAAACAATTATTTAAATTTATTCAAAAAATAACTTCAATAACTGAATTCTGAATTTTTTGGAAAATAAAATAATAAATAATATGTACTTAAAAATAGTGACGCTGCAAAAATAAAACCAAAAGATAATAAAATTTTAAATCCAACGAAATAGACTTTTATTTCCAATTAATTCTAAAATCATCATACACAGGCCTTCTTGTTAAACGAAATCTTTGCAAGAACTCCAATTCATTATACACATAAAAATGATTTGGAGGTGTTTTTATCTCTCTTATTTTTCTCACAATTTTTCTATTCAGGTTATTCTGGTTTGCAAGTTATTATGGTTTCATAATCACTGACGATGTTGTCGTCATAACAAGCATCCTTTTTATTTATATAAGAAAATATTTATTTATTAAACTTTTTAGTAAAACTGTTTTTTTTTTCAATTGCGTAATATGTATTTCATTCATATACTTATCATTTGACAGTTCTAACTAAAGTTTAACTGAGCAATGTTGCACGGTTAAACCTAGATTATTAACTAGATAATCTTTATTTGGAAAACAAAATTTTAAGTTTAAACTACAGTTATGTGGCAATTAGAGTTAACCTTTATGTTAAAAACTAGCTGGCAAACTATTATTTTTAAATTAGTCAAGCTGACTAAAAGAAAAAAATTCATACATACGTACACCAACCTAATAGGTAATACATTCACATATACATACATATACATATGCATGTATTCCTATAAATAAAAATTAAACTTATTTAATAGATAACGAAAGAAAATATGTATATAAAAATAATTATTTTACAGCAAATTCGAAACTACACGCGAGATAACTTTCAGCAGTAGTGATTTTAATCTGAATAAGCAAAGACCAGACAGTCAAGAGGTATTAAAAATCAGCGGACTGTTGAAAGTTTTTATTTTAAATACATATAGTAAATAGCAAAAATTGCTCCGCAATGACACAACAGTTGTGGGGTGGTCGTTTCGGCGAAAGTGCCGGTAAAACTAATACATGTCTAGCCATGCTCAATTGCAGTCTGCCCGTAGATGCTAGACTTTTTGGCGATGACCTTGATGGTAGCAAAGCATATGCTGAAGCTTTGAAGAAGGCAGGCTATTTAACAGCCGAAGAATGCGCCACGATATGTACGGGGCTGGAATTGGTACGCTATGATTGGATAGAGGGCCTTATAAAATTCTCTCCCACCGATGAAGATGTGCATACGGTAAACGAACGCCGTTTGACTGAACTAGTGGGAGAAGTAGGCCAACGTATGCATACCGGTCGCAGTCGTAATGATCAAATTATTACCGATATGAAACTGTGGCTGCGCAAGGCTATACGAGAAACTTGTGGCAGCTTGCGTAAGCTTATGGAAACTATGATGCAACAATCACAACAGCATTTAGGTGTTTTAATGCCTGGCTATACACACTTGCAAAGAGCTCAAACTGTGCAATTCTCCCACTGGATGTTATCTCATGCTTTTGCTTTGCGTGAGGATTGCTTGCGTTTGTGTGATGTGCGTAGTCGTTCAAATGTTCTACCTTTGGGCAGCGGGGCCTTGGCCGGTAATCCCCTTCAAATTGATCGCGTTTGGTTGGCAGAACGTTTAGGTTTTGCAGCCGTCACTGCCAACAGCATGCATACTGTGGGCGATCGCGATTTTGTTGGTGAGTTATTATGAGCATTTCAAGTTCATGATGTTATCTTTGTAATCGCAGCTTTTTCACAAGCATTTGATGCATGTTCGAAAATGATAAGAAAAGTTTTAATTTGTTGATTAACTTTTCAACAAGCCACAGTGGGGCAGATCGCAAAGTAAATTATAACTGATAATTAAGCATATAACCAGATTAATGAGAGTTATGCTGATATGAGTATTATTTTTTTTCAGTAGCCAGCTTAAAGTTTGGTTGATAAAATCAACGGTTTCTTTTGAATATTCAAGAAAAGGGCAATGATTTCGGTTTGAACTTATCTTAAAAATGCCAAAATGAAAAAGTTTAAATTGTTGTTTTTCAAATCGGATTTTTAAAGTTTTCTGGTGCAGACATACCTCCCTTAAAAATTTAATTGAATTATTAGACAACCCAAGCATACATACTAGGGATGCCAATCGGGATCGATTTTTAGAAATCCCGGGATTCGGGATTTATAAATCCCGATTTTCGGGATCCCGGGATTTTTCGGGATTTTCGAGATTTCGGGATCTATTTTTTTTAATAAATATTACTTTAATAACAAATTTTATGCATTTTAAAAGTTTTTATGTTGATAATATATCATTAAACATTTGTCTTTAAAGTTAACAATATTTTAATACTAGTATGAAATAAAAATCGAAAGAATTTTTGTCATCTATTTTTAAGTTGATGTTAGAGAATTTGTACTGAAAACAATAACTTAATATGAAAACTTGTTTTTGCTTCCAATATAAATGTTTTTCTATAATCTAAATCAAAACGAATGTACATATCTGTGGACTTTTAGCACTATCGCTTAAGTTGATTTACGAAAATTTTAGATGCACTTTCATACAAATAAGCTGTAAAAACATTATTGTTTTTTTAAATATATCTATTAACGTTTTTTTAATTGCGATTGACCAACAAGTAGCCATTACGGTTGTTACATATACCAGGCATTGCCTATTTTTTTAATCGATTTCGTCACTACTACGACAACGATAATAAGGCTGAACATGTCGAAAAATTAAAAGAAATGTATACACAATTCTAATCAAATTCTATAAATTACTTCTAATGATCACATTTTTGTAGGCACATACATTAACCGCCGTATTCTTAAAAAAATTTAGGTTTATTACAGGTTTATTTGACAAATTTCCCAAAGAAATACGTCAAATAAGCGCTTAATAAGCCTAAAATATTTTTTATGAATATGCCACTAAAAGTTTGCCTGAGCACTTGAAAAGTATTTTTGTTCTACTGAAAAATTTTAAATTCATACATAAGTTGTTTTCTGCAAGTTCAACAGATACATATGTAGTCCTAAGTTCGCTAAGAGGAGTATGGTTTATTAGTGTGCTGTCCTTCTACTCTGCAACTCGAATAAAACTATAATTGAGTCGAAGTCATTCAGTCGGTAATTTTTGACACAAACCTTTGATCAAACCCATGTAATTTAAATAGGTCATAGGTTTGTGTCAAAAACGACCTAAACGGTCTAACGAAAATAATTTTGAACTGCAATGTAAAAAAACATACATTCACACTAGAGCAATTTTTTAGACAAAATAGTACGCATTATTCTGTAAATATTTCTCGCTTTTACGTCAACCCGACTTTTTATTTTCTAGTTCAATTGTAAGGAGCTGTCAGTAGTACTCAATTGTTACCGAAAAGTGGATAAGGGTTGAGGAGTCGATATACAGAGTTATACACTGCAATTATGAATAAATTTCCGCAAGAAATGTCTCCCTTTTCCATAATTTTTTTTTGTTTTCTCTATTATTTGCTACTGTTTGAAATTACTCCCCGGGCTAAATTTCTCATGGAATTTTATTCATAATTGGCCTTATAATATAGAATAAGTCGCAATAAATTTGTCAAACTTATTGAATTTTCCAAATATTATTTTCCTTCCAAAGCTCATATGCTTCTTTTCGTTTTCAAAATAACTCTTAGTTGTATATTGTATCACCTTTGATGAAAATAACCTTGAGAAAGTAGTTAATTTATTTTGCACTTGTTGTTAATTTATATGAAATATGCCACGAATAGTTATTAAATTGTTAAAACTGCACGTATAAAATTGTATGGGACTTTTAAATATTATAAAAAAATACCATAAATTCAACGAAAATTTTAATCTATTAAGTTTTTTATATAAAAATTGCTAAGAAATCCCGAAAAAGAAATCCCGGGATTGAATCTTACAAATCCCGGGATTCGGGATTTGCCAAATCCCGAAAATCCCGGGATTTCCGGGATCGGGATTTCCTGTTTGGCATCCCTAATACATACATACAAGCACCACATACAGATACGCACGAAAAACATAATCCAATTGGGTAAAAAAAAATTTAAAATTTAATTTTTTGTTGCTTGATGAAAATCCATTTACCCAAGAATGATGGAATAAGAAAAAGCGTTCCGTTTTGATTTTTAAAATAAAAAAGGCAACAAAATTTTTGGCGCGATTTTTCCTACGTCACTTGATTTACAGAGAAAATGTTTCCGTGTGGCAATATTAAGACACGTTTTACATTTAGAGTCTTGCCCCTGCTACAACCATTGTATTTTCTTTTGATATCCCTTCGAAACGCCTGCTACATTTTATAACTGATGTTTTTTGGTTGTTTTATAGCAGCTGCTCTTTGGTGTTTAATCGGCTGCAATTTATCAACTTTCATTCCATACAGTCTTGTCGTAAGTATTCTGTAATATAAAAAAAACTTATACACAACATGAGATCAAGAAAGATATGAATGAAAATGTAGATGAGAAGCAGTCAATTTGAAGCATCTATTTTCAATTCGAGCTACAATGTCTACCCTGCTAGCTTCTATACACTTCTCGCAAACAAGCCGCTGTAGCATGACTCATACTGTGTTTGAAGATAAATTCGAATTTGACTAGCAGACATAGAAAGCAAAATCTCTAACATAAAATTTTGCATTTTAAGCACATAACAGAGCACTGTTGGTTCTTTAACAGTTTTCGTTAAATGGATTAGGGTTCCAAAGGAAATAGACAAAAATTTTTTTAGGATAAATTGCTCTAAGATGTATTTTTTGAAATTACAAAAATAGGAGGTTGGAAATACAAATGTCTGGTAGAGCCAATAAATTAGATTTAAGAAAACATAATTTGCTTGAGAAGATTAGTGACAATTTTGCACAAATATGGAAGAGCATACTTACTACACTATATATGTATATGTGGTAGTCTTAAGGGTCCTAAATTCAATCCAATAGCATACGTTTCTCAAATAATTTGGAACATTTTTTTGTAAAATTTCTTGAAAAGGATTAGTTTTCATTTTGGTCAAATATGTAACTACAATTGAATGAAACTGGAGGCAAATTATGGCATTAGATATCGAACAAATTTAGTTGTGTTTGTATGTAAATTTGGACCCATATCGAATGCTGCAATTTGCTCCCTGTTTTCGAATTTTAATGTTAACAACAAGTTCAAATATTTTTCTTTGCGAATCAAGAATCAAGAGTTGATTGTATCAGATATTTGTATTAAATTTTTACACAATATGAATAACGATATGAGGATTAATTCAGCATCAATAATTCAAAAATTAAATATTTTTAGCTATGACGTTGTTTGAATAAATGAGAGATATGCCCTTACTAATTTTCAAACATTTATCATAGCAGATGGAGAAACCTTACTTCAGTCACTTGAACAATTTTCTTCAGTTTTTTCTCTCTCCTATAAAATTTAAGAAATGTAGTCTTGTAATTTTGTATTTCAACTAAGGATATACATATGGGCATTTCCATAGCAATGTCAACTTTTTGTAGCGTGCGACAGCAAACAAATATGCTTGGTTTTTCCAAAGAAAACGAAATTTTTTTTACTTCTTTATATATTTATGTAGGGCGTTAGATAAAATTTTAAGAAAAATCGAATCACGTTGTTCAGAAATACAAGGTTAATTAGTTGGTGTCGCACGCTACAAAAAAGTAGAATTTCTCGGAGAAATGCCCATATGTACATATATAGTATCTTTATCTATCTATTAATTAATTCATTTTTTGAAAATTTTTACTTTCACTGAAATAGTTAAAAAATCTAAGAGGAAAATCTGAAAATCACACACTGCTCTTTTCTCTCATCTCAAATTTTTATAATAGTAAGGGCTTAATATATGGGCAAAGCTTCCTAGCAGTTAGTTGGAAAAAAATACATGAAATATTCAGCCTTATTTTGAATAACATCTCCCTATTTTCTATTCATAGTAACCCATTTTAAAAAGTCATTTATATCTTTTAGTTAAAATAAAACAACTGGAAACAAAATAGCTGACTTCGAAAATTCGAAGTTCTACCTGAAATTTTAATTTTTAGCTCAATCTGTTAAGGTTATAAGTTGTATTTTATTTTCCATAATATTTAGAATTGGACTAATTATTTTAACATTATTAATCGGTTCTGTAAAAGTAGATGTAATTTGTCAAATATAAATGGGAATGCCTCCGACCACTTTTCTTACTGCAAGATTGTGTCTTCATAAGATCCGAAGGGGCTTACAGGGTTTCTTAGGAATGGGTTGGGTATAAGTAATCTATTATATACACACTAGCTTTTACCTGCGGCTCTGCTCGTGTTGACCTGATATTTTGGAAACTAAACTTAAAATTTAGGAATGTTTTGTTATTGGTTACTCACTGATAATGCAAACAAAAACGACAAAAAGGCGATAAAAAAGTTAAAATACAGAATAAAAACCGGTTTTAAAACTGGTTAAACAATCCAACCCGCAACGAAAAATGTGCCCTATCCAGCCTAAAAATGTGTTTTTCGGAGAAAATCTAAACTGAATATATAAAATCCGGTTCCAAACCGGATAAAAAATAAGCGATTTTCGACGCTTGTAATATGTAGCTTTAGTGGTTTTAAAATCCGTATCAAATATAAAAAATCGGTTCCGAACCGGATAAAAAACTATGCTATGTTCGACGCTGGTAATATGTAGCTTTTCATTGGTGAAAGAATTTTCAAAATCGGTTTAGTGGTTTGAAAATCCGTATCAAATATAAAAAATCGGTTCCGAACCGGATAAAAACTATGCTATGTTCGACGCTGGTAATGTAGCTTTTGATTGGTTAATGAATTTTCAAAATCGGTTTATTGGTTTGGGAATGAAAGTGCAGCAAACAAAGAAACATTTATAATATTAGTAAGGATTTAGTGGCATAAAACAAGCCTATATGTATAATCCGATAAATGTAATAAATGTAAAACTGCCTGGTTATAGAAAACTAACAAGAGTTTTCATTCGTCTTTTCACATTCAAAATAATAACTAAGTACACAAATTTGCTTCTGATTTAAACACGTGTAAATAGACGAAAGAACGTTTTCTGTAAGCCGGCAGAAAACTGCCTCCAGTTCAGTGATCGGCAAAGAATCGCTTTTTTGCGAGAATCAAATAAAATTTGCTTTTGCTTTCAACACGTGTAAAAAGACGAAATAACGTTTTCTGTAAGCCGGCAGAAAACAGCCTCCAGTTCAGTGATCGGCAATGAAGCGCTATTGATACTGACTCATGAAATTTTAGATATAAGTGAGTAGATATCATTTAAACTCAACTACTCTGATTTACGCATACTCACGATGACATTGATTTATAACAAGACCGGCCACTGAGAAAACAACGAGAGAAATGTATTCGCGTATGTGTTGATATTGCCAAGTTAGCATTTGTATAAGAAGCCGATTGATGTTCGGTACTCTGGGGCCAGTTTGGACAGTTTTGATTTATAAGTAAAGGTTGAAATAAATAAAAATGCGACGTCGACATCATAGTCATACGAGTACCACACTCACACTCATAAATCATCTCAGCTTGATTTCTAATTTCAGGAAAATACTTATACTACTCACATTGATTCAGCTCATTCAACTAATGCAAGTATGTTTATTTAAAAGCTTAGTCATTAAACAGTTTGCAAGTAGTATACAATAGTAGTAAAAAGGGTTGGTTTACAATTCCTGGAAAAAAAGCAACAGAGAAACATATAACCTAATAATGAGAACTTTAATGTTCGTATGCGAAGTTCGCATTGTGAATCATACTTATTTTGCATCGACCATAGGCATTGAGTTAAGGAGAGCTAAGTATGAGTTCGATGCGCACTTCAAACTTTCGAGTGAATATGATTCATAGACAACATTGCAATAAGTATGAGTGCGCATAAGTAGAAGAAATTATAAGTCATGATACAACTCTACTCACTTTTTCACTACTCATTGCTGTTCTCTGCTCCAGTTGTATGCAATGAGTCAACTTTTGTAAAAAGTTCATTTGTAGCATATTTATGTACATAGCGTAGCCTTAATATAGAAAGGGTCTAACTCATTATTTTTTTTAAATCAAATTTTTTTGGTATATTTCGATAGAAGAACATCTAATGTAGTGAAAAATGAAAAAATCTTAATTTCAATAAATCATGAGTTAGGGCTTTTCTATATTAAGGTAACGATAGCTATTTTTTTGAAACTTTTCGATAGTGGACTTTATCTATTGCTGTTCAATGATTGGCCTGCATTTATCACGTCTGGCTGAAGATTTAATTATCTTTGCCACCAAAGAATTTGATTTTGTACAAATTTCTGATGATTTCTCAACGGGTAGCAGTTTGATGCCGCAGAAACGCAATCCCGATAGCTTGGAACTAGTAAGAGGCTTGGCGGCTAATCTTTGTGCCAATTTAACTGGCGTAATGATGACCATAAAAGGTACACCATCAACATATAATAAAGATTTGCAGTTTGATAAACAATATTGCTTTGAGGCTTTTGACAAGTTGCAATTGGCTTTGGCAGTGACTGAAGGAGTTGTCAAGTCGATGAAAGTAAAAATTGAAAAAATGGAAATGGCCCTAAGTTCAGATATGTTGGCCACCGATTGGGTAAGCAAAACTGAAATAAAGAAATTGTAATTTCATATTGTGTTTCTTTATATCTAGGCTTATTATTTGGTACGCAAAGGTGTACCGTTTCGCAAGGCCCACAGTTATATAGGCGCCGTGGTGGCTCATGCTGAGCGCATGTCTTTGGAAATTACTGAAATTCCCTTGGAAGACTTGCAGCATATATGTCCTTATTTTGATGTTGATATTGCCAAATTGGCAGAGTATAGTTCCAGTGTGGAACAATATGATGTTATAGGAGGCACAGCCACCATTTCCATAACGGAGCAATTGAAATTATTAGGAGAATGTATTAGCGGTCTAAAGAAATTAGAATGATTGTTGGTTTTTTTTTGTGAGTGCTAAGCACTTTTTTGTGTGATTTTATTTACTTTAAATACTATTCATATTAGTAATTTTTATTTTATTCATACAACAATTGTTTGATAAAATACATGCATAATTAAAGATTTAAATCAAAAGATTAATTGTTATAGTTATTATTTAATTAATTAATTACGCTGGGACTGTTGGGTTTATAAGTGGTTGGATCGTTTTCCAAGAATTTCTCCGACTTCTCCAATTGGGTATAAGCAGTCATGTGTGAACTCATGGACGGAGCCATCTTACCACCGGATATTAAGATGCCCAAGCTTTGTTGTAGTTGCCAACGACGGGCCTCGCGTATAGACTTGTTACGTCTCAACGTCTTGGCCAGCATCAAAGCACATATGGCACCCAAAAGCTGAATGGAAGAGCATAGATTTAGCGTTTAAAGTACAATAAAAATAAAACTAAAACTCTAAAGCAGAATAATGTAAAAATTTACATAATTAAAAATAAAATCTAGGATTGCCTAAGAAATTGTAAATGATTCTTTTATATACGAGTACATCTGTATGTGTACAGATTGAAAGACAATTTTTACAAGTAAGTCCCGGACCATACTTCCAAATTTTTATTGCTGCAATTCTTGAATATGTGTGAGAGTGTTGATATAAAAATATATATTTTTTGTATTCCTCTCTCGCTCTTTTGCAGTAAAAAAATAAAAAGTTGCTGCAACAAAAATTGCAAGTCTGCACCGGCACTTATTGTTTCAAATAAAATTTCCCTTTAAACGTTTAACGTACCTGCACGAAGGCCACTGTGGTGGCACCAGTTGCAATTAACATGGTACTTTGCGATATAATAAAGTGCATACGTCCGTAACAACCATTTTCATATTGCATATCACATTCTGTGGCATCGTCTATGTTAAAACGACCGCAGCAAGAGTATGGCACTGAGATTCCATCGACGCTAGTTTGATTTACATATTTCACCCAGTCCTTGGGACCATCAACGCCACAACATTCCAAACCGCTTTGCATGAAGTCAACACCGGCTTGTATGTAACTATTGGTATCATATTCGACCATCGATTGATGCATAGTGCGCTGCAACATTTCACATACTTGACCCTGCATAACGAAGGCTGCAATGGATGCAGCAACTTCCAAAATGAAGACCAAAAATAAGCAAAAGCCATACTAGAAATTATAATGTACATATGTATGTAATTGTTGAGAGATCTTCTTTCTGTTCTGCAAAATTTACAAACTCACCAGATTAATAAGCATAACACTTTCCTTAATCGCACCATAAGCCCCCAAGGTGGCCACGAAAAGCAAAATGAAACCAATGACAATTAGAAGAGTGGGCGGTGAGAGGAAATGATCGTCTACAAATTGTCGAAAGTCGCCAAATATCGCTTGTATGGTCGAACCAACCATAACCAATAGTACGGCGGTTATCTGCAAAAGAAAGTTCGCTTAATTTCTACAACGACTAACTACAATTATATGTTCAAAGAAAAGAAAGTATTTTTTATAAATATCCTATTTAAAAGTTTAGATTATTGTAATTAGAGATGCTAAACGGGAAATCCCGAGCCCGGAAATCCCGGGCTTTTCGGGACTATTCAAATCCCGGAGCCCGGGATTTTTTAGTTTTAAAGCCCGTGATTTTCGGGATTATCTGAATCCTGTTTTTTGCATAAATAATGTTTCTGACTGTCATCTTCTACATCAAAAATCATTAGAAACTCCCTGTTATAAAAAGTTAAAATAAAAAATTTGCTTTGAATAAAAATTTAAGTAGATAATATTATATGGTATATACATAATACATCTTATGGCTTTTTCTTTTCTAGGAAAAATTTTACATACATTGCACTTTTCAATGAAAATTTGCAATTAAATGTCTGAATTGTATAAGCACCCTTTAAATATGCAAAAAAAAAATATTTTGTAAAATTAAAATATTATTTTTAATATAAAGACGCACGTTTGTGCACAATGCTTTCGGGACTTTGTAAGTCCCGAAAATCCCGGGGTCCTGCTTCGGGATTTCGAGACTCCATCACTAAATCCCGAAGCCCGGGATTTCAAAAAACCTGTCCCGATTAGCATCTCTAATTGTAATACATCTGCTTCAATATAAAAATATAGTTGGATACTGATTCTTCAGTTTCGAGGATCTATAATTTGCTTACTACAGATGGATTTTGTTGAGTGTGGAGCCATTTTTAGGGTTCCGTACATCAAAGGTGTACGCTACGCTGTCCGTTTGTCTTTTATTTTTAACAAAGCGAAGTAACTCTCTTTAGGAAAGGGATAGCGTTAGAGAAGATGAAGGTGGTGAGGGAAGAGATAAAGGAAAGCTTCATTCTTTTAGAACTCTGCTTTTTTTCACCTTATTTTGTAATAATGCAGTATTGCAGCGCCTCTGGTGTCAAGGAGGCGTATTAAATTTTTCCAAGCTGTTATTCTGCTACGCCATACCGACGAAGGAGAGTGCTCTGATGTTAGATTAGGATTAGTATCCGCTGAAGCAGGAGTAGTTCAGTGACCAGTGTCTAAGCCTTCATCTGCTTGATTCAGATGGAGTTTGTTGAGTGTGAAGCCTGCCAACTAATTTTTCAATTTCGAACGATTTTATGGTTTCTTTGCAAACTGTTATCCCACAGATAAACGAGTTTTTCTATTTTTTAGTGTTTTCCCACTTTAACGTTACATTTACATAATACCCAATTAGAGCCGGCAACTCCAAGCTCCGCAAATATTAATTTCTCTCTTTTTAGTTCTCAGTTGCACGTATGTATGTATAACTTGTACGTAAAGTTCCGGACTGGTAAAAATACAACTCTCATGTGCAGTGTTGCCAGGAGCAGCTTAACTTATAACAGTTTCAAATTCTACAAATCAACATTTACATGACGAAAATGGCAAAAATTAAATAGCCCGCGAAGCGATTAGCTTGTCTGTGGAAAACACCCAGGGTCTATGTCGAGAATCGAACCCACGACCTCAGTCCAGAGAGGCTAGATATTGAAATCGATTTTTATAAAAAAATTGTGTTTTTCGGTTGAAAACTCGATCACTATTGAATGCTTTAATTCGGCTTTTTTTAATTTTCATCACAATTTGAATCCATTGAAAGATCTTATATAAAAAAAGAAGTTTTCTCTAATACTAAAATTGTTTTTTACTTGCAAGCTGCTGTAGTTCTCATGTCGCATAATTATAAAAAATATTAAGTGTAATTTGGGTCTAGGTCAAGTTCTCAAAAAAGTTTTGTGTAACTATAAATTGGTGTACAAAATATATACATATGAGCATACTTAATATAGCAGATAAGAAAGTAGATAATATTGCTTCTTTATTGCAACATAGTCATAAATCAAAAAAGCTGATTTTTACCGAAAATTTATATATATAAAAAAAAAGAAAGTTTTCTCTCCAAATGGGAGACAAAGGGAGTTTACAAGCCATTTTTATAAAAAATACAATATAACAAATTTTTCTGGATCATAATAAAGTTCAAACACGAAAAGTCTTTCAATGCAAAAATCAGGTAAACTCATAAAGGTATTATGAAATTATCCAGGTACCGCTGGAGACTAATAGGTAGATGAGCTGGCGTGGATTAGATCATCATTGAACAACATAGCACTAGAAAAATCTAAACTTTTTTAAAAATTAAAAAACTAAAGATGAAAGTAGGTACAGAACACGCGTTAGTGCGCGCGCGAGCTGTAGGCATCTATCAAAAAAAGTTCAAAAATTGTTTTTGCATACGACAAGTTACATACGAAACTCTTTGACGCGTTTATCTCCACTCCCTTCCCAATCTTCCTTTTGCATATTGTTATAATTTTTTTTGGAATAGATTAGCTCTCTAATATTTTAACCACTACTAGAGTAAATATAGTGTTTTAGGTGTAGCATAAGTTTAGAAGTTTTATGTAAAATATTTTTATGAAAATTTTTGAGGAACATTTTAACCCTCTAACTATTTTTTGTATGGATCATTTTGGCCCTTTCGCAAATTTCTTCAGGAACATAGACTGTGTACGTAGAATCTCCATGTCTATCTGTCTGCTGCGATGTGTCTCAGTTCGTTGAACGGTTTTCGGGCTTGCGAAAGAATTGTTCGCCTTCATGTTATCTTTGGTCTTTCCGATTTCCTTGCACCTTACGTTTCAGGACAAATTTTATTATAGGGGTCACATAAGTACCCTAGTGTTTTTTTATTACATAAATATGTATATGTAAGTCTTCAAGTACACCAGAGTAAAAAAATTAACTTATGCCGGCCATAGACTACACAAGTTCACTGCACAAGTCTGGCACTGTACAGTGCGTTTGTGTATTGTATGGGGGTGGTTGTTCTATTTACGCAGTGAACTGAGTAAATATCAAAATGATTTTGATATCTGGTTAAGTTTGAAAGCTGTACAGTGAACTTGTGCAGTGTATGTTGCAAACGCTCAGTTGTTTCGCGATTTTTTAAGAGTTCACAGCAAGAAATGAGCGCAGAACAAATATTCTGGACAGAGTTCCTAGAAATATACAAATAATCACCAGCATTATGGCGAATTAAAATAAAAAATGCACAGTTTACTTGTATAGTGTGTGTCACAAGCTTAGTTTACGCAGTGCCAGACTTGAGCACTGAACTTGTGTAGTGCATGGCCGGCATTAAGCACCAGAAATAAATCAAAGTTTAAGCCTATTATGCTCTATAATTGTAAGTTTTGACACAAACAATTCTTCTGGAATTGTCTGAATGCTGCAATTTTGCTTGTCGACGCACGTAGCCAGACAAATAAGAATAGTGAATATACCGCAAAATTTATGGTAGGCTGGCTTCAATTCATGCACCAGTTGCAACTTTCAAAGCTCAAAAGCCAAGTCTTTATGCAAAATTCACCATGCGTTCAATATGACCGTGTAGTGCCATATCGTCGGTTGGTTTCTGGTTTGCGGCACAGTATATTCAAAATACATTATATCTGCAGCAAACCAGAAACCAACCGACGATATGTTGAGAACGTTTAGAAATGAAACGGTGCTGATGTTTTTTAAACACATTGCAGGTCACGCCTGCGATGTTTTCAGTTGAACGACCTGCTCCGGTAGACTAAGGGCCTATCCCACAACGTCGATAACGTTCGACTTGTCGCATACTTACAGCCTGTTTGTGTAAGACGTTGATTATGAAAATCTTGACGTTTCTGTAATAGATTAAAGAAAAGTTGTACAAGTTTTCCTTAATCTATTAGAAAAACGTCCAGCTTTCTAACGTCAACCAGCGTGACCGTTTAACCGACTAAAGTGGCAAATTGCCCTTTTCTCGACTGCCTTGCCACTTTTTGCCCCTCTTTTTCTTAAGTGAATTATATAATAAGACATTAAAAATAAGAAGTTTACTGTAGTTGTCTCGTTTTTTTAATGTTGCCCCTTTTTTGGATAAATCACCTATTTGGTGCCACTTTTTGAAAAATGTCATCGGTCACCCTGACGTCAATTTAAATTTCAGGGCCTGCCCCACGATGCCAACAATGTTCGACTTGTCGCACGCTTGCATTTCGCTCTTGCTTAAGGAACTCTTCAGTAGACTTCAACCCTTATATGTTATATGTTATTGAGAAGAGTTCTTTAGCAGGAACGAAATGTATATAGGCGGTACTTAAGTAACAAAACAAATTCCTAATAGTGAAAGTATCATGAATTTTACGAACTGTAGCTGTTTTCATAGTGGACTTACAGTACGAGTATTTTAATGCGATTCTTTTGTGAAATAGAATTAATTGTAAGTAAAAATGGCCAAAGCTTCTGCTACTGATATGTCACATAGTAAAACTGTTTCAAAGCAAAGTTCTTGTTGAGAAACGCATTACATAATACATTTTCTATCTCTTCTTCTCTTTGCCATTTTGCTAATAAGGGTCTTTTTCTCGAGCTTCTGGCAACACTGTTTGAATATGACGAACGCAATAATATTAATTTTCCATTTTGCAGATAATTTTTTTATATTTGATTCATAGGTCCTTGTTTTAATGATTCATATTTAACTCATTGAAATACATATATAGAGAAATCAAAATTGATAAGAAAATGTAAGAAAATAGTTCTTCTAGTGTTTTGACTACTTTTTTAAATTAAATAAATGCTAAATTTACGAGTATCAAACTTGAGGTCTCTTGTTTTTATTTAAAAAAATCTCTATTTATATTTCGATATTTCGCTAATCCTTTGTGTGGCTCCTGCAGGCAAATATTTTTTATATTTTAGAAAAAAAAAATAAACATATGTAATGGGGAATTCGCCATTTTTTTTTAAATCACTAGGCCTGGTTGTTAATTCGTTATGTATAATAAATTTATAAACAGTCTATTGATTTTGCAGTATGGCGAAATAGCAACAGTTTTAGTTTTCTTTCGTTTTAATGAAACGTAGGCATAAATATTTTTTCACTCGCAAATTGCTTTTGATTATCTCAAATACATATTTTAATAAAAAAAAAATACTTACAGCAAACATGAAACTGACAATGAGTAACATATATTTAGCACAACGCATGCCGGAATTCAATTGTAGATCCCTGGTTGAAGTCATTTTGAGACTGTGATTGATTGTTCCAATGTTTTAGTTATTAAACTGAAATATATTAAAAAAACAGATTAAATGTAAATTTCTTTTATTTGTTAACTTTATTTACATTCTTGAAACAAGTTGCTTTTATATTCTTATATTTTATTCTACAACTTTCTGGCTGAAAAGTTACAAAAACACTAAAATATTTTTAAGCTTTTTTTTTAAACAAACCTTATTTCCGTTGGTAGCAAAATTATGAGTAAGTGTGTTAATTAGTATTTGTTTAATATTTTTTTCCCTTTTAAATGTTATCAGCAACTACATACATACATTCATACTTATTTTAACTGAATATTTTATTTATTTATTTTTTCTATTCTGCTTGAATCAAAGAACAAAAATAGTTAAGATAAGAGGCATTTTAATCGATGTGATAAGATATAATTTTTTTTCATATACGAGTACGTTTCAGTTGTTTTCGCAATATTCATTTTGTCTTTGTTAGTTTTCTTTTTGTTTTTCTTAAAAAAAGCTTTTTTGTTTCAGATCAAATATAAATTGGTTTTGTTTTTAACTATTTGAACATATTGTTTAATTTTTTATTTGTATACAAATTTTTATTGACCTTAGGCGCTCTTTAAAAGTTAATAAATACTAGAGCAATTAACAATTTGTTCCAATATTTCTTGTAAAACTTTACAAAATATTGAAAATGTGTTTTTTAACTATTATAATTTGTCTTTTCAAGTGGTTTCCTAGGTTAAAATATTTATTTGCTGTTTTGGCCACAACAATTGTGTCATTTGAGCAAAATTTATCGATTTTTGTTTTAAAATAAAGCGAGATTTATTGTCATAAATATATACTTTAAATTCATTAAAGTGAACTTCACAAGCCACAATTCACATTGTGCCTTTTGCCTTCTATGTTTCCACTGGCATAATTTAGACAAATCATGTTAGTTTATACATGATTTACCATACATTTTGCATATGGATAAATTTTTTTTAACACAAAACACCCGCAAAGCGATTAGCTTGTCTGCGGAAAACACTCAGTGTCTATGGCGGGAATCGAACCCACGGCCTCTGGACTGAGAGGCTAGCATCGCTACACCACTCAGCCACAGATGCACCTTATAGTATGTTTCCACCGGCATGATTTATACAAATCATGATGATTTGTGCAAATCATGTTAATTTCTACATGATTTACCATACATTTTGCATATGGATAAATCACCTCAAAGTGGTTCATTTATTTTAAATCACTTCGAAAATACTATGCAACACTGCGTTGCTTATAAAATTACAAACTCCATCCCTGCGTCATCCATCAATAGTGATTGACAATTTCGAAAAAATGAAATTAAGGAATATTTAATAAATTTTAAATTTCAGCCACATGTGAATAAAATTCACATTAAAGCTGCTGCGTCCACCTTATGTGCATAAATTTAATATGAAAATTCGAACAACAAATCACTCACAAGATCGGTGGAAACACTTTGAAGTGATTTACTGAAACCTACTTGATTTAAAGTCGGTGGAAACATATTATTAAAGTAGCTGAGTTATTTTAAATCACTTCGAAAATACTATTTTTCGAACAAGATTTATCTATGCAACACTGCGTTGCCTATAAAATTACAAGCTCCATCCCTGGGTCATCCATCAATAGTGAATGACAATTTCGAAAAAATTTCATTAAGGAATATTTAATCGATTTTAAATATCAACCACAAGTGAATAAAGTTCACATTACAGCTGCTGCGCCCATCTTATAAAGCACGGGCACAAATTGAACACGAAAATTCGAACAACAAATCACTCACAAGCTCGGTGGAAACACTTTGAAGTGATTTACTTAAACCTACTTGATTTAAAGTCGGTTATGCGAATTTACGTTGAGACTTTTTTGTGATTATACAGCAATTTAAAAATGCATGAATCTTGATCATGGTTGGGGGGGGGGAGGGAGTGGGGGGTACAGGAAATTTTTTAAAAATTTTGGGAGTGGGGGCGATGCGCCTTGTCACAATTAACCTGGTAAATCTGTTATGCGATACTCTGCTACCGAAGAAATTAAATGATTTTTTCATTAGCTAAGTGGGTAAATAAATCAGTTGAGTTGAAGACATTGTAGAATAGAAGTACTCATCTATTTAACCAAAATACGAGAAAGCAAGATAGAAATGGAAAATATCCCTACGAAAATACAATTCTTGACGTCCAAGCTTCTTCTTCGAAAATAGAGTTTTCATCATATTTCAACGTTTTGAGGTCCTGGGAGTCGATTCTGACTATTTTCATGAGGATGTACGTACGGATGTATGTATGTATGTGTGTCCTTGTACACACATATCTACTTGTGTGTGTATAACATAAGCTAATTTGCCCCATTCCAAAGATGTTGAGCTCCCTTATATGTCGTAAGATAGTGAATCGATTCCGCTCGGTAGATTTCCAAAATATTCAAAAATACAATCTTCACCAAATTGTATTTTTTTAAACCAATTTTAAACTTTTTTTTTCCAAATCGTGTCCGGTGCTTAAAGCCAAAGGACGCTTTTTTTAGGTGTGTGTGTGCTGGTACAATTGTTCTATAATTCTACAACCTTTAATAATTTATACCTTTCTCAACTTTGCACTAATGCCAAACGATGCACTTCTGTGCGTGCGTGTTTCACAATATAGAAGAAGAAGAAGTTGAAAAGCTTTTAGCTGCAGTAATATATGAGATCTAATGCCATCCACACACTACACAAGTTCACTGCACAAGTCTGGCACTGTACAGTACGTTTGTGTAGTGTATGAGGGTGGTTGTGCTATTTACGCAGTGAACTGATTAAATATCAAAACGATTTTGATATTTGCTCAAGCTTGCAAAACTGTACAGTGAACTTGTGCAGTTGTGTTGTGATTTCTTAAAAGTCCAAAACAAGAAATGAGCGCAGAAAAAATATATCGGTCAGATTTCCTAGAATTACACAAACAATCATCTGCATTATGGCGCATTAAAATAATAACTGCACAGTTAGTTTACTTGTATGGTGTGTGTCACAAGCTTAGTTGACGCAGTGCCAGACTTGAGCACTGAACTTGTGTAGTGTATGGCCGGCCATAATAAAAACTGAAGATCATGTCATGCATCAACAGATATAAAAATATCAGTGATTTGAAACAAGGGCATTGCCCTTAAGGGGCAGGTTTATGGCGCTTCTTGGAAAGAGTTAAATGGTGTAAGTTTGAGATTAAAAAAAAATTATTTTTTTTATCATATGAAAGCTTATAATTTTCTACTGCATGGAAAAAGTTCACTTTTTATTGGAACAGTGAAGAACTTAAAAACTCTTGTTTTTTTAACAGGCAAACATTACTTTAAATTATAATTTTTAAGGCTTCCAAAAGGGAATGAAAAGATGGAATAACATATACGTTCAATTGCGTTCGGAAACGGAATTCAATTCACAGCTTTTTTGTAGGAGAGGAGAAACTAAAGACGTGAATTTGTCCGGTGTGTCCAGTCTGTTGAGGGCGCTGGCATGCTGGGTTATACTCCGGCTAGAGCTCGAAATCTTGAGGTGAATTCAATTCCGTTTCCGAACGGAATTGAGCTCTGGTACATGGCCGATAACATTTTTTTCGCTTTTGCCAATCTTTAAATTTTTATATTTATTTTTTTTTGTACAAAAATTAATTTTCGTTTACTGGAACAAACAGTCCATTCGAAATACATTAATTTAATTTGTATGACTTAACAGAACCCTGTTAGCACGCTTAACATAACACCGTTAAAGCAGAAGGTTTGTGTCAAGGATTATACATTTTAAAAAGTTAACTTCACACTCATCTAATTTTGTATTAAAAATATTTTAATTTTTAGCTTTTTAATAAATTTTATTTGTTTATTTTTATATATTTTTATTTTCGTGCAATTTTACAAAGAAATTTTTTACACAATTTCACACGAATTCAATTTAAAAACTATTCTCTTTTAAACGATGCATGTAATACTCGTATCATAAAAACTCGGTGATTTAATTGACACCACAAAATTTAGAATAATAATAATTATAATTTCGGTTGCAAGAAAAAATTTTTTTTATTAGAAATGATATCGATAAAATTTTTATTCCACAACTACTGAATTATATTAAAAATTAGCGTTTAAGTACTACAACACATGATTTGCTACTTTTATGATTATCATTTGTTTTCCATTTTTATTTTTACCAAATACATATCGCACTTACGCCCCTTTTCACAATGTACAATGAAGAACTTGCGGTTAAAGTTCACGTTAACTCTTAATCATACATTGTGAAAAGGGACGTTCAAGGCCTATTTATCAGGTCAACGCAATCGTTCTGATGATATTCTGTGTTTTCGTGTTTAAGCTGTCAAAAGTTATTTGCACCATATACTTTACTTCATGTTTGTGTGTGTTTTTGACAACTTAAACATAAAGTTGTTTTTTGTATTGCTGTGTTCTTGTAGAGTTGCGTTGACCTGATAAATAGGCCTTGGGGACGTTAATCAACAAGATGGTATTAAGTCAAAATTTTTAAATTTTACAGTAGATAAGATATTGATGTTTCGAATTAATACTCTTTTATTGATTAAGTGCGATATGTATATATGTGACCCGGCCTATGAAAACAAAATTTCGAGAATCTTAAAGAGCGTCTCAAAAACTATCCGAACCAAAAAAAAGGAGAAAAATAATTTTTTGAGTCATAAGCCAATTTTTCATAGACCGGGTCACATACATATGTATTTTTGTATATTATTAACTAATTCCTGTTTACAACGATTTATAGATTGATTTGTTATTTTTTAATAATTATTTATTAATTTTTTAATTTATTACGCTGGGACTGTTTGGCGTATAAGTCATTGGCTCGTTTTCCAACTGGGTATAACCGGTGGTGGGTGAATTCATGGGTGGAGCCATCTTACTACCGGATATTAAAACATCCAAACTTTGTTGCAATTGCTGTAACTGCCAGCGACGTACTTCGCGTATAGACTTATGACGTCTTAAGGTCTTAGCCAGCATAAACGCGCAGATCGAGCCCAAGAGCTAAAAGAAGAAAACAAATTGTTTTAAGTTTATAAAAAATAATTTTGGATTTACTACAAAAGGTTCGCAAAACGAATTTTGTATAGAAATTTGTTAATTAAAAGTTTTGTAATCCTAATAGGGCATTTAGACCTTCACGAAATCTAGTAGATTTGAATTAAAATCTTTATGAAACACCATAGCGTTTACAGCAAGTTTTGTGTTTTTGACATTTATCACGATTTCTTGTCCTAAACAATGCCCATTAATAGCGCATTTACATTTGCGTAAAATCTAGCAGATTTTGATCAAAATCTTTTTGAAAATCTATACCGTTTACACGAACTTTTTTTTGACATTTATCAAGATTTTTTTTATCAAAAACAAAACCCATTAAATGAAAACTTTTCAAAACTTCAACCAAACAACTGCAATGTAGCTAATTCATACACCTTTTTAAGCAGACCGTAGCTAATTCACTCATCTTTTTTTAAAAATAAGTTGTACAGGGTAGTAAAAAATAAATTAAAATATTAGATTTTGATTAGATTTCCTACAAATCTACTGACAAAATAGATATTGTTTTGTATGGTAAATCTAACAAAAAGCAGCTAGATTTACCTCAAAACCTAGTAAGTACTAGATTTCGAGATTTTGTGGAAATCTGCTTAAAATCTAGTAGAACTTAGTGATGCAGCTATGTTTATTTTTAGTTTGTACTAAAAAGTATACTTCTGTACTTAAAAAGGTGTATGAATTAGCTACATTGCAGCTTTATGGTTGTAGTTCAGGAAAATTTTGAGTTATAGGTTATTTACATTTGTGCGTAGTCGTAGTCAAAACAAAGTACACTTTAAGAAATTAAAACCAGTATGTATGTTGTACGGTAATACTGGTTTTAACTTCTTAAGGTGTACTTTGTTTTGACTATGACTACGCGCCAATGTAAATAACCTATAACTCAAAGTTTTCCTGAACTACAACCACAAAGCTGCAATGTAGCTAATTCACACACCTTTGTAAGTACAGAAGTATACTTTTTAGTACAAACTAAAAAAAACATAGCTGCATCACTAAGTTCTACTAGATTTTAAGCAGATTTCCACAAAATCGAGTGACAAAGTACATTTTCTTTTGTATGGTAAATCTACTAAATTTTTCCCGAAATCTTGCAAGTACTAAATTCTTATTAAATGTAAACACAGTATAAATTATTTTTAAAGAACACGGCCGCATATATTATAAATTTTTTTAGCGATACTTTTAATGAGAGATGATTGAAAGTATACCGTGTAGAATCTGTTTTCCCAGCTGCTTTGAGTTGTTTTATTTATAATTTTGTATAATTTTTGTTTTATTATAAAATAATGCTGGAGTATAACATACTCTTAACAACTAAGCGTATTAATTCCTTACAACACTTTTAAAAAGTTCTTATCAGTATTAATTTAAAAATATCTAAATTATTCAAACATGTTCGATCTAATTTCAAATTTTTAACAATCCCTCAAAAGCGAGAGACGCTGCAAGCATTTTCAATATAAGGATATTTTTTCCTTACAGGAATGTAATTGTAACATCTGAGACATAATTCACTTCGAAGTATTTAATTTTCTCTTAGAAATTCCAAATACAAATTTTTCTCTTTGCACAAACACTTACCTGCACAAAAGCCACTGTAATAGCACCGACTCCAATCAATACGATACTTTGGGAAACAATGATCTCCATTTGATCAATGCAGCCATTTTGAAATTGATTAATACATTTTGCAGTATTGTTCCCGTTTTCTGAATAGTAGACGGCACAACATGTATAGGGCACATCGATTCTATTCTCCATATGCCATTTACTTTGATTCCTGTATTTCAACCAATCTTTGGGACCATCAACACCACAGCACTGTAAGGATGTTTGCATGATTTCAACAACAGCCTGATTGTAGTCACTTTTCTCATAATTGGCTATTGATTCATTCATTGTTATCTCTAACATATCACGTACTTGAGTTTTCATAACGAAGGCTGCAATGGCTGCTGATAGCTCCAGGATGAGGACCAGAAACAAGAAAACACCATACTAAAGAGAAATAACAAAATCAAAGTATAAATATTAGAATCAAAACTATGTTTTCTTTCTGATTCAAAAACTCACCAAGTTAATACACATTACACTTTCCTTAATGGCGCCATATGCTCCCAGGGTGGCTACAAATAGCAAAATGAAGCCAATGGCAATTAGAAGTGCGGATGGCGAAAGAAAATGATCGTATACAAATTCTCGGAAATCGAAGAGTAATGCTTGTATGGTTGAACCAATCATGACCAATAAAACACCGGTAATCTGTAAAGACATGATTATTTATATGTATGTATGTATGTATGTACTTCTATATAGTTACCTTAATATCGAAATGCCCTAACTGATAATTTTTTGAAATCGAGTTTTTTGTATATTTCGTTAGAGAATCATCTAATATTTTTATTTATATTTTTCATTTAGTATTTTTAGAAATTTATTTTAATTTGGCGATTTTTGTTTGTTTTGGCGACTTTTTTCGGCTTGGCGATTTTATAATTTTGGAATTTTTTAGTTTTACCGTTTTGAAAATTTCAATTTCTTACGGTTTCCAAGATACAACATGTAGTACAAATTACATAGTCAAAATTACATTAGCTGATAGAACACCCTGTATAAAAACACACTAGCTTTACAAATTTCAAGTGTATATACAATTGTATGTATATTACATGGAATTTTAACATTTTTCGTTGCTCGTTTTGAAACACCCTTTAATTTTTAATTCTCGTGTATTTATTGTTGTAGCGACCAAAGGTCTACACAGTCTGTCCAAATTTCAGGTCCGCAGCTCTTACGGTTTAACAAAAAGAAAAAAAATAGTTTGTCCTAGTTATTTTATAAACAAAAAAATTAGTTTTCCAACCCTGGAATCATCCTTTTAGATGTTTTCTGACTCCTTATACCAATCTAGTACTTAAAAAAATATATATATAAAGTATGTTAAGTGAACAAAGAAAAAAAGGAAAAAATCCTTTTATTTAATTACTTTAATATCCAGAAAAAAGTTAAAAGTTTCCAGCTCTGGAGCTGTTGTTTTTATTTTTATAATTGCCTACACCAAATTTTTCTTTCCAAAACGTACAATATATATAATTTATATAAAGAAAAAGAAAAAATTAATTAGACCTAGTTGCTTCTATATATCAAAAAAAGTGTAAATTTCCCAACCCTGGAATCGCCATTAATTATTTTTCTGATTTTTTACACCAATCTCGGTCTTTTAAGAACATAAGATACGTTTAATTTATAGGAAAAAAGGAAAAATTTGTTTAGTAAGTTACTTTTAAATAACAAAAATAGTTAAAGTTTTCCAACCCAGGAAACGTCTTTTTAATGTTTTTTATTTTTTTTTTAATTTTACATACCAATTTTATTCGTACGAAAGTGTAAAATAAGTTTATTTAACAAAAAAATCAAAAAATTTGTGTTATCTAGTTACTTTTACATGGCAAAATCAAGTTTAAGTTTTCCAGCTCTGAAACGGTCTGCTCGATTTTTCTGATTTTCAATACCAATCTAATGGGTCTAGGATAGGGATATGGATATGCATATGGATATGGATAGGGATATGGATGTGGATATGGATATATATATGGAGATAGACATAGATATGTACATGGACATGGACGTGGATATGGATTGATATGGATACGGAGATAGACATGGATATGGACAGGGAAATGGAGATAGACATGGATATGGACATGGACGTGGATATGGATATGGATTGATATGGATATGGAACTGGGTATGGGTGTGGAAATGTATATGGATAAAGATATTGATATGGATATGGATATTTAACTGTATATGGAAATTGATATGGATATAGATATGGATATGGGTATGAATATGCATATGGATATGGATATAGATATGGATAAAAATTTAGCAGACAATCCCCAAGGGTAGCAAATGTTTCACTGTATGGACGAGGACGTACAAACTAAATAGCCCAAAATTATTTGTTATCCAAATTCAAAATACTTTAATGTTAAAAAATCATAAAAATCGCCACAAAGTAATTCTGCTGATTTATAAAAACTTTGGAGTTCAATAAAAAAATAGCCATAAAAATTTCCAACATATTTATTTATCGCCAGAAAAATTGCCATGTCGCCAAATCAAAAATTGAAACGCCAAGATGAGAAATTCCCATGTTTGGCGAAAAATCGCCATATCTGACAGACCTGTACCTGGATTCTGTAACTCTTTGCAAACCAAAAATCGTAATATTTATCAACATATTTATTCGCTTGCGGTAACGTTAAATTATGTGGTATCTCTGTATAGAAAATGTGAAAATAAGCGAAAAGCACAAAGTATAATAAAGAAAAACTAAATGAATTTGAGCTTCTGATTTTATTTATTTTTTCCTTACAACCGGCAGCGAATATTGTTAAAATATGTTACTGAATATCAAAGTCGACAAAATTTTCGTTATATTTATTATAGCGATACAATTATCGTAATAAAAGTTAGTGAATCCAGGTACTGCTCTCTAGCACCAAATTATAGTAAAATATTGTGTAATGATATTATTTATTATTGAAGTCTTAATTGTCATAAAGTGAAAAAAAACAATCTATAGACGATAGTTAGGGTGTCTTCTAGGTCTAGATATACAGGTGTATCCAAAAAATACGCTTGTAAAAATAACTCGCTGCTGATAATATCAAACTACTAATTTATTCTTTAGCAAATAAAATTTAAATATTTTCTTTTTAACTACTTCTCACAATCATTACGAGAGAGTGCAAGAGCAAGCATTCTCTCGAAAAGCTTAGACAGATATTGGGGGCACTTGCGATAATTTATCGACTGGGAGTCGATTTACTAAAAACTAAATTAAATAAAAAATACTTACCCCGAACATTATGCTGACAAGGAGCAGCAAATATTTAGCACAACGCATTCCAGAATTCAATCGTAAGTCCGTGTTGGAAGTCATATTTACAAAAAAATTTCTAGACTTTTAACTGAAATATAAAAAAAAAATAAATTGTTAAAATATTAAAATAATTCTTGCTTAATGTACTATTATTTATTTTCTCTCTTTAATTACATATATTTGGCAAAAACCTTTTCGCTAACGAAGTTGGAAATGTACTAAGAAAACTTTAAGCTTTTTGTTTTTGTTAAACCTTATTTTTATCGGTATGTAAAATTTTTATACATATACGAGTACATATGTATGTATGTATGTATGCATGCATGTATGTATGTATGCATGTATATCTATTTGAACATTTGTACAGGCGTTAGCTTTTGTTTGTTTAATTCTTATTTCTTATTTAACGTTATCGCTAACAATTTTAACTTACTTTTATTGAAAGCAAAAAAAAAAATAAAAAATTAAGATAAAAATTTATTTGTTATGATAATAATGTGTTGCTTTCATGCGTAATTCTTTTACTTTCACAACATGTATTAAATCCCCTGAGCTTCAAACAAGCTTTTTGTAGAACAAATACTTGCAATACATTTTTTTATACGATTAATATGTATACTACCTTAAATTAAAGCGTTTTACTAATAATTGTATTTATGTATAAGTAAGTACGAGGGCTGTGACGAATTCAATTTAACCTTCGCTACAGTCGAAAGTATTCAAATGTATTTGGAGATATTTTTCTACACAGAGAAAACAGCGCCTACTAAATACCTCATAAAATAGAACAAATAAATAACAAATCTCTATGGTTTTTATTTAATAAGGTAATCTTATTAATTTCATAGGGAAAACCTTTCTGAAAAAATTAAGAAGAAATCTTCTAGTTTTTATTAGGTTACCTTATTGATTTTTTCAATAAGGTTTTCTTCTTGTTTTTATTATGCAACCTCATAAAAAATACTTATGTATTTTCACTTAAATTCTATACCATATACATATGTTTGTATGTATGTATGTAGTATATTGTAGAAGTTATTTATTAATACATGCATATATATACATTATGTTATATTCTTAACTAACTTACTCACCAAGTATTGAACCAGCAAACTTCTGACTGATAGACAAGCACTCTAACCAATATGCTAACAAGCAGCCTGAATAACCATTGAAATTATTGTGCAAACATTCTTATACAATAATGAAAAAGATCATGAAAGAAATTGTCTCTATGTCTATTTATAGATATGAAATAACAAGACACCTCATAAAATCAAGAAGGTTTCCTTATTAAAAAAATCAATAAGATGTCTTACAGATAATCATATAGGAACCTACTAAAATCAAGAAGAAACCCTTATTGAAAAAATTAATAAGGCAACCTAATAAAATCAAGAAGAAAACCTTTTAAAAAAAATCAAGAAAGCAACCTAATGAAATCAATAAGAAATCCGTATAGCTTACAATTTATACGAAAACCTAATAGAATCAAGAAGTTTTTCTCTATGGATTGTTTTTTAGCGGAAATTGAGTAAAAAAAAAGTTGTGAATTATAAGATTTCTTCTTAATTTTATGTGGTTCTCTTCTTGATAAAATTAATAAGATTTACCACATAAAAACAATAAGGAATCTCTATGAAAAAATATTCGCTTCTTTCTGCTGGGATACCCCTTAGCCTAAAAACGGTTCATAGAGAAAATCTTCTTGATTCTATGAGGCAGTTTTTTCGCTGTGTAGCATGCAAGTTCCATATTTAAAAAATAAAAATTTGTTAACTTCCCGCTATAGAAAGAAAGTTACTGATGTTACTTCAATTTTCGAATTTCATCAATATTTCGACGATTTAATGTCTAGGGAGTAATTTGTGACTATTTTCGCGATAATGTCCATATGGATGTATGTGCATTTGCGTGTGTGTGTGTGAGCATCTCATAAGTTAAGAACGGGTCAACGGATCGGCTGCAACTTTTCCGCATTTCGTAGACTTTGGGCTAGTCCGGTCAAAAACATCCATCTAAATTAAATGGGTTTGAAACAACTTTTGATTCAAATGCTCTCAAACTAGTTCAAAAAGAACTGTTGGACACAAGTCTATTTTGGGCTCACTTAGATGTCGTATGTTGTGTCATTTTTAACACAAAGCGATATTCAAACCCATTTAAATTACATGAGTTGGATCATTGGTTTGTGTAAAAAATTAGTTCGAGCAAATCTAATAGTGAATCGGTTCGGTTCGTTAGAGTCCGAAAATTTTCGAAAATAAAATTTTCACAAAACTCTTTTCCTTAGACAAATTTTAAACTATCTTTAATCTCAAAACTAATTTTATTCTAAAGAAGTCACGTCAATTGCTGCCAATTTGACTAAAATCGGATTTTTTGTTTCAGAGATATCGTTGACGAAAATTTTCGAAAAAATGTTTTCTTTTTTTTTCTAATAACTTCAACAATTTATTGGATGACGGAAATTTTGGACTTGGGGTGAACTCGTTCTCGCGTTCGTTTCTGACACATTGATAATTGTTTTGTGTCAAAAATAGACTTGTGTCCAACAGCTCTTTTTGAACTTGTTTGAGAGCTTTCGAATCAAAAATTGTTTGAAACCCATTTAATTTACATTGACGCTTTTGATCGAACTTGTGTCCAACAGTTCATTCTAGTTCAAAAGAGCTGTTGGACACAACTAGAGCTGGGTCCAACTCGTTCATTCGTTAATTTTTGCCACAAACCCATGTAATTTAAATGGGTTTGATAATAGGTCTCTTTAAAAAATGAACATATGAACGAGTTGGACCCAGCTCTATACACAACTCTAAGAACTTGCACCTCAGCGGGAAGTTTCAGCGATGGCTTGCAAGGTCAAACGATTCTCGTACATTTTTTGTACAAATGGATGTACAGAGTTTTTTTTCGTAAAATAATTTTCTATAAAATGGCTTGTGTAATTTTTTTTTCTTAGGATATTGTACATTTTAACTATTTTTGATTTTTTGTATAAATTTTTTCTCCGTGGAAAGTGATTTTTCTATAAAAACTCCTTTGAAAAAATATAAGTAATTTCTTTAGCGGCTTTTCAGATTTTTTTAATTATTAGGCAATTTTTCTATAAATTATTTAGAAAACTTTTTAGGGTTTCCAAGTTATTTTACTCGTTATTTAGAGTTGGAAAATTATGTTGAGTCCAATAAGGTTTTAGGAGTTTTCAATATTTTCGTAATCTTCGACCTATAAGTATTATTTATTGTTTTTTTTGACATTTTTATATATAAGCATTTTATTTTTATTTTTCGGAGTTAACTTATTTTTTTTGAACCAGCAATCTTTTTACCAAAATAATTTTGGAAAAATATAATTGAAAGCTAAGCTGTTTTATTTAGAGATTTCGGATTTTTCTCTTGTTTTTTATTTTGAACACTGAAGCAATTTCTTATGGAAATGATTTTTTTTAGAATATGTACTTTACGAATTCTTGATTTTTCAACTAAAAAATATTTGTTTTACAAAAATAGTTTCTGAAAAATACTCAGCATTTTCAAATGGTAGGAAAATAACATGAAATTTTTTCGGAGTTTTTGAACTTTTCGGAGCTTTTGAAAAATATTCTCTATTTTCAAATAGTAGGAAAATTACATGAATTTTTTCGGAGTTTTTGAACTTTTCGGAGTTGTTGAACTTTTCGGAGTTTTTGAATTTTTCGGAGTCGCCATATTTGCTTCTTTTTTTTATTTGAGGTGCTAAAGCAATGGTTTTATCAAACTATTTTTCTTAAGAAATTACAGTGTGACCTCGATTGGGGAGAGAGACAATCTTCTTACATTGCAGTTGCTATAAGTGCAACATTTTTCAAAAAACACAGACTTGATAAGTGCAACTTTTTCCATAATATTATATTTAAAACCATTTCCTCTGTGAATTTAGTTGTTTAGAAATGTACTTTTAATGAAAAATTTATTACAGTTCAGAAGTTACCGAAGCTGCTGCTGCAATTTCCCCAAAAAATATGAAGATTGCTTTATTTTAGTTTTGCTTTATTCATATATAAAACAATCATTTTATACTTTTGCTTAATAAATGATTCTTTTTATGTTATAATTATAAAAATAAATTAAATCAAGTTAAATTGTGATATGATTAATTTTTTAATGATCTGTTAGTGTAACTTTTCGACTTCCTTTCGGTTGCGCAAATCGAGCTCGTACTGTGGATGCTTTTACATTTTCTTTACTTTTCCGAGTTACTCTTATATCTTCCTTGGGCAAGAAAATTTTGTACACATTTTTTTAGAAAAATATGTTTGAAAGTCAAATTTATTTTAGGAGATTTTAGTTTTAAGTTTTTTTGAATTGTGGAAAATTTTTAATCCAAAAAAAGTTTTTAGTTTTCGGAGTTTTTTTTTTGCTTTCTTATAAATTAGTAAACATTGTTTTTGCCGTCACCAATATTATTTCCGAATTGAAAGCACGGAGTCTCACAGAGTAGTTTTTTATCGCTTTTTGCAGGATGCTTACTTTTTTTGTTCCTTTTCATGGGATTGAAAGTTGTGTTGAAAATGTTGAGAAATGTTGTTTTCTTGACGTAATTTTTGATTGGTGCAAGCAAAATGCCTCTTTATATTTATCTCTATTAATTCCAGATTCCCTAAGAGTTTCATTGCTTTTCATGGGATTGAAAATTTTGTTGAACATTTTAAGAAAGAATACATATTTCATGTTATTTTTTATTGGTACCTATTTTTATTGTCTCTATTAACTTAAAGACTTCCCAAAGAAACACTGAAAGAGTCGTTCCTTAAGAAAAACTTAAATTTTTTGCTGGGATCTCAGAAGAAATAATACCTTATTGTAAAACTAAAATTAAGTAGGTATCCCTAATCTTATTTTAAGTATTCTAAGTTGAAAACTTTTACAAAATAAAATGGAATCTTGACGTGGCCTGCGTGGTTTGCTTCCTTTAGCTGGTTTCCTAGCACCGTTTGTTTATTTGTAGTTTGGCCATAACAGAAAATTAATGTCGCTTGTAAATATACATATAAATATGTGCATATCTATGTATGTATATAGTTATACATCCCTAGTGACATTTATTGATTTTCTTGTAAATAATTATTTTGCCACGTACTATTTTCAAGTTCAATCTCTTTTAACAAATAATTAATTGTTAATTATTTGACGCTATAAATAAAACTGTATTAAGACGTTTAAGCAATCGAAAGCTTTTTTATTTCAACTTATTCATACCCAGCAAAAGAAATTCAGTAAATTGCGACCTTGAGTCGCACATGAAAGACTGTTCTGTACGGCCACTACATATGTAGTACCATACGAGCTTAAGCCAATCTAATTAAATATCGTACTTGTTGTTGACATACTTAAAATTTTAAGCACGCGATAAAGTTTTTTCAGTTCTTAGCGATTTTTCTTTAGTTTTGGCGTTTGTTTTCTTAGTTTTGGGGATTTTTTTCATTGGTGCGATTTTTTCGGTTTTTGGCGTTTAGTTTTTCGTTATGGCGTTTTTGGGATTTTTTTTCGCTTTTGGCGATTTTTTTAGATATGGCATTTTTTTCGTTATGGAGATTTTTTCGGTTTTTGGCAATTTATTTTAGTTGTAGCGATTTTTTTAGGTTTGACGTTTTTTTCGCTTTGGCAATTTTTTGGTGGCTATGGCGGCTATGGCGATTTTTCGTTTTTGGGATTTTTTTTTCGTTTTTGGCGATTTTTTAGTTTTGACGTTTTTTGTTTTTGCTATGGCGTTTTTTTCGGTTTTTGGCTTTTTTCGTTATGGCTTTTGGCGATTTTTTTAGATATGAAATTTTTTTCGTTATGGCGATTTTTTCGGTTTTTGTCAATTTATTTTAGTTGTAGCGATTTTTTTAGGTTTGACGTTTTTTTCACTTTGGCAATTTTTTTGGCGGCTATGGCGATTTTTTTTGTTTCTGGGATTTTTTTTTTCGTTTTTGGCGATTTTTTTTAGTTTTGACGTCTTTTTTTCGTTATGGGAATTTTTTCGGATTTTGGCTCTTTTCGTTATGGCAATTTTTTCGTTCTTGGAATTTTTTTCGTTTTTGGTGATTTTTTTTAGTTTTGGTGTTTTGTTTTCGTTATGGCGATTTTTTCGGTTTTTGGCAATTTATTTTAGTTTAAGCGATTTTTTAGGTTTGACGCTTTTTTTCGCTTTGGCTATTTTTTTTTGTGGTAATGGCGATTTTTTTCGTATTTGGGAAATGTTTCGTTTATGGCGATTTTTTTTAGTCTTGGCGTTTTTTCGTTGTGGCGATTTTTTCGGTTTTTGGCAATTTATTTTAGTGTTAGCGAGTTTTTTAGTCTCACTGATTTTTTTCGCTTTGGCGATTTTTTGCGGTCTTGGCGATTTTTTCGTTTTGGCGATTTTTTATTTGGCAATTTTTTAGTTTTTAGCATCTTTGAAAATTGCCTCTTACGGTTTCCAAGATACAGCAAGTTGTCAAAATTACATAGTCAAAATAACATTAACTGATAGAATACCGTTTAATTTTAACTTTTTAAATTTCAGTGTTAATTGGTGTAAAAAAAATACAATAAATTTGAAAATTTAAAGTGTCTATATGTAATTATCTGTATATTGCATTAGGATGTCAAAACTTTTCTTTGCTCGCCTTAGAACACCCTTTAATTTTTAACTATGATATGTTTCTTGTTCTAGAGGCTACAGGTTTACATATTGTAAAATAAAAAATTTCACTTCTACAGCTCCTACGGTTCGCGAGGAAACAGCTTGTGACGGACAGGCGGAGATCGTAGTGAAAACAATAGGGTGGCTCTTCACCTTTGGTGTAAGGAACCCTCATAAAAAAAGTAAAATATTTTTTAAACTCAATTTTTCTATAAAAAAAATTAAATAGATAAATAATGTATTTACCTTTTGCACTCTCAAAATTTAATTTGTATAGTTTTCGTTCGTGTCATTTGTCATTGCCGATCTAACAGCCATACCTAAAATAAAGCGGCAAGCGTGTGCCAAAAATTCCCATACCCATACAATTTGTATGAAGCAAAACAAAACAACGTGCCAGCTACGAGTTGGTTTCACACATGGCATTTTTAGCTGAGCAACTTTATGGTTTATCAAAGAGAGAGGAGAGTATAATGAAGAGGAGAGAGATCACAGTTTCCTCTTTCGCCTATTAACTAAAAAGGTGTCGTGCGTGGAACCAGATTTTGTAATGAAATTAGTCATGCCTTAGACCAGTGATCGGCGAATTAAGGCTACCGCGCCCTTTAATACATACCCCTTTTAGACACGGAAAGTTTACTTTGCAAAGTCTTAGATCAGCTGTGTGAAAGACAGAGGGAGAAATACTATTTCATTCTGTGTTGCTCGCAGCTGTGTATTTTTAGTCATTTTGACCATTTTTGGTGTCGAAAATATCAAAATGACGATTTGACGATTTGACGATTTTTTCCTTAAATTGACGATTTCTTAAAAGTCAAAATATTGCAGATTTTATGAACCATCGACTATTACAATTCATATATTACATACCTACTAAAAGATTTTGGTTTAATTTTACCCAATCCTTATCTGTGTAAATTCCCTGCAGGAAATGGAACTGACACAAGACTAGTCACGGAATCGGTGTTTAAGTGGATAGGGACCAGTCCGAGTTCTAACACTTCCTATGAAGCGGAGCAGTCACTTTTACGTGGGGATGGCCTAGGATGGGGTTAATTGATACTTTGTATACGCCTTTTGACTTGTCACTGAACTATCCCACAGTGACCTATTCGGTGTAGAATAATATAATTCTTTAAAAATGTCATTCCGACACTTAACTGTAACAATGAAAAATTATAATTTTTGTTTTTATTGTAACAAATTCAATTATAATTTATTTTTGAGCAGATATTTTTTGGGACTCGAACTGACAACCTCGTGCATGACAGGCTTGCACACTACCCACTCAACCACAGAGGCACTCATATTTCAAAAGTACAAACACCTGTTAAGCTTAGGTTAATATCTAAGCATAGTTACGGGACTTGTTCCAGAGTAACTTGAAGGTCCATTTATATCGATTCATTCATTGTCTTTCCCAGCCAAGTCTTTCTTATATATATACTAAAAAAAAAAATATTCGTAATACATAATACATGCTCTAGCGGCGGAGTCTTTCTTATATAGACATACTAAACAAAAAAATATATTCGTAGTACATATAATATATAATATTCGTAATAGTGCCCTATTGAACTACGGATGAACTAATGGAGAATAAAAGTAAACGAACAAATATGTGTTTAGGTAACACTTACCATATGAAGAAAGAGATACTTGTTCCTCAACATACACCTAGATCGACGGCTTACATGGAAACACCACATTGAATCTAGCGAACACAAATGAAGCTTAAATTAACTCAGATACATTGGGTGACTTTCAATCTCTTATTTGATTTTTATTAAAATGTAACTGATACAAATTCAATCCAAATATATTTTTAAGTGCAGTTATTGTTTAACTATCCAAATCCCTGTGTGCTTCGTAGTTCAGCTAATTTGTAGAATACAATTCTCATTATTAACATGTCATGAAGAGTTTTAAAATTATCACAGCGTTATTTTCTGTCGGAATCGGCGTAATTTCAAGTTTGTGCTTGTATAGATTTATAATCCTTGACATGAACCTTGTGCTTTAACAGAGGCTTATTAGTGTCTTAACAGATCTCTGTTAAGCTATAATGCATTTCTAAATTACTTTTGCAGTAAATGAGGCATCCCAGACGGAAAAAAGTAATGCTCCTACTTTATTATTGCCCATGAATCTATTTCTGAAAAGCATAAATTTGAAGTAGATACTCGAATTGCCAAGTTTTTAACTTGGCATTTACTGAAGGATACGCGTATTAACATTTCCTAATGTGAGAAAGATGTTTAGTAATTCTCAATTCCTTTATGGTAGATTTTATATAATTCCATTTTTTTTCAAGAATTTGGCTGGATATTTTCTGATAAATTTGCTTTAGCATTATCGTAATGCAGCGTATAGAAAATATTAAACAACATAGTTACCTTAATATAGAAACCACCTAACTCATTATTATTATTTTTTTTTTTGAAATCGATATTTTGGCATTTTTCAATATAAATATTAGATACATCACGAAAATGGTCAATATGTAACCATTTAGAGAAAGCCGCTATGGCAATGTACATCTGTAGGAAAGCAATTGGTTCTACTTGGGGAATTAACCACAAAGGAGTCGGTTGGATACTAGAGATGGTCATAAAACCTATCCTATTTTATGGGGTCTCGGTCTGGTGGAAAGCACTAGAATCAGCGGGAAACCAGACCCGTATAGAAGGTATTCTCCACAAAGCGGCACTTATGATAACAGGTGCCCTTAGATCCACGCTGACAAAGGCACTCTTCGCTATGCTTTGTTGGCTTCCTGTGGACTTAATGGCTACAAAACTGGCCCTACATACGGCCGTTAGACTGAACGCAATAGGCGTATGGAACTATAGACCATGGGGTCACGCTAGCATCCTAAATACAGCAAACAATATACCTAAACTCATTGACTACTGCACTCCCAAACCCTACTTCAATAGGAATTTCAATATTTCTTTGACAAAAGGGTTCTCCCCAGTGGACAGAGCCGTGCAGGTTTTCACGGACGGCTCTATACGGAGGGGAAGAGTTGGAGGGGGGATATATATTCCAGATTTTGGAATTGAAATATCCTTCAGGCTCCCGGACGAATGTAGCATATTACAGGCAGAAATATCCGCCATAAAAAGAGCAACACACTGGTTGAGTTATTATCGGATACACAATAGCAATAGAATGCCGCACAGTCCTGGATAAACTGGCGCAGCACTCAACCATGACACTATACTGGGTGCGTGGACACGGGACCAATTCAGGCAGTATAGTTGCGGATAAACTGGCAAAGAGAGGAACCCTACTCGGGGAAGTCTATATTAACAATCTCTGTGGGTTCCCTCTGTCGTCTTGCTGGAGACGCTTCGATACTGCCTTTCTTAATTTAGCTCAGGAAAGATGGCGCAATGAGCCTACCTGCGTTATATCGAGAACTCTTTGGCCTCGTCTAGATACTAACAGAACCAGAAACCTCATTAGCTTCACCAGAAAGCATCTGAGGAATCTCCTGGCCACACTTACAGGCCACTGTACTTTCGGAACCCACGCTAAACGTATGGGTCTCCCGTATAATGATTACTGTTACAGCTGCAATGATGAGGAAGAGGAGGAAAGCATTTTGCATCTTCTCTGCTTCTGCCCTGCTTTGGAGGATCTCCGTCTGCACTTCCTTGGCAGAATATCCTTCAATAGCTTGTCCGAGCTATCGGAAATAGGACTTAGAAACCTAGGTCTATACATTAGGAGCAGCGGCTGGTATGGCCGCTAGCCTTCACGGCATGTATATGTACTAGACCCTCTCCTTGTCCCACTTCTTCACTTCTTCTCTCCTCTACTCTCTCTTATTGTACAAAAACTCTCCATCTATACCCTCTCCATCTATATTCTCCCTATACTCCCGCTAACCTAACCTAACCTAACCTAACCATTTACACGATATATCTTCTTTTCAGCATACACTACGCCCTACTTTTTTTAACACTACCATTTTATCGAGTCCTACGACGAGTACGCTTGGTTCAATTGTCACCAAATTTTCTGCAGGTTTGATATTCTCAAAAAAAAAACATAAATATGAAAAAAAGTCCAACTTCCTATCAAAAATTTCGGCCATCAGAAGTACTGAGACCAAAACTTGGAACTAACTTCGAAATATTTTTCACAATATTACCATTGAGTGTATACATATTTAAAAAAAATTATTTTGATTTGTCCGATTTTTCTGAAGATTTTTCGGGTATGAAATGACGTTTATTTTATAGTTTATTAGGATTTCGGCGATTTTTCGATAATTTAAGTTGGCAGCCTTGCTTGTACACAAGGCGAATTCCTATCAGGTGATCTCAGTCAGAGAACAGTAATGAGCAGCGAAAAAGTGAGTAGAGTTGAATCATGACTTATAATTTCTTGTACTTATGCGCACTCATACTTATTGCAATGTTGTCTATGAATCATATTCACTCGAAAGTTTGAAGTGCGCATCGAACTCATACCTAGCAACATTTATGACGTTGTTGATTTCGACTCTCCTTAACTTAATGCCTATGGACGATGCAAAATAAGCATGTTAAAGTTCTCATTATGAGGTTATGTGTTTCTCTGTTGTATTTTGTTTGTTTTTTTTTGTACGAATTGAAAAACAACGCTATTTACTATAATTGTATACCAAACTGTTTAATGACTAAACTCTTAAGTAAACATACATGCATGATTTGAGCGATCTGAATCAATGTGTGTAGTATATTTAATTAAACAATTTTTTTGAGCTTTAGGTCTATTATGCTTTATTATTTCGAAATATTAACGAAATATCGAAATAATAAAGCATAATACAAATAGACCTAAAGTTCAAAAAAATAGTTTAATTAAATATATAAAAAAAGGTCGAAAAATTAGATAAAAGAATTATAATTGTGAGTAGTATAAGTATTTTCCTTAAATTGCATTCATATTTATTTCAACCTATACTTATAAATCAATATCAACGTGGGTATGAGTAAATTTGAGTAGTTTAGTTTAAATGATGCATACTCACTTATATTTAAAATTTCATTAGTCAGTATGAATAGGGAGAAAACGACTCGTTGCCGATCACTGGTCTCAATTCAGCAGCTGATGATCATGTGTTAATTTCTCTGGTGTCAAATCAAAGCAAAACGTTCGGAAATTTTACACTAACTAACATACAAGGCGAATGTGCAGAGTTCCAAACCGAGAAAAGTTACTTCAATTCTATTTTGTAATTTCATTCGCTGCATTAAAACAATACGGAAATTGAACATACGAGCAGTTTTAAAAGGGAATGGAAGAGACGTTCTTCTTCTTCTAAGTGTTAAAAAGTAATTGAATTTTACCCATTTCTAGGTCAATGTTCATAATACAACGCTCTTATTTCGGTATGGAACTTGAGCGTTAAAGCTAAGCGCCATAAAATAAAATGCTTGCCGCTTTTGTTTAGGCATGGCAGTAACTAATAAAATTTATTTTTAAAAAACTATTTATTTTGAAAGTCTGAATTGTTTAATTTTCTTTAGTTTCCCTTACAATAAATAAAACAAACTATCAAAAGTTATTTATCCATAGTTATACATATTATTTACTTTCTCAGCACTTGCAAGCATCTTCTGCCAGCAGATTATAATAAATAAAAAAAATTAATTAAAATTAACTAATAATTTTTAAAGCTTTAACAAAATTATTGAAACTTAACCCAAAATACCAGTGATACCATTACGAATTTTAATCTCACGGGCAATATAGCAGGCAAACAGAACGCCAAAGAACTAAAAATTGAAAAAAAGGGTTATTTATGAACTAAAAAATTGTTTTAACAATAAATATTTGTAAACAGACCTGTATCACAGCAATAGCGATACCAGCTGCTCCCAAACTAATCGCATGATCCGCAATATAGTTCGAGAATTTAGTTAGACAGCCTGGAGAGTAACGATTGACGTCCAAGGTGTCAAGCGTACAACTGAAGTTGCCAACAATACCGCTTGGTATTTTGCAACAGGAAAGAGGCAATTGCTTGGGGAAACGTGTATTCCAATCTGTATAGTTTTCAATTCCACAGCAGCCGAACTGAATTTTAAAAGTAAATAGAAAATTCATTCATAAGAATTCTATTATTTTAACAAGCGTTTTAGTCTTAATTTAAATAGTACTTACGGATGTTTGCACATAGTCCCACAGCTCAGTTACTGGGTTTACTGTCGTATTACTGTAATCCTTGATAGTAGAGCTCAGTGAAGTTTTAATAAGACCTTTAGCATCTGACCTTAATACATAGCCGCTAATACCGGCTGCCAATTCCAAAATGAATATCAAGCCCAAGAGTACAGAGAATATTAGAATTAAGCAATAGTTTTCTTTCAAAGCACCCCAGCAACCAAAGAAGGCGAAGACAATCACAAATGAACCGATAACGATTAGGAAGGTGGGAATCGAGAAGAATTTTTTAGCAAGAAATTCATCATACTCGTGATAGACGGTGCTAACACCAACACCAACAGCAATTAATATAATGCCAGTGAACTAGAAAATAATTAATTACAAAATTCAATTTCATTCAATCAAATATAAATTAGTTTTTTTATAATATAAGAATTCTGATGAAAATTTCTCCAACATAATTTAGCGAGCATAAGAACGCCAGGATGCTAAAAGTAAGCAAATATTCGACAAATATATAAAAACGCCAAAACGAAAAAATCGCCAAAACCGAAAAAATCGCCAAAACCGAAAAAACCGCCAAAACCGAAAAAACGCCTAAAAATCGCTAAAACTAAAATAAATCACCAAAAACCGAAAAAATCGCTTAAGCGAAAGAAACGTCAAATTCAAAAAAAAAAAAAAAAATCCTAAAAATGAAAAAAGCGTCAAAACTAAGAAAAAACGCCAAAAAAAAAAAATTGCCAAAAACGAAAAAAAATATCCTGTACTTAAGTTTTTTTTAAGCAGGTAAGATAGTCTAAACTTCGTATACCTAGTGTCCGTACGGAACCGTTCATGTGCGAGTCAAGGTCGCACTTTACTGAATTTATTTGGAACAGGGATAGTGTAGAGAGGATAGATGATAAAGTTTTGAATTCTGTGGCAAAAAGGAAAAAGTGCTTAAGTCGAGATAAGCTGATTTTGAGTTAATGGCACCGCCGTAATCTACATATTTTAAAGTACCCCTCTTCAAAATCTCAATTATTTTGTGTAATTTTTAGACTTCCAATCTCATTTGAAATATTAGCTTAAGTTAGGTTATACTTTGGCATATTTCAACTTTAATGTATTACTTATAGTGTGTAGAACGATGTTTGCTTAAAAAAATAAAGTTTAACAGAGAATTTCCCAATTTAACTATAAAAGAAATAAATTTCTGAAAATCGACTTGAACGCTTAAAAGTGCTCTCCTGCAAAACAGCAAAATATGACTTAAGCACTTTTTCCTTATTGCCACAGAATTATTTATTAAGTTTAACTCGTTTTACAACTCTGGTATTGTGCGTTTTTGTTAAATTTTGCATTGTTGCAGCGCCTCTGGTGTTAAGTTGGTATACTACATTGCAAGCAAAATAGACGCAGAAGGGCGCTGTGATATGCGTTAGCATAGACACTTAAGGAAAGACGTGACAAAACCATAGCTATAGAAAACAGCCGTTCGAGCCAAACTAATGGGCAACCATGTATTTTATTACAGGTGACTCGCCATAACTAGCGGTCTCCACTAGCCATGAACTTGGTATGGGCATCATGTCGGACATCGCAAATGGCTCATGGAGACCGCTCATGTCCAACTTTCGTCCATGCTCTGACATGGATGCCCGAACATATGTATGTCTGAGCAACCATGTTCGCCATGAGATTCTCAGTGCGCAACCATTTGCAATAGAAAGAAAAGAGACAGAACAAAATTGGTAAATATTCTTTATTGCACTGGCGCAAAACACTTTCATATGCCTGAACAAGGACATCAAACGTATTCACCACAACAAAGAAGTTGATGATTTTTTCACAGTTGCTCTGCCGGCGTCATGTTCATGTCATGTCCAAGTCGATGGCTAGTGGAGGCGTAGGGTAATGCCATATCCATTACCATAGAAACCAATTGCACTTTTGGTTTGGTTATGGCTATGGCACGTGTAATTGTACCTTTAGTATCCTACACACAATCGTATGACTTTTGAGAAAATACAACGCTAGTATGATGGAGTTTTTGAAAATTTTCAAAATACAATAAAAATTCATTAGATAGGGGTTATATATTTTTTTTTATAAAAGTCGTACGACGGTGTGGGTTAGTAAGTCCTAGCTTTTACGCATTTCAGAAAAATATATCGCTCATTTACTCAAACGAGCGATACTCATAACTCAAAAAACTAGTTTGCCAGAAAACGAGTTTAAAGTTTTCAATTTACACACAACTTAATGGAAGAAGAAAAATTTTATTTTGCTTCCAACAGTTGAGTAAACAAGATATTTATATAAAATGTTTGCACAATATGAAGAGCGATATTAGGATTAATTCTGCATCATTAACTCAAAAATTCAATTTTTTTTACAAATTTTGAGTAAGATCGTAAAGCGTTATCAAATCGGTGTGAGCTATGTATGAGTGTATTAGTGTAATCATACGGGCAACAAGAAGTACAGAGAAACTTAACAGCTGCATAGAAATACACTCAACCGAATTTTAAAGCATACCTTCAGGGGCAATGTTAATTTTAATAGAAATTGCTTGTGAAGTGTAATAGTGTTGCCAGTGAGGATGATTTTGTTAAAAAGTTGAAAAATATAAAATATATATATATAAACTTTTAAATAAAAGAACGTTTTAAATGTCAAATACATATTTGTTTAAAAGATATATAGCAGTCTTTATAAAGAATTTATAATATTATATTATAACATATCTTCATTACGTACTGTTGCCTTACATGTCATGGACAGGCACACCCTGTCGCATCTCATTTCTAGGAGGCCGTTTAGATGAAGGGTGGCCTAGATGCGACACGTCGCACACTGTCGCGAAGGTGGCCAAAAATGAAAAAAATTTGTTTTAAATTAAAACGAACAAATTACTTTGTTGCATGTGCAATATTCTAATTAAGTAAAATAAACAGGAATTTTTTAAAAAAGTTTTATTTTTTAAAGAGTTTTGACAATTCAAATGCAACGGTTTTAAGACAGTTTTCAACTATTTGAAAATATGCTACGGACACATGCAAACTTTAACAGGTTAATTAAACATTTTTTTAGATATTGCACTGCAACTTCCAATAAAACATAAGGGGAACATTGTTATAATATGGTTACAATATATTTTTTCTATATTTTGTAACTCATATGCTATGTGCCGTTGCTTATAATGTAAATGGAAAGAAAAACATCTGTGGGTGAAAAAAGTAGGAGTTAAGTGGTCTGTAGAAAAAAATATATAAAAATATATTTTTCATACTTTCATATTATATTACTACAAGTAACTAGATTGCAAATTTTTTGTATTCTTGTCCAATATTTTTCAAGTTATAATTTGTATATTTTTAGTATATTATTTACTTCCAGGACATTTGGCAAGGACACTAATCGTTTAAATTTAAATGGTCAAATTGTAGGTGTCTATTGTCTATATTGCGTCTAGTTAAACATTTAACTCACTATACGAGTAAGTGAAGACAATTTTTTTGTTTAAAATTTTTGAAACAGGACATTTTTGAGGTATGCGTATCCTTTCTCTGAATTGACCGAAATTTTTACGAAGCATTAAATATGTTAAAATTAGTGTCTATACACAATTTCATTGAGTTACAATTATTTTTCTCTCTGTTATGGTAATTTTTTATTTCAGGATATATGGGAGGACACGAATCCTTAGAAATTAAATGGCCAAATTGTATGCGTGATTATATTTTACCAATTAAAGCGTGTGTTCCAAATTTCATTTCTTTATGATAACCCCTTCTATTTTTGGCCGCTCGTTATATGAACTCACAACACTGTGCCTCGCCTGCTAGTCGTGTTTGTTGGCGAGAAGTGAAGAGATACTTAGGGGATATCAAAAGTCGCACATACTGGGAATTGAAGCGACAATTTTAGCTCTTTCCCTCGTATTTTTTGTATGCTATGTACAAGCACTGTTGCCAATTTTTTATAACATGCATGTAATAAACAGTTATAATATAAAAACTTTGAACAAGTAAAGTAGGGAGAGGAAAGGAATTATTAAGGGTTTTCATGAGAACTATTAAAATTGACATTTGTGCAATTGGGCAAATTTGCTAGACTTGTTTCATGAAGTCCCTTTTGAACTTTTGGGCCAGCAGTTTATGTAAATTTGAAACAATCGTCAAAAAATTAATTTAATAAATATATAACAATAAAATTTAAAGCAATTTTTAATTTAAAAACATATTTATATATTTGTTTAAAAATAAAAAAGTGTGTGTGTGTGTATCTAAAAATGCTAAAACATCCGAGAAGCTAAAAAAAATCCAAGAAGTTGTTATTTACAAAATGCACAATTGCACAGCTTAAGCTTACGAGTGAAAGTTATTGGGCAAAATTAACAGGTTTGTGTCAATAAATTCACATAAAATTTTTGACATTTTATTTACGAGAGTGTAAAAATGCACAATTGCACAGTTTGCGAGACTGTTGAACATTCTCATGAAAAATTTTATTGTATTTTGGTAGTAAATGAAAAAAAAAATAAAAATATATAGACATACATATTAATTCTACATTTCCCAAACTAAGAATTAGTTGCTTTACGGCAACACTGCTACGAATGAACGAATGAAAAGCATTGATCAAATTAATATCAAAAAGTCCCCTGACTACTGCGACTAAAAAGTGTTCATGTAAACGCGCGTGGGTTTAAGAAAGGACTCGAAAAGAGAACATAAGCGCTGTCGCAGCTACAACACCCTTCATCTAAACGGGCTCTAGTGGCAACCTGTTAATTTGGTGTTGCCATATAATTATTATTTTACCATCTGACTGAATCCGTTATCTGCTATAAACAGTGAGTGAAGTATTTGGAATTAATTTTGTTGGGAAATACAAAGGGCAAATAAAGGTATGATTCATTTTTTTTTGCACCTCAAATTACAATTGTAGAACACATGACGTACATATCGTGCAGCAAGCGTCAAAAAAGCTTAAGCAACATAATTTTCGAACTGAATTTTTTTTAAACAAAATCGATTATTTGCGATAGTAAATAATTTATCCGTAAAAAAAAAAACAAAGTCCAAAAAATGTGTCGCTTAAGCTTTTTTTGAGCGGTTGTGGCTCGATATTTACGAATGCATATGCGTAAGTAAATAAAGTTGTCACAATTTTATTAAACTGTTTTTTTTTATTTGATTTCAATACTTACCATAAATACTACATTAAAAGCAAATAAAACATATTTAATGCAATTTGCACTTCCGGTCAGCAGAGACATCTCTTAAATCCAAATTTGATAACTGATCTATAAAAATAATATAGAAAAAAAAAACAATTAGACAAAAAACTAATTGAAGCACTTCGAAAGTAATTAAATATGTATTGCCAAGTCTGAAACAGATTATTATAAAACTTTGGCAGAATTAAAAATATTAAAAAAAATTCAAAGACTTAGGATAATTTAATTCGTTATAATAATAATAATTTATTACTTTCTTTGGTGAAATTATTTTAAGCAGTCTTGCTAATACTCCTATGACTGCTAGATTTAAAAGTATTTACTTAAATAAATCAATATAAAATAATCTTTTTTTTTCTGTAAGTAACATTATTTCCACTTTTTCTGTTCTAATCAGTTTCATATTTTTGTTGTCTTATCTAAGAATAATAAAAGTAAAATGAATGCTAGATTAAAAACGAGTATTGAATTTTGTTTTTTGTTGCAAAAGCGTTAAACAAAATGGTAAAAAAAATATATCAGGTGTAGAAGCAACTGTGCACATGAAGTGATTGTAATACTGAATTTTTTTTTTTTTTTTGGGAGATTGAGAATCTCAATTAGTGTACATACATACTACATACATATCTTGCCATAACCACCAAAAGAGCTTAAGCGACATAATTTTCGAGCTTAATTTTTTGACGAAAATCAATTATTAACCATTAAAGATAATAGATTTCCTCCAAAAAGCGAATTTCAAAAAAATATGTCGCTTAAGCTTTTTTTTTTGGCTGTTATGTGTATGGAATTTAATTTTTTCTTATATATAAATTTACTTATTTAGTACAGCCAAATTATATTTTAGTATTGAGAATTTGTAACAAATGTTTACATGAAGTTGTTATGGCGACAAGACAACTACAAATTTAACTGTTATTTAAGGTGTGAATGGAAATAAAAATTTCCAAGTTCGTTTGCTGCTCGGGCGATTCAACTGACTTAAGCTGAGAATAACAATGAGTTCGAACCGCACCAAACTGAACTTCACTGTGCCGAACAATAATCGACTTCTTGTACAAATGAATACACATACGGCCAGGCTGTTCAAACTGGCACCAGAATGCCAAACATCAATTATTTTGCTGGCCAGCCAGCATTGGTGTACATCACTCAGAAAGACAGTACAGCTGATTATCAAAAGCTCTGTAGTGCGATTCACTTACTTTTTTTTAACGATAGTCGCATCGTTAAAATAATTATAACGAAAATTTATCGAATTTGCTATTCAGTAACATTTTTAAGGATATTCGCTGTAGGTTAATGTCAGCTGTGTCGTTATTTAAACGACAATAATTTGTGTGCTGTTAAGTTTATCGACAAAAATGAACAGAAAATATCAGCTGCGTATTATCGTTAAAAAGAAATTACAGAATCACACACTCGTTATTGCAAACGACAAAATTTATAGACAAAAATTACGATTGTCGGATCGTTAAAAGTTACTGAATCGCACCACTGCTGAATATTTACAGCAAAATAATTTTCCTACCATAAGTACTTTAAATTGAAAAAAAAAACCAAAAATAAAAAAAAAATCTAATTGAGTCAGTTAAACTTTAATTTTAACTTTAGTTTAACTGACTCAATAAAATTTTTAATTGATTTTTGTTCTTTTTTTTTCAATTAAAAGTGTTTAATTCAGGAAAATTTTTTGTCTGTATTTGAACTAAAGAAATGGCTATTGCTTGGAGAAATGCACGAAAAAAAAATAAAAAGAAAAAAAAATAACTTTAACACAAGTGTTATTAGTTTGTTATTGTAGTTCAAGTTTATGCTTTATTTATTTATAAGTATAAGTATGTATGTATGTATGTATGTATGTATGTATGTATGATTCATTAACACAAGTGTCTCAATTTCACACGTAAATAAATGAATGTGTAAGAATTAAACAGTAACAACAAAAATAAAAAAAGCTTTTGTTCTTAACCTTAATTTACATACATACATACATACATACATTTTATATATAGTTAACTGTAATGGTGAAATTGTCCGATATTTGGTTTGTTATTATTATACAAATGTTGGTATCAAGTGTCGTTTGTTAAAATACCTAATTCAAGCTTTTGATTTATATACATACATACGTACATATGCATGTACATATTATGAAAGCTATTTTATATGTAAATATGTACTGTAGATATGACAAAAATTGCTCACAGGAGCTTATATAAATCAATGAAGAGAAAAGTTTTAAAAAGTGAAAATTTCACGACATAATCATATATTTTACAACTTATTTTGCTTTTGAGGCGTATGTGCAGAAAAAAAGTGTATATATATCAGAGCACAGCAATGAGTAGTGAAAAAGTGCGTAAAGTTGAATCATGGCTCATAATTTTTTGATTTTTTGTACTTATGTATGCGCACTCATACTTATTGCAATGTTGTCTATGAATCATATGCACTCGAAAGTTTGAAGTGCGCATCAAACTCATACTTAGCAACATTTATGACGTTGTTGATTTTGATTCTCCTTAACTCAATGTCTATGGACGATGCAAAATAAGCATGATTCACAATGCGAACTTCGCATACGAACATTAAAGTTCTCATTATTAGGTTATATATTTCTCTGTTGCTTTTTTTTTGTTTTTTTTTTGCAGGAATTGAAAAATAATGCTATTTACTACTATTGTGTGCTACTTGCAAACTGTTTAATGACTAAACTTTTAAATAAACATACATGCTTGAGTTGATTGAGCTGAATCAATGTGAGTAGTATAAGTATTTTCCTGAAATTAGAAATCAAACTGTGGTGATTTATGATGTCGACGTCGCATTCATATTTATTTCAACCTTTACTTATAAATCAAGACTGTTCAAACTGGCACCAGAGTACCAAACATCAATCGGTTTCTTATACAAATGAATACTCATACGCGAATACATTTCTCTCGGTGTTCTCTCAGTGGCCAGTCTTGTTATAAATCAATGTCATCGTGAGTATGTGTAATTCGGAGTAGTTGAGTCTAAATGATGGCTACTCACTTATATTTAAAATTTTATAAGTCAGTAGAAATATCGAAAAAATTATTCATTGCCGATCACTGGTCTGTACAGGTTATTTATAATCGATTCTCATTCTAAAATATTCTTGAGTATACTTGTTAAAATTTTCTAATATTACTCATACCATCATGCGCTACATTACCCATTGTGATTAAAGCTCATTTGATGTTTAGCTAGATCCTGTATATAATTTTGCTAAAATGAGAGCAAACTATAATTTCTGTTAATAAAACACAAGTAAAAAAATACGGAAACGTGAAAACCCAAGAATTTTAACATAAATGGAAATGTCATTTTATGTAAGCACAAACATGAGTGTGCACTGCGGATATAAAATTTTAAAAATCTCATAGACCGATAGAGCATAAAAAACTATAAGGAAACGTATATTTATTTTTTCGTAAGGTCAAAAAAGTTCACACACCAACCGCGATAGAGTTTTGAAAACTTTTAGTTTTTTTTTGGTTAATAGGGCATTTACATTATCTCAAAATCTAGTACTTACGAGATTTCGACCTAAATATAGCTGCTTTGTACTAGATTTCCTAGGAACCGTAGGGACATCTCGAGGATCGTTGCAGTCATGATAGGATACTGGACGGTCGGCAGGCATGCTAGTAGGATATAACTGTGCTATAATAAGTTCTGTCGAGGTATTCGAGAAGAAAGCAAGAAGGAGACAACCTTCCACTCTCTTTGCGAATGTCGAGCTTTGCATCTCTCAAGCCACAAGTTTTTATCCAGAAATGTACTAGACCACCTTTCAGATTTATCTGAGATTGGGTTGAGTGAACTTATCAGATATCTCAACGCGACGGGTTGGATCTAGTAACGATTACTGTATCAGAATACTTAGATACGATTCTAGATAGGTCGACACCGATGAGTGTAGTGGTCCTTTCAAAAAGGAATAATCTAGATTCTATTTGAATGCCGGCGTGTATACAGAGAAAAACTGCCTCATACAATCAATAACATTTTCTCTATGAAACGTTTTTAGGCTAAGGGATATCCCAGCAGAAAGAAGCGAAGATTTTTTCATAGAGATTCCTTATTGTTAATCTTATTAATTTTATCAAGAAGAAAACCACATAAAATCAAGAAGAAATCTTATTATTCACAACTTTTTTTACTCAATTTCCGTTATTTTTGGCACCAAAAAAAAAAAACAATCGATAGAGAAAAACTTCTTGATTCTATTAGGTTTTCTTATAAATTGTAAACTATAGGGATTTCTTATTGATTTTATTAGGTTGCCTTATTAACTTTTTTAAAAAAGGTTTCTTCTTGATTTTATTAGGCTATCTTACTGATTTTTTCAATAAGGTTTTCTTCTTGATTTTAGTAGGTTCCTATATGATTATGTGTAAAGCATCTTATTGATTTTTTTTAATAAGGAAATCTTAATTTTATGAGGTGTCTTGTTATTTCGTTTCTATAAATAGACATACAGACAATTTATTTCATGATCTTTTTCATTTTTGTATAAGAATGTTTGCACAATAATTTCAATGGGTATTTAAGGCTACTTGTTAGCATATTGGTTAGAGTGCTTGTCTATCAGGCAATTTTTTTTTTATTTTTTATTGAAAAACTCAATAAGATAACCTCATAGAATTTACAATATTTCTTCTTGATTTTTTCAAAAATGTTTTCTCTATGAAATTAATAAGATTTCCTTATTGAAAAAAACCATAGAGATTCCTTATTAATGTTGTTCTATTTTATGAGTTATTTAGTAGGCACTGTTTTCTCTGTGTAGTAGGCAGCTACGTAAACCAACCAATCAAAAAACCAACACACTATAACATTTTGTGACGTCGCCATAGTGTATACTAGTGGCAACGTTTGTCATTTCCCATATTTTTCGTTGTGTGGCATTGCTTTCCATGTAAAAAACATAATGGGAATGGTGTTGCACATATTTTGAAAATAACACCACAAAATGACAACACAAGAAATGCCAGATATGTACTCAGCATAAAACTACCTGTATTTCAACTTAGCTGTCAGTTGAAAAAAGCAAAGTTTTACCTATGGCGAATTCTATGTGACTCGGCCTTTAATACTTGTCGACGACGTCTTGAAAGGGTGTACATGACCAATATTTTATAATGCGATGTTATGAACACAAGACAATTGTTGACGTTTCGAAAGTCACTATCCATGATCCTTTGCCCTCATATCATGTTCAGTATGGGATATTCTTCTATTTTGCAAACAAATCTCTTAACAGCTTAAGGTCCTTTCACAGGGCCTTAGTTTTTACTATTATATTAAGTTTTTTGTTATATATATATGTTTTAAAATTAAAAAAAAATATATTAATTATTTGCACAAACTTAAATAATTATAATTGTAATTTTAATTTGTTTTATTAAGATATGTATTTTTGTTATTAACAACATTTTCTTTCCCCTCTTAATTACTATTTTATATGCTTTTTAACACTTACACTTTTTATTATTTAAATTGCTTTTGCTAACAAAATATTATAGCAAAATAAGCACATATGTTTTAATTTGTCTTAGTATGTATAAGTTTTTCTAATGAGTTTAATTATTTTTAGATTTAGTTTTGTTTTTAAAAAGTATAAAATTTTCACTATTAAAACGCAAGAAACTAATGAAAACGTTTAACTGTTAAAGCACATGGAACTTAACTGAAGCGCAATATTCGAATTAAATTCTAACTCACTGCACAAATACTAGCAAAGATATTAAGTTACACTCGTATGTATTTAGTAGGCAAGGTAGGAGAATTAATATACTGTATGCTCTTTAGTTGGCCAAGAATGATAATAAAGCTTTCAAAAAATAAGTATGTATGTACTTGCACAGGTACAAACGTGTGCAAGTATGTAATTAAATAAGTTGTACTAGTTATTTATTTAAATTAATGAAAAGTAATTAACACAATAAGATTTTTATAATATAAAAAATTTCTTTTGTAATTATTAATCAATCTAAAACTTTTCTCTTTGTTCAGCTTATCAAATGACTTTATTTGGCTGAGCTTTTTCACAATAAGTTCAATTAACTGGTACCAAGTAGCAAAAGCTTTTTCGAATTTAAATATTTTAGCAACAGAACTTTGTTATAATAATACTTGTCTTATCAGTTTGTTATCTTCTTAAATGATAACTATAATTTAATATCAGACACACATACATGCATATGCATACATAGTGTTTTTAGATTTTCGCGAATACGTTTGCGAGTATCTGAGGTATTATTCGCCAGTAGGAATTTAAATATTTATTTTAATATTTAGACACATTTTAAATTTAGTTGAAATACCTGGCACTATTTTGAGATTTTTTTTTAAGTGTTTGGGTCTGCTCTTTCTTAAAACATCAAGCTTATTTTATTATTTTTAATGAAACATGAAGACGTAATAAATAAATTCAATAAAATGCGATTTTGACTCGCACACGAAAGGTTTCCATACGGCACTTGTTTCTTTTTTTTTTTTTGCAATTTTTTCGGTTTTTGGCTATTTGTTAGTATTAACGTTTTTTTTAGTTTTGGCGATTTTTTTTATTTTTTTGGCGATTTTTTTTTGGTTTAACATATTTTTAGTTTTAGCGATTTTTTTTATTTTTAGAGATTTTTTTTTAGTTTGGGCCCTTTTTTTTCGTTTAGGAGATTGTTTTTCGATTTTTGGATATTTTTTTGGCATTGACGTTTTTTTTTTCATTTTTCCCAAAAATATGTCAAATATAGACCATATAAAATACAACATGGTACATTAGGACTAAAAAAAAATTAGAAATAATTAAATTCAAAATTAGTGAAAACCAAGAGAGATATTATGTAAATAATAGAAATCTAAAAACCAAAAGTATTCATAGTAAAAAAATTACGATAATATCTGCACCGCTTGCAAAATAGGAAATTTTGAATTGAGCTTAATTGCAATATGGAGTTGAACTTAACGCTAGCAGACTTTTTAATATTGCATGTTAGTCACGATATTAACAGAAAACAATAAAACATATCAATATACGATATGCGAATTGTTGAAAAAAAAATTAAGAGGAAGTAATGAAATACAAAACTGTAAGAAAAACTGTAAAAAAATATGAAAAATCTAAGCTGAATTATTAAAATAATACTGACATTATATATCATTGTGAAAAAAATTACGATAATCTTTGTACTAAAATAATGCTATAAGACTATTTTGTTATAAAGAAAGACTAAATACTAAGCATTAGTTACGATATGTGTTAAACTTTTTTTTAACAAATTCTGAAAACACGATATTAACGAGAAGTAAAAAAACTTAATGTTTTGCATTATTTTTACTAAATTTCGATATTAAAAAAATAAATTAATTAATATTGAGGTTCATATCTTACAGTGTGATTAGTAAAGAAAACTAAAAGAACGAAATTACGATTTATTTTGCAGTGGAGTAAGTAAAAATCTAAATACTCAACTAAAGTAATAGCAAAAATCTAAAAATCAATACCTTTCTTCGTTTAAGCGATTTTTTGCATTTTTGACGGTTTTTTTTACTTTTTTTTTGTACAGTAAATCAGTAAAGTATGATTTTGACTCACACACGAAGTGTTCCGTTTGTTTGGCGCTTGTTCCTTTTTTTTTGAATTTTTTTATCGTATTATACATATTTTATTATTGATGTTTTATTTTAGTTTTAGTGTGTTTTTTCATTTTCACGTTTTTTTTTGTATTTGGCGATTTTTTATTGTTTTTTTTACAATGCGTACTTTTTTTTTTTTTTTTTTTTATAAAGAGAAGTAACACTCAGGCAATTAATGCCTACTGCTAATACTAGGTGTTACCTTCTTTAGGAAAGGGATAGTGAGAGAGAAGACAGGTGGTGAAGGAAGAGATAGAGGAAAGCATCATTCTTTTTTACAACTTTGCTTTTTCGCACGTTTTGAATAATGCAGTGTTGCAGCGCCTCTCTGATGTTAAATGAGGCGTATTAATTTTTTGAAGCTGTGTCTTGTAGCCATTTTATTGATTATTTTACTTCGCCGATGATTTTGCTACACAACGAAGGAGGGCGCTCTGATGTTACATTAGGACTAGTATCAGCTGAAGTCGGTATAGTTCAGTGACCAGTGACGAACTTTCCTACAACAACTGACACAAAGGGACACTAATGCACATCAGAAAAATGCGTGGTGTTGTTATTTAATGACTGTCGGATACAGGGATTGAACCCAGGACCTTCGGTTTTGTAGTCAACGTGCTAACTACTTCAGCCAACGCCACCCTCAAATTACATAGTCATAATTACATTAGCTGATAGAATACCCTTCAATTTTGATTTTTTTAAATTTCTATGTTAATTGATGTAGTCTGCATAAAGATACACTGAATTTGAACATTTCAAGTGTCTATATAAAATTCAAAATTTTTCGTTGCTCGCCTTAAAATACCCTTTAGTTTTTAACTGTTATTTATTTGCTGTTGTAGCGGCTAAAGTTTTACATTTTCTGTGAAAATTTTAGAGAAGTAGCTCTTGCGATTATCGAGAAAAGAGCCTGTGATAGATAGACAGACGGACGGACATTGTAACGAAAACAATAGGGTTCCTTTTTACCTTCGGTGTACGGAACCTTTAAAAAGAACCATTAGCGTTTTCAGCCCCATACAATTTTCAATTGAAACAGAACACGAGACTTGATTATGCAAAAACTATGAAAAACAGTAATAATCGCCGTACACAGAAGCAATATATTCTTGCTTATCTCACCTTATCGGTTTTAAAAGTATTTAATTTTGAAAAAAAATGTATTTGCGGAATAAATTTCTATGTAGTTTTACGTAATATAAAGCAATAGACAAATAGGTAATAGTATCGGCCCTGTTCTATAAATCGAGTCAATTTGAAATCGTGGGATTTTATAAAACTAACTACAAATATATTTTCAGATATTTTTAAATTTTTTATATGATTTTGTTTTTTTATCTGTTACCAAAATTCGTAGTCGAAGTCGAAATACGCCATAAACGATAAATGGGATTATTTGTGGATCTATTATATATACATATATATAGAAACACTTCAGTTCCATTGCCAATCGGCAAACAAAAATTTACAGTTGCCAGAAGGAATTATTGATTGCCTACAAAAAATTACATGACTGTTGGCAACTATAATTTCTGGCTTGTTGTCCGTAAAAAATAAAATTTAACATCACTGTTCTCAGGTGATAGCATTTATGTTATGTACTATTGTGAGTGAAATTCACAATAGTGAAATGTTGTTTATGTTTTACCAACACACATACACATGCTAATAAATAACCAAGTTGAATATTTGTTTACTGTTTGAAAAAATCCCACCTCAAAACAACAATAAAAATTCCTGTTATTTTATTTTGGTATGGTATAGCCAGAACCTGTATATAATTCTACCATGGATCAGATCAGTCGAATATCAAAAGTTCATTGCAGCTATGTAACAGCTATGTTGCAAAATCTTAATCTGACCGTAACTTTTTTACTTACTGTTTTAAAATGAATACTTGTATTAAAAAATTTGATAATTTTTTTTCATTTTATTATTATTTATTTAATAAATAAGAAAAATCAACACACAGTTTTAGTTCGTTTATTCATTTTTTTAAGTGCTTTAAGAATAAAAAAATAAAATTGACAAATACAAATACATGTGTAGTGTACATATACATATGTATATCAGAAAAAAACACACACATTTAAACACAACACATTTGTTTTTTTTTAATTTAAAGTTCTAATAAAATAAAAAATAATATCGTATGAGTATCATAAAAAGTTAATAAATCTAATGAATAAGTAAGTTAATAAATCATTTAATACTTGCTTTAGGGATAAAAAATTAACCAGCCAAAAATTTTATGTTACTGTGGCTGGATCTAATTTTAAAAATTTTTGAGTGCGAGTTAGCATAAATATATGAATATAATTAGTTAAAATATATTAAAGGCAGACAATTAGAGGAACTGCTAAAAACATTTAATAATAATTATGTATGTATATCCTTTAAAATAAATATATAATTAGTGTGGATATCTTTAAGATACTTAAATAGCTAAAGTTAGTTAAAATTAATTTGTTATTTTTATTTAGTGTTAAACTCTTTTATTTCTTTTCTTTTCTATTGCGCGATTTATCACGTATTTTCGTTGTTGTCTTAATAATGGCCGATTTCAAACCGTGCACATGTTCTGTATGATCTTCGTCTCGTTTGGATTTGTGTTGCTGCCCTTCATGGCGTTCCTTTGTTGAGTGGTGATGATGTTGGGCATTTTTACTAGAGCTATAAAAAGAAATAGTTTTTCTTTAAATTAATCTCACATACATATGTACATTAAATAGACTTCAATTATTTTTTCTAAAAAAACTACGGTATTAAGCTAAATCTAATTACTACTGAAGAATACATACACATTGTATTGAAGATTAAATTGTTCAATAAGGGGTTACAGCTACTCATGAAAGAAATGGTAAGAACAACGGAGATACAATGATGTTTGGGTAAGAAAAGTAAAAAATAAACGATATAAGGAAGTAGTTTTTTTTTCTATTGCAACATGTTCATAGTCAGTTTATAAAACGAAATACGATATGGGAACAAATTTAAAGGAGTGTGTTCAATACTAAAATATTTATATGCATGTTAAAAAATTATTACAATTTATAGATAGATATGTGTGTTTTAGCTAGTATATGTGTATGAGTTAAATTTTAAAATATTGTTAAAGTTTGAGATTTGAAAGTGTAAATCGTTTTGCAATTTTTTCCTTAAAAAATGAAATATGAAATTAGTAAAAAATATGCTTGTTAGGCTCCTTAATAAAAACACTCTAATATATTATTGCTATGGCCGGTAAAGCTTACGATAAACTTAAAACTATACGAATTGAAAAAGAGCCGAAATTCGAAACTAGGCAAAAATATTTTAAATCAAGAATCATAAAAATATTACCAAATATTGTAGTATTTCATAAAAATAAATTTACGATAATAATTTTTAAGAAAGAAATTATAATTAACGTTAAGTCTAAAATTACTAAGAGCATTTATTTGAGATTTTTGCTTGTTTTGTTAATTAAGCACCGCTTATAAACATGTCAACTTTTTGTTAGGGTATTTCAAAAAGAGTTGCTTAAGCAGGAGTGAAAGAGGGCTCAAGCAACAAAATAAGCACTAATCTCAAATAATTCTTAGACTCAAATCAAATTCATTTATTAGCTTATGGTTTTATGGTTTTCAATGTTTTTGTTTTGAACAATGCTAATACAAAAAGAATTTAGAATTTTTCCAAAGCATATTTAAAATATAGAAAAATTTAATTACAACATAATCTTAGTAAGAAAATTGGGAAATAATTAAATCCGAATTTAGAGAAAAATGAGAAAAATTTTAGGGTAGTAATAGAAATCTAAGAAACTTAAAACTTCATAGCAAAAAATTACGATAATATCTGCACTGCTCGCAAACTAGGAAATTAAATTTTTTTTTCAAATTTGAAATTGAACCTAAGCAGACAGCTTCACACTGCAAATTAGTAACCATATGAACAGAAAAAATAAAAATATGAAATTACGATATATTGATGGTCACAAGTAGAAAGGCTCTAACTCGTATTTTCTCGAAATTGAGTTTTTCAATACAAAGCACTTGTACAAGCAGTTGTACTGTTTATTATTATGTTTTTACCTTCTCCCGTAAAGTTACAGTTATTTCAGTTTGGGCCTTTTTAATTGTGACCAACGATATGTATTGTTGAAAAAATAAGAATAAGTAATAAAATCCGAAAATTTAAAAAAGTATGAAAAATCTGAGCTGAGTTATTAAAATATAACTGACATTGTACACCATAGTGAAAAAATTACGATAATCTCTATATTAAAATAAGACTATAAAATTATTTTGTTAGTCCAGAAAGATTTAGTACTAAGCAATAGATAGTTACGATAACAAATTCTGACTGCAAAAAAAAAAAAACAAAAAAGATACTAACGAGAAATCAAAAAACTGAATGTAAGCATTATTTACTAAATTTCGATATTAAACAAAATTAATATATAAATACTGTAGCAACATGTTAAAAAAGTGCAGAAATAATAAAACTCGAAATTAAATAAAATATTGAAAAATTATATGTGATTAACAAATTTATTAGTAACATAAAAGTTCACACTAAAAAATTTACGATAATTTCCATACTAAAAATATTAACCTCAAACTTGACGTAGTGTAATGTAAAATTTTACACCGCATATTATAGCAATATAATTAAAAGAAAACTTAAATTAAAAATCAAGTAAAATTAATTAGATATTAATGTAATTAAAATTTTAATATGTAATATACAAGTTAATAAGAAAGAAATTACGATAGTTTTTCAGAAAATGTTAGCTTAATATTTTTCAGTGTGATAAGTAAAGAAAACTAAAAGAAGTAAATTACGATTTAGTTTGTAGTGGAGTAAGTAAAAATCTAAATACTCAACTAAAGTAATAGCAAACGATGTAAAAATCAATATGTGGACAAAGTGCTACACTTGTATCGAACTATTCCAGCAGCTCGTTTTAGACACAAACCTATTAGCAAACCCATTTAAATTATTTATATGGGTTTTAGACTTGGACTAAACTCTTTCAGGAGCTCGTTTTTGGCACAAACCAAAGATCAAACCCATGTAATTTAAACGGGTTTGATCATAGGTTTGAGTTCGATCCAAGTCTAATGGGTTTGATAAACGGGTTTGTGTCTAAAATAGACTTGTATCCAACTCATTCAGTAGCTCGTTTTGGAAACAAACCAATCATCAAACTCATGTAATTTAAATGGGTTTGGTCATAGGTTGGTGTCAAAAACGAGCTACTGAATGAGTTCGATACAAGTCTAGTCTGAAACGAGCTACTGAATGAGTTCGATACCTGTCTAGTCTGAAACGAGCTACTGTAATTAGACTTGGGTCGAACTCGTTCACTAGTTCATTTTTGCCACAAACCAATGATCAAACCCATTTAAATTACATGGGTTTGATCATTGGTTTGTGGCAAAAATGAACTAGTGAACGAGTTCGACCCAAGTCTAACTGTAATAGTTCGATACAAGTCTACGAAGTACAGAAAGAGTAAAACTAACTACTAAAAAGAGAATTAAAAAACTTTGCCATTTCTTACTCTGTCAAAAAGTAAAAATATTTCCAAAATTATATGTATGTATGTATGTCTGTATACATGTACGAGTATACACTTTTGCTACATTTACAAACAAAATACATATGCATGTATTTATGTACGTATTTACATAAAATGATATTCCGTTGTTGCGATTTCTTTGGTATAGTGAAAAAAATTTGAATTCATATCGTTCATATCGTAAATCATGGCGTATTATTAAAAAAAAGGGTGCAAAGATAAATGGTGTAATTTTTGTTGTCTGAGTTGGTGGTGCTGGGTGGGGTGTAATATTTGCAAAATGTGTTTGTTTGCTGAGTTTTTTTTTTGTAAGCTTAGAACTAGTGAAGAAGAAGTGAGGTAGTTTTGTGCCAAAACAAATATGTACAAATGCGAGTAGATTTTGTTTAATTGCTTCATTTGTGCTCAGTCCAAAGGGAGCAAGACAGATAGGTAACTCTGCTCTTTCTATTCTCCCTTTACGTTTTAGCTTTTCATTGCTGTACTATGAACATGTGCATATGCCAAATGGTTGATGCGTGGACACAGAACTCCTTACTGTTCTGCGTTTCATTCCTTTTCCTCCTGCTCCTCTATCTACTCCATAGGTTGCGTCATAATAGCGACTATGCGATGCACCAAAAAGTTGAGCATGATCATTGACTAAATTCTGTTTGTAGGCTTTAGTGCTAAAGGCTGCTGGTACTGCATACAACATATAGTTGTCGTAGACATGACTAACATCCGAATTGCGCTTGGCTGGTAAATAGGGGAGGAAGGCGAAGGAAGAGGAAGTTGAGTGGGTATGTTTGAGGGAGGATTTTCTAGCCTTGATTAGCATAGCTAAACGCTTTGTGGGTCTAGGTAAGGAACTCTTTTTCAAAGTACTTTGATTGGAATAGGAGGGAGGTATATTTTTTGTAATTGTCTTGTATTCATAAGTAGGAGACTCGCTGGCAGCAGGACTCTCTACATTTAAGGAAGATGGCCGAGGTAGAGGAGGCAAGGGAGGTTCTCTATCTGGCTTAGAGGGCACGGCTATGGGTATAAGGGATTTTTTACGTTTCTTACGGGGTGGCTTAGCAGGTGGAATTTTATCATTTGTTTGTGTATCAGCTATATCGCTATATATCTGAGTATCATGAAATATTTCGCTATTGCTTTCGTTTTTTACTAAACTATTGGCTTGTTCGTTTTGAAATTGTGCTAAATTCATTACGCTTACGTACGTCGTATTTTCAGGATTATCTGACTTCGTTTTAGCATCTTTGGTGCTTAAATGTTTGTTATCACAATTCGCAGATCGTTCATGGAGATGTTGAGTAGTGCAACGACTGGAGTGACCTGTGGAAAAGTAAGAGTTTATTATAAATATTATATTTATCCATAACGAAGGTAGACATATATGTAAAAAGTTAAAATCACATTTATTGTTACTTTTTCTCAAACAGTTATTACTTATTATATAATTTTCTTTTTTAACTAATTTAGGCTAGGTGTTTTGTGCTTTGGGCTATCTATGGTGTGTATATTTGTGAAGTTTCTAGTAATTACTTTAGAAACCTTGTTGTCTAACCTAAATCTTTTGTGTAAATTGCTTGGCTGTGTGGCACCCATTATTAATAGGCTCAATAGCAAAAGGTCTGTAAGAAAAGATGTATTAAGAATAATATAATATATACATACAATAATCTTGTTGATTATTTTTAAAAACATTTTCTTTTATCGTAAGCCTTGGAACTACAGTTGCTTATTATAAAAAAAAAATTTTTTAATAAATCGTTCCTTTCCTAACTCGTATTAACCGCTCAAACTACTAAGAGTACTTAACATGACCAGCAGTTCTGAATAGTAGTTTGAAAAAAAAAAACTTCAATATTAGTAATACAATAGCTAGATATCTTAAAAATAATATGCCTACTTGGCACCAGAGGCGCTGCAAAAATTGCGAAAAGGCACAATAGCAGAATTTTAAAAACCCAAATAAAAAATAATTAAGCTTGTATTCTATCTCCCCATCTGTTACTTCACTATCTGTACTCGCACTATCCACTTCTGCTCTCAGGTAACACAAAGGGACGTGTAAGTTGGATTTAAGTAAGATGATAAACTTACTTCCTTTTCCTAATCTTACTGCAAAATTTGTAAAATGAAAAACTAAAATATTAAAATAAAAATATAAATGCCATTATTCGTTTTGGTACCTTTCCAATTTTCGAACACTTTTTAAGAATTTTAGGAAAGTGAGCGGTTATGAACATGTATATTTTAAAGTTTAAGATTTGAAAATATAAATCGTTATATTTTCTTTAAAAACTAAAATATGAAATTAATAAAAAATATGCTTGTCAGGTTCCGCAATAAAAAAACATTTACATGTCATAGCTATGTTTGGTAAAATTTACGATAAACTTAAAATTATACGAATTGATAAAAACACTTAAATTCAAAATTAAGCAAAAATATATTAAGTGCAGGGCCTTAAAAGAATTATGAAATATTTTAGTATTTCATAAAAATAAGCTTACGATAATAATTTAAAAAATTTTTTTTTTTTTAAATTATTATAATTGATTTTGAATCAGAAATACCGAAGAACATTTATTTTACATTCAGTATATAATGTTTTAGGAAATTTTGCTTGTTTGCTTGGTTAAACAAATTTCTTAGGTTATTTCAGAAAAGAGTTCCTTAAGTATGACTCAAATACATATAAACAGGGCTTAACCAACAAAACAACCTAACCTAACTTCAAAAGCAATGTGGATAACTTTTGTGAGTTTAACTATTAAAATAAAAACGCAATTATTCGTTTTGATACCTTTTGCAACCTTTCCAATTTTGCAACACTTTTTAAGGATTTTAGGAAATTGAGCCGTTATCTCCCGTTCGAACAATGGCCCCAGCTATATAAAAATGAGTGATCTAGGAGGATACCTGTTAACTGTATTTCTTAAACAAACATACTTCCTTTACTAAATCGTCTGTGTTTTCTACAGCCTATAAAGAATTTATGCTGTTGTGATTTTTTATGAATGTAGAACTAGCTGAAGTAGCTCTCGTAGATATCCTTCTCTTCAAGTAATGTAAAAGGTGGAGTGTTGGCGAGGGGGAAGTTATCATTGGATCGGCTCGAAAAGGAATATTTTCCAAAATGTGGGGGATACCCCGGTCTTGTCAACCAGCAGAAAGGTACGTTTCAGCTTATTTTCAGCTGGATACAAAAAGGCTGATCCTTAACAATAACAGAGTTCCCAGATCTGACTACCAATTGTCAGTTCAAATCTAATCGGAAAATTAAACGTTTAAAAACCTTCATAAATGGCTGAATGACATTTTATATGGAACTTTCCGTTGACGGTTACAAGATCCGTGACGGCATAAGTTGCGGTTTATACTGAGGATTATTAGATCTTTTCTTGATCACCAGGAAGTTATAGACTCACATAAACAAGAAAGAGATCTGTGTGTGAAGAGTGATGCGAATACAATGGACTTATCGGTTTGCCTATCCATTTGAATTGTCAACCTCACCCACTGGGACTTGGTGTGTCCTGTTTTCACTAACGAGAGGAAATTCTATCGCGAACCCCAAGTCCGTAAAGAAAGAGGGATGGAATAGTCGGTAAACCTTGAGTGGCCTAAGAAAGTCTCAGGAACTGTGTGGAATGCGAATACTGAATTATCTGATACTCTGGCCTAAATAGCAAACAAATCTCGATTCTAGTGTTCGTGCTGACTGGACAGAGTCTCTTAGGTAGGCATGAGCAAAGGTTAAATGTAGAACATAATGACATTTTGCCATAGCTACTAAGAAGTTGAAGAAGAGGAAAACTTAGAACTTTTTCTGTGTCACTGCCCTGCACTAGAAAGGAAGATAATGGCCACTATGAGTGCTTTTGAAATCCGGAAACTTTGTGACATTACCAGTGCCTAACTGCAAGATATTAGTAGTTTTATATTGAGTTCTAATTGGTTCGAAGCTGTTGACTCCGCATAAGTAAAGTATCCGTGGTATCACAATAGACCAATGGTTCTGATTAAGGAATTCTGACTGCTAACACAGATCTTTTTATAACAAAATGATTTCTGAATTACTGTAGCCTTGACTAGCAGAGATCTTTGCTATTAAGGAATAATTGAATTGCTTGAGATTCAACTCAATTTCAGCCAGACTATGAACATATTCAATGATAGGCAAACTTCTATTAGGTCTATAGAAATCGAAACTAACTTCGATTTTCGATCACTTATCCAGGAGCTCCCAGTAGCTCAGTATAAGGATAATTTTGATTCTCAGGAATAAGAGGATTTAGGGAAGCATGAAGGTTCATAAGCTTGTGATGCTTATGGCTTCCATCAGACTTGAAATATATAGGTGTGTTGTTGCCCGTCTGTAAACCTTGACTAAGATGCATGACGAGAAATAGAGAATAATTGGGCCACAAACAATGACTGCAGGATCAACAGATAGTTGTAAACGAACTTAAAATAGGAAGAATATGGCTACCTTAATTTAAAGAAATTGGAAAAAGATTTCACCATTGTTTCACATTGATTGCTCCTGAAAAAGTTGTCAAGACATAGATGGGGAAAGAGAACAGAGAACACTTACTATGTTACTGCCCTGGACTAGACAGAAGTCTAATGAATACCAAGGGCTCTATTGAAATCGTGAAACCTTTCAACATTACCGGCTTCTGATTAACTTTGGTCTCTGGTTGGTTTAACGGTGGGGACTCTACTTTCCCAGAGTCTTTGTTGGCTCAACATCCTTATTGTATAAATTTTACAAATAATATAATTAATCATCAATCTAGGTGAATTTCTCAAACCATTTTCCCAATATCTTCCAAGCATACGGCATTTTAAAGACAAATAAATTCATATTAATTCCTTTCCAGTTGCGAAGGAAGAAAAAATTAATCACTTTAATGGTAAAGACAGTAAATGACCTCAAAGTCATGTTTGTTTTCCCCACTTTAATTTTGGAAGAAGTTGCAATTGATATATTTTAAGCTCAGCTTCAACAACTGTTGCCTGCCTAGCCTAGATTCCGGCTATACTCACCCTTTGTCGATCTTGCTGATTTATCCTTCTCCTTCTCATCACGCTCTAAACGATGTGACGACGAACGTTGTGAACTATTTCTTTCATCATCACGAATGGTACGTGCAACATGCTTACAGGACGATGGTAAATTTTTGTCCTGACGTTCAGTGAGCGATCGGCCCGAAGCAGTAGCCGAAGAGCGTTTTATCCTTTGAGAATCTCTAAGATCGTCTTTTTGATGACGACCACTCCCTGAAGTGGCAGTTGTACGTTGCAGTCCAGCGCTAGAGCTGTTGCTGTGATGTGTGTGTTGTTGAGTCGTTGCCGTAACCTTAGCATTATCATGCTTGCACTCAGCGCGTTCTCTGTGTAAAGAAGAACGCGTGGTACTTGATAAACGCTTTGAATCACCGTGGTGATGTTGTTGTTGAGTGGTTGGGCGAGTTGTTTTTTCATCTCTTTGTTTGTTTCGTAAGCTTAAGGAAGCTGAGCTAGTAATACGTTTGGTTTTTGTGCGAGAGCGATCCTCTCGTCGAAAGCTACCAGCAGTAATGCGCTTACTACGTTGTGGGTCCTCACCCGAAGAATATTGAGAGTTAGCCGATTTTTGTGAGTCTAGCGAACTAGAACGACTTGTTGAAAGTTTTTGTGGTTTGTGTTTTACCATTTGTGTTGTTCTAGTAGATTTGGATTTGGCGGCCTCGTACTCTTTTTCACTAGACAAGGAGCGGGATCTAGCTCTAGGGCAGTATTCTATGGATGATTGAGAAGAAGTACGTTCCTGTGAGTTACTATTAATACCTGTAGGTGAGGGAGTTGAGTGCCTGGAAGTTTTCTTAGCTTCAGAGGCATAAGTACCTCGAGATATTTTCACCGCTATGCAGGTATCATTGATCCGTTCGGCTATCGACTTTTCATCAATGGTTTCAAGGGGCTTAGAGTTGCGTCTCTGCAGTGAGCGCCTGCGCCGATCTTTTAAGGCAGCTTCATCAGACAGCTCCTGTTAGAAATTTATATTCATAATTAAGCTAACTTAATGAATGGATTCTTGTTATTGTACAAAAATAAAAACACTTACCCTTAAGGTTTGATCGGCAGTTTTATTCATTTCCCTCAAAATCATGGCATCTCTTTTTAAATCCGCCTTGCGATCATATTGTTCGGGTGGTGAACCTGCTTTAACCGTGAACACTGGTATTATATCATTGGCTATATTCTCGTATAAATGTTCTTCGTCTTCAGCTAGCTCGGCTTTCTTTTTTAAACTTGTACGTTCGGCTGGTTGTACTAAAATTGGATTGTGTTTGAGAAGATCTGGCTTATCGTTATCCAATTGCCATTGTTCTCGTTGTTTGGCCTCCAAGGCAAGTGAGTTGTCTTCATGGTGTCTCCTGAAGGTTAGAGAACGTTTTGACGAGCTTCTAAAACTTGAGTTCGTGGGTGCATATTTCGATTTGGGTTTTTCGTCTTCTGATATCGTTGGTGGTACTCCAAAATAGGATAATTCATGTTCGCGTAGTTGACGGGCTCCTCGGGCTTCTTTGATTATCTTCAAGGAGTCCTTAGTGGGTAAACTGGTTTGGAAAGAGTTCTGCTGGGCAGAAGAGGCAGTTAGTGTCTTGGATGCCACAGATTCTTGTACTAAACAAACAAATATTAAAGTTTAAGCATGATCCTGATATTATCTAAAGTAGACTTGGGTCGAACTCGTTCACTAGTTCATTTTTGCCACAAACCTATGTAATTTAAATGGGTTTGATCATTGGTTTGTGGCAAAAATGAACTAGTGAACGAGTTCGACCCAAGTCTAATCTAAAGTCTTAATTGTACTCACTAGTTGTAACGGTTCTGGGCTTGGCTATAGGAGGCAACACTTTAGCAAAAGTCTGAACTTCGTTGCCGGTTTGGGGAGAGTGCAACTTAATGCTCATAACATTCGACTTGGGAAGTTCTAAAAATAAAAGGGGAATTTACGGTTATTTAAAGGAATATTTTCTATTATATATATATATAAATCTTTTAACTGCTGGCTTGTGCAACAAATAAATATTTAGTTAAGTTTAAATTTATCTTTTATGCTAAGCATACAAACATATTCTTATTACGATGATCTACTTTTGCTTAATTTCAATTTTGAAAGCTTAGAATAGAGTGTGGGAAAATTTACCTGTTCTATCCAATGTTTTGCTAAAACTTGCTTCAACCTCTTTATCGGCCTCAATTTTCCAGACAGTCTTTTGAGAATTAAGACGACCACTCCAACTATTGGAAGGTTCCAGATAGTGATCATCTTCATAAGAAGAACTATCCTGTGTACCGCCACCGCTATCACTTTCAATGGTTTCCTTAAAATATCGTTTGACCTCTTCATCGGCACTATCTTCATCTTGCGACATGGTTGCAGCATCATAAATCAAACGTAAACGTTCTAACTGCTGGCTTACGGGCATATGTTCATTGTCTAGAAAACTCAAACGTGGGATGCAGTTGTCTGTACGTGTAAATGAGGCTCCCGAGTCGGTAGAAGTTTTTCGCGAGTCTTGAGAACATTTGCGTAATGAGGATGCCACTGTGGACCAGGATGAGGCCGAAGACAAACTAGTTGATTTGTAGAAGTTTTTTATCTCCCCACAAGTGGAATGCAAGTTGTGCTCCAAGGACTGTGCAGTTTCTTCGTAATTGTTTGATCTTAATATTTGGGCAATGGGCTTGACTACAGCAGTTTCCAGGGAGGCCATATCCAAACGTCTCATGGCCTCATCAAACTCTGTAGCCGAACGCATTGTTTTAATTATCAAGGTTGTCGATTTTAGTCCCTCATCCAATATTTTCTGATGTTCTTTAAGATCATGCATTAGCAATTCTTGCACTGTGGGTCTGCGTTTTCTGTTTGCTGTTAGACCTGTTAGCGAGATGATGTTTGAGTTGATTGAATGGTTGGATGAATTTTTTTCTTGTTTTTGCTTCATCATTTTTAGTGTTTTTTTTTAAATTAATTATGTTAAAAGTTTGCATTCAGTTTTATGAAGTGTTTTAATTAGACTAAGATTTAAGTGTCTTAAATTGTTTTAAAGATTTTTAATTGGCAAAGTAGTAGAGTGATTTACGCAGTATAATTGCATTATAAGCTTTTATTTTTTTGTAAATTCATGGAAAGTATTTTAGTGTTTGTTTTCATAAACAAAGAGTTAAAAGAAAAAAAAATAAAATAGTGGTAATAAAAATTAGTGAAATTAGAAAATATTATTTGAAAAAATAAAGAAAAAAATATAATATTGTGTGATAAATTATGATAAAGATTAAAGCTAAGGACATTCTATTTTCCCCCTCCTAACACGCCAGTTTTCTGCTTGACTACGCACATTATTTTGAAAATAATTTGTGCAACATTTGAGGACTCTTCAGATATAGTTTAACTAGAATTATTTTGTACCCCTTATTCCCCTTTCTGCCCGCCAGTTTTTTGCTTGCCTGTCCTCATAAATTTGAAAGTAATCTACACTTAATTTAAGGAAACTCATTGTTTCAGCTGTCCAGCTAAAGATAACAAAATTTTATTTTGTATAAGAGGTACCCTTATTCCCCTCTTTGTCCGCCAGTTTCTTTGCTTGAAGTTGAACATTATTTTGAAAGTAATTTGTACCAAATTTGACTCTAACTCATGCAGTTCTTTATATATATAAGTTAAAAAATATTTTTTGTATGAGAGGTAGCCTCATTCCCCCTGATAGGCCTTCGGTTATCTGCTTTACAACGCACATTAGCTTCAAAGTAACCCTTTAACAATCTAAAGGCTCTCGTTATTGTAGTTTCGCAACTAGAGGATAATTGGTAACAACTTTTTATCGTTTAAAAAATAAATTATCCTTACCCCTGTAATATTACTTTTCTATTAGTGAAAGTCCCTTCTAAATCGGTACAACCATTGCCGAGGCAGAGAGATATAACTTTTAAAAAATGTTATTTTGGCATTATAAACAATTTCTTAAATTTTATTTATTTAAATAGATTAAAAAATGGAAGTCTAAGAATAATTTTTAAATGAAAATCTTTATCAAATCGAGTTTTTTTTAAGCCCAAAATCAGTATAATGTTTAATTAATTGATTAAAAAAAAATTAATTAATTAAAATTAATGATTTAATAACAATATCTACCCAAGTAGATAGACATGGCACAGTGGAAAATCTTTTTAAAAAAAATGGAAATAATTCTGCACTTTTTAAACCAACCGTGCAAGCGTTATGAAATTCCATACAACATTTGAAAAGCTTTCACAAAGCTTAAGGATCATATATCCTTAAAGCGGGTGGAGACACAAAGCCCCAAAGTGGGCAACCTTGGATTAATGCAAAATTCTAACCGATGACAAACTGATGTTTTTGATCTGATAAAAGATGTAGAGTTTTCATAGTTGTCTTTTCTTTTCGATAACAGCTTAGAAAATATTGGAAAAAAAATTAAAATGTTGGCCTTTTTTTCCAACCTTGGTCCACTGTTCTGCTAATGGAGAAGTCAAATTTCGTTCGCTTTGGAAAATGAAACTAATTATGGATTTAAAACAAAATTTTTAATATTTAATAGGAAATTTTTATTCACGAGCATAATTAACTCAAAAGCTTTACCCAATTTAAATTAAAATTTAAAAAAAAAATAAAATTTTCGACATGTTTTTTAGAAAAGGTGGGTTAATTATTTCGTTAAAAAAAAATTTTTTTTGCAAAGGTACCAATCCCATGTTTTTACCTATTTAAAAGGCAATATTTTAAAAAATATTGCAAAGAAATTTTTTATTAAAAATTTCGAAATAGACCTATTTTTTTTATAAATATAAATTTTAGTGCCTTTTTTTCTCAAATTCCAATACTAAAACCGAAAAATTGATAATGGCACCTTCAAGCATGATATGTTTTTAAATAATTCCAAAAATAAAATCTCAGCCCGGCAAAAAATACTGAAAAATCCCAACTTTGGAATCTTTTGATTTTTTATTGGGAATTACTGGGAACTCAGAAAAGAAATTCTATTTGTTTTTACTAGTGCCTTTTTTCTAAAATTGCAAAACTAGAACCGGAAAATTTATCATGCCACCTTCAATCATGATATGTTTTTAAGTAATTCCAAAAATAAAATCTCACCCCGGCAAAAAATACTGAAAAATCCCACTTTTGGGATTTTTTGATTTTTTATTGGGAATTATTGGGAACTCAAAAAAGAAATTTTATTTGTTTTTACTTTCTGTGTATTAAGTGGCAAACAAGAATTTGCAGTCAAAAATATTTATAAATACGAATTTTATAGCATTCCTTTGTGTAATAAGACCTCTGTCTTCTCGGAAAGCTTTTCATATATTGCAAGCAGATGCAGCTGCAGATGAAGTGCGTGGCTGTACAGAAAAATGTTAGCATTTGCTTTAGCTAAAAGGTATATTTTAATAGTTCTTTCCTTCTTTAGAAAACCTCATTAATTAATAAAAAAAAAACATTTCATTCTATTTGAATTGAAAAATACTGAACTTAAGCCCGATTAAGAAATTATTCCTGATTAAAATTCATTTTAGTACAATTAATTTAATTAATTAGTTGCAGTAATATTAAATAAAATTTTTTCCTAACAGATTAATATATATGTATATATATTATAATATTTAAACAATAAAAATTTAATTTTTAACTGCTAGATAAGCCAATGACCAATTTGGTTAAGAGAATTATTATTTGTTTAAGGTTAAAAATTACGTTAGCGCTTACTCATGCTGGTTAGCCGAATTAAGAGTTTAATATTTATTGTATTTAATAAAAGTTTAAAACATTTAAAAACTATTTATAGATATGTAAATTTTTAAAAAAAAGTAGATCATCCCATAAGAAGAAATATACTTTAAAACTACAAACATATCGTCGTTACCTTAATAAAGAAAATCTCTAACTCATTATTTTTTGTTTAAAAACGCGTTTTTTGTATATTGCGTTAGAATAATATCTAATGTATTGAAAAATGCAAAAAACTTGGTCTAAAAAAACAATGAGTTAGGGCCTTTCTATATTAAGGTAACGATACAAATATGTATTATAATTATATTTATAAATATTAACCAAATACAAGACATAAACAATTTATTCATTAAAAAAAAAACTACTTTGTACAGTAAAAAAAATTAAAGATTTTAATTCAACTTACCAGTTTCTTCCCAAGTGTTATTCACTGCATTGCTATTTCCCAAACTAACATTGATTTTAGTGGAAAAACTGTTCACTTGGGATGAGCCAGATGAGCCCAGCTCTTGTATGCGCTCAGCTACAGACTTTTGCGGCAAAGCGTTTAATAATGGAGGAGACTCTGCATGGAAAACTGAAAGCACTAATTTAAAATATATGCCAGGGAGCAGAAGACCAAATAAAATCTTACCTCTGTCATTTTTTGCAGGATTGCCAACCGGTTTCAGTTGCACACCCCACAGATCGTCGGGCCTATCAATATTTTCGCCTAGCACATAAGGCTTCGGTTTGGCGGGCTTATTTTTCAAAATGCCTCTTAGTGAGGTCATTTCATCGGTGTCGCAATCGGTGGTATCCAGGCCACTAGTAGAAGCATAACTACTGCGTGAACTTTCTGCATAGGCTGCTGCAAATGTCTCTTTAAGTGAAGGTATGGTGACAGTGACATTTATGCCTGATTCCTTGGGCTCGGGAGAGCCCACTAAAGGCGCCCGATATGCCAGCGTGGTTGAGGCAATAGTCTTCTTTTTTAAACTATCATCACCGAATAATGTAATGGGCATAACCACTCCCCCTGACGAGCTAGAGCTTAGAGAACTGACTGTATTCGTTGTGGTAACCGTAGCCGCTGATTTCACCAGACTTTGTAAGGGTCCCACACTAGAGGTGCGACTGCGACGTCGTCGAAAGTTATTAGTTGGTGGTGGTTTGCTGTCGGTTTCCACTATATTAACGCGGCCCGATTCGGTGGCAAAGTGTACTTCTGTTTTGCTAAACTCTACACGTTTCTGTTGGGCCCTGTCCGCATTAGCATTAGATTCACTAGAGTTAATAGCTCTCAAGTAACTGCCTGGTTCGTAGAAACCATTCAAATGTATTTGGGTAGTTTGCCTTGAACTGTCGCGTACATACTGACTTTCATCTACAGCTATGGAATGTCTCTTTGAGACGGCTAAATCCTCCTCGGGAGAATGCTCTGACTCTTCGCAGGACTTTTGTGGCCTATAGCGCCGTTGTACTCTGGGTACGCCTGCTACCTTGGCAGTTTCACCCAAATGCACTACAGTTCTATTACTGGCAGCTGCTTCCGCTGTAGGAGACCAATTTTGTAGCTCGCCAGATCTACCTAATCCGCTATCAGTGGACGCATCTATGCGCAGCATTGCCTTTTCAGGAGGAGACATTTTTTCAAAACCATATGATTTGCGCCTTAAATGCCAATCAATGGAGTTAGTATCTTTGTATTTCAATCTAGATTCCAAGCTATTGGTGTTATGTTTATTGCTTATATCCTCTGTCTTGTTAGCTACCCGTTGTCTATCAGGACTTTTTTCGTAATTGCGTTTAAACTTTGTTTGATCATTAACTATATGTTCAACTTCAGGATTGGTATTGTTATTTTGTTGGTTCATAAGAAAATCCTCTTTATACAACGACTCGTCGGATAATTTTTTCAGCTTTCCTCTAATTTCCTTTAAGGATTCAGCCGTTAGAAAGGATGTGCGTTTGGGTGTTAGTGGTGATTTTAATTCCTTGTCACCGCTATCATTCAATATACTGTTCAAGGCTGCCAAGTCCACGTGATTGTTGCGCATGACCGTATTAAGTCTGCGACCATTTTCCAATTCAGCTCTTATCTTTGAGACACTAACTGAATTGGTGGGTAGATCGAGCGGTCGTCTGGCCGCTGTGGGAGAGTTAAATGGCTGTTTATCTTTTGTTGATGACTGAAAGGATCTTCTTAATTTGCTAACACGTCGCCACTCTGCTGGCTCGTCACCCTCGACACCTTGTATATGCCATTCAGTGCTCAAGTCGTCGGTAGAAATGGAACGGGATCTTTGTAGGGCAGCTATAGGGGATTCGTTGGCTGTTTGTCGTCTACGCAGGTGATGAGAAGAGAGTCTGTGGGAAATAAGAAATTTTTAGAAAAAGTTCTCAGGGGTATAAATATCCTTTAGTTATAATATATTACAATTTCAATAACTTTCCTGTTAGAATATGATTTTTATTTAAATTTAAAATAGCATTATTTTATAATTGTATATCTAGAAACTTTTAACATTTTCCCAAAAAACTCTTATGTACTTTTACCGAAGTTGATGATTGTGAAAGTCTTTTAAGGTTATCAATCCATCTGTATTTTTTTGGCACTGTTAACGCATAGTTCGCTACATTTTAAATCGATTATGAAACTTATTTTTTGTCTGAGAGATTAATTTTTTAGTTTGATTTTATGATAATCTACTTATTCGATTGCTACGAAACTTACCCAACATATTGGGCTCTCGTATCGTCACAATTTTGAAGTTTAGAAAATAGGGCTTAGCCACACTTAATAAAACTTTACAGTATATTTGACATGCTTCTATTTGACCGGTTTTTATAAAAACTTGCCACACCGCCCTTAGCTTAAAAAAGCACAATATTGCATTCAAAAAGTGGGCGGAGGGACCCCTATTAATTTTTTTTATAATACATTTCATGTGCTTGTACTCAGAAAATTATTACAAAACTTGCCACACATTTTGAACTTGTAAAAAGAATCTTGCATTCAAAAAAATTGGCGAGACCACGCCTTTTAAATATTAATATTATATTTCACGTGCTTGTGCTCAAGAAATTTTAACGAAATCTGAGACACGTCTTGACCTCTTAAAAATGCACAATATTGCAATCAAAAAAGTGGGCGGGACTACGCCCATTAAAATTTAATATTATATTTCATGTGGTTAAACATAACAAATTTTTACGCAACTTGCCAAACATCCTGAGCTCTTGAAGATACACAATCTTGCATTTAAAAAAGTGGGTGTGGCCACGCCCATTAAAATTTACCATCATATTTCACGTGCCTCTACTTTATCGATTTTTACCAAACTTTGAAAAGACTTTGAGGTTTGAAAAATACTTAAACTTGTGTTTAGAAAAGTGGGCGGGGCTATGCCCATGAAAGGCTAGTATTCAATTATATGTACTTCTACTTATCTGATTCCCACGAAACTGTGCAAGGAGTTTCGGTTCTTAAAATGACATACGTCCTGTTTCACAATAACGAAAGAAAACTTTCGACTTACAATTTATATTAAAAAAAAAACAAATTTTCATATTTTATTATTGTTTTCAATATAAATTTTCAGTAAAGTTTTCTTTCGTTATTGTAAAACATGCTAATAATTTTGTACTTAAAGTAGTGGGCGGGGTCATGCCCATTAAAGATTATTATTATATTGCAGCTATATCTATCTGAGCCATTTTTACGTAACTTTTCACACACCTTGAGCTTTGAAAGTGACGCGATGTTGAATTTGGAAAAACTTATGTTTGCCAAATTTGGCGTGAGCTGGCCCATAAAAATATAAGCGTGGCACTAATCATATGAAAATAAAACAAAAAAACAAATTAATTAATTAAAAACTAAATCGAATTCTAATGCTATTCGATTTAATTTTTTAATTTACTACTTTTTTTAAAGTTTTATTTAAAAATTTATATGCAAAATTCATATTTTTAAGGGCGAGATAACACAATACATAAATATTTTATTTAACTGAATCTGAATTATTTTTAACTTTTTTTTTAAATTTTATTTATTTTATTTTTATTACTTTATGTCATATACTTTTTCTGAAACGATTTCTAAGAAACTTTGCAGACCCCTTGGTTTCTTATAATGAGACAATATCGTTCTTGTAAAATAGAATCGGGTTAGGCCCTTTGAAATTTAGCACAATAACGAGTAGATAGGTAATGGGGGCCCGAGACCAGTTTTGAGAATTGAAAACCGAGAAAAAGCCAAATATGGTGGCGACCCTGTTACAAAGTGGGGATTGTGGGGAGATTTTCATACTGAGCTGGCTCTCATCATCTTCGTTCGCCTCCTTTTTAGGGGTGATTTTTACGAATTGTTAGAATAGAGTCCGAAATTGCCGTTATGTGGGGGAATTTAGAGTGTTAAAATGTTCCACAAAAGTATTGGCCTTAATATTTTCTACAAAGTTGCTGAACATACCCTATAACTCAGATGTAAGGAGCACATTGTTTCATATACCGATATGCTACAGGAACAGACCAAGGCCCCTTAAAATAAAATTGCGATGTGATCTTTCAAAACATCAGTGTATATATATATATCATATATATAATCAGCGCAAAACGGGTGTATCCTCTATCTTTTTAATTATTCAATTGCTCTATTTAATTAGTAATTTGCTTTATTACCTTGTTATATAATGATCTGTGAAAAAAATATGTTTAAGCTCAGTCATCTTTTGAATACAAAAAGGTGGTTTGCTTTACGTTTGTATTGATAGTTGATAAGGTAAGAATCTATTAACAACATAACAGCAACCACGAAAAATTTGGATTATACCACTTTTGAGCTTATTGCTTATAATTTCCGAGTCTCGTAGGTTTGGAAAAATTTGATATATTAATTAATGAATTAAAAAATTCTTGTCATTGCTGGGTAATAGTTAATGCAAATAGGGAAAATCAATTAATAAGTTCTAGCATCATTTTTAAAAAGCCTTATGTAAAGTTTCCAGAAGTCAGGCAGACGACTCGTCTACAAAATTTGTATGAAAATCACTCAAAATAATTAGTGCCTTTCAAGTCGACCAACCATCTGTGTTGTAGAAACTGGACTGATATAGTATTTATTATATTACAACTGTTAAATTTTTTTTTTTGGAAATTTAAATAACATATCTTACAGTCTTTTTTTTAAACTATTAATATATTTACATCACTTTTTATTTGACAAAACAATTTTTTTTCAGCGATGATCTTACCAAACCTCACGAAAACACAATTGAAACTTAAATAAATGTAAAATAACAATTGCTAAAAGCCCCCAAAACACTTAAAAGTGAATTATTCACTAACGAAAATATATACATATAAAAAAATTATTGAAAAGTCGAACACAAAATCATTTGAGTAAATTAAAAAAAAATATGTATAAAAAATAAAAATTGTGAGCGGAAGGTGTTGGAGAAGAAAATATTATAAAAATATGAAATAAGTCTTACCGTAAGCCATCATCATCAGCATCGGTATCGGCACCAGCACCAGCACCAGCATCGTTGTCATTACTGCTATAATGCCGGAAACTTTCCAAATCGACACGTTGGTATGTATGTGGAGAATGCGTTGGTGTCAATCTGTCGTTTTGTTTAAACTGGTGCTGCTGCTGCTGTTGATGATGTTGATGTTGATGTTGATTGTTTGACTGACGTTGGAGATGACAAAGATCTGTCTCAGTTTTGGTCGCATATGAACGAGATTCATCACCACTGCTGCTGCTGCAGCAATTGTTAGTGGTGGCACCACCTACGCGTGATTTCATTAAATGTGTATTGTTGTTTTTGTTGTTGTAGCTGTTTTGTCTATATAAGGAAGGTTGCTGCCAAGATGGTCGCGTTGTTGACACTGGGAATGTTGGTGATGGTGTCGATGATGTTGTTGTAGCTGTTTGTAAATTACTGCTGTTGCTGTTAACGCTGCTGCCAACAATTGCATGTAGGCTTATTTTGTTTGTTGCCAAATTCTTGTGGGTGTTCATTGACGTTGTTGTAGTTGTTGTCGCTGTTGCCTGAGATGCAGTCGTGGAATTATTTGAACTATTCGATAGGCTGGAACTACTTTTCTGTAATGAAGCCAGAAGACAATAATGAATGGCATACTGTTTCAGTTTAAAGTCATAAATATAACTGTTTATTTTTTATTTTTGGTTTCCATCTCTTCGTTTTTTTCCTACTTTTAAAATTTATTTTAAACTTTTTTATAGTGGCTTAGAAAATAATTCGGCTGGTTGTTCGTTTTTTTTTGGAGTACTTTGTGTTTAACAAACGAATTAAAAAATTAATTATAATTTATTAATTAATTATTATTTTTCGTTTTGCCTTATAATTACTTTTATTGTTATCCAAAGGATTTCTTATTGTATAAAGATGTAGAAAAATAGAATAGATTCATATCGGATATAAATTATTTGCTGGGTTTTGTATGAGTTTCTAAGCCTACTATGCTTATTTTTCTTTTGTGATTTTCAAAAAATATTATTATTTGTGAATTCTCATATAGTTTTTGAAAGTCTGTACATAAGATAAGAGGTTTGTAACTGTTCAAAATGTGTGGTTGAAGTCTACTGACGGTTTGTTACAGCAACAATGAAGTGCATATGGACTAGAGTTCGACCGATTTATCGGCTTCGGCTTCGGCCTTCGGCCAAAAATTGGTAATCGGCCAACATTCGGCCTATGGCAAAAATCGGCCGATTAGCCGAAGCCGAATATTTTTCGTTCCAAGCTTGAAAAATAACATTATTTTTGGTCGTTGCTCGCCGACAGTTTCTATTGTATTTAACGTTTTGAAAGGGTTGCTTTGAAATACAACCCTGTTGCTTTCTATTTTCTTTTACTTGGACGTTCTTGTGAGTGATCATATGAAAAAGCAATCTAGAAATTGCAAAATAGTTTTATTTTTCTTGTTATGTATACAATAGATATTACAGCTATTTCAGTGATCTCAAAAAAGCAAACTTTTTTCTTAATTCATATAAAACAAGTATAATTTTTAAAATTTAAAACATTCGGCTTCGGCTTCGGTTTTGGCCGAAGTTTAGGATTTTAGCCGAAGTTCGGCTTCGGCTTCGGCCAAAAAAAAACGCCTTCGGTCGATCTCTAATATGGACATCGCTGAACCACCAGCAAATAAATTTCAAATTAAAATAAACTTATGACAATATGTCGAATAATAAATTTCTTATACACTAAAAAGTATTTCACTAGGTCTTACAAAAAGAAAAGAATTTTTGGGTCTCGATCAAATTGCTTCCAGGTAAAAATGTTCAAGTTGGCCTACGGGGAAAATTGACCCCAATTTATGTATTAGGAGTGACATATCTATGGTGTTCAGTAATAGACGTGAAAATCTATTTTTGTAATATTTCAATTATTGATGCCAGAATGCGAATTTTATTTATATTGGAAAAAGTTTTTAACATATACTCGGGTTCATAGGCGTAGAAAGGCCATTCTTGGGGGGGTGCATTGTCCCCACAAGAATTGCTGTTACCCCCCTAGAATTATTAAAAATTGCATGTAATTATTTATTTTAATAGTACTCATAAAAATCATCAGTCATAATGCCCCCCTAGAAAAAATTAAATAAAATAAATTTTTTTTTTCTTAACTGCGTTATTCATTGATTGATTGATTTTTGTAAAAAATCATTCCAGTTTCGCAAAACACTGCTAAGAAAACAGGCGCTTTGAAATAACGTCCAAATAAGAAAATGAAATAAGGCCCAATAATATTAAGAAATTTTTAGTTTCATTACTTTGGGCCTTATTTCATCTTGAGTTTGTTTGGACTTTATTTTTTTTTTTTTTTGCATATTTCATCATGAGTTTGGTTTCATTTGGTTTTTTAATTGGGACTTATTTCATTTATATTGGGTGTTTTTCATAAATTTTCTATTGGGCCTTATTTATTTTTTTTTTTTTGGATTTTATTCTACTGGGGCTTATTTCATTTCTTATTTGGGCGTTATTTCCTTGGGCCTTATTTCACAGCCCAGCAAGAAAACCAATTTAAGTTTAAAGTGTTAAATTTAATTTTTTCTTCTGTAAAATATTTAAGCAGAAATTTTTGACCGATTTAAAATTCTTCTAGGAAACACTGGTATTATGTGAGCATATGGTCTAACAACAGCTGTATCTGCAACAAAATTACTTCGACAACAGCGAAAAGAACAAGACACTGCATGTAAAAATGGAGTCAAGTAACACCCATTTTCCACTTGCAAAGTTTACCTTGCAAAGTCTTAATTCAGCTAGGGGAAAGACAGAAAGAGACTGTACTACTACCTCTGTCTTCCACACAGCTGAATTAAGATTTTGCAAAGTAAACTTTCCGTGTGGAACAGGGGCATAAGTGTGACAATTCAGCGAATACTCAATTTAGCGAATGCTCAATATATATTTTTGAATAAACAAAAGCTGCTGCAATCAATTCTGAAAATAAGATCATTATTGTGAATTAAGCAAATGGCACGATGTCACTAGACATCGTTCGATCGACAACTTGTATTGCAAATAACAATAACTTTAGAAAATTTGTTGTTGTTTGCAATACAAGTTGTCGATCGAACGATTTCTCGTGACATCGTGGGCCAGGCCGTTAAAAAAAAATTAGGATCATACTTTTCTTAAACACTGTACTGTGGTGTTGTGTTCATCATCTTAACGGTTAAAATGTTATAAATTGAAATTAAAGAAACATAAATAAAGTAACAACTTGTGGGTGTTTAGACAGAATTTCATTAAAAAAGAAATGTTTTGTGCTTTTTTTTACGGCAAAATACAAAAAAAAAAAATATAATAATTAATGACATTTCAAATTAACAAAAGTGATCGTTCGTTCTTTCTCTTTAAGTCAATTTTTTTATTAATTTCCATTATTCTTTGATATTTTACAATAACGTGTCTGCTTTATTTATTTATTTTTTCTTCTGAAATTACCAAACAACATATTTTGCCTTGTAGCTCTGTTCCTACTCTACCATCATCATGCTCATTCATATTCCATATTTTTTTTTTTGCTTTTCAGTTTCGTACAAAGAAATAAAGTTGTCATTTCATGCTGTTCATGTGATTATTATATTTTGTTGGAGAAAAAAATCTATCTTTCTTAGATCATTCTCTTTATGTATTAAATAAGAATCATTAGGCTTCACGCTTGACTATAAACAATGAAACTTAAAAAGTTCAATGCACTGGATTTTTAAAAGAAATGTTGCTTAGAAACTATTTTTGCTTAAAATACCGGGTTATCTTTGGCTGATCTTTTAAGGCTTTAAAATTAATGTTCAGATTTTTATCTGAATAAATGAGGCACTTGCTACTTGCAAAAATTTATAAGTAAATAAATAATTTGCTTTAATAAAAATCAGAAATGTTCTGTAATTTTATAATTCTTTTGCTTAAAGCAAGAACGTTAAATAAGTGTAGATACCTAAAGAATTAAAAACAAAACTTAATAACATCCCAATTATGTCATCCGATCTTGAATAGCTTTTGCATTAAAAAAACACATCAGAGCTTGTAAGAAAAATAGAGAGGCAAATTTTACGTTTACCCCCTTTTTCCATTTATAAAGACATCAAATTCGTTGAAATAGTAAATTTTTTAACAAGTAAATTCACAGCAAACGAAATATGCAACTAGTTTTTTCGTGCGATAAAGCCGAATTACAATTGAAACCACGACTACCGACCACAATGACCTGGGCCAAAAAAGTATAAAACACAAAATTTTACCAAACCACTGGCCAGAGTGACAACAATAAGAAGCCACGTTATTTCTACAGCATCTATGTCTATGTCTATGTGTATGTCTATGTCTATGTCTATGTCTATGTCTATGTCTATGTCTATGTCTATGTCTATGTCTATGTCTATGTCTATGTCTATGTCTATGTCTATGTCTATGTCTATGTCTATGTCTATGTCTATGTCTATGTCTATGTCTATGTCTATGTCTATGTCTATGTCTATGTCTATGTCTATGTCTATGTCTATGTCTATGTCTATGTCTATGTCTATGTCTATGTCTATGTCTATGTCTATGTCTATGTCTATGTCTATGTCTATGTCTATGTCTATGTCTGTGTCTATGTCTATGTCTATGTCTATGTCTATGTCTATGTCTATGTCTATGTCTATGTCTATGTCTATGTCTATGTCTATGTCTATGTCTATGTCTATGTCTATGTCTATGTCTATGTCTATGTCTATGTCTATGTCTATGTCTATGTCTATGTCTATGTCTATGTCTATGTCTATGTCTATGTCTATGTCTATGTCTATGTCTATATCTATATCTATATCTATGTCTATGTCTATGTCTATGTCTATGTCTATGTCTATGTCTATGTCTATGTCTATGTCTATGTCTATGTCTATGTCTATGTCTATGTCTATGTCTATGTCTATGTCTATGTCTATGTCTATGTCTATGTCTATGTCTATGTCTATGTCTATGTCTATGTCTGTGTCTATGTCTATGTCTATGTCTATGTCTATGTCTATGTCTATGTCTATGTCTATGTCTATGTCTATGTCTATGTCTATGTCTATGTCTATGTCTATGTCTATGTCTATGTCTATGTCTATGTCTATGTCTATGTCTATGTCTATGTCTATGTCTATGTCTATGTCTATGTCTATGTCTATGTCTGTGTCTATGTCTATGTCTATGTCTATGTCTATGTCTATGTCTATGTCTATGTCTATGTCTATGTCTATGTCTATGTCTATGTCTATGTCTATGTCTATGTCTATGTCTATGTCGATTAACGGCCTGTCCCACGATGTCACTAGAAATCGTTCAATAGACAACTTGTATTGCAAACAACAATAACATTATACAATTTGTTGTTGTTTGCAATACAAGTTGTCGATCTAACTATTTCTGGTGACATCGTGGGACAGGCCGTAAATTTTAACAATTAACGTATCATCCAATAGTGAGGATAACTGTACATACTTGTTTAACTCTAATTTATCAGCCTGTTTTGTGATGTCGTTTGTCGACAGCGTTGTTAATTGTAATTAGGCGATTGGTTGTTGAGAAAGGAAAACTGAGATATGTTAAAGCCAATCGATGATTATCTGCTACTTACCATCAGATTACTTAACTTTAAACTTGGCGCCGTATCCAGCAAAAATAATTGATTATTATTGTTACAACTACCACTACTACTATCACGAGTTAAATTATAACTATTGTGGTTGTTGTAGTGATTGTGGTCGTGATAGTGATTGTGATGGTGATGATGATGTAAGTCATGTTCATTATGAGGTTGTGGCTGTTCATAATGATTACTAGCGTTGTTTGTGGTGCTAATGTTGTTGTCTTTATTGGCGAATACCGTAAATGAGTGACGTTTTGTTGAATTAACATTTTTCAAATTATTACGCTTATTTAATAAATGCTGATGCTGGCGATGATAATGAAGTTGATTATCATCATCATCATCACCATTATTATTAGCGGCATTATGCATATTAGTTTCATTTAATGAATCGTCATCACTTGGCTGTTCATCATCACTTGATTGGTGTTGTTGTACAATATAATTATTGTCATGATCATGTTCATTATCATGATCATTATCACAAATATTCAATGTGGACATATTTTCAGTTATATCTGGCCAATTACTATTACGTCTACTAATACCATTAACTAAACTATGTGGATATTGTTGCAACTGGTCGCGATGATGTGGTTTATGATTAAAACCATTAGTCAATGATGTTGTGGCAGTAGTAAAAGGAGAGGAGGAGGGAGTGTTGGAGTTGTTTTGGTTGTTGTGTGTTTTTTGTTTAAAACTATGTTTGCTGTTTTTGATTGTTTGCTGTAATTGTTGTGGTAGCATGGGTGAGGAGGAGGTGGAGGAGGCCGATAGTAATGTTGTTGTTGGCGATGCTGAGGACGTTGACCAACGTGATGAGATTGTTTGTACAGTTTGAGATCGTATCACTTGCATTGCTGCGCCAGCAGCTGTGCATGTTTGTAATACTTCTAACTGTTTGCGCTGTGTCTGTTGGGTGCCATTGGGTTGTGCGATATTTTGGGAATCGGAAATCTGCAATGAGATTGAGAGAAAAAGGATGTGTCATGATAAGGATTAGGAAATGATTTGATTTAAATTTTGTTTTGTTTTCTTTTTGCTGTATTGCAAACATTCTAATTAAATAAAACAAGCCAATGGTACTTGTATTTAATGAATAAAGTTGCTTTTAGTGTTTTGTTTTTATTGGAGTCATGCGAACTGTTTGTATGTGCGAGTGTTGGTGAAATATTTGCAGGAAAAAAGTGCATGCAAAATGTTGAACGGATTAAGAAATTTTGTATAATGAAGCGAGTATGTAAATAAAATATAGAAAAAGCTTAGTGCTAACCGATATTTGTATAAATTATTTATAAAAGTTTTATATATTAATAATTTAAGAAATTTATTATTCGACATATTGTCAAGTTTATTTTAATATGAAATTTATTTGCTGGTGGTTCAGCGATGTCTATATGCATTTCATTGTTGCTGTAACAAATCGTCAGTAGACTTCAACCACACATCTTGAAAAGTCTCAAACCTCTTATCTTATGTACAGACTTTCAAAAACTATTGTATAAAGGTGTAGAAAACTAGAATAGATTCATATCGAATACAAATTATTTGCTGGGTTTTTTATAAGTTTCTAAGCCTACTATGCTTATTTTTCTTTTGTGACTTTCAAAAATATTATTATTTGTGAATTCTCAAATAGTTTTTGAAAGTCTGTACATAAGATAAGAGGTTTGTGACTTTTCAAGATGTGTGGTTGAAGTCTACTGACGATTTGTTACAGCAACAATGAAATGCATATAGACATCGCTGAACCACCAGCAAATAAATTTCAAATTAATATATTAATAATATTTAAAATAACTTTTTATAGCGGGAAGTTAAAAAAGGTCCTTTTTTTGTAGCTAAAAAGACTTAAAAAGTCTGAAGGATTTGAGTATGTAATAGGAACTGTGGATAATAAATGACTGTGAGTTGCTTTTCCGATCTTCAGCAAGATTGTCAATATTTTCCTTTTGTTAACAGCGTTACCAGCTTAGAGTTTCTAAAGCTAAAATTTGGTTTTTTTACAGAGCACTGTTATTTATAACAACTTAATTTCAAATTAGAGCTTGTAATGCCGAATACACACTATGGTATTTTGCGACATCGCAATAATGTATACTATTGGCAAATATTTGTCATTTCCGTTTTGTTTTCGTTGTGTGGCATTATTTTCCATTTAAAAAACATAATGTGAACGGCATTATGAACATTTTGAACACAAGAAATGCCAGATGTGTACTCAGCATAAGTTACATAATGAAAAGTTACGCCTCTAAATTTAAATTTTTATCAAGTCAACTCAAAAAATTGCATCATGCGACTTTAAATTTATATCAAAAATATTTAAATTTAGAAAGTACATAATGTAAATTTTTTTATTTTTGTAGACTTGAACAAATTATAATATATATAAAATATTTCTATGGCTAAATGGTATAATGGCTTAAGTATATTTGGCTTTATTATGCTTGAGTTGAGTTACATAGCAAATAAAGTTTTATATGAAAGTAGAGTCATATTTAGAGCTTTTTAATCTTTTAATTTAATTTAATTGCTTAAGTTGACTTAAGCTGTTGTTGCCATAAATCTGCTAACAAGTGTGTTTTCCTTTTGCAACATTTGCTTGTCAGTCAATTGTCATCACTTTCCTGTTTAAAGGAAATTAATATTTTTTTCCAACGTCTTTAGTTTTATGCTGGTTTCCTCAGTTGATCGTTAACTTTTTGTTTTTGTAACAACTGGCCAACTTGAAACTTGTTTCTCACTCATTCGCTTAAAGACATTCTGGTTCAAAGAACTACAACTTCCTCAAGAAAATTAATGTTCCCTATTTGTTCAGGCACTGGCAAGACACGGAAATGAAACATTTCTTAAGAAATTCTTTGTTTCGGTTTTTTGTCTAACCCAAGTTTTTTCTTTACCACTTCTTCAGTTGCCTTAGCATGCCATTACACTGAATGTCATTGTTTGTTTTCTTTGATTACTAATGGGAGATGCTTACCAAGAAAATTTATTAAACCAAATAAAGAAGAAAACAAAAAACAAAAATCTGGTTTCTGTTTGAATATTTCCAAGTTTAGTTGTTGTTCCCGGACAAAAGTCATTGCTTAATGCCTTCTCTCTAAATAAAAAGAGCACTCAAGCGGCAGATTTCAAACATTTCTTGAAGTCTACCAGAAAGGCTAAAATAAAAACTAAAAATTTCCATATGTAAAAAGAGGTCATAGCTGGGTTAAGACAAGACAACACTACAATAGTAAAAAAACAGCATTTGAGCACAAAATTTTCATAGTAAGGGAGTTTCATGGCAACTTTTAGGTTTAAAAAAATTATCATAAATATGTTTTTCTTATTCCAAGAAAGTCTAAAATATTTTAAAACATTAGCAATAGGCGTGAGAATCAAAAGCAGTTTTTTCCACTGCAAAACTTGGCAGTAATTTAATGAACTTTTTTAGTGCCATATGACTTAAAGCCAAGAAGACAATGTAAGCAACTGTTTTGAAATGAACAGCTTCATGTTATTGAAACCAGAAAATCGTGCCTTGCTTGCAGGGTTTTGCTTGTCATAAAATCAATTCAAACGAATCATTGGAAAACAATTTTAATGAAGAAAAAAAATTTAAACAAGTTTACACACTATATTTTTAAATTCAATATTGCTAAACCAATTTTTATTGTCCTTTATTAATAAATATTTGCAAAACAAAAAAATAAACACAAAATGTTGTGACTCATTTGCTTTATCTATTCAAATGAATCCAACAAAAAAAAAAAGAAAAAACTAGGCTTGTTTATGGTGATTGCATATTATTAAGAAAAATCTCCTCTATGTGTATCGATTTCTATTTATTTATGGCTTTTTGTTTTTCATTTCATTTTTGTTTCTTGCTCTTTGACCATAAACTTTGTCTTCAATACTTGAATCTTATTAAATCAAAGTGCATGCATGAGGTATGGCCTCGAAACACCAAAAAAAAAAAACAAATAACAGCAAATAACAGAAAATTTTGATTTTATTTGGGCATTTTTTGCTTTTAACAATTTAATATTTAGTATCTTGTATGTCTATAGATTATTATCTGAACCTTATGGTCCTTATAATGAAATGTTAAATTCATATTAATTACAATAAAAATAAAAAATTTTAACAACTTCAAAAAACGGCAACCAAATGTTACGAAAAATTTAATTCAAGCATTTCTGTTAAATAGAAGATTATTAAAATGTTAACTACAGTGCTGCTCAAAATCGATAGGCGCAGGAAAGTTTAGGCGCATCTAACTGACTCGGCAATGGCCTTGACCAGCACTGTATATAATCAAATTATTTATGAGTGACTGACTGAAACTTAATTTATTTTAGTGCCAATTTTCTTAAATTTTTTTAATAAATTTTTTATTTTTATCCCTTAATATATTTAAGAAAATTTTTATTCATAAAACTTGCAAATATGTCTGAAAACAAATACATACTGGCAACACTGATTACATAGACTGCCACCTTTTCTTCCCTCAAGGTGAGTGTAAAATTTCCCAGCATTCAGCTGGCTAAAAAAGGGATTTTTTTTAAACCCAAAAGAACTTGAAATTGTAAAAAATAATACAAAAAATGTAATTTATAAAGATGCTTGTTTTTTAAACAATTTTATTTCACACTGTTAAATTTATTAGCCCAGACTCTTAAGGCCTTATTCAGAACAAAATAATTTAAGTTCACAAAACGTTTAACAAACAACTTTCCATACAAAATTTGTTTTGTAAGCCTTTTGTAAACCAAAATAATTTTTTCTAAATACGGCAGTTAAAATATAATTTTTGAGAGCACGAGAGCATTTTTCCCCTCGTGGGGAATAAAAATTTCATGGGAATAAAAATTGCTCTAGTTATTCACGATAGAGGTGATTAAGTTTACCAGGACTGTTAAATGGTCAACAGTGCGCTGTTAACTGCAAAATTAGCTCTGCTAAACTGTTTGGTTTCTGTTTCTACTAATTAATGCAAGTTTTCCCGACTTTTTTCTAAGTGGAGTGGACAGACGTTTATTAGATTTCATACTATATCTTAAAGTGTCTGACATCTCATAATAAAAGAATCCAGTCATCAAATGACAAAGTTCTGAAAAAAAAAAATTTAAAAATGATGTATAGTAGAACTGCGTACCTGATTAGTTTTATTTCCTTAAATATTTATTTATTTCATATCGTCAGCTGAAATGCAAAAATTCAAAATCACATTTTTAATTAATTATTTATTCATTTAATTTTCAAACTTTTATGGTAAACGTGAAAATAAAGAAACTTTACTTCAGACACTTGAAAAATCTTGTTGAGTTTTTTTTGTGTTTCCTATAAAATTTAAAAAAAGTTTTCAGCTAACAATATGTCTATAAACCTATCAAAGGAAATATTTTTATTTCACCTTAAATTCATTAACTGCCTTATTCATAAAAAAATATTTCTGTTTAATAAGAGGTTTATGAAACAAATTTTCTATGGAAATTTGATTAATAAACCTTTTATAAAATCAAAATATTTTTTATGAATTAGGCCCTAAGCATTTAGGGTCGCATTCAAAAAAAAATATATTATTTGAGCTTTAAAGTTCATAGTAGTTACCAAGCACTTTAAGGCTAACATTGCTTTATCAAGAAATTGTATTCAAAAGACAACTTTAATTATTTTGTAATTTAATAATTAATACTGGTAACCCCACCGTGTTCAACAACCAATTCACAGCTTATGATGTACAACATCGAATAGAATTTCATTCGAGTATTCAAATAATTTTTTATATTATTAAATAAATTTTTATTATCTTGAAGTAAGGTAACCTACTTTAAAAAATATGAGCTTTTGGCATGGAAGGAAAGCAGATAAACATTTCTATGAAGTTAAAGTAAAAATAATATGATGAATAAAGAAAAATTATCACAATTTATTTTATTTGGAATGAAATGAGTATTTGAATATCCAGATTTTTTTCATTCGTTTTGATTGTTTGTACATTACTAAAACATTTTTGTATAATTGAGTTTATTTTAATATTTTTTTTATAGATTTTGCTATGTATTTCGAATCAGTTGGATAATTTGGTGATGTTTTCCATAACATGACAGAAATAATAAATTTAAGATAAGAGCTAACACTTCTAGCTTCATTTTCAGATGTATCATGAATCAATATGTGCTATATGAACAAAAATATTTGAGGTACAAAATACACATTTTGGAAATATCAAGTTAAAGTAGTCTTAACATAATGCAACTTTACTTAATAGTGCATAGCAAAGCTTTATTAAGTTTTTCTGAAGACGACCCTTAGTTTATACAAAATCTTTTCATTTTTAAACAGCAAGTTATTTTAAACATAAAATAATTTGTTTTAAGAGAAGTAACACTCAGGCTATAAATGCCTACTACTACGAGTACTACTAGGTGTTACCTTCTTTAGGAAAGGACTAGTAATAGAGAAGACAGCTGGCGAAGGAAGAGATAAGCTTAATGTAGTTATGTTTAAAAAAAAATCCTGCAATAATATAAAAATTTTACTTTCATTTTCAATATAAACTGTACAAAAAAAATGTGTTTAAATGTAAAATAGTCCGGCAGTAAATATTTTAAAAAATATGTTACCAACTAGATAAGCGATTTAAGCTCAAATATTTTTAGCCAAAAAGTTTATAAAAAACGCATAACATTTAATAAAAAAAATTGCCGCATTTTTTCCTTAGTCATGATTTTGAACTTAAGGTCTCTTACACTAGCATACACAAAAAAAAAACCCCACTCTTAACATAAAACGCTTCAGATCATTATAAGCAAAGATAAGCTTAAGTAACAGCTGACGTCTGCAATACAATCTTTAGGAAATGAATAGCAATAGCCAAGAGAAAAAAGTATCTACACAGAGATATGAACATACAAACATACATACAGACATATTTTAAAGGTATTCATGTGATGATAAAAGTTAGCAACCAAACAGACAACTGTTGTTTTGAATTTTAAATAAGTCTACAGCAAAGAAAATTGATTTTTTTTGTTGCAGGAGAAGAAACGTAGCCAAAAGTCAAGTTTAAGGTCTGGCAGCAGCAGAACCAGCAACAACAACAGCATATATTAGGAAACCTTTTTTTTTTGTTGTTGTTGTTATTTTTGAAGTTATTTTTTTTTGCTGTAGTTGCTGCTTATAAAGATGGTTGAAGCCATGACTTTATATATGTATGTACATATGGCATTGAGTTCATATCGTGATGAAGACTTCTTGAATTTTTTAAATTAAAAAAAAAAAATAGAGATTTTTTCTTGCAATTTTTTGCTCTTTTTATTTTGGCAGTACTTGTATAGTATGCCAAGAGTTTGGTTGTTTATGCTTGACCGCATTTTAACTTGAGTTTGTTGTATCAGGGGCGGGCGGAGAGGGCGATGTCTTTGTTACTGTTTGGTTAAAAAAAAAAACTTTGGAATATATTAATCTTCTATGCCAGATTGTATTTCAATTCAATTGATTGACTTAAAAATCAAAAACAAGAAAGATATGCAGTTTATAACAGCCTATATGATACTTTTCTAGTGTTCAGCGTACTTTTTTAGGTTAAATTTTAGTTGCAAAAATGTTTCCTGAAAAAACCGAAATTTTGCTTAATTGAGGGGATCATAAGATTTCAGCTTCCTTAGAAGTTAGCAAAAGTTAGCAAAATGTGAAAAAAGCTACTAAAAGATAAAAAATATATTTAAAAGGACTTAAAGTAAAACATAAAAATTAGAAAAAAACTAGGGGTCGAACATCGAAGCACACTCTCTTCTACTGCACCACTCAGAAAATATTTTATTAAGTATTTTTAAATCGCTGTCATTACACAAATGCTGCAAGGTAATGCAAACGGCATGTAGTCTATAAGGAAAAGTCATTACCAGAGAAACCAGAAATATGCTCTTAAAAGTGTTTCATGCGCATTCAATATGCACAAAAAACTTTAAAATATGCACTAAAAACTCAAAAAATATGTGCTTAAAATAAAATAAATTGTTTAATTTGTAAATGAAAATATATTCTTAAATCAAAAATTCAACAACATTTGCATATAAAATAAGACATTAATAGATAAAATAAGCCAAAGAGGACACAATAAAAAAATTAACAGAGAATAACTGCCGTAATAAAAACAATAATTTGGGTGTGAAGTGAACGTTGAAACAAAATTGCCACACAAATTTTGACTAAAGCAAATAATACAAATTAATTAACTTCAAGTTCAAAAGAGATCGCGATATCAGAATTAAAAGTTTGGATCTATATTTTAGATAAATAAGAAAATATTTTTATTTATAATTTTTATTGCAATAAACGACAAAATATTGACCTAAAATTTAAAAAAAAAATAAAAATCGTTGCCTGTCATATCTAAATAAACTTTAATATATTTCCAATGTTTCTTCAACGTCTGCTCGGGGTCAAGTCCGTCACAAATAGCAAAACTGAATTTTTATTGAAACTAACGTCCGTAATAACTAAGTTATACATAAGAAAAATTTATACAGCAAAAGAAACATTGGCAATGAGATTTAGATGGCGAGAAATAGAAATAAAAATGTTGTCCAACACTTAAACTTGTAAGCATATTAAAAGCATAAATAAAAAAAATCTATAAAGTATCAAAATATGCCCTAAGAATGGAAATTATGCTTTAAATACTAGAAAATATGCTAAAAATATGCTTGTAAGACTGATATATGCAAAAACATGCTTTAAAGGGTAAAATATGCAAAAATATGCACTAACAAGTCGATGCCAAAATTCTTAAAAAGTTCTGAAACGGAAAAATATCTTGTCCCCGCATTAATACATCACACAAGAAAAAACATGCAATTGCATATTTTTTTCCTGGTAATTAATAATTTTTTGCTTTTTATAACTTTATGATTTTTCCTTCAAGTCCAAACTCATTCAATTTGAAAGCCTGCTCATTAATAATAATAGCGCATTTCGTTAAAGGAAAAACCAAAAAATTTCAATACAAGTCAATAAATTCAATTGGCCACCAAACATATTAAACTATAAAACATATAATTGTATAAATTCATTTTATTTATTTTATTATAAATTTATAAGTAGACTGAATTTCTCGTACTCATACAGCTAAATTGTGTGTTATACAACCTTATTAATGTCACGATCTCGTTAAAATTATTACTTACAACTTTATAGCTCTTGTACCATAAAAATCATTGGCGTATTTATTTTATATATTTTTTTTTCAATACAGAAAACCATAAATTTAGTGCAGCTTTTAAAGGTTTTAAGTTTAAGGCACAAAGTATGAACAGACTTGAAAAGAAAAAATAATAATAAGAAAAGGAAATTCTTACTTAAGTGGGTGTAGTATTAAACATGATACAAAACAACATATGAAGGTTGACGACTTTTAAATTGGCAAGCAAACTAAAATAAATTACAACGAGGCAACCTTTGACTGCATAAAAATTAATTTAACAAAAAAAGAAAAAAAAAATGCTATCCGGTAATTATATTTAAGAATAACGACATTAGTTAACAAAAAATATACTATTGACTCAATCTTTTCTATTCTTTTATAAGCTTGTGTATATGTATATTTCTTTATTTAAATATTCAAGAACTTTTATTTATTTATTTCTAACATTATTTTGTTGGTTTTTCGTGCCTGAAGTATTTTATATTTTTTCTTTACTTTTTAACATCATTATTATTGGCAACTATATATATTTGTTTGCACTAAACTTGAAAATAAAGTAATTTTATTAATTGAAATTTCTTTTGGCAAAAATTTTCCTTTTGCGGGCTAAAGGATAAATGATAAACGATAAATGAGTTGTAAATTCATTTTACATATAAAAAGAAGAAAAATAAGAAATAGAAGAAGCATAAGAATTAGAAGAAAAAGCTATTTATGCTTATTTTTAATAAAAAACATTTTTTTCAAGTGCGTGACTCCAGTACACGCAAGTGCAGACGAATAAATCTGTGTGAAGTTTGTAGCCTAAGTCTTTCGTTTTGTTTGTCGTTATAGCAAAGTTGCCATATGCGTTATACATCTTTTTTTCTACGATAAAAACTTTCCACAAGATACATTTATTTGATTATGTAAAAATTAAAAATTTAAAAACCGAATTTTTGATTGCGGCAAGATTTTAAGATTTAATTTTTTAGTGTTTAACAGAATAAAGTTTATGATTTATAATTATAAAAACTAGCTGAAGCCGGTGTGCTTTCCTACCCTCGCCCCATTAAAAAAAAAACAATTCCATAGCAGAAAAAAATTTGAAAATTGGTCCACAATTAACAAAAATATTTAATAATCAATTTTTGGGGCGGGCAATTTGCGACAACCTTCCCCTTCCTAATTTCTAGAAAAAAATTAGTGAACCACAACTTTCCCACTCATAATTTGCATTCAGAAAAGTTCCTAAATGCACAAAAAATTTGAAAAATTGGTTCACAAACGACAAAGTAATGTGATAATCCATTTTGTTGGCGGGAACATTCCCCTCTTCACCTCCCCAATTCCCTTCTTAAAAATCTTTAATATACCTCCTCCATATGCAAAATCATTTTGAATATTGGTCGACAAATGAGGAAATTATTTGACAATTAATTATTGGGGCGGGCAATTTGCGACAACCTCCCCCTTTCCAATAAAAAAGGGGCCATTTTGCACTCCCCTACCCCTGATTTCGAAAAAAAATTCAATGGACCTGTTCCATATGTAAAAAGCATTTTGAAAATTGTCGACCAATTGAAATGATGAAACTATTTTCTAGTCAATTATTGGGGCGGGCAAAAATAAGTTTACAAATTGTTTCAAAAATGGTGAACTTAAGCTCGTTTATGTTATAAAATCTATTAAAAGCTTTGTGGAAGGAGCAACATAATTTCAAAAAGTGGGTGTAGTTGAAAAAGAATGCTATAATTCATTCCAGAGTCCCAGTTAAATGTATTGAACATTTTATGAAGATCGGTCGAGAAGTCTAGTCTCCTATACTAGTATAAAAAGATAGAAGATAGATTAATATGGGTTTAAAATATATCTTAAGAAAATTCTAACTAAAATGCATTTAAAATTTTATGAATATGGGGATAAGTGTGTGAGTTTAAGTTTTAGTATTTATAACCGTAGACAGAGACCGCCGTGTTTAAAAGACGTCTTTGTTGAACATGACGGTTTGTGTCTAGGGTTATACATTTTAAAATTTAACTTTTCACTTATACAAACCTTAAGGTTTTGGGAAAGTAGTACGAACGAGTGGGTCTATACTCAGGTCTACACAATTTTGTACGAAATTTCTCCAACTTTTTTTAAATTAAATTTCATGAAACTGGGGATAAGTGTGTGAGGTTAAATTTTAGTATTTATAACCGTACACAGAGACCGTCGTGTTTAAAAGACGTCTCTGTTAAACATAACGGTTTGTGTCTAGGGTTATAAATTTTAAAATTTAACTTCACACAAATATCAACTTTTAGGTTTTGGGAAAGTAGTACGCATGACTGGGTCAATATTCAGGTCTACAGAATTTTGTACGAAATTTCTGCAACTTTTTTATGTATTTAAAAAACAAGATTGGTAGAGGTCAGCAAAAAGCTATTTGTTTGTGAGATGATTCTAGTGTTGGAGTCAAATCTCCTTCCGCCCAGCTAGCTTAGAAGCAAGAAATAATCAATTTGTGCCCAATTCATGAATTTTTGTTCGTCACTTGTTTTGTTGTTGTTGTGTAGGATAATCATGGAGACAAAAATACTCACTCGGAGTAAAATCCGGAGAATAGGAAGGTAAAGGAGCAAGTCGTAGAATTTTTGTCTTAATGGAAAATAATCATGGATTTTTTCCTTGCCCTGTTATGAAATCCTTTAATGATTTTCAAAAAAAAAAACGGCAAAAATACACTAACTCTAAAAAGTTTCTAGTCACCTATGTATGTACTTTGTCTTGTAATTTGTCCTTTAATGAAAATCGAAATTTGAAACTTCGCAAGAAATCAAAATCTTTTCTAAATAAATTCACGAAGGGTTCCGTACGTTGGGCTTTGAGCATTTTTTTAATACAGTGTTTTTTACGTTTTTTCAGCTGAAATAATTTTTTTTTGATTATTTTTCGCTTTTTTCTCGTCTTGGCGATTTTTTAAATTTTTGCGATTTTTTTTTAATTTTGGCGATTTTTTTCATTTTGGTGATTTTTTTAATTTTGGCGATTTTTTTTTCATTTTGGCAATTTTTTTCTTTTTGGCGATTTTTTTAATTTTGGCGATTTTTTCATTTTGGCGATTTTTTTTTCGTTTTGATGATTTTTTTATTTTGGCGATTTTTCCGGTTTTTCGCAATTTATTTTCGATTTAGAAATTTTTTTTAATATGGTGCTTTTTTTTGTTTTGGCGTTTTTTTTTTAGTTTGGCAATTTTTTTTCGGTTTGGCGATTTTATAATTTTGATATTTTTATGTTTTACCGTTTTTGAAAATTTCAAGAAGTTTGCTCTTACGGTTCCCAAGATACAGGAAGTTATCAAAATTACATAGTCAAAATTACATTAACTGTTAATTGTTGTAGTCTGTATAAAAATACACTAACTTTACAAATTTCAAGTGCATATACATACAATTGTATGTATATTACATGGGATTTTAACATTTTTCGTTGCTCGTTTTGGCACACCCTTTAATTTCCAACTCTCATGTATTTGTTGTTGTAGCGGCCAAGGGTCTACACACTGTGTCCAACTTTCAGGTCCGTAGCTCTTACGGTTCTCGAGAAAATACCCTGTGACGGACAGACGGCCAGACGGACAGACGGACAGCTTAGCGAAAACCATAGGGTTCCATTTCACCTTTGGTGTACGGAACCCTAAAAAGCGCAATTGCTAAGGGTTTCGGCCATTAAAATTCATAACAGTAGAAGAAATACATAAACCACAGAAATTTCTAGCTGTCCATGTTTCTCTGTTTTACTTAAATTCGTTTTTGGATGCAAATCAAAATTTTTAAATTCATAAAAAATATTAAAAATTTTCCGAAAAACGGGAATTTTAAGAAATTTAATAAAGAACGCAAAGTACACAAACATTTAAAGCTGCTGATGTATCTCCGTGCTACTGGAATTTTAAATTATACTTGAAAAAATTTACAAGTTATTTTAAATAAAAAAAATTGCACTCTTGATTTATTTTTTTTTCCTTTTCTACAAAAACTATGGAGTCTTCTGTAAGCTCCGGTTTTTTATACTCCAATAGGTTAGAAAATGTCGTTAGAATTCCAATTGGAATATATTCCTCTAGGATTTGCATATCTAACAGAAGTATTTTATAATGCTAACAGCTAACAGCTCTGTTAATGCTCTGGTATGTGACGAAATGTACAGTTTATTTTAGATAAATTATTACACTTTTGGCTTACATTTTCAATATTTTTTTTTTAATTTTTTTCAAAACTTATAGAGTTTTCTAAAAGCTCTGATTCTTTTTAACTCCAATCGTTTATAAAATACAGTCGGAATTTCATTTGGAATATATTCCTCCAGTATTTTAATATCTAACAGGGATATGTTATCTTACTAACAGACGTCTGTTAATGCAGTTGGTATTTGTGTCGTGGGCTATAAACTTCGAAATTTATCTTCACACGTTTTAATTTTGTTGAATTGAATTAAATTTCATTTTAAAATCGCTAAAAAAAACGAAAGATATTCATCTTATTTAATTCTTGTTAAATTTCAGTTCTCTTCTTGTCTTCATTTTCCCTTTAAATTTTTCTTTTAAATAATTTGTGAGGACATTTAGTTTTCTTTCTTTTTAAATTATTTTAAACATGTAACAAAAATGCATAATTAGACATTGGAAGTGTTAGAAGTCGACATGTATTTTAACAAATACTTTAATTTTGTTTTTGCACTCTAATGTTTAATGACGTGTCGTCATATTGAGAAATACGTTAATGTACACATCTGTATGTAAAGTAATTTAAAATTCTGTTTTTTCTCTCAGTCAAATAATAACATGCAAAGAAGTCAATAAAATCTTCTACGAGCATAATGACTTTTAAATAGATTTGCCCTTTGATTACTATTGACACAGAAAAACAAAATGATTTTGATATTTGAATACAAAAAAATTATTGAATATTCTGTAATGGGAATTTTTGCATATTTGATAAATCAAATTGTATGCACTTGAAAAAAAATATTTTTTTCAGTTATTAAAGAAATTTAAAGAATAACCACCATATTCATAGAAAAATAAAATGAATTTGAAATCCATTTTAGGAAAATTTTTTATGAAAAATTTTAAATAAAATACATATATTTCAAATTCATTTTAAATTTTATGAATATGGGGGTAAAAGAATAAGTTGTTGGGTAAAATTTTATTTTCACTGATCATTATTATCGTATGTATGGATGAATGCCAATTTTTTTTTTAAGGAGAAGTAACACTCAGGCAATGAAGGCCTACTATTATAACTAGGCATTACCTTCTTTAGGAAAGGGATAGTGATAGAGAATACATGTGGAAGAGAAAAGATGGAGGAAAGCTTCACAACTCTGCTTTTTTGTACGTTTTTAATAATGTTGTGTTGCAGCGCCTCTGGTGTCAATGAGTCGTATTAAATTTCGAAGCTGTGTTTAACAGCATTGTTTTTGGTTGTTTTTCTTTGCCGTTTTTTTGTATACCGTTATAATCGTTTATCTATAGAAAGAGCCCAACTCATTAATTTTTTGAAAGTGAAATTTTCGCATTTTATTTTGTATTTAGAAATACAAAATTTTGTTAACTTCTTTTTTAACAATGCAAGCTTTTGCATTGTGCAGTGAATTGGAAGTTGTGTTAAAAATAAATTTAAGAACTTAATTAAAATTTTGTTCATTAATGCCAAAAAATTAATGTTTATCACTCCTCCTGAAGAATATTTTCGTTAAAGCTTTTAAGCTTGTCATTTTTGTATGTTGTAATTCTCAATTATGTCTTGGTAGTTTTTTTTATATAAAGTTTAGAAAAAAATTTAAAAACTTTAGCTGAATGATAAATTAAAAAGAAAATTATTTTGAAAGGAAAGTGACTCCAAGGCAATGAATGCCTACTTCTATTAGTAAATGTTACATTTTTTTGTAGGAAAGGACTAGTGTCTGTGATGTTAAGGAGGCACATAAAATTTTTCCAACTGTGCTTAGTAGCAATTTTATTAATTATTCTACTTTGCGATGGTTCTACTATACAATGCTGGCGAAGAAAGGGGCTCTGATGTTACTTTAGGACCGGTGCAAAATTTTTTAAAAAGTCTTGAAAATATGACTTGGAGAAAAATTCTTACTTCTAGTTCACTAACCCATATTTTCAAGAGTTTCTAAAAAATTTCATATAAACAATTCAGATTCACTATAAAAATGGCTTAATATTGCAATTTGTTGTCTTAGTTTTTCTTTAGGCTTGAGTAACTAAGGAAGAAGGGTTTGGCTACAGTGGGTGTTTACCATGTAGTACTCGAAGTGAGAATTTTTTATCAAGTCATATTTTTAAGAGTTTGTAAAAACGTTCACAAATATAATTCAAATGTACTGTAAATGCAGCTTAATAGTATAGTTTGTTGTCTTTATATTTTTCTAGGCTTAATTTGATAAAGAAGAATGGTTTGACCATAGTGGACTTTTCCCTCGGAGTAAGAATTTTTTAGTAAGTCATATTTTCAAAAGTTTTTAAAAAATTTCGTAAACATATTTCATATATGATATAAAAGCAGCATAATAGTATGATTTGTTGTCTTTATTGTCCTTTAGGTTTGACTCACTACCAAAGAAGGATTAGGCCACCGTGGGCATTTTTGTTATAGAACGCAAAGTAAGAATATTTTTTACCAAGTCATATTTTCAAGAGTTTCTAAAAAATTAAATAAAATAAAATTAAGCACATTTCAGATATTCTGTAAATGCAGTTTGATAGTATAATTTGTTGTCTTTATTTTCCTTTAGTTTGATTACCTAAAGAAGAAGAAGAGTTTGTTAACAGTGAACATTTCTATAAAAACCTTTTAATATCAGTATAAAATGCGTACCATATAAAATATGAAAACTAAACATCGCCTGCGATATTTTTGGAAATCATATCTGTTGCAAAAAAGAAAAAAGGTGACTAAGTCAAGAAAAGCTAATTTTGAGTTAATGGCACCGCGTGTGTACCGAGTTTCCCAATTTAACTCCAAAAGTAATCAATCTGAAATATGAAAATATGACTCAAGCACTTTTTTCTTTTTACAATATGCAACAAATTGAGACTTTTGGAAAAACACACGGTCCTTACTATATAGGTTCGATAATACTATTAAAGAGTAGTAAAACTCTGGGCTCCCAAAGAATTCTAAAATCAGTGCACCCTCAAAAAATGGTGTCATTAGTTTTTAGCCAACAGCTAATTCAAACTTAGTGATAGCGCTTAGATATATATAACAATAATGTAGCTAAGAGTTGACCGAGCAAATCTTTCTAACATGTTGTACCAAAAAAATTATTTCTTCGTGCACATTTTTTGTGCAAAAATTAGAGAACATTTTTTTCCGTTTTTTTCAGAATAACTTAAAGGGACTCCTAAGTTTTTGCTAACAATATTTGGCAAATTTGTACCTACGGTAAAGTTGAACAACTTTTGAACGTGTTTTGGCATCCTAAATACCTCATTAAGCCAGTTTGCTTGTCATTAATAAAAAAAGGTACAGAGAATTTTTTGTAAAATTCTTAAAGAATCAAATAATTTCAATATTAAATATTGTGACTCAAAACACCAGGAAATCCTTCAAAACCTTTAATTATTTATTGCCTTATCAAACACTTAAAAATGCTCGCTTAAGAAAAGAGTTTGCGTCTTAAATATTTTGATTTATATATACAGCGAACACGTTCCACAGCAAAAAAAAAAAATATATATATATATATATAAACCTCATGTGACTTAAGTCTTTAGTTATTTATTTGAAAATATACTCATTCATACTCATTATGCAGTATGTTGATATGCAATTATTTTTAATGTTAAACTTGACTGGAAGTATTATTTAACATTAAAGTAATATTTTCCTTGCCTTTAAAAATAAATTCAGCACGAAGGGTTCCGTACGTTGGGCTTTAAGCATTTTTTTAATAGTGTTTTTTTACCTTTTTTCAGCTGAAATAATTTTTTTTTTGATTATTTTTAGTTTTTTTCTCGTTTTGGCGATTTTTTTAATTTTGGCGATTTTTTTTTAATGTGGCGGTTTTTTTCATTTTGGCGATTTTTTTTTCATTTTGGCGATTTTTTCATTTTGGCGATTTTTTCATTTTGGCGATTTTTTTCATTTTGGCGATTTTTTCATTTTGGCAATTTTTTTCATTTTGGCAATTTTTTTTATTTTGGCGATTTTTTAATTTTGGCGATTTATTTTTCATTTTGGCGATTTTTTTCATTTTGGCGATTTTTTCTTTTTGGCGATTTTTTTTCATTTTAGCGATTTTTTTTATTTTGGCGATTTTTTAATTTTGGCGATTTTTCCGGTTTTTCGCGATTTATTTTCGTTTTAGAATTTTTTTCATTTTGGCGATTTGTTTTCATTTTGGCGATTTTTTTAATTTTGGCGTTTTTTTTTAATTTTGGCGATTTTTTTAAATTTTGGCGATTTTTTTAATTTTTGCGATTTATTTTTCATTTTGGCGATTTTTTTCATTTTGGCGATTTTTTTTCATTTTGGCGATTTTTTCATTTTGGCGATTTTTCCGGTTTTTTGCGATTTATTTTCGGTTTAGAAATTTTTTTTAATATGGTGCTTTTTTCGGTTTGGCGATTTTTTATTCGATTTTGGGGAGTTTTTTTCGATTTGGCGATTTTATAATTTTGAGATTTTTTTGTTTCACCGATTTTGAAAATTTCAAGAAGTTTGCTCTTACGGTTTCCAAGATACAGCAAGTTATCAAAATTACATAGTCGAAATTACATTAACTGATGGTACACCCTTTAATTAAAATTTTTTAAATTTTAGTGTTAATTGTTGTAGTCTGTATAAAAATACACTAACTTTACAAATTTCAAGTGCATATACATACAATTGTATGTATATTACATGGGATTTTAACATTTTTCATTGCTCGTTTTGGCACACCCTTTAATTTCCAACTCTCATGTATTTGTTGTTGTAGCGGCCAAGGGTCTACACACTGTGTCCAAATTTCAGGTCCGTAGCTCTTACGGTTCTCGAGAAAATACCCTGTGACGGACAGACGGCCAGACGGCCAGACGGCCAGACGGACAGACGGACAGACGGACAGCGTAGCGAAAACAATAGGGTTTCTTTTCACCTTTGGTGTACGAAACCCTAAAAAGGCCTCGTTGCTATACAGACATACATACATACATTTATTTACAGATATTTGTACATATTTAATCTCAAATGTATGTAAGTTTGTATGTGTATGTGTGTAACTATGCAGCCAATCAATTAAGCTGTCTGTGAACACACGTCAAACAGCATTATAATTACATTGCCATAGACTAAACAAAACAGAACAATAAAGAGTTTTAAGCGCAAGTAAAGAAATTAAAACCCACCTTGCCATATTTATTTAATGGTCCATTTATCCAACGATCTGCTTCGAGACGTCCTGTTAGCAATGCACCTGTATCCGGATCAATACGTTGCCATTCACGCACCTCACGTTGAAAGGGAGATCTAGCACCATTGGCTAGTGGTAATGTGGAATTTGTGGTTTGCTGCTGCTGCTGCTGCTGCTGTTGCTGCTGTTGCTCATTTGCAGCATACAAACGTAATTCTTTTTGATTGTGTTTATTTGTTGTTGTAGCCATTATTTCCATTTTGTTATTTGTTGCTTACATGTATTTATTGGCAACGTTTTAAGCTTCCTTATGTTTATCTTATAAAGCTGCTTGCTGTTTGTTCTTATTCTTTCTTTTTTCTTTCTTTTTTTTGTTAAAGACAGCAAACAAGATTTGCTTTGCAATTCATGTATTTTTTTTTCATGAGCTTTTCTTTCTCTTTTCTAAAATATTTCTGTCGTAATTTATTATCATAAATTATGATTTTTATTAACATTTATTAGAGCAGCTTTTGCTTTAAAGCTGTTTTGGCTACTGTTTGGTAGAATCTTTTTATGAAAAAGAAATTTTTCACGCTCTAATTTAGTAAATCTTTTGCCAGGTTTTTTTTTTGTAAATCTTTCTTGCTGTGTAACTAGGGAAATGAAAGCTGGAAAATTTAAAAAAAAATGATATTATGAATTAATGCATAAATTTATAGGAAAAAATGTTTTAAATAAAAAACAGCCTTTTGAAGCAACATATTTTTGTGAGCAAAATATCTCCCAGTTTTATGTTAAAAAAATAAATTGATGTCAATATTTAGCAAAATTATTATGATTGATATCAAACTCGTGCACTTTCTCTGCAAACTACTGTAAACTGTTTAAATTAAATTTGCTTCTTAAAGTACTTCACTTTTAATGAAGAAATTAATTTAATTTTTTATACTTAATTGCTTTTTTTTTATTGTTAATAATAAATTAATTGACAATTCCTAGCTGCGATGTCAAAAAGAGTATTTGGAATGAAGCTATTCACCTTAAACGTTGCTTGTTTTAGATTATACTACATCGGAGCTATTTTTGTTGATCTTGTTATTTTTTTTTAACAACTTTAAAAAAATATGACATTCTCGAGACGATTTATTTCTTTCCAAGGCTTATTACATTAGATCCTCGCTACTTATCAACCGATTTTTAAATAAATTTTCTTATAAAGCAGCATAACTGGCAATCGTTCCCATTGTCAGAAAGTGGGTGGAGCCATACCCGTTAACATTTAACATTATAATTCAATAACTTCTAATTAAATGATTCCTATAAACTTTTTCACACATCTTGGGCTCTTCTAATGACACCATAAAATATTTAGAAAAAAATGGGCAAAATCACGTCCATTATTTTTCCTGTTTTTCTACACAAAGAATTACCACGACAATTCGCCCATATTTTGACACAATCTCAAAGTACTAAGAGTAATCGCTGCCATAATATTTAATTTAATTAAATTTTAATAATTAATTTAATATTTTACTGATTTGTGTGAAAATTTGTACAACCTTTTACTGTTGTAATGACTAAAGGCAGAACTAGTTTTTATTTTCTGTTCTGTTACAAATCAGCTGACTCTGTTTGGTTTACAGAAATCTTATACAAGTCGTTAGTTTTTCTGTTTCGTTCTGTTCTTGTGATTGTGTGTTTAGAATTTAAAAAATTTAATTTTTAAAAGAAACAAATAAAAGTATATTGAAACATAACAATGGACAATGCAAAACTCATCGATTTAGTGAAAAACTGTGACCCTTCTGGTCAAAAACAGCTGATAAGTTACTACAGAAAAAATAAGTACTCCAATTTAGAAGCAGAACGGCACAACACTGAACAGCAACAGAAAGTAAAGACTAATGAAGCCTTAAATATGTACCATTTTAAATAGTAGGCGGAGTTACGCCCTTTAAAGCTAACCATCAAATTTGTTGTACCTTACCTACCTTATAAATTTATCACCAAATGTAAAATAAATCGTTAAAAGGCAAAAATATTACCAAAAGTAAAAAAAGCACCAAAATTAAAATAGCACCAATACCAAAACAAAAAATCGTAAAATGCCGAAACAGCCCCGAAATTAAAAAATGTTGCTAAAAATAAAAATATGTATTGGAAAACGGCAAAACTAAAAATAGCATCAATACTAAAAAAATCGCCAAAAACCGAAAAATTGCCAAAAAGCAGCAAGCGCCGTAAAAAACCGCAAAAAAAAACTAAAAACAAACCACCAAGACCGAAAAAAGGCGCCAAACCTATATATATATCGCTAAAAACTAAAAATATGTATTGTAAAAAATTCGCCAAAACAAAAAAAAAATCACCAAAACTTAAATAAGAGTTGATACTGGAAAAAAAAACGCCAAGAACCAAAAAATTGCCAAAAAGTAACAAGCGCCGTAAAAAAATCGCCAAAAAAACTAAACAAAAAACTGCCGAAAAAAGCCGCAAAACCTGTATATATTGCTAAAACTAAAAATATGTATTGTAAAAAAATCGCCAAAACCAAAAAAAAAATTCTAAAACAAAAAAAAAATCACCAAAACTTAAATAAGAAAAAATCGCCAAAAACCGAAAAATCGCCAAAAAGAAACAAGCGTCGTAAAAATTCGCCAAAAACTAAAAAAAGCCCAAAAATCGAAAAAGTTTTCAAAACAAAAAAAAAGTTAAAACTTAAAAAACGCTCAAACAAAAAATCAAGAAAAAAAAATCGCCAAAACCGAAAAAAAAACCAAAATTATAAAACATCATTACCAAAAATATCGCCAAAATCTGAAAAATTGCCAAAAAGTAACCAGCGCCGTAGAAAAGCCGCAAAAAAAACTAAAAACGCCAAAACCGAAAAAGATCTCCAAGGCGAAAGCACCAAAACGAAAAAAAACGCTTAAACTAAAAATATTTATTGCAAAAAAGCCCAAAATCCAAAAAATATCTTAAACGAGAAAAACGCAAAGACTAAACAAAACAAAAATATGTATTGTAAAAAAAATCGCCAAAACCGGAAAAAATCACCAAAACCAAAAAAAGTGCTAAAACTAAAAATTGCGTTAATACCAAAAAATCGTTAAAAACCGAAAAATTGCCTTAAAAAGTCGCCAGAAACCAAAAAAAAAAAACGCCAAAAACCATAACAATCTCCAAAACGAAAAAAACTATTAAAATCGCTAAACCATAATATATGTATTACCAAAAAAAAATCTCCAAAACCGAATAAAACGCCATACTATTCAATCGCAATAAAAAATCGGCAAAAACCGGAAAATCGCCAAAAAGAAACAAGCGAAGTACGGAACCCTGCGTGTGCGTGTGAAAGTTGCACTTTACTGATTTTTTTTTTGTTTTAGTGTCAATTGATAAAGTTTATATTTATAAAGTTCCTAACAAATTTTTTTACAAGACACTGTTTGACACTGTTCTTTTAATAAAAAAAATCTTTTTGCATCATAGCACATTTAACAGTTCATTCATTGCATGGTAATATTTCTTATATTTGCGTATGTAACAAAGAATTTTTCTGAGTATGAATGTCTTAAATATTGATAATACAATATAAATTATTCAGAGGCTTGTAACGATTAATATTTATTTTTCTCATACAATGGCAATTCTGATGCAAATGACATCTGGTATGTGGAATAATGTGATATGAAGTTTGTTGTCTAAGTCTTTTGTTTTGAAATGAGACACCTTAAAGTTAAACAAGCATTTCCTGGCCAATGCAAATAACATTTTTTTTATATTTTATTATATAAATATATTATTTTTTTTATACATTTTATAGAATTAAAAGACAATTACACCCTCATTGTTAATAATACTTAGTAGTTGTCTAATTAATAAAAATAGTAAAAATGATTTGCAAATAGATACGAGAACGTAAGCAAACACGCAATAAATAAATAATAAAGTGGGAAATATATGTACTATATACATATAATACTAAGTAAAGTCTAATTGTCTTAGAAAAAATAAAAATTAAGCTTTTGTAGCTGTTGGAAAATTTCTTTATAAAACCCTCACGCCCATTATAAAATTTATACTAATATAAATTAGCTATAGAGCTTCTAACAAAAAAAAAAAAAAGAATTACAATTGCCATAAATTTTAAATTATTTATTTATGCAAGCTCACTATGTAGTGTATACAATAAAAAAAAGTAATTTGTCTTATCAGCTGTAAACAAATCATCATAAGAAATGTTTAAAAAGTGGGTGTCAAAACTGGAAAAATTATAATAATTAATATATGAAATGAATTTGCTGCTTGCTTTAGCATTAACAAAATTAGTTTAGGTTAATTTTATTGTCAATAGATAAAATAAAAATACATTTTTTGTTTAGGCAAATGAATAGAACAACTTGGTTAAAGCTTAATTCAAAACACACAAACTAAATGCTTGCTAACACTTCACTTTAATAATTGTTTTACATATTTATAATGTTTTATTTCTAAATCAATAATTGGAAAAAGTGCACTCAGGCTCAGTACCACCCACATTTTTCTTGGTTAGTCCCTGGTGCTGTTTAAAGCACTTTTAATATTTGCTTTTAATTATATTTATACAGTCACTGTTATATTTTAAATATTTTTATTTATTTATTTTTTTGTTTAAATGCAAAAGCATGTGCTAATGCTTAGTACGGATATCACGGCTATGTCTGTTGTATGTATGTATGTGAGTAATAAAACGACTATCACCAAATTGAATTTATATTAAAGTATGAAATATAAAAACTAGTTCTTGCTAAGCAGTTTTTTTTTTTTTCATACAATACAAAAAGTAGCAGTAGAGTAGTTTTTTTTTTATTAAAACAACTTTGAACTTGTACTCGTTTTTTTTTTAAGTTGTTTCACTTTTAATTTTTTTTCTGTTATCAAATGATTTAATTTTTTTTCGCTTACAATAATAGTGTGGTAATATAAGTGGTCAAACCAATTACTAACTTTGGATTTCAAAAGCTTTCAAAATACTTTTTTTATACTTTTATAACATAATTGCAATGTATGTATGTATGTAGAACAAATTAAATTGTACAGCAGCAATTTTAAATGATTAAATTGAAATAATAGAAAAAACAACAACAGCAACAAAAATAATAATAATTAAAAAAATAAAAGAAAAATCAATTTATACAGTCCTGTCACAGAAATAGATCGAAATTGTTTGTGTTAGGAATTTTCATTTCGTTCGATTTTATTTTACCTGCTCCAGATTTCGATAAATTTTGTTCATTCCGGAAAAGTGGAAGGCAATTCGATTATTTTCAATTTAAATGTGGCACTATTGGGCAACACACAACAAAAAGTACCTATTATCATTGTTGTTATTGCATTAAACTTGTTCTTTTATTTATTAATGCTACCAGATTTCAATAAAAGTTGTATTCCTGAAGATGTTGAAAAATGCCAACAAATCGTCGTATATGAATAAATGAAATAAAATTGTTATTTGCTTATTATATTAAAGAATTGTTATTAGAAGAGCAAAACAAAATACCAAGGCACAAGATTTTTTTTTTGAGGTCACTGAATATAAAAAATTAACCAACTTTGGGCAGGATTTTGGCGCAATAACATATTTTCTCCACTTTGCGCCAAATCCTGCCAAGAAATTTTATTTTTTGGTAAATATTGTAAATAATGAAATGTCAAAACTGCATACTTGGTGCGATAGAGAGAGAGATATAGAAAAAAAAAATGCCAATGTTGCCATCTCTATTGCAACATTTATGCAACTTAATTTGCCCATGTAGCCGACTGTAATGGAATGTAACGGCAACGGTAGAAAACAGCTGATCAATATTGTTATGTGAAAAATAATGAATGTAAAGGCTCAGTCGGCCGACTGTAATGTAATGTAACTGCAACAGTAGAAAACAGCTGTTCAATATTGTTATGTGAAAAGTAATACAGATGTAATGTAGCGTAATTTACTTTTCATATAACAATATCGATCAGCTGTTTTCTACGCTGCAGTTACATTACATTACACTCAAGTAACTGAGGCTTATCTTTATCTTTCATACAAAAATATCGATCAGCTGTTTCCTGCTGTTGCAGTTACTTTATATTACAGTCGGGTAACTGAGCCTTAAAGTCTGTGTTTGAAGTGAACAAAATTTAAAAATTAATACACGAAATATCTGAAAATTGGAAGAGGATTAAGTTATGCTCCAGATACATTTTATTATCCAAATGCAGTGTATATGTTAAAGTTTTATTTATTTTTATTGGTTTCTTTGTTGCAATAAAGTTGTTTTAAACAGATTTTACTACTTTCATATACAAAAAAAAAGACAATTCAGAGCATTAAATTTAAAGTGGTTTCATTTTGATTAAGTTCTTTGGTTTCCCTGCTCTGAAATCAATTTCGTTCGAATGTGGTTTGTTTGACAAGCCTAAGGCTTAAATTAGACGTGACATAGCCATAACGCCATAGCCATAACCAAACCAAAATTCAATTGGTTTCTATGGTGAGATTAAGAGAGACTCGCCATAACGCCATAACTCTCGCCATAGAAACCAATTGAATTTTGGTTTGGTTATGGCTATGGCGTTATGGCTATGTCACGTCTAATTTAAGCTTAATGATATCGTGTCATAACCGCAAAAAAAAAGCTTAAGCGACATAATTTTCGAACTTCAGTTTTTAATGAAATTGGATTATATTTATTTATTTATTTATTTACTTCACAAATACTTTACAAAATAAATTTGCAAAGTATTGTTGCACAAATATGGACCATATAGATCATATGCCCAAGATGTTATTATCTTAAAAAAGTTTTTGTGACTTACTATACACCACCTAGGCCTTCACATAGTAAGTACGAGTGAGTAGCAACATGGTTGTCAACAAAATTCCACAAAAAAATCGCAAGATTATACGGTTATCCCTGGCAGATCAGTCCACCAGTCCAAGCAAAACGAAAAACTCTCGAAGGCCAAAAAACACACACAAGCGTCAGGCTAAAAAAATAACTACGATGACGCGAGAGCTGTTCTTCAGCCCAGAGCTGCTTAAAGAAGGAAATTGGGTTAAAAACGATAGTAGTAATTGATTTCCTTCAAAAAAAAAAAAAAATATGTTGCTTATGCAATATTAAATATTAAATAATAAAAAGTGCGCTAAAAATATTAAAACTTAATAGAATTCTTAAATTTTTAATTTTCTTCCTTAGAACCAAAGAAATATATGTACATACACTTTAAGACATTATCACTTTCACATATTAAAGTACTTTATTCCCCTTAATAAATTATGAATAATTTAATGTAAATACAAAACAGAATATTATCACGCTCTATATATTGAGTTAAAAAGCAATTGAAGCAGTAATATACAAAAATTACAATGATTAACAATGACTAAAATTTGTCATAATGAATGTGTGAAGAAAAATAAAAAATACTTTCACGTCTCCCACACACAAAATTAACAATAATAATAAGTATAAGAAAAAAAAATATAACATACATATATTAACACATTGTTAACTGTTCACTTCAAACTTCCTTCAACTAAATAAACAATGACAATTTAGATTTTAATTTTTTTAAATACAGACCCATTTAAATAAAAGTAATTTGTATGTGTGACATGATGATGAAATTAAAGTGAATAAGCTTTAACTGTGTACAGTGGTGTGTTTTGCAAGGGGCGAGAGCGAACGAAATAACTTAATTTATCATCAGAAAATATAGTATCATCTTGGGGCTGACAGCTGGGATTTGCTATAAATAATTCAAGGCAAATTCACCTCAATTCGCCTTGAAAAATTCTTACCTGTAATGCAGCGTTACCATATATTTTTTTAAAAAAACTTCTTTTATCTGAAAAAAAAACTTTTTTTTCCAACAAAAAACTTTTTTTATATAAAAGTACCTAAATTTTAAAAGACACCACATAAATGTATTTGGAATTCATTTTATTTAAAAATAAAAATAAAATATGGTCTTCCCACGATTTTACGTAGTTACCAAGCTTCCTTTTCTTGGCTTTTGTTGAAGAAATTGGAGTCTCCGGTGCCTCTACTACTTCTTCTGTGGCGGGTTTTTTACTTCCATTGCTTGAGACTAATAAAAAATATAATTTTTTATTTAGAAATGTAAATATTTCATTGTTCTTACAATTTTTCATTAAATATTTGTCCATGTTTTTTAATTTTTTTTTTCACCACAAACACAAACTGCCAAAAGTTAGCTACAAATTGCCAATGTATAAAGCGACATAGTTGTACTTAAGAGGGAGTAAAGACAATTATACACTGTTGTAGTAATAACGGGGTGAAAAATATAAGATCGTTTCATTGCATACAAACATCACTTAATATTTTCATTCAATATACTGCAAAAGTTGAATTATGTATTTATAAAAAACCTTAGATAACTTTATTATTTTCAAAAAACTTGTTTTTTTTTGCCCAATAAATTGAAAACTTTTTGGCATCTCAAAAAACTTGCAAAAAAAGGGAAAACTTGACAAATGGTAACGCTGCTGGAATGTCAAAAAAATATTCACCATATGTGTATTGACATCTCAAATAACAAGCAGCGAATTAGTCACCTGATACGAGTATTCGCCTTACAGTTGCCCATATGAAAAACTTTAAAATATTCTTAATTATAAATTTTTTGTGACAAACAAAATCTTATATTCAAAGCCTATCCAGCCACACCAACGATCAGCTCAGCTGAGCAAGTCTATCCGATACCACTTTGGTCTCTCAATTTATACTCAAGCGTATCTAGACGAGTCCACTTTGGTCTTTTGTCAAAACGGAATCCAAATATTTTCTTAATTTTTATATTTGACCTGTGATCCTAAAAAAATTCCCATATAGATATGAAAATGTTTTATTGTATTGTATGTATTGTTTCTGAATACAGTCTATGCCGTTCTGAAATATTTGAAGCCTTAGCTTTCGACCCCAATTGGCCGCGTGGCACCACCATTTCGATTTTGGCCGATATTGTGACCACCAAAAAAAATTTCCATATACATATTAATATATTTGAGTGAAAATGTTATAACATGTCTACTCTGTAAAGTTAACAGTGTTCAAGTGAGAGAGTTTTTATTACCTCACAGTCTCTGAGCGAGAGAGATATGTAAAGTAGCACAGGGATGCTAAAAACGAAGCTAACTTACCAGCGTTGCCGTTTTGGTAATTTTCGTGTATTTTTTAGTGCTTTTTCCTTTCATCAGGTGTGAAAAAAGTAATATCATTTAAATTTTCTAATACCAATTAAAAATTTAATTAAATTAAATTTTCACTTATAGCCAATTATTATCATTTAAAGCTTTCCAATCGAATTTAAGCAATTAAAAATTTTATTGCAATCAATAAAATTCTTAAATGAAAGTATTAATTTATGAACCCCTTTTTCTGTGTGTATTTAAGTAAGCTGTACATATATGAGACTATCAGAGCAGAAGTGGTGTAACCCACATTTAATTTTTTAAACAAATAATATTTTTAATTATTTAATTGCTTTCTTACTTTGCGATATTATGATCTGTGCAAAAACGATTCTTCAGCTCCATTTTCTTTAGAATACGAGTAACAAAATTTGGCTTACTCTACTTTTTTTTTAATATTTTTAATATTGTAAATCATGTATTTATCATCAGAACAGCAAGCAAAAATACCAATGTGGGTTACACCACTTCTGCGCTGAAATACTCATATAATTTTCACTAATAGGTGGCGCTGCAATTACTCTTCAAAATGGCAAATATACTTTTTTCAGTGCAACTACTCGTATACAGTATAACTAATAATATTTCATCCATAAATCACTAAATCAAAGCTTTTGCTCTCGCAAAAAAAATTTCTAAATTTCAAATCATTGACCATGACAGAGAAAAGTCTTTGAACCACAGTATGCTGTAGAAAACTTTAGAAATAATAAAAAAAAACACTTTCAAGTTTGTTCTGCTTTTCTACATATTATTCTAATTAACGCCTAAGAATTCATGTTTGTAAATTTCATTTCATGTTGCTTGTTAAAAAAAAGTACGTGAAATAGAGCACAGCAAATGAAAAAAAAACTCAAACAAATTCATTAGCAATTATCTTTAAAATACTTTAAAATCTCAAACGTATGAAAGTAAATTGGGTTGATTCTGTTGGTTTAGCTAAAAGAGAAAAAAACATGTTAATTGCTCCACATTCAATTCACAGCGATGGGAAAAGTAAGTCAATTATTTTTGGAAAAAATACAAATGGAGCAACAGAAAAAGTAAAAAGTGACAAAAGAGAAGTTAGAGTGCAAATTAACTACAAGTGAACAAGCAATTTAATTTTAAAAATAATTAAAATTAATTTCTCTTTGCAGAAATTTTCTTTGGGATACATTTTGGGGGAATTTACGAAATTTGTGTTTTAGTTTTCAAATACATTTTAAACTACTTAAATTAAAGCATCCAAATTTTTTTCAGCATTGTAACTCCAAAACCATTTCCGATATGTGTGAGAGATTTTCAGACCAATTCTCGGGAATGAATTTGTTTCTAAAAATCAAATTCATCTATGGGTGAACTTAAAATCTCGAAGTCAGCTATTTTTAAACGACTTCAAAAAAAAAGGAGCAGGCTATCAATTGGTCTCTATTTTTTTTGGGGTTGTTATTTCGTAACTCGGTACATTTTAAACCGGTTGTAAAAGTTAATTTTTTGTCTGAGAGGGTATAGCTTTCCATTGGCCCCATTGTAAAAAGAGTAGGCGGAGGCACGCCCACAATTTTTTTATTTGATTTGATATTATGACATTCTACTTATTCGATTGCTACAAAACTTACCCAACACATTGGGCTTTTGTAATAACAAAATCTAGGAGTAGAAAAAATGGGCGTAGCCACGCCCAATAAAACTTAATGTTGTATTTCACATGCTTCTATTCGACTGAACTCAAAAAAGGCACAATCTTGCATTCAAAAAAGGGGCGGGGCATGACAATTCATTTTTTATAATATATTTCATGTGCTTGTGCTCAACATGTTATTACGAAACTTGCCACATATTTTTAAGTTGTAAAAAGACACAACCTGGTTTTCAAAAAAATGGGCGGGGTCACGCCTTTTAAATATTAATATTATGTTTCACGTGCTTGTGCTCAACAAATTTTAACGACACTTGGGTCACATCTTGATCTCTTAAAAATACACAATATTGCAATAAAAAAAGTGGGCGGGACTACGCCCATTGAAATTTAATAATATATTACATGCCCTTATATATAACAAATTTTTAAGCAACTTGCCAAATATCTGGAACTCTTAAAAAGACAAAATCTTGCAGTCAAAAAGTGGGTGGGACTACGCCCCTTAAAATTTAATATCATATCTCACGTCCTTCTACTTAATAGATTTTTACACAACTTACCACACCCTTTGAGGTATTAAAAATACGTTTTTTTGTGGTCAAAAAATGGGGGCGGGGTTACGCCCACGAAAGGTTAATATTAAATTATATGTACTTTTACTTATCGGATTCCCACGAAACTTGGCAAAATATTCTTTGATTGCTGCGAAACCTAGCAAACACCGTTGGTTCTTGCAATTACACAATTTTAAAGTTAAAAAAATGGGCAGGGTCACGCCCATTAAAATTTAATATTTCATTTTTAGTCGTTTTACTGTAATGATTCTTACAAAACTTGGCACACACCCTGAAATCTGAAGACACACAAAATCTTGCATTTAAAAAATGGGCGGAGGCACGTCCATTAAAATTTAATTTTATATCCCATAAATTTTTTTCGAAAATGTTCTATCAAATCTTTGCATTAAAGTCGGTTTTTGTTTTGGCAAAATTATGTTTCCAGTTGTTTTATTTCAACTAAAAACTTGAAAATAACTTTCTAAAAAGGTGGAACAATGAATAGGAAATAAAATCCCGTGGGGATGCTCCTGAGTGGATATTATTCAGAATAAGGCTGATTGACGAAAAATGTTGACTTGTTAAGTCCGGTATTAGCTTGAGTTAAATAGGAAATAGTTATATCTTTCATCCACAGTGCTGTTCAAAAGCAATTGTGATAAATATTATTAATATAAAGTTCTAAAAAAGTTTTTTATTTACCACTTGTTTCAGCCTCAGCTATCGTATGAAAGAGATTGCAAACGAGTTTCTTTAAACCAACTAAATTTTGTGCCAGAATTCAAACTTTTTTTTTAATAAATAAATTAAATAAAATGTAGAAACAGTTAAAACTCAAACATTTCACTAAATTTAAATTGCTTAATGTAAGAAAAAAAACCAAACAATTAAAAAACCACAGCATTATTTTAAAAACAAGATAAAGCTTTTAAAAACACTTACACTTAAAAACAAAATATTATATATACTAACAATAATAATAAAAAAAAACATTAAATAGCAAAAAGCCAACTATCCTTTGAAAACCTGCTTAATGAAAAAGTCTAATGGGAATAAAGATTAGTTTGGGTAAAATAATGCAAACCACTGCTGCTTATGCACATAATTATTTCTATTCCCTTAAGGTCAACCTTTAACAAACTATAAGACCTTAAAGCCTTTAAATGGTATCTGCCTTAAGGACTTTTCTAACCACAGAGCTTATGTTTACTTAACTTCCTTTAAAATGTCTGGCAGAAATAATGAGCTCATGATTACATGTTTTCTTAAACTAAAACAAAATAAAAAACTAAACAAAAATCCTTTGTTCTTCGATTAACTTGACCAGTTAAAAGAATAGCTTCTTATATATATAAATTCATTTTGGTCTATGAAAAAAAAAAATCTGTTCTATTGTCTGGCAAAAAAGTAGGCAATAGCCTACAATAATAATAGCAAGACAAAGACATTTTACGTACATCTTGTTAGCCTTAGATTGTGATATTGTTAAAGGCATTATTTTTTTCTTATGCACTTTATCGTAAGTGTAGTTATAAACTGCTTTTGGCCATGGTAAAAAGTATTTACATTTTTTTGTTTTCTGAGTCTTGGTAAAAAGCAGAAGAGAAAATAAACTACAAGAATATGGTAAAATTGCATCCTCGAGGGTGCATGTTTAAGTAGTTATTTATGGCCACAAAAGTGTCAGCTCTTATCAACATGAAACATCTTTATGTATTTTTATTTTTTGCTTCTTCCTTTTTCTGTCAATTCTATTTTATATATTTTTTTTACTAAGGAAATTGTTTGGGCAAAAAACAAAATAGACAATATGTTAAGCTCCAAATAAGGTGAATTGTGAAGAATTTTTCCATAAAGAATTGTTTACCAAATATGCAGCAAAACAAAAGACTTAAGAACCAAACTCTTGCAAGCACTAGAAAGATTCTGTTTGTTAAGAGAAAAATTAACGATTGCTTGGTGACTTACGCAGTTTAGAAAAGCAAAAAAAAAAAAAAAAATAGAAAAGGGAGATAATTTTTTATATAATATTTTTTCACAAAAAAAAAAAATCCGTAGTACGATTAGCTGCCGATTTTTCAACATCAGCAGGGATGTTCAGCAGCAATCGGAAGTAGTGTTTGCAAACGAAGCATTTCACAAAGATTTCTATAGTAGATAGACGTTGTTGATTAAATTTTTACTCAAAATTATTAATGTTGAAGATATAATTTTTTTACCTTTGGCTGCTCAAACACGACCTTGTTTTGCAGGCCACGCCTACACACGTTCAAGCGCGTGTAAGCGTGTAAATAATACTAAGGACAAATTTCACTATATCGACAACGTTCGACTTGTCGCACACTCACGTTTAAAACAAAAACAAATTTTCATATTTTATTGTTTATTTGTTTCAAATGTAAGTGTGCAATAAGTCGAACGTTGTCGACATCGTGGAATTGGCCCTAAGCCACGACAATAAGCGTACTAACATATATATATATATATATAATATGTTATCTTAAGCTAGCCAAACTCAAGCACGTTAATGCAGATTTAAATCAGTTTTAGTCACGATCACAATTCCTGTATTTTAGTTTCCGATCTTTCAAGGTAAAACGATACAAATCACTAAGGGCCATTATTATAAATTGGCGTTAGTTAAAGTTAGAATTTTATCAGATTGATAAACACTTTTTCATTATTTCAACTTTACTTTAATTAACCAGTAACTTTTATCGTGATGTTTAATCATTTGAAGTTGGCACATTTACAGAAGTTGCAAAAAAAAAAGAAAGAATAAATACATATATATCTGAAAACACATAATAATACGACTTTGACTCTCACACGAAGGGTCCCTTCCATTCCGCGCTGGGTTTTTTTTTGCAATTTTTGTGGACTTTTGGCGATGTTTTTCGGTTTTTGGCTATTGTTTTAAATTTTTACCACTTTATTTTGTTTATAATATAAATTTTTAGCTTCAGCGATTTTTTTAGTTTGGCGATTTTTGCGTTTTGGCGATTTTTGGCAGTTTTTGTTTTGTTTTTTTTTATTACAACACATATCTTTAGTTTTAGCGATTTTTTTATTTTGGCGCTTTTTCGTTTTTGGTGATTTTTTAGTTCATGGCGATTTTTTTTATCTTAAGAGATTTTTTTTAATTTTGGCTTTTTTTCGTTTTTTGCGCTTTTTTTGTTTTGGCAATTTTTTATTTTTTACTTTTAGCGTTTATTAAAATTTCAATAGTTTGCTTCTACGGTTTCCAAGATACAGCAATTTGTCCAAATTACATTAACTGATGGAATACCCTTTAATTAAGATGTTTTAAATTTTAGCGTTAATTATAATTATAATACAATAATTATTGTAGTCTGTATAAAAATACACTAACTTCACAAATTTCAAGTGTCTATATACATATATAATTTTAATATTTTTCGTTGCTCGTTTCCGAACACCCTTTAAGCTTTAACTTTCATGTTTTTGTTGTTGTAGCGGCCAAAGTTCAAAAAGTATGTTAATGAAAATAAAAAGTTGTATAGTTTTTGAAAATGATATTTGTTCTCAGTTACGGATCCCCAGGGGTCAGTGGACCCCCATTTGAGAACCGTTGATATAGAGAATAGAGTAAGATAATCCCAAACGATCTCTGGTGGTCAAGTGTGATCAAAAAAGATTTAAGCAAATCTCTACTAAAATGATCTCAAGAGCTTTGGAGTTACAGTTTCAGTGATTTTTTTTAAATATCACTTAAGTTATTTTGGCTCTAAAGGATTCAATTAGAGCAGACTAGTTCAAAAGGCCACTTGAGTCAAATTGAACTTTAAGGTTAAATTTTGTAAAAATAATATATGGAACTATATTTAATTTTTGTGGGAAAATTAAGAAATTTCACTTAAGTCTATTTGGCTTGGAGGGCTAACGAAAACTAAAATATGTACTTATTTTTCGAAATTTAGAATTTCTATGCGCTAGGCTATCATAACATTTAGGTTTCACGCTAAGGCACTAAACCTGGCACTGGCTTTTCTGCCGGGATTATTAAAATTTTAAATTTATTTCTGCAATTCACAAGCTAGTTGTATGATTGTAAATTCTATTAAAATACTATGGTCTTGTAATATACTAATTTTCATATTTAAAATGAAACTTTTACGCTTTTATTTCATATGGTTTTTAAAAGTTTTACTTAGAGAGAGAGAGAGAGAGAGAGAGAGAGAGAGACAGAGACTCTCTGAGAGTATTTGTGTGTAGCTTGTTCTACTTTTGCTATTTAAAATACAAAGTGTATCAATTGTATAGAGAAAAATGTTTTCCGCGTACAAATTCTTTAACATATTTTATTTATAATACGCAAAAGTTTTCAAAATTAATAACAAGACGAATGATAATGAAATCTCAAAAGTTTCGTGACTAAATAATTGTCTAAACATTAGTTTTTTTGTTTAGATTGAAGGAGAATTCGTTTCACTTATTGGAACGTTTTTCCAATAGACAATAAATGTCAAAAACTTCTAGCACTTTTTTTCCAGTCATTGGTTGAATAACATCGATGCCGGCATTCAAATAGAATCTAACTGATTTGCTTTGGAAGTCTTTACTAGCAAATGAAACTTTCAGCATAATGAGCCTTAACAGGACCCAAGTGGGCCGTTTGTTGTGGAACTGGCAGCCTGTAAAGTCTTAAGCTTGCTCGAGGAATTGAATAACTTTTTGTACACCATTTGTGTTAATTTTTTTACACACAGACATACAAAAAATTCTTAGGCGATGGAGAAATACAGAGAGAAATAATTACCAGTCTTGCTGGCAATAAATAAAACTCCCACAAAGTATTGTATTTCATCAAAATACTGCAACAAATTTTTTTATATAATATTTTGTCAAATTTAATGTTATTTGTTGTGCAAAAAGAATAATGAACTTTAAACTTTTGATTAGAAAAAAAAAAATTAGAATTGAGTCATACAAAGAATGTATGCCAATTTATATTGAGTTATTTATTAGTTGGTGCTTTGTTTATAAATTGATTAAACAAAACTTGGTGCTCTCTGAATTTATAAACTCACTATTCTTCTTCTGGCTCTAAATAATGGAGATGAAAACGTGAGTAAATTTTTTAAACATTAAAATATAGGACCAGGGCAGAATAATCATAATAAATGTTGAAAGAAAAATTAAATATGAAAGTGCAGTGATGAAATGGTAATTTTTATTGTAAAAATTTATTTACACCTGCAAAAATCTAGCAGATTTAAATTTATTATCTGTATAAAAATCTAAACCGTTTACACGAAAATTTTTTGACATTTAGCAAGGTTTTTTAACCAAAACAAAACCCATAAACTGAAAAATTTCCTAAGCTTCAACCAAACAATTGCAACTTAGCTAATTCACACACCTTTTCCAGTTCAAAGGTGTGCTTTTTAGTACAAACTTGAAATAGAAATATAAAAAATAGCATATTGTTTTGTAATGGTAAAAATTTCTTGTGGCTTTCAAAAAAAATTTGAATTTCGTGTTCAAATTCCACTCACCCTAAATAGCACCATATTTCGTGGCTAGAAGCCCCATTTTTTATACCTTAATTCAAGCCTGCCCTCGTATGTTCTAACAAAAATTATATATAATCTTTAGCACATCATGTTACATGATTCATGTCAGTCACTTAAACTGTACCCATCTCCACTTTTACCACATTCTCTTTTTATTTATTTTTTGTTCAATTTAATATTTAGACCGCAAAAGCTTTAAAAGTTTTCCCAATACCTGTTATTTACATATGCAGCTATATACGTGATATTTTAATCGTATTCCTGTTAACTTCTTTATCGGTTCTGGCTAATTTACGCATCTATGAGTCATGAATTGATTTTTATTAAAAAAAAATGGAAAAAGAAAATAAATAAATAAATTTAAATTCATTTGCATTATATGATGAAATTGTTGATTTGGTTGTTGTTGTTATTATTAATAAAACAACAAATCTTAACACCTTAATAGCTTTTCATAAACATTTAATTAAATCAAACATTTCAAAGTGACAGACACCTAACTGTCAGTCTAATTAACATATTGATGTTAAGTGAGTAATGAACTTACGAAATACTGATTGTTTTTTTTTTTTTGGTGTAATGTGTTAATAAGATTGAAAGAAATTTTAAACAAATAGGCAAAAGCTTAAATTTTAATCTGGCGAAATGGTAATTAAATGTAGACATAAGTAGCCGAAAGGGACTGGTATTTTGATAGTTTTATTGCTGCCTTTGAACGCTTGAAATTATTGATAATATTTAGGATAATTTGTTGAATGATGAGCAGCATATCGTCACTTTAAATGCAAACAGACGTAACTACACTTTTATATTTTTTACAAGAGAAACAAAAAACAAAATCAATAATAATAAAGTGTTCTTGAAAATTTTCTTCAAAATTTACTTGTAGTATGGATATTTATATGTTTTTAATCATCTATTTCCTTTTTATATATATTTAATCTTTTATGTTAATTATGTTATTTGCAATAAAAAATATATGCATCATTTTTGATCGCAAAAATGATATAATTAACCATAATCAATCAAAAACTCGATTTCGAATTTTTGTGTAGTTACGCCCGTTTGCTTTTGCGGTGGCGATATATAAAGTGTTAGCTGCCGGGTTTTTTAATAAAATAATTTTCTTTTGGATGTTTGCCCTGAGAACAAAGCTGCAAGTCATGCAGTTGTTTTTAGAGTTCCGTACACCAAAGGTGAAAAGGACCCCATTATTTTCATTGCTCTGTCCCACTGTCCGTCACAGCCTGTTTTCTGGAGGACGGTTAGAGCTAAGGAAATAAAATTTTGGACAGAGTATGTAAAACTTTACCCGCAGCTACAACAACATATATATGAAAATTAAAAACGAAAGGGTGTTCTAAAGAGAGCTGCGAAAAATGTGGAAATTCAATGTAATAAACATACAAGTACAGTGATACCTCTCACAACCGGACACTCACCTTTGCAATGTTTTTGTGCCGTTGTTGGAGGTGTCTGCTCATGAGAGAGTTACACATTTTTTTGGTAGTTTATTGGTTTTTTTTAATATACAAATATTTTTTATAAGTCGTTGATGAAGATCCCTGATTTTAAAGCTTTAATTAATTTTCATCTTCATTCATCCATCAATCATGTAACGATTAAGAAGGCCCCAAAATCGCAAGCTCTTTGAACTACTTCAGTTTTTGTTTTTTTGCTGGGTATGTAATAAAAGTTTAAAATATTTGATAATAGATATTCCTCCATTATAGTTGAAAATGTAAGTCAAGCGATGAAATTGTATTCATAGTTTCTGTATCACTTTATCATATCACGAACGCTATAAGATCATTATGTGAGAGAGAAAATATTTAACATACCCACATGTAACTGTGTTATGTGATGTAGTATATATGACAAACCGAACTTTGTTGTCAAGGCGAGCATATTAAGAGTTTTGACAAGCTTATTTGTAAATTATGACATGGAAAAAATTGGTAAAAGCAAACAAAATGTCTGTTCAAGTGAGTATCCGCTTCCACTCACGAGAGAGTCCGTTCAAGGGAGAGTGATTGCAATGTTTTTCTAATGGAGAGCTGCCGGGACCTAGCAACAGTGTCCGTCTAAAAGAGGTGTCCACTTACAGGAAGTGTCCGTTAAGAGAGATTCCACTGTATTACATAGGCTAAGGTTCGTATAATATTACATATGTAGGATCCGTACGGACCGTACGGATTGAAGCTCCACATGCTTCAATTTATTTATGATTAATTCAATAAGTCTTTATTATTTATTTATTTATTGTAGTTCAGTCAATGGACAAATAATCCTTACAGACTAAGATAACATTCAAAGATAAGGAACTAATACTAAGGTTGTTTATAAAATTTGTATTAAAAAAGAAAAAAAGAAATCTATCACGGATAAACATATATATACATATATACAATATTACTTTGAAAAGTTTACAATTAAATTAAACAATTAAATAGTTTTGAGATCACAGTTATTTCAATAAACTAAAAAGAAGCAATTTAAACTCTGATTTTTCAGTGCTAAATTCGATAAAAGATTTTGAATCTTTTTGAATATTATAATTTATTTCGTTCAAGAAAGAGAATGTACGTGATAAGGTACCATTACGAGAATAATCTGTACGATGAAATGGAACATCGAAAAGTTTAGCGAACCTCATATTCCTGGGAGGTATGTAAAACCGTATGGCATAAAGCAAATCAGGGCAATCAATAGAACCATTGATAATATCATATAACAGCAAGGCAGATTGAACTTTTCTACGAGACGCCAAAGTACGTAGACCAATAAACAAGCATTTAGATTCATATGGAACGGATGATAAATAAAGTAACGAGCGCGTAGCATATTTGACGAAAATGCGTTGAACTCTCTCTATACGAGCAATACGATTAGAGACATGGGGATTCCAAATAACAGCAGCATATTCTAGTTTAGACCTAACAAAAGACGTATAGATATATTTCAGAGTGTATGGATCAGCAAACTCAGAACAAGTTCTCTTCAGAAAACCCAGTATTTTATATGCTTTAGGAAGTAAATGCTCAACATGAGCATCAAACGACAAGGAGTTATCAAATATAACGCCTAAGTCAAGCTTAAGATTAGAGGTATTCAACACTACACCATCAATATAAAAGGCTACAACACTGGGGGCAACAGACCTATAGAAGGAAACATGCACACATTTATTAATGTTCAGACTTAAACTATTTAGGCGACACCACTCACTAAGATTATAGAGCTCAGTTTGCATAATTTGGGCATCATGAATCGAATCTAATTTTAAAAAAAATTTTAAATCATCAGCATATAATAAATAATTTGATTTCAAGAAACAACTACCGATATCGTTAATAAAGAGGTTGAACAATAAAGGACCGAGTATACTACCCTGAGGTACACCCGACATTTGCAGATAAGGCACAGAACTATAACCTTCAATATTAACGGAACAAGTTCTATTGGACAAGTAAGACGTAATCCAGACTAAGAAATTAGAATGGAACCCCATTAACTCCAATTTAGATAATAAGACCGAATGCGATAATTTATCAAAAGCTTTTGAAAAGTCAGTATAAATCACCTCAACTTGGGCGCCGTTAACCAGGGCCTCTAAACAGTATTCCTTAAATAGCAACAGATTCGTTACAGTAGACCTTCCAGCATAGAAACCATGCTGGTAAGGCGAAATCCAACTCTTTGTCAGGAAGAACAGTTTCTTATGAATGATGTGCTCAAAAATTTTAGAGACACAAGTTAATTTAGAAATTGGCCTATAACACCTAACGTCATCTCTCCTTCCATCCTTAAAAATAGGAGTGACAGTCGCATACTTCCATCTATTAATAAATACGCCCTCCTTAGGTGACAAGTTGAAAATAAAAGTCAATGCAGGAATAAAAGACGAGGCAGCCTTCTTCAATAAATGAGTACATAGGCCATCAAAATCAGATTTGAATGAGATCTTAGCCTGAATGATTGCTTCAGATACATCATCCTCAGACAAAATAAAGAATCCCACGTTTAAGTTAGTATGAGTCCCTGAAGTAGAAATGTTATCTCCAGGTGGTTCAAAGTTAGATTTAAAAAATGATGCAAACATATTAACGGCCTCTTCGCAAGAGTTAGAAACTATCCCATCCAGCTGAACTGTCGAAGGAATATCAGACGATTGTTTCTTAGATTTTATGTAAGACCAGAATGACTTAGGGTTACTTTTTATCTCCTGTTCCTTAGATAAGAGAAATTGTTTATAAAGAAATTTATTCAAGAAGTTGAATTCACGGCGGTAGTGAAAAAACTTGGCTTCAGACTCAGAATCACCCATATCTATAAATTTCCTATGAAATTTATTACGCAAATTCTTTAGATTTTTGAGACCCCTAGTGTACCATGGTAGTTTATAAGGCTTCTTATTCTTAGTTGGAATATTATTACAGCAGATATCACGCACTTTCTGTAGAAATAAATCATAACATTCATTAGTATTTAACTTATCAAACGAATCAGTCCAGTTTATAGACTCAAACAAGGAATTAAGCACATCAAAATTACATAAGTTAAAGTTAAAGTCATTAGCAATTGCCGATTGAGAATATTTGAAAAATGTTATGTTATCAATTTCAATAACCAGAGGTTTGTGATGAATATTAGGTTGAGAAATCCACAGTAAAGGAACATAAATTTTGTATTTAAGAAATTCAGATAAAAATATAAGATCTAGAAAACGATTTAATAGATTGGAAAAGTTATTAATTTGACGCAGATTAAGAGAAAATAAACTATCAATAAGATTAATCTCATGACTATGGTTTACGTTGCAAGGCGTTAGTAATGAGCCGTCAGATAACATTGACCAAGAGATATTTTTTAAATTGAAGTCGCCAAGTACACAAAGACTGTCATTTACTGTAAAGTTCTCACCTATAGATAAAATGTTAGAAATATGAGCATCATATAAACAATCAGAGCTATTAGGCGGAATATAAGATGCACATACCAGAAAAGAACAGCTTACATTAGATATGGATACAATTATTTGGTCCACCAAACCATTAAGATCATTAATACAGCACAGAGAGGACTTAAATCGGGTTTTCACTGCAACTAAAACACCTCCACCTAATAAGAGGCCAGTGGAGAATGGATCCCTATCTTTACGGAAAACATTCCAAAGATTGGGGTCAAAATATTCAGCATTGGAAAAATCACTGTTCAACCAGGTTTCAACTAACACGAAAACATCAAAATCGCATTGCGAGGAAAAATCATAGACTATCTTAGACTTGGATCGCATACCAGAGAGATTTTGAAAATAGATTTTTAAACCATTACATCCATTAGCTAGTGTTGCTGCGATAGCGGCGTTCGATCTCGAAAATTTACAAAAGGCCGAGCTTTGATATCAGCTGGCCAAATTTCAGGCTTTAAGATCTTGGCATAAAGTCCATCAGAAATCCCAATCTTAAAATTAACACGTTTCAATGTAGATAAATCAACACCATTTTTAACCAACTTAAAACAGGCCATTTGGGACTTGCTGACGTTCGCAGTTTTTTCAATATAATTTAAAATTTGATCCTCTGTAACGGTTGGCTTGAATGACGATACGTGAATCCATTTTTTATTAGAAACAACATCCAAATCATTAGATAAATTGGCGCCATAAATCACAGGGCCCTTATTAAAATTACGCTTGCTATTACTGGTACGTGCGGGTGTATGTTTGTTGACAGTGTGTGTAGATGTATGTGTATTTACAACGGGATTGCGTGACGAATGCGGTGGTGAAGACGAAACAGACAAAGCAGACTGCTTATTTACATTAACTGTTGAAGTATTACGGCTAGGTGAGACAGACAACATTATTACAGACAGGAACAGGTGGTTGTTGTTGCGAGTTTGATGGAGGTAACTCAGACCCTACAATGTTTTCTTGAACCGCAGTAACTAAATCAGCATTATGCATATTAGAAGTAGCCAAATTATTTCTTAATACATCCGAAAAAGACGTTTTGCTCACTTGCGCAGTTGACTCTTTAATTGTATCTTTTATAACATTGCAGATTGTTTTGTTGTTTTTTGTAATGCTGCTGCAAATTTCTTTGTTTATGTTATGGTGTTCATTTAATGCACCACATAAATGATTAATCTCTTTGAGATTTCTATCACAAGATCTTTGAACTTCATCAAGCTTTTGCAGTCTATCCACATATCTTTTTTCAATAGCTTCCAATAACTTTTTTATTTCCATTTCATTACGTTTCAACGAGTCCTTAAACTCGCCTTTGTATTGAGCCAAATTAACACTATTTTTTTTAACACCATCTTGCACTTCTGCCATTACCAAATCAACATTATGAATATATTGGAGGCAATCATCACAAAGAAACCTGATGAAACCAGTAGATTCAAGTATACCACGAGAATATTGATCTACACCAGAGCATTTTTTAGAAGAATGGTAGACTTTTTTGCAGATTCCCTCACACATTAGGCCGCTTTCACCACGAATTGCAGTTTTGCAATGATGACATTCTGCCATTTCGCAGTTATTGCACTATTTAAGCTTTTAATTATTTTAATTTATTTAAAAAATATTTATTATTTAATTTTAATTTGGGAGCCGAAAAATTTTGCTTCTTGATCACACAAGAGTTGCCAGACCCTTTATTACGATTATTAAAAAATTTGTTTTTTTTTCCTGACACAAATTTCGCCTTTGGCCAAATCCTCCATTTAACACAAGCAATGTAAATTTTAATTTTATTATAAAATTTTATAAGATATTTTTTTTTCTTAACATCTAATTGTTGTATATACAATAAGCTCTTGTGCCTGTAGTTATTCGCACATGGAATACTGTTAAAAATTTATTCAAAGTCAAGTTCATTACAAACGTTTTTTTCCCAGAGCCTGTTCATAGTTTACGAAAACTTAATTTCACACTAATTAAAATTACCTTATGATTGCTTACAAAAAAGAAATAACGCTTTGCTTTCAAGTTATTATAAAGACTGGTTGGTTAAATACGCACACAACCAAACATGTGTGCGTATTTGCTAAATCTATAAAAATTTCTATGACAAACTTTGGCTCTACGCTGGCCAAAGTAGCACCAGAGTGCCGAGCATCAATTGGTTTCTCATAAAAATGAATACACATACGCGAATACATTTCTCTAGGTGGCCATTACTGCTTTAGCTGCATTCATATTTTCATTTCGTTGTATGCAAAACAAAAGACTAAAGACACGAACTCGTTGTGTTAATTAAAAACAAAATTAATGCCACTGAATGCAATTAAACTGTGAAGGTTGCATTTGCTTTAACGTTTTATGATAGTGTTGCTTATATTGTCGCTAAGGCAGGAAAGAATTAATAAATAAGCTTTTTTAGTACAAAGTATCAATGCAAATGAGTCACGGGCTTTGAGGAAAAAAGTGGACTAGAAATGAATAAAAAAAATATTAATAATTTCTCACATCAATATAAACAAGAAATATTACGTATAAAATAAAACAAGTAATAAAAATATTCACTGCTGGAGAAAACTCAATTTCTTAATTAGAAATTAATTGGAAATGAAGAAAAAATAATAATAATAATTTCTTATTCACATTTGAATGATAATTGAATATGAATAAAAGAAAAAAAATATAATATCCGCCGCTGGAGAAAAATCCATATCTTAAAAATATAATTGGATTTGTTATAGAGGAAAATAATAAAGTATATAAAAAGTAAAGAAATAACTTTCCTCTACCATTTTCTTGCCATTTTCCCATAATTTTAAGCAAACATCTTCTAGTGAAGTAGTAGGGAACTGCCAATCCGGGGACAATTAAAATTTTAAAATTTTGAAATTTTAATTACCCAAATTTTAAAATTTTTGGAAATTTGTGAAATTTGATACCCTACGAGGGTGGGTCAATAAGTCCGTCCAACTTTTTGTTTACATAAGGAATTTTTTGTTTACATAAGGAGTTTTGTTTACATTAACCCATGTGGGAACGGGTGATTTTTTTTGAGGTTGCATTAATTGTGTGAACGGATGATTTTTTTTTTTGAGGTTACCTTAATATAGAAAGGCCCTAACTCATTATTTTTTTTTTTTTTTTTTGTGGGGTGGATTAAGGGGTTTCATCGATGTCACGTGCGACATTGAAGAACAATATTGGTTATCAAAGATATTTAATACAGTTAAAACTAATGATTTTTCCTAGTACCAAAGGGAAAATCATGAAATGATTTTTCTTAATACCAATGGGGGAGGGGGTGAAATAGTGAAAATTAATTTTTCCTAATGCCTACGGCAATATATGAATATTTTTCCTAATGCCTACGGCAATATATGAATATTTTTCCTAATGCCTACAGCAAAACATGATTATTATGTTTTTCAAATGCCGACGGCAAAACATGATTATTATTTTTCCAAATGCCGACGGCAAAACATGATTATTATTTTCTAATACCAAAGAGAAAATTGCCAGTGTTGCCAGACTGTAGAAATTTGTTATCGTAATAGTATATCAGTAATATCAGAGAAAATATTTATTTATGTGTTCACATGTATGTGAACACCCATACTTGTGTTCACATGTATGTGGACACCCATACTTGTGTGTGGGGGGTCCAGCTTGATAGTCGCGGGTAATTTAATATTTTGTGTATTTGCTTAAGAAATATGTATGTATGTATGTATGTGTATGTATGTATGTGTATGTGTATGTATGTATGTATGTATGTGTATGTATGTGTATGTATGTATGTGTATGTATGTATGTGTATGTATGTATGTATGTATGTATGTATGTATGTATGTATGTATGTATGTGTACATGTATGAATGTGTGATCGTGGGTATTTGTGCGTGGAATATTTTGTAGAATACATATATATTTTGCAACGTAATCATTTTCTTTGTCTACGATTATTTTAAAGCAGCAAACTAAGTACACGCAGCAGCAGAGAAACAAAAACCAAGCACTTGCAAGTAAGCAAAAAAGTTAATTTCTCCTTCCCCTCACTTCCTTCTCTTTCCTTTATGTAGTTTGTATTTGAAATAAGAAAACACTTGTATATTATTTTATTTTTTATACATTTATTGTTTAAAATTTTATAAAATTTTATAATGATACATACATTCATATTTTAAAAAGTGAAAAAGTTTAATTAAAGCAAGACATTTCTTTTGTTAGTAAAATAGCATTTTTTAGTGCGCAAGCACCAAATTTATGATAATTACAATAAAAATATTCTGGATACTTGATTTCCATTTGTTTAAAGTTGATGCAGCCTATATCCTCAACGTTAAAAATTTTTCGGCATAAAATTTTTTCCAACCATCGTCTTTTTTCTTCACCTTTTACATAAATTTTAGAACATCTTGCGTTGGCTTTTATAAAATTGCAAACGCTTTGAAATGAAACTGATCCAGCAGTCCAGCTTAGGTGATGATAGTTTTTTGTTAGCCACTTTGCTTCTCTTTGCTTTTCTATTGATAAGCATTTGATATCAAATGGGGGTTTTATAATGAAATTGTTATATTCATAATTGTTGAAAACAATTGCTACTTCTTTTGCGATGAAATCATTTGAATTATTTTTGAAACCTTGTACGTCTATGAAAATTATGTTGTTTTCCATATTAGTCAATTCATAAGACTTTTCGCACTTGTCCTTTGATAGGTACATATTCTAATATACGATCATGAATAAGAATGCAGTAAGCTGATGTTTTTGCTCCAATATTAGTTGCTGTTTCAAATTCTATTTTTATATCAATCGGTCCATTATTGAGTGATTCATTCTGATGACTGACATCTACTACAATAATAGGAGCTTTTGTCTTAAACTCTGATGCAGTTAGAAGCGGTTGAGATTCTTTCATATAGTAGCTTTGTTGAAATCTTAGATACATATCATATAGAATTGCATATCGTTCATTTTTGAACTTTATGTTAAGATCATCATATGGATATGAGACTGAATTTAAATGTACTTTTAAATTAGTCAAATCACAATGAACAAACTTATTTTCTTGTTGAAAAGCAATCAATACAAAACGAGGGCGTTCTCTATTTGCAGCTAGTTTAACATTCCAAATATGGCTAGTTCCCATATTTAATTGTGGATTGACATGACAATCCCAACTGCGAAATGCCATAGGTATAGAAGCACCATTGTTAATAATTTTAATCATATTCAATTTGCTAAAGTCGCATAATTGAACATGTGGGATTCTCCATGAGATTAGTGAAATTGTAAGTTTAGCTTTTTTAGTAGAAACACTCGAGCGTACAAGATCTTCGTCGTTCTTATTGCGCAAGAGTATCAATTCATGTTTTCCATTTAGTATAACTTTGTTGTAGTCTTCAGCGAATCCTAGAAGCATTTTTAGAGGTACATAGAAATTGAAAAAGCCATTTACAAGGGTGACATCGTCAATTTTGTTCCATCCAGCATTTTGCATCACGTTGCTTTCTGTTGGTGACATAGACACCAAATTTTTTATGGTGCTTGTGGCTCCTAAATATCTTGTATGATCAATTTCAATTCCATTGAGCTCATAGCGAATTTCATCAAATAGATATGCCACAAAGTTGTTTTTTAATATAAAGTTGTCCGATGATGAAGTAGATTTAGAGTTATTATCATCAGCAACAAAACCTTCTACATAAATGTAGCTTTCACTGGGTAGCACGTACAAATCTTGATTTTGTATTGAAATTCTAATTTCATCATTATTGTTGTAAGATTGTAAGTATGGTACATATGTATGATAGTCCTTTTTGATTATATTCTCATCAGACAAGGGCTTATCTAAGACATCTATTATTGAACTCATTTTGTCTTCAATTTAAAATTCAAGGACTTTAGAAAATTTTTATTTGATGTTGTTAATGCTTTCTGTTGTACTGATCGCTTTAATGTTGATGTTGTTCTTGCTGCTATATTTTTTAAGGTATTTGTGTTGTATATTAGCATTATTTAGTTGGCCTTAAATGTATTCTTATTGTAATTTCCTCTCCTCGGAAATTAATTAAATCACCGTGTTGATCAACTACGCGCAGCGCTAGTGAACTTATCTCTCTGGTGTTCACAGGTAAATAGATAAGATTTCTTGGAACCTCATCTATTTTATAGCCTGGAGGCACATTAATCGGAAATTCATGAAGTGTATGCGATTTGGAGCTATTCATATATGTGTTAATAGCGATACTACTTTCAACTCGCAAGAGATTTACTTTAAAAATATTAACTGGAAGATCTGAATAATAATATTGGTTTGGTGTTAGGATTTTGCTATTGAATCCTAAAAGTTTTCCAATTGTATTGTCTTTATTAAAATATACAGTATCCTTGGAACTATTAACTTTAACTTGCATTGTATTGTTATTAGCTTCAATAAAAATCTTATTTGCTGGACAGAGTAGTTTGTATTGCTCTTCTATAAAATCAACTATATCATTTAGTTCGTAAGATCCAATTGGTATTTCTATTGTATATTCTCCTATATGAAACATATTGTTGTAGGTGTCTACATTTGGAATACTGTTGTATGAATGAAAATCAGTTAGAGCACACTCATATGCATCATGTAATTCAATAGGAGGAAAGTAACTAGCAGATAATTCTGATGAGTTAGAGCTCAGAGTAAGTGTTATTGACATTATAACAGACTGATTACAATTAAATAAAGTTTAGTAGACAGTATGGTTTATAAGCATAATTTACATATTTATTTCATTTTCTTATTTTAAAATTAACATTAGTTTCTTAATATTAATGCTATTATTGTTTTGCTATGATGTTGTTGTTGATTTAGTTTTTCTTCCATCTATAATATTTCATCTTTACTTATCCAAGAATTGTGTTGATTAGAAAATCCCAGCCATTTAACATATACCTCCTTCCCTTTAATTTTAAGCACCTTTTCAACTAGATATGTATTTGGAAATCTGGTTTTTGAAAGTTCGTCAGTATAGAATCCACCTTTAATAGGATTACCAAGATAGTCTTCTAATATGTATGTTGCAGGATTTGTATTTTGAACTCTTGTAATTGTGAAAATTTCTGTAGTCCAATTTGGAGTATAACCTTTTTCAAATGTATGCTTATATTTGCTTATGCGTACATGATCTCCTACATTAAATTTTGACATTTTATACATTTTCATATGACTGTATACTGTATTTAGCAGCTTTTCCTCATTTGTTGAGTTGACTTTAATTGGAGGCATTTTAATGGTACGATGAACTTTTCTATTGTAGGTATTAAGTAAATCTTTGTGTTTATCAATCCACTTATAAGAACCATTAAAGCTAAATTCTTTCCACATCATTCCTTTCAGTGTTCTATTAAATCGTTCTACTATTGATGCTTTCATAATGCTATATGTTGAGTAGTGATTAATGTTGTATTTATGCATTAATTTTTCAAAGTGTTTGTTGAAAAATTCTTTACCATCATCTGTTTGTATGTTTTTTGGTATTCGCCCCAATTCAAAAATATTTTCCATTGCGTTAGTTGTTTCAAGTGCAGTTTTTGTTTTTAGTGGTACTGCCCATGCAAATTTTGAGAATGTGTCAATTACAGTCAGCAAAAATCGATAATTTCTATTTTCTTTAGAATAGTTCCCCATTTCAACTAAATCAGCTTGCCAAAGGTCATCTATTCCTTTCATTATAACTCTGCGACGCACAAAATGTTTTCGTGCTTGCTTATGGAGTTCGTTTACTAAATTTCTTTTTGAAGACATTAAGTTGTTTTTAGAGATTTTTTGGAGAGTGTTGTGATCTAGTTGAAGCACTTTCAGCTATTGATACAAACATGTAATTTTCTAATCTATAAATTTTCTCATTAAGCTGTTCAATTTGTTCTTCAAAGGATGTTTTAATTTTTAGAATATCTTTTTCAATTTTATAATTTTCTTCTATATCTAATTTTGTTTCGCGATGTAGATCCTCAATTTGCATTTGAATATTTTCTTGAATTATAGTACTGTCTCTCTTAAAGTATGCTAATAATTTCTCTTCTAGTTTTTCGATTTGAGTTTGCAGAAACAATTTATTGATAACATCGTTTTCCTCCACAGCTTTTGCAACATTTTTGATCCTTTTGTTTTGGACATCAATGTTGTTGTTCGTATCCACAAAGAACCCCAGCAGTTTAGGTGCATTTTTCAAAGAAACTATGTTGCTAGTATCGTTTAAATAATGTCCAAATTTATCAACAGACATGCTTTATATACTTTATTAAAGTTAATGTATTATATTAGCTTCACGTAGTTCTTCAATAATTGATATAATCTCGTTATTGTGATTATTATGACCTGCAGCTTGTGATGCGAGCAGTAGTCGAAGTCGATCTACTAGCTCATTTGGATCATCCCAGTATATATAGTGGGGCTTATGGATGTTAAATTCCATCATTCCATCACCTAAGTAGCTACCTTTTGGCTTAGATCCTGTTGATTCGGGTAAATTATCCTGGTTTTTCTCGTCAATAAATTTCTTAATAATATGTTTATATTTATATCCTCTAGTACCCTTAATTTGACCATCAGGTTTATAGTCTCTTCTATATGCATTAGTAGTAATTAAAATCTTTTTATAGATTTCGAGTTCAAATTTATCATAATTTTTTGGTATTTTATAAAACATTAGAGAAAATAGTCCAGGTGTTAGAGCCCATATTTGGCCACCAACTTGTATTTTATGTTCACTAAGTGTAAGTTTACTATCACCAAATTTCCATTCATTATTGAAATCTTTATGTGGACCATAGTTTGTATCTAATTCATTTCTTTCTTCCAAGACTGATAAATCAGTATAAGTATCTTTTTATTTTTTATTTTTAGAATTAGTATCATTAAATAAGGTGGTATTATCAAATATTGTTCCTTCTGCTAGTTTCTTTGGTGTACTTGTCTCTATCTTGAGTGATGGTTTTTCAGACTTTAAACTTGTATTATTTTCAAATTCTGTCTTCATTTTATTTTCTTCTTTAATGGGAATTCTTTTAATTTTCTTAGAACTATTTATGAATTCTTTCAGTGGTTCTGTTATAGGTTTAAATGTATCTCTTAGTTGTTCACGTGTATCTATTTCACCAGTTTTTATACTACGAAGCTTTTTCTTCAAGACATTTCTTGTCAACACCAACTGTTTTAAAATTTTCTCATCCATGTTTAATAAATAAAAGGTATCAGCTATTAGATGAGGTATCAGCTATTAGATCAGCTTATTAGCACCTGGTCTGGTTTTCAGATCAGCTTTTTAGGACCTGGTCTGGTTTTCAGATCAGCTTTTCAGGACCTGGTCTGGTTTTCAGATCAGCTTTTCAGGACCTGGTCTGGTTTTCAGATCAGCTTTTCAGGACCTGGTCTGGTTTTCAGATCAGCTTTTCAGGACCTGGTCTGGTTTTCAGATCAGCTTTTCAGGACCTGGTCTGGTTTTCAGATCAGCTTTTTAGGACCTGGTCTGGTTTTCAGATCAGCTTTTCAGGACCTGGTCTGGTTTTCAGATCAGCTTTTCAGGACCTGGTCTGGTTTTCAGATCAGCTTTTCAGGACCTGGTCTGGTTTTCAGATCAGCTTTTCAGGACCTGATCTGGTTTTCAGATCAGCTTTTCAGGACCTGGTCTGGTTTTCAGATCAGGTTATCAGGTATCAAATCAGCTTATTAGGTAGCTGGTCTGGTTTTCAGATCAGCTTATCAGGTATCAGATGAGGTTATAGCAAATAGATGTATCAAGCTTAAAGTTAGATTAATAACTAAAGTAAATGTTTATGAAGAGTAGTTTATATAGTTATGAAATAGTCAAATTGCTTTCTGTAGCGTCCATCATTTAATTCATTATCTTTGCTAATCACCAAAAATCCATATTTATCCTTCCAACACTCTCGACAAATCTCATGAAACTTTTCATAACTCATATCGCCACCAACATGATCTCTATAAACATGCTTCATATTTGTCTCATCTTGTTTAAACATTATAATAACATTGGCATTGTCTCTTATTAAATGCTTGGGAATTCTAGTATAAGTTTGACACAAGTAGAATGAATCGACATCCCTATGTCGCCCCATACAAAAATATGTACGTATATTATTCTGCTTTTCACATGCAACATCATCAAATATCATAATTGAATTAGTTTTAGCTTCGTCAGGTGGAATAACTGATTCATTATCTGTAAATGTATAATATCCCATTCCTTTAATTGGTGAAATTAGTTTCTTCAGGTATTCATATTTGGGTTGATATAGAGATTTTGAGTATAAATAGATGTTTTCAAACTTGAGTCCATTAGGACTTTCTAGTAAGCCAATCATAACATTAGTCTTTCCACAATTGGATGGTCCAACTATTAGAGCACGAATAGAATTTGGTAAGAGGGGGCTATGCTTTATTTTTGAAGTGATGTTGACTGAATCGTCAATATTACGAACTAAAATATTTTTATGTTGTTTCACTAACTGCATTTTTGTAACTAAATACATTTTATAAATGTTACCTCTTATTATAGAAAAAATTAGATAATATGGTTATACGATATCAGAAAACGTTTAGTCATAAAAACACCTTCGTTGGAGGAGGTATAGTAGATAAAATAATAAACTCTCTACCTGTTGAGCTTCATCTTCCGGGGTATCAGTACTGTGGACCTGGAACAAAACTACAAAAACGTTTAAATCGAGGTGACAAAGGTATTAATTTATTGGACTCTGCTTGTAAAAATCACGATATTGCGTATTCAAAAAATAAGGATTTAAGTACTAGACATAAAGCTGATAAAATACTTGAAAATTCAGCTTGGAATCGAGTTTTAGCAAAAGACAGTAGTCTTGCAGAAAAATCATTTGCATATATGGTTACTAACGCAATGAAAACCAAAACTAAATTTGGTATGGGTGTGGAGAAAAAGAAAAATGTTAAAAAGAACAAGCCAAATGATAAAAAACTGTTTAGAACATCAATTATAGCTGCAACAAAAATACTAAAGAAGGAAAAACCATTAGATATTAACTCAGCTATTAAAATTGCTCGAAAAACTATTAACAAATCATTAAAAGGAAGAAAGTCTCAAATTGTAGTTCCACGTGTAATACGTGTTCCAAAAATCGGTGGTTTTTTACCTCTAATACCGATTTTAACTGCTCTGGGTGCAATTGGTAGTCTAACAACTGGGGGTGCTGCCATAGCTAAAGCTGTAAATGCAACAAAGAATGCAAAAAATCAACTTGATGAAGCAACTAGACATAATAAAGCGATGGAATCTATAGCAGTGGGAAAAGGACTTTACTTAAAACCATATAAAAAAGGTTATGGTTTAGTTCACAAAGAGGAATCAAAAAACTCTTAAAGATGCTGCCCAACAGACCACTATCTGATGTGGACCTAAACCGTTTCTCTATAAAAATTCCATATTTTAGAGGAGTTTTCATGTTGAATACTCTACCAAAACGAACAAAGAAAATTGAATGTGGAATAATCAACTTAGATGTATCAACAGGACCTGGTACACATTGGGTAGCATACTATAAAAACAACAATGAAAAAGAATATTTCGACAGCTTTGGAAACTTACAACCTCCTTGGGAAGTAGTCAAATATCTTGGTGCAAATATAAAATACAACTATAATCAGCATCAGAATTTCAATACATTTACCTGTGGACATTTATGTCTTAAATTTCTTTATGAAATAACTGAAAATATTAAATAAAACACAAAAATTTATATTTTACAAAACTCTTTAATGTCTTTTTATTCATAATTTAAAATACATAATTAATATATTATTGCCAAACAGGAAATTGGGAGTTTTGAATTAGAAATTCACTCAGCTCACTCTCGACAATTAGGTTTTCTTCACCTTCTCTACTTAGGCAATATGATCCGCTTGAGAGATCTTTGATATCGTCATCAGTTAAAATATTATATCGTTTGGGCAGGAACATTATGTGTTTATTCATTTCAACTTTTAGGGTTGGTCCATATTTAGTTGTTACACGTACCACATTTCTAATAGTATATTTCGTTGAAGAATCAAGCTCCTTTACGTGTATTAAAGTTTTGTTATTTAGAGCATTAAATTTTGCAATTAGATTTGTTGTGGAGTCCATTTTTTTATTTTTTATTTAGATACTTCTTGTCACTCTGAATGTTTAACTGGAAATGATCTTAAAAGTAGCGATGATGACTTCAAAAAGGCTAATCGAAAATAATTGTGGTGAAATAGTGAATAAGTGGGAGATAGTGATAGACAGAAAGAGATAGTTATAGAGAGACAACGGTTAGAGAGAGACAGAGTAGTAAAAAAGAAATATGGAATAGAGAGAAAAGGGTTAGAGAGAGATAGAGTTCTAAAAAGAAATATGACATAGAGATGATAGTATAGATATTTTAAAGACCATATAGATATTTTAAAAATTTACAGAACAAATTAGTCTTAAAGGAACCTTCCAACATTCATCATCATTCATTCATCAGCAAATAAAATGAGTCAAATTAGACGTACTCTTAATCAATTTATAAGAGATTTTGAAACCTTCAGGCTTTTTGATCATTGGGAGATGATAAAATGTTTCCAAAATATGCTGGATGAGAACGAAGAATATGGTGTCATGGAAGATGAAGACAACACTGAAGGACACTTCCCCAGCTGTCCTTGGTATCATCCTGAGTGTGAGGAGGGACCTGATACTTGCAGATGTACCATATATTTTTTAAGAAAAAATATACTAGAACATCTAATAATTGGCTATTACGAAATGTTTCCATCATTATAAATAAATTAAATAAAAATGAAATAAAATTGTATAAATAATAAAATAAAATTAAATTGAATTATAAAAATATTCCTTGATTTGTATTATTTTTTTCTAAAGGAAAACTAGGAATCATCTGTTCGAATATAAAATAACAGAAACTTGTATGTAGTGAAAAAATATGAGGATTTTATCCGATTATCTAAATTATTTCTCTTTATGAAAATATCTAATTGAATTTCATAATATTGTGAAATTCAATTTCTCTTGTGCAGAACCTCTCAAAGAAAACAAGACTGTGCATGTTTAAGTAACCTGAAAACAAGACTGTGCATGTTTAAGCGACATGAAAACAAGAATTTGCAAATAAGCAAAAACAAAATTTTTTTTGATCCAACGAAGTAAAGCCAATAAAGAAATAAAAAAACCATTCACATTTTCCATTCTTTTTTCAATAGTTTATTTACAATAACTTTTCTTAATAAATAGGATTTAAATACAATAATATTTCTTAGACTTTTTTACATTCATTTTAACAACAATAAAATAATTTTTCTTATTAAATAGAATTTTATATACAACAATTTTTCTTAATAAATAGGATACAAATACAATATTTTTTCTTAATAAATAGGATTTTATATACAATTTAAAAATTAACTAATTAACTAAGATTTTCTTGCATTTTAGCAATCTCATCTAGCAACATGTCAAGTTCGTATTCAGGGTTAGTTTCCTTAATACGAAAATGATACCATGCATAAGTGTTTACATTATTTGATCTAATTTTTCTCTTATCATCTCCATAGCTTAATACTACCTTATTTAATTCGCTAGTATATAATTGATGTAGCTTAGATTTAAATGTTAACATACTATCATATACATTAATCTTATTAAATAGGCAATTCTTATATGTAGCTAAACTATATTTATCTAATATGGCTCTCTTTACCCCCTTCGATTTTTTAATATCATCTTGATTTTCTACACTAAATGAATACATTTTTGAGCGCAGCCCAACAAACTCTGTCATTATCTTACCGCAATTTTCATCCTTCATCATACCAATTACTTTTTTATTTACTATTGGGAAATTATAAATATTGTCTGTAGGATAATCCGATGTGTCAAATTGTTCATGAATGTCATTTTTTATGTCAGCGTAAAAGTCATCAGTCTTTATTGAATATATAAAAGAGTCAGTATCCATATAGTTTAATGAGAGGTTTGTCTTAAACTTAGGTTGCATGTACCCGTAATGGAAATTATACATTTTCCATTTTGACAGCTCGAGTACACAAAATCCTAAGTAAATTGGTTTATTGTAGCAGGTTTTGACTCTAGTCATTTCGATTGCTACAAGATCTTCAGAAAATATAGATAAACTATGAAAATTTGGTTTTGATATCCAATCTTGGGCACCCAAATGATTCCGATTCGTTCTCTCCCAACTATTAACAATTTTAACATCTCTCCTCTTATCCACATTTTCCATGGTTTTACCATACACTGCATTATTAAGTAGTTTGAAAAAATTTTTTTCAAAAGCATTTTTAGCAGTGGCTCTATGTCTGGTATTTAGGTCAATATAGCCTTTTAACCATGGAGATTGTTTAAATGCTAGAATACGATGAGTTTTCTTTAAAACTAAGCCATATTCTAAGCACTGTTTGAGAACTCTAAAGTGTATCACATATGATTGCTTTGTAGAGAAATCGGTTATCAACTTGCTATACTTCGCTTGCATAGGTTTCTTATTTTCAGCGCAAAAAGGAAGATCATTATGCAAGTCGTGTAAATGAGAGGGATAATCCAACGTAACCTCATAAATATAACCGTCTGTTCCATTATCAGCTATGCTGTTTGGATCCAGATTCAACTCGTCTTGTGATAACCATCTGAACCCACCATGAGGAAGATATTCCGACATCGCCCATCCATACAAATTGTTAGCGTCTAAATAGACGAGAAATTCTGAGGGCTTTTCTTTGTCGAAATCTTGCAAATATTTATTATTTGCTTTCGAATATCTTTGACTACACTGTACTATCCCCCCACGTATACCTTTTTTCATAAAATTGTACATGTCTATGTCTGTCAATAATTCTAATTCAATTTTTGTATATTTGAGCATTGCATCCCAGGAAAGGCCAGGTGCTGTATAATACTGGCAAGGATCGAGCTCATAAATACCCTTACAAACTTTTCTAAAGTTCTCGAAAATATCTGTCAGTAAGAGGACGTCTGTTTTTAAGTAAAGTTCCATGTAATCTTTCATTGTTTCACAACCAAAAGTATTCCATACCTCTACAGCATGTGAGTATTCCTCTAAAGAACACTCTTTATTATTCAACTTATTAAAAAAATCACTGCGTGAAGGCAGCTGGCATTCATCTAATTTTTCGAATGAATTTAGGTACTCATATGGGAAAATACCTTTTTTCTTAATAAGCTGAAATTCTTTTTCTGATTGAAATAAGGACCTTATAGTGCTGAAATCATTATCCGACAAATTGCAGGCTAATGATTCCAAACTCTCAGCCATAAAGCGTATAGTATCAAGAAATCTTATTTCAAGCTTATGGCCATCACTCATTTCTGTGAATTGGGAGAGGGATATATAAAGTTCCTTATTGAGAGGGAGTACTTTCAGTTACAATGAAATTTCACCTAATTCTTTAATGAAAAGATGTGAGTCATAATTTGAATAATTGTGGAAGTAAACTGGTATAAATTTGGGAATTTGGTAATTTAAATTACATTTATTGTGGGCTGCGCCTCTAAATTTGCCACTAATGTGGCAGTGATCTCTAACACGATCTTTGCCTAGAAATTTTTGGCAAATATGGCAATTCACCGCACTATAAAAATTATAAGTATCCGAAGGGGATAAAGTATCCATTTGTCTATTGTTAACTAAATAGTTATTATATATATCTTCACAATCCTTAATTAAATATTCTACAAATTTTTTGGAGGCATCTTCCCCCGTATATATTCTAAGCTTATCTAAATTATTACTATGCATACACTTAATAAAATAACTAAAGGCACAAGGTGTGTGCTTTTTTATTAAATTTGTTTTACTACTTACACTATTACTTATATCCTCTAATACGCATTCAAAGTCCGCGTAAATAACAAAAGGGACATCCATTTTTCGTTGATGTCCCTTAAAACTAAGAATGGCATCCTCACCTGATGGCATAGTTGTGACTATCTTCCCACATTCCTCCTTATGAGTATTCATGATGGTGTCCGTATGAGTATATTGGAGACAGCTATTGCAGATGTGTAACTTAGTTTTGTGTTTTGTAGTCTGATTTGTCAAAAGTCTGTGAATGATAAAAAAATAAAATAAAAGTTTATGAGTAAAACGTATATATTATAAAATATATAAAAGAAGTATATGTATCATTAAATTAAAGTGTAGTATAATTTTTTAACTTACTTTGATATGTTCTTTATCAAAATGTAGTGATGAACTTCACCATTTTCCAAAAGCAACAAGTTTACATGACTAATTTTTTCGTCCTTGGTGACATAATAAGGACCAATAATCTGATTGGTCCCCTCATCATAGCCGAATACATTAACACTTATTGCTGGATTGTTCACCTCAAACTCTTTTATTTTGTTTAATCCTAATGGGAAGCTTAAATTTTTGAAATTTAACGCTACACCATTTCGCGTAACAATCGTCTCTGCAGCAATGTCTTGAATATTATAAGAACTGCAACGTTCTTGATTGTATTGGGTTGTATCCATGGCAGCAATCATACACCACTTGAAACAGTAGTCATCATCATTTTGTATATTGATGCAAGCTTTTTTTATTGCTAATTTTTGAGGTGTGGATATCCAGTTCGATCCTTTGACGAGCGAAGATTTGTTGATGTTGATTTCTGCTCGGACTATGCGTGACAAAGTCCAACCAGAATCTCGCTCTTCAAATTCGGACATTTTGGTTGAAATCTCCTCAACCTGCTTACGGAATAATTCTTCAATGCTATCTGCCCTCGTCAGCAAACTCATTTTGGCTACATGTGATATTATGCACAACTCCAATTCTTCTCCAACAATTTTTATATACTCCGCCACAATACTCACATGAAATTTAATTATTGAATGCTTACTTAAATTCACTTGAAGTCGCTCCATAAAAACATTTTTATTTTCTTCAACAAATTCTTCCAACAGAAGTTGGTCTTTTTTGTTTAAAATTGCATAAGTGGCAATATGGTTTTTGAATGCTTTAGATATTTTATAATATCGCACATTCGCTTCTACTTCATCTGTTCTAGTATGCGAAGTATTCATTGGAGTTGGCAGAGTTTTTTCTCTTCTTTCTTCTACTTCTCCATCACTTTCCGGTAAGCTTATGTCCATAGCATCGTCGAATAAATTACCTCCAAGGATACCCACACCCTGTTGTTGAGCTTGTTGTTGTTGTTGTTGAGCTTGATGTTGATGTTGATGATCTTGTTGTTGATTCTGGTACTTTTGTTGATGATCTTGTTGTTGATGCTGGTACTCTTGTTGATGATAATTAAGAGGCTGCCATTGCATCACATTGGGATTATAATTGTATCCCAAAAACTGATTATTCCATGGTATACCGTATTGTTGAAAATTTAATGGCAACTGATATTGAGGATACTGAAGAGAAGGATATTGTTGATGAATAAATGATGATGATGGATTTTGGTGATTTTGAAGAGATGTCTGCGGTAGCTCTGGATTTATGCCCCGGCTTACGACCACTTGATTCTGTACACTATGGTTTTTAACATGCTCCAAAAAGGACTTTTGGTATTTGTATACCTTATTACATGTATTACACTGATAACCTGATGAACTCATTTTTAATTATTTTATTATTATTTCACTTTAACACAATTACTGATGACACTTCTTGTAAATACAATAACGTACTGATGTGTTGGTTAGAAATGTTGGCGTATTTATACTAAAATTAGAAGCAGTATCCTTGCAGCATTCATAAATTTTACTTTTTGTTTCTCTGCTGCTGACTGTACTTAGTTTTCTGCTTTAAAATAATCGTAGACAAAGAAAATGATTACCTTGCAAAATATATATGTATTCTACAAAATATTCCACGCACAAATACCCACGATCACACATTCATACATGTACACATACATACATACATACATACATACATACATACATACATACACATACATACATACACATACATACATATACATACATACATACACATACATACATACATACATACATACATACATACACATACATACATATCTCTTAAACAAATACACAAAATATTAAATTACCCGCGACTATCAAGCTGGACCCCCCACACACAAGTATGGGTGTTCACATACATGTGAACACAAGTATGGGTTTTCACATACATGTGAACACATAAATAAATATTTTCTCTGATATTACTGATATAGTATTACGATAACAAATTTCTACACTCTGGCAACACTGGCAATTTTCCCTTTGGTATTAGAAAATAATAATCATGTTTTGCCGTCGGCATTTGGAAAAATAATTACGTTTTGCCGTCGGCATTTGGAAAAAATAACAATCATGTTTTGCCGTAGGCATTTGAAAAAAAATTCATATATTGCCGTAGGCATTAGGAAAAATATTCATATATTGCCGTAGGCATTAGGAAAAATATTCATATATTGCCGTAGGCACTAAGAAAAATAAATTTTCACTATTTCACCCCCATTAGTATTAGGAAAAATCATTTCATGATTTTCCCTTCGGCATATATACTTATGAAATCTTAATCTTATGAAACCCCTTAATCCACCCCACAAACATACACACATACAAATTCCCACGGTCATAAAAAACTGGACTTATTAAACCACCCTCGTATGTATTAAACAAACAAAACCCCTTATGTAAACAAAAAATTCCTTATGTAAACAAAAAGTTGGACGGACTTATTGATCCACCCTCGTAGGGTATCAAATTTCACAAATTTCCAAGAATTTTAAAATTTTAAAATTTTAATTACCCAAATTTTAAAATTTTGTACTGAAATTCTCAAATTTCAAATTTTAATTACCCAAATTTCACAATTTTAATCGGCGCCCGGAGGAACAATTCCCTACTACTTGCTGGGTATGTAATAAAAGTTTAAAATATTTGATAATAGATATTCCTCCATTATAGTTGAAAATGTAAGTCAAGCGATGAAATTGTATTCATAGTTTCTGTATCACTTTATCATATCACGAACGCTATAAGATCATTATGTGAGAGAGAAAATATTTAACATACCCACATGTAACTGTGTTATGTGATGTAGTATATATGACAAACCGAACTTTGTTGTCAAGGCGAGCATATTAAGAGTTTTGACAAGCTTATTTGTAAATTATGACATGGAAAAAATTGGTAAAAGCAAACAAAATGTCTGTTCAAGTGAGTATCCGCTTCCACTCACGAGAGAGTCCGTTCAAGGGAGAGTGATTGCAATGTTTTTCTAATGGAGAGCTGCCGGGACCTAGCAACAGTGTCCGTCTAAAAGAGGTGTCCACTTACAGGAAGTGTCCGTTAAGAGAGATTCCACTGTATTACATAGGCTAAGGTTCGTATAATATTACATATGTAGGATCCGTACGGACCGTACGGATTGAAGCTCCACATGCTTCAATTTATTTATGATTAATTCAATAAGTCTTTATTATTTATTTATTTATTGTAGTTCAGTCAATGGACAAATAATCCTTACAGACTAAGATAACATTCAAAGATAAGGAACTAATACTAAGGTTGTTTATAAAATTTGTATTAAAAAAGAAAAAAGAAATCTATCACGGATAAACATATATATACATATATACAATATTACTTTGAAAAGTTTACAATTAAATTAAACAATTAAATAGTTTTGAGATCACAGTTATTTCAATAAACTAAAAAGAAGCAATTTAAACTCTGATTTTTCAGTGCTAAATTCGATAAAAGATTTTGAATCTTTTTGAATATTATAATTTATTTCGTTCAAGAAAGAGAATGTACGTGATAAGGTACCATTACGAGAATAATCTGTACGATGAAATGGAACATCGAAAAGTTTAGCGAACCTCATATTCCTGGGAGGTATGTAAAACCGTATGGCATAAAGCAAATCAGGGCAATCAATAGAACCATTGATAATATCATATAACAGCAAGGCAGATTGAACTTTTCTACGAGACGCCAAAGTACGTAGACCAATAAACAAGCATTTAGATTCATATGGAACGGATGATAAATAAAGTAACGAGCGCGTAGCATATTTGACGAAAATGCGTTGAACTCTCTCTATACGAGCAATACGATTAGAGACATGGGGATTCCAAATAACAGCAGCATATTCTAGTTTAGACCTAACAAAAGACGTATAGATATATTTCAGAGTGTATGGATCAGCAAACTCAGAACAAGTTCTCTTCAGAAAACCCAGTATTTTATATGCTTTAGGAAGTAAATGCTCAACATGAGCATCAAACGACAAGGAGTTATCAAATATAACGCCTAAGTCAAGCTTAAGATTAGAGGTATTCAACACTACACCATCAATATAAAAGGCTACAACACTGGGGGCAACAGACCTATAGAAGGAAACATGCACACATTTATTAATGTTCAGACTTAAACTATTTAGGCGACACCACTCACTAAGATTATAGAGCTCAGTTTGCATAATTTGGGCATCATGAATCGAATCTAGTTTTAAAAAAAATTTTAAATCATCAGCATATAATAAATAATTTGATTTCAAGAAACAACTACCGATATCGTTAATAAAGAGGTTGAACAATAAAGGACCGAGTATACTACCCTGAGGTACACCCGACATTTGCAGATAAGGCACAGAACTATAACCTTCAATATTAACGGAACAAGTTCTATTGGACAAGTAAGACGTAATCCAGACTAAGAAATTAGAATGGAACCCCATTAACTTCAATTTAGATAATAAGACCGAATGCGATAATTTATCAAAAGCTTTTGAAAAGTCAGTATAAATCACCTCAACTTGGGCGCCGTTAACCAGGGCCTCTAAACAGTATTCCTTAAATAGCAACAGATTCGTTACAGTAGACCTTCCAGCATAGAAACCATGCTGGTAAGGCGAAATCCAACTCTTTGTCAGGAAGAACAGTTTCTTATGAATGATGTGCTCAAAAATTTTAGAGACACAAGTTAATTTAGAAATTGGCCTATAACACCTAACGTCATCTCTCCTTCCATCCTTAAAAATAGGAGTGACCGTCGCATACTTCCATCTATTAATAAATACACCCTCCTTAGGTGACAAGTTGAAAATAAAAGTCAATGCAGGAATAAAAGACGAGGCAGCCTTCTTCAATAAATGAGTACATAGGCCATCAAAATCAGATTTGAATGAGATCTTAGCCTGAATGATTGCTTCAGATACATCATCCTCAGACAAAATAAAGAATCCCACGTTTAAGTTAGTATGAGTCCCTGAAGTAGAAATGTTATCTCCAGGTGGTTCAAAGTTAGATTTAAAAAATGATGCAAACATATTAACGGCCTCTTCGCAAGAGTTAGAAACTATCCCATCCAGCTGAACTGTCGAAGGAATATCAGACGATTGTTTCCTAGATTTTATGTAAGACCAGAATGACTTAGTGTTACTTTTTATCTCCTGTTCCTTAGATAAGAGAAATTGTTTATAAAGAAATTTATTCAAGAATTTGAATTCACGGCGGTAGTGAAAAAACTTGGCTTCAGACTCAGAATCACCCATATCTATAAATTTCCTATGAAATTTATTACGCAAATTCTTTAGATTTTTGAGACCCCTAGTGTACCATGGTAGTTTATAAGGCTTCTTATTCTTAGTTGGAATATTATTACAGCAGATATCACGCACTTTCTGTAGAAATAAATCATAACATTCATTAGTATTTAACTTATCAAACGAATCAGTCCAGTTTATAGCCTCAAACAAGGAATTAAGCACATCAAAATTACATAAGTTAAAGTTAAAGTCATTAGCAATTGCCGATTGAGAATATTTGAAAAATGTTATGTTATCAATTTCAATAACCAGAGGTTTGTGATGAATATTAGGTTGAGAAATCCACAGTAAAGGAACATAAATTTTGTATTTAAGAAATTCAGATAAAAATATAAGATCTAGAAAACGATTTAATAGATTGGAAAAGTTATTAATTTGACGCAGATTAAGAGAAAATAAACTATCAATAAGATTAATCTCATGACTATGGTTTACGTTGCAAGGCGTTAGTAATGAGCCGTCAGATAACATTGACCAAGAGATATTTTTTAAATTGAAGTCGCCAAGTACACAAAGACTGTCATTTACTGTGAAGTTCTCACCTATAGATAAAATGTTAGAAATATGAGCATCATATAAACAATCAGAGCTATTAGGCGGAATATAAGATGCACATACCAGAAAAGAACAGCTTACATTAGATATGGATACAATTATTTGGTCCACCAAACCATTAAGATCATTAATACAGCACAGAGAGGACTTAAATCGGGTTTTCACTGCAACTAAAACACCTCCACCTAATAAGAGGCCAGTGGAGAATGGATCCCTATCTTTACGGAAAACATTCCAAAGATTGGGGTCAAAATATTCAGCATTGGAAAAATCACTGTTCAACCAGGTTTCAACTAACACGAAAACATCAAAATCGCATTGCGAGGAAAAATCATAGACTATCTTAGACTTGGATCGCATACCAGAGAGATTTTGAAAATAGATTTTTAAACCATTACATCCATTAGCTAGTGTTGCTGCGATAGCGGCGTTCGATCTCGAAAATTTACAAAAGGCCGAGCTTTGATATCAGCTGGCCAAATTTCAGGCTTTAAGATCTTGGCATAAAGTCCATCAGAAATCCCAATCTTAAAATTAACACGTTTCAATGTAGATAAATCAACACCATTTTTAACCAACTTAAAACAGGCCATTTGGGACTTGCTGACGTTCGCAGTTTTTTCAATATAATTTAAAATTTGATCCTCTGTAACGGTTGGCTTGAATGACGATATGTGAATCCATTTTTTATTAGAAACAACATCCAAATCATTAGATAAATTGGCGCCATAAATCACAGGGCCTTTATTAAAATTACGCTTGCTATTACTGGTACGTGCGGGTGTATGTTTGTTGACAGTGTGTGTAGATGTATGTGTATTTACAACGGGATTGCGTGACGAATGCGGTGGTGAAGACGAAACAGACAAAGCAGACTGCTTATTTACATTAACTGTTGAAGTATTACGGCTAGGTGAGACAGACAACATTATTACAGACAGGAACAGGTGGTTGTTGTTGCGAGTTTGATGGAGGTAACTCAGACCCTACAATGTTTTCTTGAACCGCAGTAACTAAATCAGCATTATGCATATTAGAAGTAGCCAAATTATTTCTTAATACATCCGAAAAAGACGTTTTGCTCACTTGCGCAGTTGACTCTTTAATTGTATCTTTTATAACATTGCAGATTGTTTTGTTGTTTTTTGTAATGCTGCTGCAAATTTCTTTGTTTATGTTATGGTGTTCATTTAATGCACCACATAAATGATTAATCTCTTTGAGATTTCTATCACAAGATCTTTGAACTTCATCAAGCTTTTGCAGTCTATCCACATATCTTTTTTCAATAGCTTCCAATAACTTTTTTATTTCCATTTCATTACGTTTCAACGAGTCCTTAAACTCGCCTTTGTATTGAGCCAAATTAACACTATTTTTTTTAACACCATCTTGCACTTCTGCCATTACCAAATCAACATTATGAATATATTGGAGGCAATCATCACAAAGAAACCTGATGAAACCAGTAGATTCAAGTATACCACGAGAATATTGATCTACACCAGAGCATTTTTTAGAAGAATGGTAGACTTTTTTGCAGATTCCCTCACACATTAGGCCGCTTTCACCACGAATTGCAGTTTTGCAATGATGACATTCTGCCATTTCGCAGTTATTGCACTATTTAAGCTTTTAATTATTTTAATTTATTTAAAAAATATTTATTATTTAATTTTAATTTGGGAGCCGAAAAATTTTGCTTCTTGATCACACAAGAGTTGCCAGACTCTTTATTACGATTATTAAAAAATTTGTTTTTTTTTCCTGACACAAATTTCGCCTTTGGCCAAATCCTCCATTTAACACAAGCAATGTAAATTTTAATTTTATTATAAAATTTTATAAGATATTTTTTTTTCTTAACATCTAATTGTTGTATATACAATAAGCTCTTGTGCCTGTAGTTATTCTCACATGGAATACTGTTAAAAATTTATTCAAAGTCAAGTTCATTACAAACGTTTTTTTCCCAGAGCCTGTTCATAGTTTACGAAAACTTAATTTCACACTAATTAAAATTACCTTATGATTGCTTACAAAAAAGAAATAACGCTTTGCTTTCAAGTTATTATAAAGACTGGTTGGTTAAATACGCACACAACCAAACATGTGTGCGTATTTGCTAAATCTATAAAAATTTCTATGACAAACTTTGGCTCTACGCTGGCCAAAGTAGCACCAGAGTGCCGAGCATCAATTGGTTTCTCATAAAAATGAATACACATACGCGAATACATTTCTCTAGGTGGCCATTACTGCTTTAGCTGCATTCATATTTTCATTTCGTTGTATGCAAAACAAAAGACTAAAGACACGAACTCGTTGTGTTAATTAAAAACAAAATTAATGCCACTGAATGCAATTAAACTGTGAAGGTTGCATTTGCTTTAACGTTTTATGATAGTGTTGCTTATATTGTCGCTAAGGCAGGAAAGAATTAATAAATAAGCTTTTTTAGTACAAAGTATCAATGCAAATGAGTCACGGGCTTTGAGGAAAAAAGTGGACTAGAAATGAATAAAAAAAATATTAATAATTTCTCACATCAATATAAACAAGAAATATTACGTATAAAATAAAACAAGTAATAAAAATATTCGCTGCTGGAGAAAACTCAATTTCTTAATTAGAAATTAATTGGAAATGAAGAAAAAATAATAATAATAATTTCTTATTCACATTTGAACGAGAAATACGAGTAATATGAATAAAAGAAAAAAAAAATATAATATCCGCTGCTGGAGAAAAATCCATATCTTAAAAATATAATTGGATTTGTTATAGAGGAAAATAATAAAGTATATAAAAAGTAAAGCAATAACTTTCCTCTACCATTTTCTTGCCATTTTCCCATAATTTTAAGCAAACATCTTCTAGTGAACAAACAAAAACATTCAGGATAATACAATGAAGAAAATAAAATCTAATGAAAAAAATTAAGTTCATTTCTATATTTTATAATATAATGGCAAGAAGATAAATAATTTATAAATTATGTAATAAATATCGTATAATAGTAGACCATAGCTGTAATCGTAATGATTACTAATTTGATTACTTTTTTTTTAAAGATGAAGTAATGATTAAATTAAGATTATATTCAGTTTCGCAAGATTACTAATTGATTACGATTACTAATAATGGAAAGGTAATCTGAATTACTTAAAAGTACTAAAAATAATCAAAAAGAATCAAAAGTAATCAAAAATAATCTGATTACTTCTAAGGATTACTTTTGATTCTTTTAGATTATTTATTAAGAATCAAAAGTAATCTTTGAAAGTAGTCGGGTTACTTTTGATTCTTTTTGATTATTTTTAGTAATTTTAAGTAATTCAGATTACTTTTCGATTATTAGTAATCGTAATCAATTATTTATCAGCAATTCTTTTGAAGGCTATTATATAATCATTACAATTCTTTTTAAAATGTAATATAATTGATTACTAATCGTAATCGAAGTTTAATAGCTCTGTACTAGACACATGATAGTCTAATAAATTAAGGATTTGTAAATTTATTTAATATATTAGTTTTTGAGCAATATATATGGTAACGGACTATACCGTTTGTAATGAAATAAACAAAGAATCTTAGATATAATTTATTTGTAATAATTTTGTTTTATTCAAAATTAATTAGCTTAAATTATTATGATAGTATTAAAAGCATTTTAATTCCTTAGGATAAACTACATTACTTTACTTTGCCCTGAAGTATCAATATAAAGATTGGATGCATTTCCTGTCCATGTGAGAAACACGGATTTGCTATATATATACGCCAGACACTTGTAAAAACTGATACTGGGATTTATTCGTTGTCATAGCAAACGGGACAATATTTTGAAGTACTTCTTTTATTAGTTTTCAAGTTATCACAAAATTAATATATTTTCCCCATGGGAGGAGTCACATCCTTATGTCCAATCTGGAAACCTTTTTGTGAGACAACGCACGTTGTAAAAAGCTTTACTCACAGAAATGTTCAAGTTTCTTGCTTTTTTAGCTCCAAAAATATTATAAAATAAAATAGTTTAGCATAGAAAATGCCACGCCCATTAATTTTATTCCAACTCTTTTCTTTAGAGCAATATATAAGATCAATGGACTAACTGCTACAAGATCTCAGGTGTTCTACAGTATTAATTTGCAAGATATATCAAAACAAATATTTAGTGCATATGGGAAGTGCCACGCCCTCTTGTCCACTCTTTGAATCTCTCTCCTGAAGAACATTATAAAAAGGCATATATTTTACCACATTAGTTCCAAGGTATTTCAAAATAAATATTTGCTATATATAGGAGGTGTCACGCCCACTAACCCACTCCTTAGTACAACTACCCCGGAATATATTATACAAAAATACTCGCATACAATTTCAAGGGTTAATTTAGCTGCAGTAATTTCAAAAATCCATTAAAATAATATTTCCTCTATGTAGGCAGTGCCACGCTTATTTAAAATAAAAAATATATATCCTTTTGTTCCTTCCAGACTGTCACTAATATAATATTTTTTTCAGCAAGAGTGATTCGCTGTCTTAGGAGTCCAAAGCTTTCCAACCAGGAAAAGAAACAAGCAACCAAAGAGACATTTATAATGTTTTCTTTTCTAGAAAAAGTGCAAAATATTTTTTTTATTTTTATTAGGAAAAATGCAATTTAGCTTTTGCTTACAGCAAAGATTTTTCTTGGTAAAAAATGATGCAATAATTTCTAATAAGCTCTATGTTACAAAAAACTATTTTATTGTAAATTTTCATTGAAAAATGCAATAAATGCAACATTATTTTGTAGAAAAGAAAACTCCTTTAAACATTTATAGTATTATTTAGTTTCCAATATTTCACCATACTTTTTAGCAGCATTTTCTGGGAATAAGAAAATATTAAAGGTCTTAAATTCCCTCAAATAAATTTTAGACTACCCTCGTACATTTTATATTAAAACATAACTGTCATAATAAAAAATTGCTACACTCAATGCATAAAATCTATTTAGCTATTGTTATATTTCATTTTTAATAAAGACATTTGGTCTTACCTACAACTGCTATCAATAGTATTCAGCTTTAGGCTTTTATTTCTTATTATTTAGCTTCTTTGATTTTTTGCTGAATTATTTTTTTTTTGTGAAAAAAAAGAAGAAAATAAAACAATATAAATACATAAAATTTTCCTTTAGGCTGTTTTCAAACAAGTAGCTAAGCCGGGCAAGTGAGACAATATAAAAAAAAACGCTAAAACAGAAAGTGAAAGCGTTTAAAACAAAATAATATGAAGCCATACAGAAAACTATAATATTTTCAAAAGAAAAGCCAAACCTGAAAATAACACACAATATGAATAAAAGGAAATTGTTGTAAACTTAAAAAGTAAGAAACGATATTTCTTTCAAACTTAAACTTAAAACCTTAAACATAAAGTAGTTCCGCATTGGGAGGCTGAAGCTATTAAATAACAAGATCAAATATTTAAAAAGTTCAAATTAAAAAAAAAAAATTCAATACTGTTGTATGTATGCTTTTTAAATATATTGCAGTGAAATCTATAATTATAATAATGACTATTTAAATGCATAAGCATATTGCTGGGGAAATAAATCACGGCTTGCATTCAGTTTTTCTTAACAAAATGACTTTGGTGGTATTGTTATTATTATCTTATAGTTTTTAACACATAAAAAATTTGTTACACAATTTTTATGTGTACTATTTATATGTTTCCCTCCATTAAATAACCGCAAATAGTTATTGAAACTTACAAAATGATTTTACACTTATATGTATGCATATAAAAAAATAATAATAACAATAAACAGTAATAATAATAAAATTTATGCATTTGTTTCAAGCACTTAAAAATTAATATGTTGACTGGTGCTTAAAAACAAAAGATTTAAGATATAAACTTTAAAATAAACATGTGTTTAATTATAGCAGCCATAATTAAAAGAAACTTATGTTAAACTGTTGAGCAAATATTGTTTAACATGGTGGGCAAATGTTATTAAAATAGCGGTGAAGTTTAAAGGATTGCCAACATTAATTTTATGTAATTAAAACAAATAATGTTAACTGACTGCTAACAACATTGTTTAACATTGTTTGCAAATGTTATTTCAATAGCGGTTTATTTTGGAATGATGTCAGCCTTGATTATTTCTTTTCTCTGTTAGTGAAAACAAAAACAACAAACAAAAGACTATAGAAAGAAACTTGATATACAATAAGTATTTACAACAAGAAATTATTAAAACAAAAGATATAAAAATTAAACTTATTCAATCAAATAATAAAGTTATTACAATAATTATAGAATTTAATGAAATAACTTCTCACTCAATAAAAATTCTATAATCATTTAATAAAAATAAAATTCCAAAATAAAATAATATTAAACTTAAAAAAAATAAAATTATAAAACTAATGTTACAAATTGATAAATATTTTAGAGAAAGAGTTTTTTTTTTGCAAAATTTTTTCTTAACAATAAAACAATGAACTCTTTTAAATGTTAACACAAATGCTATACACCCTTCAACTATATCTTAGATTTTTTGTAAGCCTCGTTATGGCTTATTGCTTATAATTAGGAGTAGAAATTGGTAGTCCCTAGTAAGGTCCTACCTGAGCAAGGCTAATAAATTGTTAAAAAATCATTTAATATAAAAAACTTTCACATTCAATTCATTCAATTCACATGGGCCTTGAATATAAAAAACCTAAAATCTTAGGGGATGTTCACACTTGGGCAAATATTTGCTCAAAAAACGTTACCACAATATATTAATGAAAAAGCTTTCAGTTCAGATACGTGTTTTTTAAGTTAAATAGTTTTCAATAATGTTGGAATCAATAACGTTGTCTATTAGTTGTTTACGAAACTGTTTAACTTAAGAAACACTTGTCTGAATCAAATGGTTTTTCACAAACATTGAGTGTTTACGCTTTTTTGGGCAAATGTTTGCCAAATGTGACCGTACTTTCAGTCTACCAACAAAATACTTTAGTTTTGTAAATTAATTTTTATATATACATACATATGTATAATATTTTTGTAATATATTTTCTTAAAAAACTTTTCATAAATTATAATTTATTCTAAATTTGGCTTGGATTACTATTCAAAAGACTTAAGCAAAAAAAAAAAAAACTTATGCTCTTGGACTTGATTAAAAATTCAATTGAAAGCATTAAGCTTTTTTTTGCGGTTGTGAAATTCGTTGATTTATTGTCAAAGGCGCGTGCGATTTAAAAAAAAAGCTTTTGTACTTCTCAAATTACTCAACACCATTTTTTTCGTATTATATTATGTATCATTTTGAAGTGAGTGCAATTTATAACAATAGCAGCTTAAGTTTGACAAATAATTTAGATAAAAACACACCTTAAAATCGAAAAAAAAATGTTTTACAAAAAAAAATATACTACAATGTGGTTTGTGGAAAAATTCCAATTATAAAAACAGCTTTTATTATTATATATTATTAAAATCCGTTTAAAAAATTGCATTAGAAGTAATTAAATTTTTCACCAGATTTTTAATCATAAAAAAATAAAAACTAAAATGGTCTTAAAGAAATTAAAAAGAAAAAATTCAATAACCTTATATATTTATAAAAAATAAAATTAAAACAAAAATTAAGTTTAACATTAAAAGCGCAATTTGCATATTTTTTAATTTTGCTTAACAGTAACTTTATTTTATTTTATTGTTTTTATAAAGTCCCCTTAACAAAAAATCATTTATTATACATATGTACATGTAAGCAAAAACTAAATATCATTTATTTGCAGTAAAAAATTTTGTATGATTATTTCATTGCAAACAAGAATGTGGTCATGGCAAAAAAACAAAAATCTGTTTGCCAAATTAAATAAAGTGACGATTATAAATTAATTATTTAATAAAGAAGTTTTAAAGCAGTTTATTCTAAATCGCTTCTGTGGAATAGACTGAAGTGTTAATCAAAGCTATTTCACAATACAAAACAAGTTTTTATAACGTATTTCAATAGTTTGAATATACATACTTATTTGTTTTTGTTATTTAAGTACCCTGCCCACTTATGCAAAAGCTACAATATAAATATTTATTATAAAATCGATGCCGATGCTAAGCTGGTTTTGAAGAGACTTTTTTTTTTAACTAATTAATAAATTGTTTTACTCTTAGCTGCTATATACCATCAGCTAAATATTTATTTAACGAAAATGTCTCTTAAGGGATTTATTTTAACTAAATATGTATGTATGTACTTATGTTTAATAATAGGTTTGTTGCTTAGGTCTAGTGTTTTAGAACTCACACCAAGTGATCTTTTATGGGAGAATTGAAAAAAGCTGCCATATAGTTTGGAATCATGTAGTACAGTGTTGCCAGTTTTTCGCTACAGCTTAACCCCAATTTTTGATTTCTCATTCCCAAAAATCCCCAAATTGAGTTTTTTTGATTCAAATTTTTTCTTTTGTAAAAAAAATAAAAAAATTTTAATTTTATTTTAAAAATAATGACAAAAATAACATATTTATTTAATAAAATTCATTTATATCGATAGCTACGAGTATATTAAACATTCATATAAATTTAATTTGTACTTATAAAACGTGTAAAGAAAACATAGTTTAATATACACAAGTATAAAATAATTGTTAACCAAAGTTTACCATTTCAAAAACTTCTGAATCGAAATCTTCTGATTCATCAGCCTCAGAAGCTTTGTTGTAAATAGTGCTTGTATTAAATAGTTTTAGCATTTCAGCAGAAGGATTAAATTTGTCACAACCAATTGCATTATTTTTAAAGTGTGTGTTTAGTCTAAGAAGTGCTTCCAACAAGTCGTATTGCATTTTGTTGCGTATTTTTGTTTTGGTAGTGTTCATTATTGGTTAATCTGCCCTGATACTTCTTCTTTATTAGAAACCATACACAATGAATAAGTAACACACATTTTTAGACTTGCCAGACGCGTATTTCTTAGTTCAAGAATCATTCTTGTTTGACCATCAGTTATAAAAGAAATCCCCCAAAAATCCTCTCAAATTTGGTTACATCCCCAACAAATCCCCAGCTTCCCAATACGAAATTTTCATCCCCAATCGCGAAAAAAATTCTCAATTTGGGAACAAATCCCCAAAACTGGAAACACTGCTTTTATGGGAGAAGGAAAAGAGTTGCCATATAGTTTGGAATCATGAAGGAAAGGTTAACCCCCATTAATCTTGGAAAAGGGTACTTTTTTATTAACTCGCATCTTCGGTTTCCGTTTTTATATCATTAAATATGTAAAGAATTAAAAAAATATAGATACACATATCGCTCGTTTATCAAAGCAACGTCCTAACTAAAAAAATATACGTTACCAGAAAGCGGGTTTAACGTTTTCAATAGCATTAAAATGAACAAAGAAAATTTTACTTTTCTCTCAAGAGGTGCGTGTATAAGATATTTGTATAAAATTTTTAGACAGTATCAGTAACAATCTGAGGTTTAGTTCTGCGTCATTAAATGAAAAGTGCCAATTTTGAGTTATGACATTCTTTTAGTAAATGAGCAATATGTATGTCGGTCTTAAAATAAAAATGCATTTTAGGTAATAAAGAGTCTAATTGCTTATAAATCAATTTTTTTTAGCAATAGTTTATCTAGGAGGTTTAAAATTGGCCAGAATTCATTTTATGCTTAATTAGGTTTGTTGCTTAAGTCTTTCGTTTTATCATGTTTATCATATCATTTTAAATGGATTGATTACTTTTCATATGCCGACCGACCCCTTTTTGCAAACTATCATATGTGACATATAACTTATTTTTGCATAAATCTGCATTTTTACGACTTTAATGTTATTTTATGTTTAGGACTCTTATATTCAAGAGCAAGAATTCCGTAACCCCAAATTGACGCTGAAACTTAAAAACATTGAAGGGATATGGCGATCTGGCAACACTGATATTTGATCATATTAATTGATTGAGAATTCTGTTACAAAAAGAATGTTATTTGAAAGAATATATAAAATCATACGAGTATTATAAATTTTTCAAAAAATTTAATAAATAATTTGTATTGAAAGTTTCGCCTTATTGCGAATGGCGTTGTCGATGTCACATCAAGACGACTGTAAAAATTGTCACTTCTCTACTCTTTGTCAACAACAAATGACTGCTTTTAACATGCCCTGTTAACATACAAAGCTTTAGAGATTAGTAAGAGTTTGTCAATAGAAGCCAATTGTTGCCCATAAAGAATAGTCAAGTGACAATATTTAATGTCGTCTTGATGTGACGTCTTCGACGCCATTCACAATAATTCGAAATATGTGACAACACGCTATTTAACTTACTGCATAAGCCTAAGTTTGCTTATTTTTATTGTGCTTAAGCATTGTCATTTTAACCTTATACGAGTATATATTAATATAATTTTTTTTGCAAATTACGACTCCTTTGCTCTAAATTATCCTAAGTGGCATATGTTAGTTTCTTTTAAAATTATAGTATGGTTTTATGAAGCTACCAAAATAAAGCATGAGATCATTTCGAGTTTATTTATGGTGGTTTTCGACCCCTCTGTGACAAAATGTCATATGTGAATTATTTTAATTTTGTAATAACGTTTATTTATATTGAGATATATTTGAACTTTTTTCCATTAAATTATAGTAAATGATGTTTTTATATATTAGTTTCTCTAATATCTTTTCGGGCCCTAATGCATAAAAAATATTTTGGTTTTATAAAAGGTTTATTAATCAAATTTCCATAGAAAATTTGTTTCATAAACTCTCTTATTAAACTGAAATATTTCTTTTATGAATAAGGCAGTTAATATATATGCATATTTTTTAATTTTTAATCAAGTAATAATTTCCTTAAAAAAGGCATTTGTCGACTAGACTAGACTGCAGCTTTGGAGCTAAATCTCTTTCCACCGAGCCATTTCCTTAGGTTTGGAAATAGGAAGTAGTCACTAGGGGCTAAAACCGGAGAACATTTAAATTGAAATAATATTACAGCCTTATTTATAAAAACTATTAAGGCTTTATAAAGGGATTTTAAAATTAATTTTCATTAAAAATTTTTTCTTATTAAAGCCTTAATAATTTTTATAAAAAAGGTTGTTAGAATTTAAATACATCATGTTATTTTAACTTAACTTACATTTTTGCAAATTTTAAGCCTTTAATTAGCAATTACCCTGATTGAAAATTTTTTAAAGATATTTTTCGTATCTGAAAAACAAAGTTGTTATATTTTCAACTCCGTGAGCCAAGTTATCTGATGTTAGAGTTTTTGATATCTTGTCTTTTGTATCCACACATAGCTGGCATTATATCTCTTTATTTTAATATATAGTTTTGCTTATTTTGAGACCCTCTGCATAAAAGTAATAAGTAATATGTGTTTTGGCACTTACGATAATTTTGAATGCAGTTCATAATACAAAAATTAACAAAAAAAAATTGTTTAGTCGTAAAATGGAAGGTTTAACATGTTATTTATTTTCTTTTATTGTCTTTTATAAAACAACAAATGATCTTGATATAGTTTTAATATATATAAAAAGAGAATAAATACTTGCCAAACAAATATACAAAAGGCTTCATGGTTAAATGCTTACTTAAAATGAATTTTAATTAATGTGAAAAATAAACAAAAAAAGTTTAAAACCACATGAATAGAACAACAGGCTTTGATATTTAAATTAATAAAAAAAATGTCAATGGCTTTAAAATAATTTAAATAAGACGAGAAGTACTGCTGAAGTACAAAATTGAATAATGAAACTAATAGGCAGATTTTGTAAAAAAAAATTCGTGTCTAAAAGTTTCAAATTTGTATGAAAAATAACGAAAATTTGCTACAAAAAATATATTTGCCATAGAAATTTCAAAACGAAAAAATGGGTTGAATAAATAAAATTTTGCCTTAAATAAAAAATTTATGAAAGATTAAACTTTTACATAAAAAATTTAAAGTGTTTTAAAGGAGTCATACAATTTTAGTACTTCGTTTTTTTTCGAACCTTTTCTCAGCTTCAAAAATTAAAATATTTGAATCAGGAATAATTTCTTAATCCAAACCAATTTCAGTATTTTCACTTCTTATTGAAGAGTAAAGTATTTCTTTCTTGCCGATTTCATTCTATAATAATAATTGGACATACAGATCTTGGGTCTCATTAAAAAATTGTTAAATAATAATTATAGACTCGTATCTAAAAATTTTTAATTCATGACTAACTCTCTCCCAAATGATTTTTAATGTACAAAACGGAATCATTAGCAGTTTTAAAAAAATTATAAATTTGTTGTTTAATAAAATATGAGCAAAACCAGTTTTAATAATACAAATCAATAAAAATGTGACCATATTTGAGACAAAAAAGAGTTTCTTTGATCTTAACTGTCTTTATTTTTTAATTTCTAAAGGTTAAAGACTCACAAACAAGTTTAGGAGAGTTAAGTAGCACGTCATCAGAAATTTAAATTTTTAACCAATAAATTAAATAAAAAATTATTGTCAATAAATCAATATTAGCATTTATAATGCAAGTGTTAAAGCAACAAACAACTTTTTGCAGCCATTCAAGTTTTTCATTTTTAAACACAACGACAACAACAATATTTCAATATTTTTTAAATTTTATTTTTACTTTTCGTATTATTTATCACTCAGAAATAAATATTTCTGCAATCATCAATTTTAATTGAAAAAAAAACGCCTTAAGTTAATAAAAAGTGTAGTTGTATAAATTTTTTATTGAATTAAATTTTTAATTAAAAGTTTAATTGGCTCAGGAAAAAATATTTCTTAATTTAATTGAAAAACAAAACACAAAAAAAAAATCAAAAATTTTATGGTATCAATTACACTTTTTAATTAATTATATTTTTTAGCAAAAGTTAAAATGACTCAATTAAATTTTTAATCAAACTTTTAAGCAGTTAAATGTTCAAACAAAAGTTTAATTGACTCAATTAAAATTGACTCAATTAAACTTTTAAACAAACTTTTAATCAATTAAATTTTCAAACAAAAGTTCAATTGACTCAATTAAATATTTAATTAAACTTTTAAGCAATTAAAATATCAAACAAAAGTTTAATCGAATCAATTAAATTTTTATTAAAAATATATTTTTTTTAAATTTTATTTGGGAGGCGGCAAGATTTAGATGCAAGACAATTTTTTTTTTAAATTGAAATGTTTGTTTTTTATATAATTTTTTCGATTATTCGGTTGAAATTTCAGTTCATCATTTTAACTTATAACATAATAAAATTTGAAATAAATTCAATTGTGTATTCGAATCAATTTTTTTAACTGTTGTTTATTTGAAAAATAATTTTTTAAAGACTGAAGGACAAATGTTTTCCTTAAAATAAGAATGAAATACACCAGCACAAGAATAAACAAGACGCTGCAGATTTTTTTAATGTATTATATATTTATTTATTGTATCTTGAAATATTAACTAACAGCCTGATTTATAAAAATCTTAAATCTAAATATAAGACGCTGCAGATGAGCTAGAGACACAGAAACAAGTTAAAATCGAACAAAAATAATAAAACTTAATGAAAAATATTCCATATCAATGCATTAAAGACTTAAAGTCCGTTAAAAAATGTTGCTAGTGTATTTTTTGATATTCCCTGAAATATAAAATGCTCTGTAGACGATCAAATAAACTCATCAAACACGTATTTTTGGGCACAGTCATGGTTTTCCGGCTATAGGTACGTGAACGACAAAAATCCAAAAGTTTTTATTTTTGTATATGACGGCTGATGATTTCATCATCCCCAACTCTGATTGAAAAAAAACATCATAAGGGGCCCTAAATATGAGCAAAGAAACCTTTCAGTCATCGTTTGTAATATTCAATAAAACGCCAACTAAATTTTTGTTCGTCCTTGCTTGATAATGAGGGAGAAGTCCTGGGGCGAACAAAACTTTATATTGCGTTTTATTGAATATTAAAAATGGTGACTAATGGCAAAGAATATAAATCATAATTTATATTCTTTGCTAATGGGTATATTTGATCGTTTCCAGGGCACTTAAGAACTCTAAAAACAAAAGACTTAAGCAGCAGACTTGCTTAAACTTTCATTAGCCATTTGATGAAAATAAAAAGAAAGCAAAAACATAGAAAACTCTTGGCTTGGTAATTATATGAACGATAAAAAATCTGTGAAAATTTACTCTTACATTAAAAAGCGTTTGTCAATCAACTGTGTCAGAAAGTAACTAAATACTAGTTGTGAAAGTTAAATTGATGTAAAAAGGAAACCAAAGTGTTTCTTTTCAAATTGAATTTTTCTTAATCAGACAATTAGTGTCTGTTTCAATTTTTTTTTTCATTATTATTATTTATTGTTTTTCACTTTCTTATTACAAATAGTTAATTGATGTGAAATTAAAAACATAACAAGTAATTTTTTCACAACACTTATTTTGGACATGTGATAGTTTTCATTTGGAACACGGTAATGCTACTGTTTTTTTTTTTGTCTAGAAAAGATAAACAATCTAAAAAAAAATATGTTTTTTATTCAAATATGTAATTGAAAACTACTTTCATTGTTTGCTTTAGAAATATATTACAAACAAGCAATTAGTTTTTGTTTAAGTCTTGATAGAAATCTTTAAAAAAAATTAACCAAATGTTAATAAAAGAAAATAAAATACTCGAAACTACTTGCTTTATTAAAGTTATTGTAATATCAGCTTACCTGAAAATAAAATAGAAAAGTTTTCTTTAACACATATTAAGAAAAATATAATAATATGACAGATATCATATTATAAGAAAAAAAATTATTTGAGTTTGAATTTCCATAAAAATTTTTGTTTAAAGCGCACTTGAAATGCAATTTAACAGCCTGATTTATAAAAATTATTAACGATATAAAACAGAATTTCAAAAAAAAATTTTCTTAGTATTCCTTTATAATAAAACCTTAATAATTTTCATAACTAAGGCCTTTAAAAGATTTTAGCTCTATTTTTTTCCTCTAAGCTCCTTTAGATTTGGCAGTTTTTCACATTTTATAATTAAAAAATTTAACACCTCCATAATTTTCACTATGGTGGCTCTTACTTTCTTACTTGCCGTAATTTTTATTGTTTTTATATCAAAAAGTTTTCGAAATTCACCGAAGTGTGGCTTTTTTTTATCAGTATTTTGCTTTCTCAGACACATTATGTTAATTATATATGGTTTTAAAAATAAAAATATAACAAAAACCATTTCTAATGACATATAAATATAAAACGAATGAAAAGCACCCACTCGCTTAAGGTGTAATTTTAGTTTCTTTGAAAGATACAAAAACTTGTGAACCTAGAAAACAAATTTTTTAGATACGAATTAACACAAATTATATATAATATATATATATATAAATTATGTAGTTATGATTTTCTTACGCAATAACTTTAAGAAAATCTGCCAAGGAGCAGCTTTTGAACTTCTTAAGAATCGGACAAACGACTCACGCTTAAAAGTATAAAATACTTTGATTTTAATCTCATAATGATCCACTCATGGAAAATGTAGAAGCTTAGCAAATGAAAAATGTGATTAAAAAAACGCATTAAAAATACATATAGAATTTTAAGAATTCGGAAAATGATTATATATATTTGAATCGATTAACTCTGCAGTCTATCCCTTAAACTTCCCGCTAAGCTATAGATTTACATAATAAATCTTTTGGCATGCGATGTACTTGCTAAATCTTTAAAAATCAGTGGAAACCTCTATTAAAATTGACGAAGAACTTTGAAGTTATTAGAAAAACCGATTGTTGTGCAATTTATTTTTTTAACGATATCTCAAATTTTAGTCAAATTGGCAGCAATCGATTTGACTTTTTGACCTTGAAAATTAAAAAAAAAAACTAAAATTTTTTAAAATATTATTATCTAAATTTTTCGAAATCTTCTAAACCAAATCGTTTTAATAACTTATGATATGTAAGTGTTCTTTCTCATCATCTATTGAATGCGGCAAATTTAATTCCGATCCGTTGACCCAGACACACACATACACACATATCTGCATAGACATCATAGACGCGAAAACAGTCAGAATCGACCCCAGGACTTCAAAATGCCGATATAAAATGAAAAATCGATTTTCGATATTCTTGAAGTATTTCTAATAGCAGAAAAAAATGTATGTCTTTTAAAATTATTTTTATTGATTTCCGAAGATGATTCCTGATATAATCGGCCATGTCGCAGAGTTCAATTCCGTTCGGAATCGGAATTGAACAAACCTCAAAATGTCAAGCCCTAGCCGGAGCATACCCCAGCATACCACCGCCTCCCACAGTCTGGACACACCTGACAAATTTCCGTATTTTAGTTTTCTTTTTTAGACACCATCACCTACAAAAATGGGCTGGATTGAGTTCCGATTCCGAACAGAATTGAACTCTGTGACATGGCCGATTAAAAAGTTTTTATAATAAAAATTAAACATTTTAAAAACCCCCGATATATTTAGAAAAGATGTGATATCTGCTAAACGTGTGGACCGATTTTCTGCAAACCTTCTCGATCAAGTCAGCTTTCAAACAGAAAAAACTAAATCAAAATCGGTCCAGCCGTTTGGGCTGTACGTGGACACGCTCAGACACACAGATACACAGACACACACTAGAAACTTATAACACCCCTTTTTTTGGTCGGGGCTTAAAAATAAAGCAGGTTCGATTAATTTTTTGTTAGTTAAAGTCAAACTTTCAAAGTATTTTATTCCAGTACTCGTATTCGTTTAATCGAATAAATTTTGTATGCGTCATTCATCAAATTATAGAACAGAATTTGCTTTTCTCATTATTATTCGAATGAATATTCAAATAAAATTAAATTTATTTCATTATACGATTGCTGTAATAAAATTTTTATTTCCTGTGCGTTCGAATAAAATTATTCGTTTGCTTGAATAGCGTTTCTATTTTGCTATAAGCTTGTATAATAAAATAATAATATCACAATATATATATAATATATAATATGTAATATATAATATGTAATATATAATATATAATATATAATATATAATATATAATATATAATATGTAATATGTAATATATAATATATAATATATAATATATAATATATAATATATAATATATAATATATAATATATAATATATAATATATAATATATAATATATAATATGTAATATATAATATGTAATATATAATATATAATATATAATATATAATATATAATATATAATATGTAATATGTAATATGTAATATATAATATATAATATATAATATATAATATATAATATATAATATATAATATATAATATATAATATATAATATATAATATATAATATATAATATATAATATATAATATATAATATATAATATATAATATATAATATATAATATATAATATATAATATATAATATATAATATATAATATGTAATATATAATATATAATATATAATTTATAATATATAATATATAATATGTAATATATAATATATAATATATAATATATAATATATAATATATAATATATAATATATAATATCTAATATCTAATATATAATATATAATGTGTAATGTATAATATATAAAATATAATATATAATATATAATATATAATATAAAATATAATATATTCGAATAAAATTTTAGTTCGTTCTATATTCGAATTAAATGTTTCGAACATAATAATTTGCCTACTTCAATAAAATATTTCATTTGTAGTTATAAACTAAAACTGTGCTCGAATAATCAAATAAAACTAATAGAATACAATTACGCGGTAACTCCAGTACATTTTCTTAACCTATTTGCTGCTAATAAAATTATTATATTAAAATGAAAATATATTTATTTATTCACTTTAATAACACAATAAAAATATGCAATTATTTGAAAAAAAGTTTCTTGCTTTTAATAACCTTAAGTAATTCGATTAAAGAATTAAAATTTTTAAACGCTATTTATTCGAAATTCACAAATTTAATTTTTCAATTCTCTCGAATAAAATTTATTGCTGTCTGGTATAACAAATATAAGTAATGCATTAATCGAATATAAGTATTCGGCTATTCGAATAAAATTTTAATTCATATCTCAATTAAATGTCCATTTTTTTAATAATCGAATAAAATTTTTTCAACACACTGCTAATACTAAAATAAATTTTCTTATGCATTATTCGCTTGTAATAAAAGTGTTCGAATCTGATGGACACATTACAATATAATGTTTTATTCTACATGGAATTGCTTTCTAGAAGAATTGCATAAAAATATTGTGTTATTCGAATAAAATTATTCGAATACAATTATTCGTTTATTCGTGTATAATTGCAATTCATAGCTCAAAAAAAATTTCTGATTTCTTACTTATTGAATAGTCGATTAAAATTATTCGGTTACTTCAACAAACATTTTTAATTACTCGAACTTGTTTTCGAGTGTAACTTTAATGTCATGTATGTTTCTTTTTGTTTGTTTTTTTATTGTTAATTTCCTGATTTCTATTTTTATACGAGTAGTTAATTGCCAAATAGTTTTAAAAATGTACCGCATTACAAATGAATGCATCCATGGACTCTGGCATAGTGTAGGGTGCTGAGATAATAAATAAACTAACAGCAACAACAAGTGCTTAACTAACAACCGTTATCAAGATCATATTGTGGAAAATAAAACACATATTTTTTTTCTTCTCTTACTTGTTTCTATTTTAATTTGCTGTTGAATGTAAGTGTTGTAAGACATCATGTTTGTATTCAATTATTTCATGGGTAAACCAAAAAAAAAAAAAAAAAAAACACTACAATACACATTGAAACACAGACAAGTTTTCTCAAAAATCTCTCAAATGTAACATGTGCACTCGCAATAACAAACATTATTTTAGAATCCAATGATTTTATTACTATGATTACAAATTTTAAAACAAAATTAAAATTAAACACATTTTTAAGCACGAAAAATTTAAGATTAAAATGCTACAAAAGTATTATAAATGTAACCAGCAAACATATAAAAATGGCATTGGGAAAATAATGAGTCTTTAAAATAGAAATAAGGTTAAAATATTTTCAAGAAATCTTGACTTAAATAAGGACATCTTGCAAAGAAAACAAAAGACTTAAGACACCAACAAGCCTCAATTTAATTTTAGTAATTGGTTTACTTTATTTATATTATTTATTTATATTATATAAATACATTCATTCATTCTATTTGGTATTTTGTTTTATTTTTTTTTAGCATTGACCTTATAATCAAATTACTTTTGCTACTACGGTCTATAAACATTTAGCCATAATTAAGTAAAATAAAAATAAAAAAAATGCTAATAATAAATAATGAATGGAACTAAAAAAAAATAATTACTAACGTAGAGACCTTTAATAAATGATTTTTATTGTTTTCGTTTTATTGATTAAACATTATAATTGCAAGCGAGGCAAGATAAGCAGCCACATTTTAATTAATAGATTTTAGAAAGATGTTTAGCAAAGTTTTAATTGAAGGAAATTTATGTTAATAAGAAATATTTGCATCTTAGCTGGGCATCTTTGTCATAAATTTATTTCATTTCGATTAGAATCTAATTATAGTTGAGAGAGTCTGAACGTTATTTGAAAGTTATTTTTAACAAGTTTTATACGATTATGCGAGTTAATAATGAATTGAATAATTTACTCAATTACTTAAACTAGTTCTAATTCTAAATCGATTATTCGAATATATAACAAGAGTTATTCGATTTTAAGTTTCTTTTTTTAAATGGCTGAATATATTTTAGGAATTATTTAATCGAGTAAATAAACATATTTCAATCGAATAAACCAATATATCGCAACTTTGATCCGATTAGTCGAGTTAATAATGAATTAAACACTTTACTCAAGTTCTCATACGACTTTTTAGTTTAATTCGATTATTCGCATGAATAACGAATAAAAAATTTTATTTGCCCAAATATATTTTAATTTTTTATTTAATCGAGCTACAAAATATTTTCAAGTCGAATAAAATAATTTTTAATTTTTTTTGATTATTCGATTTTAAGTTTTTTTTTTCTTCAAATACCCGAATATAATTTAGGAACTATTTCATCGAGTAAACGAATATACTTTAATCGAATAAACTAATATTTTACAAGTTTTTTAGCTGATTAGTCGAGTTATTAATGACTTGAACAATTTACTCAAGTTTTCAGTTCTTATACGAATGTATAACGAATAAAAAATTTTGTTTTCATCATCATTGATCGATTTTAAGTTTTTTTTTTTTTACAAATGCCCGATCATGTTTTAGTTTTTATTTAATCGAGCTACCAAAAATATTTTAGTCGAATAAAAAATTGTTTAACAAATTTTATGCGACTATTCTAGTTAATAGTGAATTGAATAATTTACTCAAGTTCTTAAATCCGTTTCAAGTTTAATTTGATTATTCGTATGTATAGCGAATAAACAATTTTATTCGCATCATTATAATTCCATTTTAAGTTTTTTTTTTTTTGCAAATGCTCGCATCTATTTAAGGTTTTGTTTAATGGAGTAACAAATATTTCACTAGTTTTATTCGATTATTCGTACAATTTATAAGTTAATTTATGAAATCAGTTTTAGCTAGAGTTCGTTTATTCGAATATATATTGAATATTTATTCAAGTTTGATTATTTTTTAAATGCCTAATGCCTACTTTTATGGCATTAAACGAACATTTTTTTTATTCGTTTCGTGAAATAAACATTTTTTTATTCGAATAAATATTTTCTTTTTAGTAATAATTCAAAATCTTAAACGATTATTTAAAATGTTGTTAGATTTTTCGCCTCGGCAAAATGTTGAAGATATTATTTTAATGTGAATTTTTTATTTGTCTTAGTGTGGCAAAAAGAGAAATGTACTTAAGTCGAGCTAAGCTGTTTTTGAGTAAAAGGTATCCCTGTAATTTTCATATTTGAAAGTACACCTGGGCAAAATTTTCTTTATTTTGGGCGCCTTTTCAAGAAGTTATAGCGCAATGATTTGCTTCTTATCTTTTTTCGTTTTATAACCTTATATGCACTAAGCTATTCCAAATAAAATTTATTATTTATAGTGTATAGGACGAAGTTTTCTAAAAGAAATTTAAGTTAATAGATTTCTGAAAATCGACACGAATGCTTAAAAGTGCTGTACCGCAAAACAGTAAAATATGACTTAAGCACTTTTTCTCATTTCCATTGAAACACACTTGCTAAAGAAATGTGAACTTTGCATAAAACCCAGACGTATGTTTTATAAAATCACAAAATTTTGATAGAATTATTAATTGTTTCTACGAAATGCTCCCTTGAATTTGTATTTGGTTTATTAATTGAATTGCAGCCTTGGTGCTGGCTTTCGATTGCATTGCATTTAAAATATTTCTGATAAGGCAAACACGTCATCAAGCAAACACTTGACACTTGGCACATTTTCTTATGTGACAGCATTTACTTTAATGCAATAAATAAATAATTATAGCAGCTCAAGTTTTTGTCTTAAATCTTTTGTTTTCAACACCTCTGCCCACACTAATCTGTAATATGAGTCCAAACACATACACGCACACACACTCTCGTAATTACTGTGCATAGACATTTATTTGGAATTTCTAAATAAGTTCACCTAGACCCACTTTAAGGTAAACTCATTACTTTACAATTACTTTCTAGGTCAGCAGTGGGAAGTTAAAAAATAATCATTTTTATTTCACATTTTTTTCTTTTCTCTATATCAATAAATGTTAAACAGATGTATTTTACTAAAAAAACACAACTTTCAATACTAACATGTTTGCTAATTAAACATTTGTTTTTTTAGTTGTTTATTTACTTGTGTCAAGCACTGTGCCTTTGAACATGCAATGTCTGGTCACGTATAAGACTTCTTTTTTTTTCAAAAATTATTTTTAATTACTCGTATATTTGAAAACCAACAAATTATTATTGTACTATTTAAGGTGTTATAATAACCATTAAAATTTTAATTATAATATAACCAAATGATAGGCGAAGTGAGAAAGAAATCTATGAACTCATAAAAATTTTTGTCTTACAAGCAAATAATAATGGCAATTATTATTATGTATATATAAACAAAATGCGCAGTAAGTCAACAAACATGTAATTACGAAGATTTGATGATTTCAAAGAATTTTATTTAAAATAAACCGCCCAGAATTTTAAAATATTTTCAGTTCTAATAATGAATTCTAAGCTAGTGTGAACTCTTTTGCTGTTACCCTTAAAACGCAATGCTTAAAACTTATTAATGTTTTAAAGTCTTTTAAATGGTCAGTGATATATTTTTTGTTTAATTAAAAGACCTTGAATGTGTGTGCTATTATATTCTTTTTCTTGAACAGGGAACAAAACTCAATCCTCTGAAAAAAATAATTAAATGCTTTAATTCAAAGAATTAAGAGTTAAGTGAGGAAAATAACTCTAACATGTAACTAATATTTAAAACTAAATGATGATATTTTACTTTGCCATAAAAAAAATTACACTATTTCAAACATTTCAACCGACACTAACTAACATTTTGCTTCCTTAAAGTGTTTACATGTTGTTTAGCATTAATTAGCACGTATTTAGTTTATGCCTTGTCAATATTATGACTATGCTAAATTTATATATAATCTTCTTTTTTATACATACATATATTTAATGGCTTTTCAGCTGTAGAATATCAATATGACTAATTTTTATTAATTTTACCAGCTGAGACAGTCAAAGCAAATGTGTGACCATTTACACAATGCAATGAAATAATGATTAAAATTAAATACAAGAATAAAAAAATTATTATGCTAAATAAATATTTATATAAGGAAATACATAATTAAACTTAAACAAATTATCTGTACTTACATACATACATATATACAGTGTGAAGCAAAAGTATTGCGACAGAGGAAATGTTTTTTTTTTACCCCACAATAATTTCAAATGCTATGAAAACAATTTGATTACATTTTAAGCAAAAAGCTTTTTTAATACATGAGTAAAATTTTTTTGTAACATAAAATAAAAAAAGGTGTTACATCTATACATATGTATATATAAAATCGTAGTGTGTGTTTGTTCCTAACGCATGATCTCTGGAACTATAAAAGCTTTGAAGCTCTAATAGTTCGGTTTAATACCCGGTAGGTTTTTATTTTATTTTTGACCAAAAAAGTGAGCAGTAGTTTAAAAAATAATTGTGGGTAAGACAACGTTTGCCGGGCTCAACTAGTATTTCTATAATAAAATATCATCGATTACTCGATTAAATTTTCAATTTTTATTCGATTAATCTAATCCAAAAAAAAAATATTTATTGCAATAATGAAAAAAAAAACATAAAAAAGCACATACAAAATTTTTTTAATATTCGAGTAAATTTTACATTTTATTCGATTATTCGCACTTATGGTGAAAAAAAAAATTTATACCAAAATAATCAAATGTCAACTAATTTTACTAAGAAAATGTTCTAAAAAAGTTTGCAAACATATTTAATTCGATTAATCGAATAAATTTTTAATTTCATTTAATAAATATACCGCTTGACTCAGCAAGACCTCCGACTAGCTTTCATATGACTCAGAGTGTCCCAGCCCCTTCTGCTGGCCACGTACCACAGGAAACACAACTCGGGAAACAGATGTTCCCAAACTCTTTTTTTTCACCCAAATGTGTTGTTAAAAAATGTTTATTCGATTAATCGTTTTAATTTTATTCAATTATTCTATTAAAAATGTTATTCGAAATAACAAATATATTTTGCCATTATTTAAATCATAACATCTTGTAAAAATGTTTTATTCGATTAATCGAATAAATTTTTAATTTTGTTAAATTTTTCTATTAAAAATTTTATTCGGGATAAAAAAATATTAGCTGGCAATTATTTGACTAATACCTTAATAATACATTAGGCATTTTTTCATGAAATTTCATGAATTTTGTTGCACGAATCTTTTTCTATTTGCTAATTGCACAGCTATAAAAGAGAATTTTATATAAAAACTTACGTAGAATGAATCTCTGATGCATTTGTGGCAACTTTTTTGATATAAGTTGCTACTCCTATTGGCAAATAAAGAATTTTAAGGCAACTAGTTTCATGAAAAAAATGCTTAATGTAAATTAGGTATAAACCAATAAAATGTAAGCAACTAATGGGCTGTCAAGTATATGTAAAAAAATTATTAAATTTATATATAGTGAGAATTAATCGGAGCTTAAAATTGTGCGAAAAATATTAAAAAAAAATTTTTATTCGAACAGAATAAATATAATATATTAGAATACATTTTCAGGCTTGTTCGATTATCCGATTAAATAAAAAATATAATTTAAATACATAATTGTATATGAATAGATGCAAGTTTGTAAGTTTTCGATTAACCTAAATACATTTTTGTTTTTATGCGATTATTCGATTGCCTGAGAAATAGGAAAATAAAATAAGATGTCATATATGTATAATAATTTCATTTGGAATAATAAAATGTAAAAAATTTAAAAAAAATTTAAATTTATAAGTTTTCGATTAACCGAATAAACTTTCGATTTTATTCGATTGCATAATGAAGAACAAATAAGAAAATAATAAATGATAATATCATTTGAAATAATTAAACTTAAAAATATATGAAAAAATTAAGGTTTGCAAGTTTTGGGTTAACCGAATAAATTTTCGGTTTTATTCGATTATTCGATTGCATTTTAAATAAAAAATTAAAAAAAAACTAATAAATAAAAATATCATTTGAAATAATAAAATGTAAAAAATATTAAAAATTTTAAGTTTGCTGTTTCGATTAACCGAATTAATTTTCGGTTTTATTCGATTATTCGATTGCATAATGAATAGCAAAATGAAATAAAATATCATTGGATAATGAAATATAAGAAACATTACACCGAATAATTTTTTTTATTTTTTTTTTTTCGATTATTCGATTATATATAATAAATAGCAAAAGGTCAATGAAATATCAGAAGTAAAAATATTATTTGATTAATAAAATATGTAAAAATATAAGCTTGAGAGTTTCACATTAATCGGATAAATTCAGTTTTATTCAATTATTCGATTTTTTTTTAAATGTTTATTTATTGAAAATTCATATTATTTTAATTAAAAAATAAACAAATAGTGTGAAGTATACTTGCAAGTTACCCATTAATTTTTTTTGCCAGTTTTGCTAAATTGCATTTAATTAAGAAAAGTTTTTGGATTGTCATTAAATATTGAAATATTTTTTGTTATGAAATTAAAATATATTTAATAATTTTTAATTTTGTTTTACTATTTAAATATGCATATGTAAACTTTCAAAAATATTGATACGTACTTATATGGAGATTAACATTATATGACCCACATCATTTTTAGAACTCAAGGTAAAAAAACAAAAGCTCTATATAAAAAAGTATTAGAAAAACTATTATAAAAAAACGAATAGATTTATTTAATTTAGTAAAAAAAAATTATTATCAACTTTTATTTCATTTGCTAATTTTTTGCTTGTTTTCTGATGTATGTATGTAAACTAAAAGTAAGTTGAACGCAATCCAACAACAAAAAAAATATCACATCCAATAATTTTTCCAAAAACCTCTGCTGCTCTCTTTCCAATGAACTAGTTAATAAAAATACACAGTCAAGTATGCACAAACACACACACATACACATACATATACACATGACACAGACACAACAACAACAACAACAAGACAATCAGCAGGCAAGATCTGCTGCAAATAACAGCAAATTTCAAGTTTGTAGCTTAAGTCTTTTGTTTTAACAACACACGCGCAAATATTTAAACAAGTAAAAACAAACTTAAAAAGCTTATTTGCCAAACGATTCAAATACATATGAAATTATATCTTTTTTTAATTAAAAATCTTTCTTAAAACTCTTATTTGTTAATTAATTAGCACAACAAAAGTTAAAATTGTTAAAATGTTGAAAATGAAATGTTAAATATCAAAACCAACCTACAGAAAAATAATATTTTACATAAAAAGCAAAAAAAAAATAATTAAATTCCCAACGAAAATTAATTTTCAACTGAAATACTCGTTTCCTAAATTTCATTAAAATATGCATTTGAAGATGCTAAAGTGCAGTTTTATTAGAAGAAAAAAAAATTGTTACTTGCTGTTGTACGAGTATGTCTGTATAAAGTGATTTCTGAGGTTTGAGATTTTATTATTATTATTTTTTTGTAGCTAATAACTTTGCGTGGTACTCGTATTCATATTTGGCTGTTAGCTACACACAACTGCTAGTGCACAGTCTGCCATTAGGCTTTAGGTAAACTTTTTAAATAACTCTACATAAAAAATATTCAATATTATAATTTTCTTAGTGTTAGTGAAATAATTATATGTACATATATATATATATAAAAAGATGCTGTGTAGGTTTCACTTAACTTTAATTAACTCAAGTTCAGTTCAGTTCAGTTTAATTTTATTTTATTTTTTAAGAAAATACAGCAATAAAAATTAATAACAATAACAATAAATAACTACTAGAAATAATCACATCATCTTAAACTATAATTTTAAATGGGCCTACTCCACATAGACGACTTACAACAGCAACAATTTTACAATCTTACACTATGGAAGTTTTATGCTTCTCAAGTAACTTGTACACCCACCAAAATAGTTTAAAAAATAATTAAATAAATCTTCTCATTTTATTTTTTCAGATACATGGTGGAATTCTCATTTAGTTTATAATAAAATTAACATTATATGTCTGCTTTGCTAACATAACTTATATAACAAAATCTGAAATTTATTGACTTCTTTGAAACACTTTATTTGACAAGTATTATAACAAAGTGATTATCATAATGAAATCTCGGCTTGAACCATTCAAGTCCTAGCTTACTGATCTCAACAATGACTTTAATAGAATTTTTCTCTCAGGATTTTTGTTAAGTCGAAAATCTGTCTCAAACTTATCACAATCAATAATAACGTTTAAACTCAGATAGAAAAATGAGATGGAGTCTATTTTAATTTTATTACTGTTACTGGCTTAGCCAATTACTAGAGTTCAAGGTCGTTAGTTTAAAAACATATAAATTTCCAGCTTTAAACTAATAACCAAACAAAAATATTATTTATGCAACAGTTAAGAAATATTATCCACAAATTATTACAGCGTTCGAAAATATGTTTAAGTTTGAGTAATTCGAATAATTACAGCACTAATATTTTATTTTCAATATATGTATATACCTTACCGTTTTTTCTAAGCAAAACATAGGGCCCTTAACTATTCCAATAAAATTACAAGCGAATATTTTTTTATATATATTCGCTTATGCGAATAATATTCGAATAATTAACGCCTCAATGTTTTATTCCACAAAATGAATAAAATACCAGCAAAAGTTAATATGGCTTTATATTTTCGATTAATATAAAAGTTATTGCAGTTTATTCGAATAACCAACGAATAAAAATATTATTCGAATAAATATATAAAAAAAAATAATACAAAAAAAATCTTAAGTTTGCTAAATTTATTGTATAAAAAACTTTATTCGAATATTGTAATAAAATAGACATAATAACGAATATTAAATAAATATTAATCGAATAATCGAAAACTTGTACATGATTAATTGAATAATCAACCAAAATATATGAATTAAGCAATAAGATGATTCTATTATAAGCGAAATTTATTTGTTGGTGGTTAAGCATTGTCTATATGCATTTCATTTGTGACTGTTCAAAATGTGTGTTTGAAGTACACGGACAATTTGTTAAAGCAACAATGAAATGCATGTAGGCAATGCTTAACCGCCAACAAATAAATTTCACTAGCAATAATAAAAACCAACATTTACTGCCTGGCTCACGATGTCGACAAGAAATTATCTTTCGCTTATTTATATTGAAAACCAAAACAAATTTTCTTATTTTGTTTCTCTTTTCAATATAAATAAGCGAACGAAAATTCTTGTTGACATCGTGAGTCAGGCAGTTTGTATGAAATTATTCGAGTAACCGACGAAATTTTTAAGTCTTATTCGATTAATCAAAAATTTTTTTTATTTAAATAACATTAAGAACAAAAATTATGCAAATAGCCAAAAACTTCTATTAGATAAGTCGTATAAAAAACTTTATACGATTAATAAAGTAAAGTAAAAAAACGAATATTTGTTAATTGTTATTCAAGTAATCGAAAATGTTTAGGCTTTTAGTTAAAAATTCTACAAAAAATATTCGAGTTAGCTAATAAATTAAGAAAATTGTATAAGTGAACAATTATTTGAGTAACCGAATAAATTCCAACCTTATTGGGTTAATCGAATAATGATGTAGTATAAAAATTTAATCGAATACCAGTAGGAAGTACAAACAAATCCTAAAATTATTACAAAAGCAAAACTTTTATTCAAGTGATCGAATAAATTTTAAGTTTTATTCGTTTAAACGAATAAAAATATTCTAATAATGTGAATAATACGCTTAAAATTATGCAATTAGCTACATTATATATTATTCGAATAAAAAATTTTTTATTCGAACTATTAAGTAAGGAGTAAATAAACCGAATATTAGTTAATTATTGTTCGAGTAATTGACAAATTTTGAATCTTTTAGTTGAAAAATCAAAATTAAAAAAAGTAACATATTAATATAAGTATGACATTACTCAAGCCACAGAATAAATTTAAAAATTTATTCGATTAAAAAAATTCTATTCAAATAATAGGCCTACTTTCGCCTAGCGAGGTCTAAGATTATTCCAAAAAAAAAACTTTAATTCGACTACCCGAACATATATTAAGTCGTATTCGATTCTAGTAACCGAGTAACCTGATAAATTTTAGGTCTTATTCGATTAAACGAAAAAAATTAATTGAAATAATATGAATAATACGCTTATAAGCTTATGCAAAAAGCCGTATTTATAAATTTTGCGAAAAAAAAAATTTATTCGAGTAATGAAGTAAATTATAAATAAAAACGATTATTAGCTAATTACACTAGTTTACACTGAAAATGTACACTTGACGAGAGGTGATTTTCCTTATGTATTTTCTTTCGCTGAATTCGAAAATCAATGTTAAATTTTTTTTATGGACCAGTTTTTGAGATATTGTATTTTTTCAGTTTTTCGACCTTTTTTCACCTGACCCATAATATCTCGAGCTAGACTTGTCCGATTAGGTCGTTCTTCATATTCAAATGAAAGGTATTGAGATGACAAATAAAAATGTATAATCGGATATTTAATTGGTATAGCGGTTCAAAATATATCGATGAAAATAGGGCACATTTTCACAAAAATCATATTTTACAGTGATTATATGTTGACAGAAAAGTACAAATCGTTAAAAAATCGTCTGGTTTCTGTTCATGTACGTAAAGATAATACTTTTACGTAAGAACTTAGACCAACTAGAAGAAAATCGACCGAAAAATTAAAAAGCTATAAGCAATGGATTGAATAAATCCAAAGTAAAAATACATAAAAATAACAAATAACACAGGTCAACAAAATGAAATTTATTATGTAAGGTCAAAGGTTTCATAGTAAATTTGAATATATTAAGTACTGTGTATCAATCCCTTTGAATAAGTTTTTTTGAATTGGCTCTGTATCTCGAGATTTTCCGTTATAAAAAAAAGAGGATGCTGTATCACATAATTTGCATTAAATCGAGAACCAGTTCTTCGATTCAATAAAAAATTACACAGAAGGCTAGGAAACAAATTGACCTTTAAATTACGGCTATATGAATTTTTTAACAGTCTTATAGTTTCAGAGATATTCAGAAAGTTTTATACAAAAAAAATAAATTTTTTTAAAAAAATTTAGAAAATCGTTTGTTTCTTAAAAGACTCATTAAAATTTTAAACTGAAGAAAATTTTATATTTTATTACTAATTGTGATACATTCATATGTTATAAATAAAACGAGCCAAATTTATTAAAAATCATTCCATTAATTCTGAATTTATTCAGAATTAAGTGCTACCATACGAGTATATTTTAAAGAATAAAATAATAATAATAAAATAAATAAAAATTAAAAAAATTCCGTAAAATATACACGTATGCTAGCACTTAATTGTGAATAAGTTCAGAATTAATGGAATGATTTTTAATAAATTTGGCTCCTTTTATTTATAACATATAAATGTATCACAATTAGTAATAAAATATAAAGTTTCCTCAGTTTAAAATTTTAATGAGTCTTTTAAGAAACAAACGATTTTCTAATTTTTTTGAAAAAAATTTATTTTTTTGTATAAAACTTTCTGAATATCTCTGAAACTGTAAGACTGTTAAAAAATTCATGAAGACGTAATTTAAAGGCCAATTTGTTTCCTATCCGTCGGTGTAATTTGTTATTGAATTGAAGAACTGGTTCTCGATTTAATGCAAATTATGTGATACAGCATCCTATTTTTTTTATAACGGAAAATCTCGAGATACAGAGCCAATTCAAAAAAACTAATTTAAAGGGATTGATACTCAGTACTTAGTATATACAAATTGACTATGAAACCTTTGACCTTACATAATAAATTTCATTTTGTTGACCTGTGTTATTTGTTATTTTTATGTATTTTTACTTTGGATTTATTCAATCCATTGCTTATATCTTTGTAATTTTTGGTCGATTTTCTTTTGGTTGGTCTTAGTTCTTACGTAAAAGTATTATCTTTATGTACATGGACCGAAACCAGACGATTTGTTAACGATTTGTACTTTTTTGTCAGTATATAATCACTGTAAAATATGATTTTTGTGAAAATGTGCCATATTTTCATCGATATATTTTGAACCGCTATACCAACTAAAGACCCAATTGTACATATTTATTTGTCATCTCAATACCTTTCATTTGAGTACCAACAACGACCCAATCGGACAAGTCTAGCTCGAGATATTAAGGGTCAGGTGAAAAAAGGTCGAAAAACTGAAAAAATCACAATATCTCAAAAACTGTTCCATAAAAAAAAATTTAACCTTGATTTTCGAATTCAGCGGAAAAAAATACATAAGGAAATATAAATCTTATCAAATGTACATGAAAAAAATTTTATTTTGTAAACTAGTGTTATTATTCAAGTAATCGAATATTCGAATTAGACAAAAAAGTAATGTATTAATATAAGTATAACATTATTTAAGCAACCGAATAAATTAAAAAAAAAAATAAAAAAAAAAAATAAAAAAAAAATAAAAAAAAAATTTTTATTCGAATAATAGGAGAAAGTAGACGTGAGATCTAAAATTATTAAAAAAAACTTTTATTCGACTAACCTAATATATCTATATTAAATCGTATCCGATTAATTGAAAAAAATTAGTTTATTATATAATTAAGAACAACCTAGGCTTAAAATTATGCAAATAGAGATATTATAAATAATTGGAATAAACAATATTTTATTCGAATAATGAAGTAGATTGCAAATAAAATTATTTATTAGTTAATTATTATTCGAGTAATCGAATAGTTTTAGGCTTTTAATTGAAAAATCAATATAAAATATTTGAATTTAACAAAAAAAGTAAGAAACCGAATATATTTAAAAATTTATTCGATTAATCGAATAATTAACGAATAAAAAATTTGATTCGAATAATAGGAAAAAGTACACACCAGGTCTAAACTTATCTCAAAAGCAAAGATTTTATTTAATTATTTGAATAATTCGAATAAATTATTCGAATAAGGAAATAATGTTCAATATTGTCTTATGTGCAGTTTCTATAAGTCAGACAGACTAGTCGTCTAGAAAATTTGTATGAAAATCACTCAAATATATGAGTGCTTTCCATGTAAATTTTATACTCTAGACGTCCGTCTGGGTTGTAGAAACAGGGTGTAATTTAAAATTTAATTCGATTAATTGACTCATATTCTTTTATTATTCGAAATATTTTATAATATTTTATTAGATGACTATTTTAAAATACAAAAGAAAAATTTAATATAAACTCCAAATTGTTTAAAAGTTCAAATGCCATCATAAGGGGCCTGTTCCTCTAAATGCGTGCGATAGATTCGATCAAGCATTTATATTAATGTAAAAAAAAACTTAAATTTATTTTTGTTTCCAAATCTATCGTTCGCATGTAGGGAAACAGCTCCAAAATTTTAACTTGGTTTTTGTGGGTTTTTTGCAATTAGAAATGTTGATTAGAGAAATATTTTTTTTTGCAAAAAAAAATTTAAAATAAATGTACTTTGACTTACATTTATTCGAATCTTAAGATTTGTGTCTGAACTCTTAAAATCTGAATTAATACTTTTACTTTAAGTTGTCGCACTTTTTTAATGCCCTAATTTTGTTCGACGATTGTATCGTCTTGTCTATGGATGAAAACAAACTGCAGTTAGGATTATTTAAAACAATTATTACATATTTATTGTCACTGCTAGAAGGTGCGTGTATTTGCTTTATGATTTTGTTCCAAACATTATATTTAACACATATTTGTTCATATATTTTCCAAACTTTTGTATAGTATTTTTATTTAATTTTTATGTTTTAAAAACATGGCAATAATATTTATATATTTCATTATCAAAGACAACAACCATTTTTGAAGAAAATAATTTAGAGAATTCAAAGACCAGAACTCAAAAATATTTTCCAACAAAAACGTTCTAAATCTTTTTGCTGAATTAGGGCATAAATACATGAATTTCTCACTGGAATGGAGTGAATACATTTTGAAACTAACCCGATAATACGGACGGTCGACTTAAGTAGAAAATTTATATGAAAACCACACATATTTTTTTGAGTGATTTTCATAAAAATTTTTTGGACGAGTCGCCTGCCTGACTTGTGGGAACAGGGTATAAATTGAAAATAATATTCAAAAAAAATTTAATACAATTTTTCATTAATTGAATATATTCAGGCCTTATTTGTAAAAAATTTTAATACCCTGTTTCCAGAAGTCAGACAGACGACAAGTCTAAAAACTTTGCATGAAAATCACTCAAAAACTGAGTGGTTTTCATATAAATATTTTGCTCAAGTCAAATGCCGGGGGTGTAGAAACAGGATGTGCTTTATAAAGATTTCATAAGCAAAATTTTTTATGGAAATGTATTTTGAAAATCCTTTGTAAAATCTTAATAACTTTTAGAAATACGGTGGACTTTGTTTAAATGATAGGATTTGAAATTTGCAGGCTGTTATTATGCGATTAACCTAAAAGCTTGCTTAAACAATGCATCCCCATTTAATAAAAATTTTTGATTTAATAAAAAAAAATAAGAATAGAATTTAATTTTAAATATGCTACTTATAGCTTGTTTTATGTAATTGCAATCTCGAGCTTCTGCTTATTTATTTAAAGGTACGTTAATGTCCCTTTTTGAGGACCTATGTTCCTTTAACCTTTAAAAATATTGAGGGAAAATAACAAGTAACTGATATTAAGTTGATTTCACAAACTCTATTCTTTCCTCAACTCATTGCAACAGCTGTTAAATAACTCTAAAAAAAAACTTGTTTTATCTCAACTTCTTTCTTTCTACTTTAACAAATATTAAAAGAGAGAAAAAAAAAGCAGCACCAGAACACTTACCTAAAATATTCAAAAATGATTTTAAGCCCAAATCAACTTGTTTTTTTTTATTTGCCGGAAATAATATTTTTTTGTTTTTTGCCAACAGTGGATTATAATAATACAATCTTTTTTTTTCAGCAGACACTGTTTTTTTTTAATTTTTAGCCACCTTGTTTTGCAATAAAATTAGTTAAGAAATTAAATTACTTTTTGTTTTTAATTTAAATAAATTTTCACTCGTATGAAAACAATAACTTGATTTTTTTTATTGGATTTTATTCTTTATAATTTTCAAGTTTTCTAGCTTCGATATGTTTTTGTTTTACTTGTTTTCACTGCAATTCAAGCTCAACTCAACTTTTTCCAGCTGTTGTTGTTGCTTTATCTTTAATTTTATTATTTATTATCTGTATATATTTTTTTGTGTAAAAGTCGTTGCTTTTTTATAAATTTTTGTTGTTGTTATTGTTATTATTATTATTATTATTATTGCAATTGTCTGTCTAGTGTGGCTGCAGACCTGTGTGGTGTTAATGTTGCTGATGCTTTGTCCATACAACAGCCGCGTCTGACATCATTTGCGCTTTTGCTGAGACTGGTTCTGCTTCAGATCTCTTCTAAAGTGTTATACACTTTTTTATTATTATTTTTTGCAACTTTTATTCCTTTTTATACCAAATGTTTCTTTCCTTTTTTTTTTGTTTTTTGCTAATATCTTTTGTTTTAAATTATTGTTTGTTATTATGTTTTGTTACGGTTTTCTTTTTATTTTTTTTTTTTTGCTAATTTATTTAAAATTAATGATTCGTTTTTTGTCTTTGTGTTAATTTAATTAATATTTTGCTTTAAGTTTTTAAATGATTTTAAAACTCCCCTTTTGCAACAAAAAAAAATAAAAAATAAAAAACACCTTGCATTCACTTTGTTAAACTCTGTTTCTTGAATACGTGTTTTGTGGTTATTTAAATTCTTTTTTTTTTCAAACATTTATTTTTATTTTTTGTTCGTTTTCAAAAGAAATATAATTTTGCGTGATTGCCGTTTATTTCTTGGATTGAAATCCGTCACTTGTGCCCGCCAACGCTGTACTAAAAACGTTGGCTGTTCAGGCCAGCCATTAAATAAGTTTTCATCGATGATGTCAGCCAGCTTAAAAGAGAGAGAGAGAGAGAGTTTTATTGCTTTAAGCTTAAGAGTAATTGTAAATATTAACTCTTATGGCAGAACACTTGGCCTACGTGTTTTCGTATTAAAATATTGCCATAGGTTCGCCTTATGTTAAGTACGACAACTTTAGCTTCATGCATGATAGCATCATCAAACTGCTACAATGTCATGCCCAAGTAATATTTAGAAATTGCTTTTAAATAAAAAAAATTTTATATTTCATAAACATTTAATAGTTCTAATACTGTCCTAATTCAGTGAAAAGATTTAGGATGGTTTTGTTACAAAATATTCCTGATTTCTGGTTTTTGAATTCTCTAAATTATTTTCTTCAAAAATGGTTGTTGTCTTTGATAATGAAAAATATAAATATTATTACCATGTTTTTAAAACATAAAAATTAAATTCAAATATTATACAATAGTTTGAAAAATATATGAAAAAATATGTGTTAAATATAGTGTTTGGAACAAAATCATAAAGCAAATACACAAACCTTCTAGCAGTGACAATAAATATGTAATAATTGTTTTAAAGAATCACAATAGCGCCTTTTGTTCGTCCATATTAGAACAGAATTAGGGCATAAATTAATTTTATGCAGTGACAATTAAAAAGTAGCTCAAAGCTCTGCTTTTTTTTTTAAAGAAATTTTCAAATATGGGTGAAAGATTTTGTATTATTTTCTAGGCAAAAAAAAAATTAATAGAGCATTTAAAGTTATATTCCAACAAACCAGCAGATCATTGTACATGTCAAGAATAAACGATTAATCGTACAATTTTCCAGGGTGATTTGAATCACTAATGAATAAAAAATTAATTTCGAACAGTACATAATAATTGCTAAGAAACATATTTAATAAAAATCAAAAATTTATACGAATAATCAAGCATACCATGGCATGAGGCAGAACCATATTTTAATCGAATAATCGAATTTAAACAAGTCCAATTTAAGTCAAAAATTAATAAATAATAAAGTAGATCATTATAAATGTTTACAAAATATTTATCGCATAATCGAGAGTTTTTTTTGATTATGCTTTGAATCAATAACCATATTTGAATCGAATAATCGTACTCGTACAAGTGCAATTTGTATCAAAAATTTATAAAAAAAAATTATACTCGAATAAATTTTAAGTGACTACAAAATTTTTATCCAATAGTCGAAAGCTTCCCAATGCTGATTTGAATCAATAATGGATTAAAAGAAATTTATTTCGAATAATTTATTACACCAAAGCTGATTTAAAGCAAAACTGAATAAAATAATTTTATATAAAAGAGACAAAAGCATATTTTAATCGAATAATCTAATTTGCAAACAAACCAAATTCAAACCAAACATAAACAAAAATTTATATTAGAAAAATTTAGTAAATTATTTTTAATTATTAAAAAAATTTTAATCGAATAATCTAGTATGCTTCGATGCTGATCCATAACAAATATTCGAATAACCATGTAAATCATGCTTAGCATAATAACAAAACATAACATGAAACATATGTGTTAACAATATTCGATTATTCGACTAAATTTCTTTGGCAATTGAAATATATTCGGTTATTCGATTAAATTTTCTAAAGAAGTAACATGTTTGGTTTGCTTTTTGTTATAAAATTTTTTAGCCGTTGTCCATTAAAATATGTATGATATAAACAAATTTCAGTCGACAACGACTAAAAAATTAAATATTAAAAAAAAACAAACCAAATCAATTTAATCGAATAACCGAATATATTTCAATTGCCAAAGAAATTTAATCGAATAATGAAATATTTTTTACATCGAAATCCAATTAATGACGAGTCAAAGCGTTTATTCGATGAGCAAATTTTAATCGAATAATCGTTTTTTGTTAGATTAACTTGAATTAAAAGGAATAAAAAAAATAGGTTCGAATAATGAGAAAAACAAGTTTTAATCGAATAATGGCATATATTTCGAGGCAAATTTTAGTCAATAACAAATGCGAAATCGGAAATCGGTATTACTTATATATAAAAAAATAATGTTTATTAATTTAAGAAATTTATTATTCGACCGACATATTGTCAGAAGTTTATTTAGTTCAGCGTTGTCTATATGCATTTTATTGTTGCTGTAACAAATCAAAATGTGTGGTTGAAGTCTACTGATGATTTGTTACAGCCACAATGAAATGCATATAGACAATGCTGAACCACCAGCAAATAAATTTCAAATGTTTATTAATTAATTAATAATTACTTTGTATGGGGTGTACCCATCTCCGCTTTTCTTTACCTCCTCAGGAGCGTGCGCGGTTGATAAATTGTTTTATGTGCTTTCATAGAGGTGTAAAAATTTCATGATGTGTCATGCATTAGTCACGCGTGAGTCACGCATGAGTCACGTGTCAGTCACGCGTGATGGTGGTTGTATTTATATATAAAAATGATTCAAAAAATTAACGTGTGTGACTTTGGCCAACTTTCTGAGGCTTATTAAAAAATATACATATATCTGGATAATTTGTTTTCGACTATTCATCAGGAGTGTGCGTGAATAAAATAAATCATAAATTGTTTCTTTTTTTGCTGGTTAACCACCGTTTATACTCATTTTGTTACGGCTTCGGAATTTCTTATATAAAGGATTATGTTTATTATATAATTAAAAATTAATTTGTTTAGGGGGTGCCCGTGTACCCCTTCTATACCTCCAAGATTTTGTTGCAACATGCAGTTTCTTCCAAGGCTTATCCACATCCAATTTAGTGTGCCTCTCTATTGTGGTTCTGAAAATATAGGAAATATAATAATTACTTCGTATGGTGAGGTATACATCTCCCCCTCCCATACCGGCAAAATTTTGTTGGAACATGCAGTTTGTTCTAGGTTTTGATGTGATTTGATTTGAAATCAATTTCTATTTTAAAAATTTTAATTTGTATTATTAATTAATATAATACATACATATATAAATTTCTCCCAATTATGGACAATATGAAATAATTCTATACCATAAAAATCATCTTGTTTTTAAGCCTATAATGCAATTTATTATATTTTTTATGAAGAACTTAAAATAATTGATAGATTGCATTTGAATGATATTTAAGTATCTCATGTAGGCTTCTTATTAATTTCTTTTTTTTTACATTAAATTTTTCCTATGGCTATTAGTTTAATAATACGCCAACCAGCTCATTATATGAGAGAAATTGCAATGAAATCAATAATATTCTTTAGAAAAAAAAACTAAAATGAAATAAAATTAAGTTTTCAAGTTGATTTAAAAGTTTTTTTAATTTAAATTTCAGAAACATTTAAACTATTTTACTCTTAAATTTTTTTGTGAAATAAACTCTTTAACATCAAAACTAAAAAAAATTAAAGGCCGGCTGCAGCAAACTAAACTTGTTTGCCGGCTTTTGTTAACTTCAATTCAAGCAAAGAGACTAAATGTACTAAATTTTTTTTAGAAGACTGAGATACTAATGTGAGAAATATGTATAAGCTCTCTTTCTTACGTTATCACAAAAAAAAAAATCTCTCTCTGCTTATTAAAACTGTTTCAAATAAATGCTGCTGTTCAACTGGAGACTCTTAAGCATCACCCCTAGTGTATGAAATAAAAGATAAAGTATAATATAAGACAACTTTTGCACACACAAAGTTTACTTTGCAAAGCCTCGAGTTTGCCGGAAAGGAGGGAAAAAAGTAGGGGAAAAGCCGTCTAAATATATGTATGTATTTAGGTCCATGTTCATTTCTTTAAAATAGTGTATTTGCTAAAAAATAATTACAAAATTCCTTTTAATCTGACTAATATTTCAACACAATTATTTTGGGTTACTCTTGTGACCCTTTTTGTTTAAAAATATTTCCCTGCTCATATACTTTCAGAAGTGCCTTGCATACTTGCAGGTTTGTTGTCTAAATCTTTTGTTTCCTTTGCCTGTTGTTTGCTGTTGTGCATTTGAATTGTACGAGTATAAGTTTTGATTTTTGATCTTATTAAAAGTACAATCAAGAATACGAAAACAAAAAAATAAAAATTAAATCATTTTAATTCATACTGTAAATTGTATCATGTACATTATACTAAGAAAAAAGCAAAATAATAATCAAAGTATAAAAAATATTTATAAAAAGCATAAATTATGAATTCTGTGGGCACGCTTATGACCCTTTAAGTTCAAAAACGTGGCACAGCAAACACTAAACAATAAACCAAACCCTAAATGTAGGCATAACAAATCACCACACAAATAGCAAACAACAAAAGAAAATTTTTAATCAAATAATAAAAGATTTAATAAATTTATGTTAAATAGAAAGGGTATGCCGAAAAATTCTTCATACAGACAAAGACAAACTGCCTTGAAAATGATAAATACTTTCCCTTCGCCAGCTTATATTGAAATAAAATAATAATAATAAAAACATTTTTGTCTTTGTTTTAAATGCGAGTATAAATTGCTGTACGCAAATTATTTTACGATTTAGATATACTGTCTGGAAATAAGATTCATAGTATATATTCAATTTAAGTTTTTAGTTCTATGAAATTTATTGCCTGAATTTCGAATAATTATTTTATTCGCCTAATCGAATATATTTTGAGCCTTGTTCCAACACAAATCTTAATTTTCAAACGAACATTAACTTTACTCTAGCAGGTATAGCACAAATCTTAGTCGAATAGAAAACGAAAGAAAATTTTAAACAAAAGGACAACGAATATGAATTTTTTTTAAAATAGTGCATTAAATATTATTCGAATAAAAAACGAAAAAAAAATTTAAGCATAAGAATAACGAATATGAACTTTTTAACTTAATTCATTAAGTATTATGCGAATAAGTGACGAAAAAACATTTTTAATCCAAAGATAAACCGAATATAAATATTTGATTCAAACAAATAACGAATAAAAAAATTTGTATTCGAATGAATAACTAATAAAAAAAGATTAATCCAAGAAAACACGAATAAAAATATTTTAATCGCATTAAAGAATACATTTTGTTCCTAAGGAAATTGACTTTTATTCGAATCAATGCCCAAAATAGACTGCCAATTTTATTCGATTATGCAAATTAATAAGGAAGAAAAATTTAATTTACATGTGTTATATATATTAAGTCCGATTCGAATAACGAACGATTGACAAATTTTTAAATGAAAAACAACGAATATGAACTTTTTTGTTTAATACATTTAATATTAACGAATAAAACATATTTATTCGAACGAACAAACGAATATAAATACTCGAACCAATAACGAATACAAAAAAATGTGCTCGAATAAATAACGAATAAAAAATTTTATTCGAACAAATAACGTTTAAAAATAGTTTAATTGCATCAAAGTATAAAAATTTTATGTCAATTATCTATCTATCGCAAATAATATATTAATCTCTTAAAGAATTATGTTTTATTCGAATCAGTAAATAAGTAATAAGAACTAAATTTAGGTAATTAGTCTTCTATTAAGTCTGATTCCAATAAGGAACGATTGAAAAAAATTTTAAGCTTCACAAACACGATTATGAATTTTTTGTTTAATTTGATACATTAGGTCTTATTCGAATAAGTATCAAATAAAACATTTTAATTCGAATATGACTGAATATAAATATTTTTTTTTTCAAATAACTTAAGAACAATATAAAAATTTTATTTAAATCAATAGCGAATAAACTTTTTTATTCGAATAAACAACGAATAACAAAATGTATATCAATTATTCTAATCATAACTATTTTATATAATACATCATTCTTTTAAGGAAATGAGTTTTATTCGAATCAATGCCTAAAATAAATTGTCAATTTTATTCGATTATGCGAATAAATAGGAAATACGAACTTAACTTAGGTAATTAGTTATATTTATATTAAGTTTAATTCAAATAAGGAACGATTGCAAACTTTTTATGAATATGAATTTTTTTAATTTGATACATTATATTTTAATCGAATATGTACCGAATAAAACATTTTATTCGATTTAATAGCCGCATATCAATATTTTATTCAAACGAATAATGAGTGAAATAGTTGTATTCGAATAAATAACGAATTAAAAAATTTTATTCGAATAAAAAAAGAATAAAAATTATTTATTCGCATCAGCGAATAATCGTTTTATGTCAATTATTCTAATCATAACCATCATCCCTTCAGGAATTGAGTTTTATTCGAATCAGCGTCCAAAGCCAAACTGCCAATTTTAATTGATTATGGAAATAAATAAGAATACGGATTTGACTTAAGTAATTAGTTGTATATTAAGTTTGATTCGAATATGGAACGATTAAAAATTTTTAAAACAAAAGAAAAACGTATATGAATTTTTTTAATTAAAAACCAGGTTACGAAAATAAACGAAACAAATTGTTTGATTTCGATTTGTTTCGTTGCTTGCAGTCAGTGAAACAAGGTCAAAACAAAAACAATGAGAAGGATTGTTCAATTTGTTTTTGTATAGTTTTTGCATATGAGCACAAACCAGAGAACACAGCCGATGGGGTGTAAGCTGGCTAATTACTACATTATTTTAAAAGAAAATAATGGGAAATAAATGGAAGTGTTTTGAAATATTTGCAGCGAATTTCATATCATCATATAATATAATTTTATTGCATTGTTATTTAACACATTAAGTTTGTTATATATAGCGAAAGAGCATAGCTTTAACCGGGTTTCCTACGATACCTCTCCATTATTATTCCAGTTGGAGTCATTCTCCTAGGAATCTGGATTTTATACCACGAATTTCTTTTGTGACTTTTCTGTTTTAAGTAATAAATTTATTTATTTTTAATTTAAATACCAAAAAACGAACATTAAAATTGAAGTTGTTCTTAAGAATTTTAAATTATTTTCAACCAGCTCTTAAGATTTTCAAAGCAATAGCAAATTTTATTTAACTCTCAACCAGCCTTAATTGCATTAATTCAAAAAATTTATATACATATGTATGTGCATATGTTCAAGTTTGTTGGCTGGTGATCTTAAGACAGCAATACATATGCCCGGCCATACTTCCTGCTTAAAAGCGAAATATCTTAATAGACAACACTTGTGGCAAAATTGACAATAACAGCATTTTTGGCTAAAAAAAAATTTTTAAATCACATGAACAATAACGATATTTTTTTTATTAGATTCTAAGAAATCACCTGTCTTTTATTTAATAGTTTTCATTTTCTGTTTCTCTAAACAATTCTTGAAATACTTATCTATGGGAATATTGGTCTACATTTTTCCTCTTAAGTTTTGTGTTTTTAATGTTAAACGTGAAATTACTTAAGTGTTTCTACCTTACGAAGGTCATCAACATTACTTTTTTTTTATTATTAATGTACGTAGTTTTTATCATTATTTTTCTTACAATAAGGGATTTCATGCAGATTGCGTAAGTTTGATAGCGACTGGGAGAAGTGTCTGTCTGGTACATAATAAATAATTATATTTGTCTTGTTTTGTGTTTTATTTATTTATTTATTTTTTTTGATGGCATGAAATAAGTAAGATGTTGAAAAAAGTAAAACAAAATGAGTGTAATTAATCAAAGTGATACAGATCTGTTTTTTGTTGGAAGTTAACAAGTTTGTTTCTTAAGTCTTGTGTTTTATAAATGAATTTGTGGGCTTTTTTGTTCTAGTTCAATTAGTTGCTGCCCTAAAGAGTTTTTGGTCTTTGATGTTTGGCCAGTTACAATCATAAAGAAAACTAATAAAAAGAGGAGTTTAAACAAAGTTGGGACTTTGGTTAACTATAATTGCTGTGGCAATATGGAATAATCGCTTAAGTACACTCAAAAAAATTTTGGTTTATTATGCTGTATTTTGTTGCACTTTAAAGAAACTTAATGAAAAATAAAGCTTGCAAAAATAATTTTTAATGGGCCACAAATGTTTTAGTTCTCTAAGGATGATTTATTTATCTGTTGGCTACCAGAAAATGTTCAGACAGCGATTTCGAAAGAAATATTAAGGCACCGATATAAAAAGAAAGTATCAAACTAGAGTGTGAGAGCTTTTTAAAAAACCTTCCGAAAAGTCCTGCTTTACTTAAGTCAACTTAATTGATTATTCCATATTGCCACAGATTTGTTTTTTGATTTATAGCTTAAATGGTTGTTTACTAAAGCTATGCTATTTATGTCACGACACAGGAGCTACAGCGTGATTTTTTTAACAAAAATAATCGACATTATTATAAATTTAGTTATAAAGTTAACTCTGTTTAGATTTCTTTGGTGCTTAAAACCCGAGTAAGAAAATAAGTGAAACAACAGTGTGAGAGCTTTTTAAAAAACCTTCCGAAAAGTTCTGCTTTGCTTGAGTCGACTTAAGCGATTATTCCATATTGCCACAGATTTTTATTTAGATTTATAGCTTAAAGGGTTGTTTCTTATAGCTGTGCTATTAATGTCACGACACAAGATTTAGATTTATTATTTAAAGGATTGTATATTACAGCTATGCTATTTATTTATGTCACGAAACAGGAGCTAGGACATGATTTTCGCAACAAAAATAATCGATATTATTATAAATTTAATTTTATTTTGATTTATTTGTACTTAAAACCAGAGTACGAAAATAAATGTAACAACAGTGTGAGGGCCTTTTAAAAAAACCTTCCGAAAAGTACTGCTTTGCTTAAGTCGACTTAAGCGATTATTCCATATTGCAGCAGATATTTATTTAGATTTATAACTTAAAGGGGTTGGCAATTATAGCTATGCTATATATGTCATGACACATGACTTAGATTTATTATTTAAAGAGTTGTTTATTATAGCTATGCTATTTATGTCACGACACAGGAGCTAGAACGTGATTTTCGTGACAAAAATAATCGACATTATTGCAGTATGAGTTTATTTCTGTTTTCATTTCTTTGTACTTAAAACCAGAGTACGAAAATAAACGAAACAAATTGTTTGATTTCGGTTTGTTTCGTTCTTTGAAATGAGTGAAACAAAAACAATGAGAAGGATTGCCCAATATGTTTTTATATTGTTTTTGCACATGAGCACAAACCAGAGAACACAGGCAATCGGCGGTAAGCCGGCCAGCAGTCGCCGCCGGTCACTAACAATACATTAATTTAATCGTATCCCGCACAGTGGTTCAGAATCGTTTTTCATTGGCTAAAACTCTGTAAAAAAGAAAACAATCGGAAGTAAATGGAAACGTTTTGAAATATTTGCGGCGAATTTGACATCAACATATAATATATTAAGTTTCTTATATATAGCTAAGCAGCATAGCTATAACCAGTGGTGCGATCCAGTAACTTTTAACGATCCGACAATCGTAATTTTTTTCTATACATTTTGTCGTTTGCAATAACGTTTGTGTTATTCTGTAACTTCTTTTTAACGATAGTAATCAGCTGATATTTTCTGTTGATTTTTGTCGACAAAATTAACAGCACATACATTATTGTCGCTAAAATTACGACACAGCTGACATTAACATACAGCGATAATTATTTTGACGATGCAATTATTGTTAAAAAAAAAGTTAGTGGATCGCACTACAGGTGTCCTAACACATCTCTCTTCTTTTATTCTATAATCTTGTGTACTAACCCCTTAAGCAAAAAAAAAAATAATTTGTACTTCAAGTGTGCTTTAGTCAATCGAGTAAAATTTACGTTTGTTAAAATTTACTTAAATCATTTACGATTAAATTTTTAATCGATTAATTTATTATACATATTTATAACTTTCTTAGAGGGACAAATTAATAAAAAGAATCTTATTGAAGTAGTGAAACGTATACGGGCATTTCCACAAAAAAGGTACATCTCCTGTCACGTTACGGCACCATGTAATTTATATTGTATTTTAGAGCTATGCTGTTCGATTGGTTTCTAGTTTTTATAGATTTTAGACCTAATTGCGCTTTACACCGACATGCAAAAAAGTATATAAAACATTAGTTCATCTTTGAAAAACAAGTTATGTTACAAAACAAGATAACGTGACAAAATGTGGCATTTTTTGGTGGAAATGTCCATACTTAGTTTCATGTTATTTGAATCAATAGCAATTAATTCAATACTTACCAATTAAAATATTTTATTCACAGAATCGATAACATATCAGTTTTATTCGAATTAATAGCGAATAAAATAAACTTGTAGGCTTATTCGTATTATAATTGTTTTTGGTATTAATTCGAATAACACTTAATTCCTTAGTCCTCGTCCACACTAGAAAACATTTGCAGCAAAACTTTCGAGTTTGTTGATGAAGGGGGAAAGAGGAATGGAAAAGTGAAGCAATAGCTTCACTGTATGGACGGGGACTTAAAGGAATAATATTATTTGTTTACATATTAGAAATTGTGATAAGAATAATTGAGCCAATTTTAAAACTTTTAAAATATTTTTATTTCTATTAAATTTTGATAAAAAATATTTTATTCGATTAAAAATTTTTATTCGTTTTTGATTCGAGTAAAAAATTGTGATTCGGTTTTTTATTCGAATACTTATTTTTTTTTATTACTAATATGAAGAAGACCTAAAATGTAACTGATTATTCGAATGACAAATCATGTTATAAAATTAGTTACTAACACAGAAAACCCGATTATAATATTGATTTTATTCGACTCAAAAAAATATAAAACTATTATTCGTATAGTGGAACTTGTATTAAAATCTATTCAATAATTCACATGCTAACGGCAAACAAGATTTTATTCGATTGATTGATATTTTTCATTCGAATTAGTAATGAAAATTTATATATGCACATAACGATTAAAAATTGTATTCGAAAAACTGCGTATTTTCTTAGTTTTATTCGATTTGAGAGCTTATAAAGTTAGCTCATTCGAATAATGATATACATATAACATGTATCGTGCGATAACCGCCAAAAAAAAAATAAAACGATAATGTGTATACTTTGTACGTCAAGTGTGCTTTAGTCAAAATTTGTACGGAAATTTTGTTTTAAAGCTTCGAACTCAAATTATTTATTTTTTTTTTTAAATAAAAGTGTAAATATATTTTTATAATAAATATGTTAAAAAAAAAGAACAGCAAAGCAATTGTTTCTTATTAAAAATATCTATTTAGTATTTATTCTTAAGAAAACTTGTATGACAATTTGATTTCTAAAGCTTACTTAAGTATCATTTACCACAAACCATTAAATGGCTAAAGATTATCTTATGAGATAATTTTCAAAGATAATGTAATTGTCTATTAATAAGTGTTATTAGTTTACATACGCTCATTTAACAAGTGACAACTTTAAGCTAAAACAGTAGTGGGAGTTTTATTAAAAAAATTCTTAAAAAAACACCCTCATAATTCATTAAATAAAATATATAATTTATTAAAAAAGTAATAAATGTTAAGGAATATGTAATAGAAGAATTTATACAAGCAAAACTAAATGATAATAAAATTAAACTATAGTCTAGACAAGTCTATGTAAGCAATATAAATTTTCTAAGGAAATACTAAAGCAACTTAGAAATAAATAGATATAAAAAAAATACATAACAGTTTCTGAAATCTAGCAAAGAGGATTTCGACAAGTAGGCCCAATCAGCCAAAAAATATATATTTTAAAGCGGTGAAAAAATTATGAATTTCCGCTTCGCTGAACACTATTTCGCAACAAAATATCAGATCCGATTCCAAGTGCTTTCAACGAGGGCAATATAATGCCCTCGTGGCTTTAATTCAATTCCTGCTCAAAATGTATCTTAAATGGCTTTAGGCCAAGATCTTTGCACAAAATTTTGCACAAATCGATTCAAGTGAGCTGAATGTTTTAAGCATTTTGTAAATTTAGTTCCGATCTCTTAAGCCATACTTAATTTTTTATTTCTAGTTTAGGCTTAAATTCAATAAATTGAAATATTGTAAGCGTTATGAATAAATTTAATATATATTACTCATGTAAATTTATCTCGTAAAGTCAATAAACTATAAGACGAACACGTGCTGTTGTGCCTTTGAAACAACATTAACATCAGTGCCCATCAAACAGCCAGCGGAAGCTAATGATTAATTTGATTGAGCTATAAAATCAACATAAATAATTTAAATAACAACAACAACAACAAAAGATATCACCATATGTCTTCTAATTTTAATATACAAATATTATCTTTTCAGCTAATTTGAAACGTCTAATTATAAATATTTATGCAAAGCTAAAACAAATAGAAACCAAAGCAGATGTTAGTTTCTTTTTTCTCAAATTCAAAATGGGTCAAAACTTAATAATTTATCAAGATAATAGTGTAGGATTACACTACAAGATACCAATATGATGAAATCGTTACTCATTAAAATTTTTTACAGAAAATAACAAAAAATTTTGGGAGACTGTTCTCAAATTACAGCAAATTTTAAACGAAAAAGAAAGCAGGCTTTCTATATAAAATATATTTTTTTACTGAAACGCAAAATACAGATTAGCTAACACAAATCACTTTTATAAATTTTCATACGTACGGGAATTTTTTGTTTTTTTTTAGAAATGTTTCATGGGCTTGTAGCACACAGGGGCCGGGAATTCATTAATACAAAAAATCGACTCACTATCTTTAATACAAATAAATTCAGTACAGTGCGACTTTGACTCGCACACAAAAGGTTCCTAGATATGTAATACTATACGAGTTTTGAGTTTTTGTTTTCGTTATGGCGATTTTTAAAATTTTTGTCGTTTTTTTAGTTTTGGCGTTTTTTTCAGTTTTTGGGGTTTATCATTTTGGCCATATTTTTCATTTTTGGGATTTCTTCGGTTGTTGGCGTTTTTCTTAGTTTTGCCGATTTATTTTAGTTTTAGCGATTTTATTTAGTCTAAGAGTGTTTTTTTCGTTTTGGCGATTTTTTTATTTTTTGGCGTTTTTTCATTCTGGTGATTTGTCAGTTTTTGGGGTTTATCATTTTAGCGATTTTTTTCGTTTGTGGGATTTCTTCGGTTCTTCGAGTTTTTTTAACTTTGCCTATTTATTTTAGTTTTAGCGATTTTATTTAGTTTTGTAGTTTTTTTTCGTTTTGGCGATTTTTAAATTTTTGCTTATTTTAGTTGGGCGTTTTTTTCGTTTTGGCGATTTTTTCAGTTTTTGGGATTATTTCGGCTTGTGACGTTTTTATTCTTGTCATATCTTACGGTTTTGGGATTTATTTTAGTTTCAGCGATTTTTTTCAGTTTCGGCGCTTTTTTCGATTCTGGCGATTTTTTCAGTTTTTGGGGCTTATCATTTTTGGCAATTTTTTTCGTTTTTGGCATTTCTGCTGTTCTTGGAGTTTTTCTAGTTCTGCCGGTTTATTTTATATCTAGCGATTTTATTTAGTCGTGGAGTTTTTTTTCGTTTTGGCGATTTTTAAAATTTTAGGCGTTTTTTCATTCTGGCGATTGTTTCAGTTTTTAGTATTTATCATTTTGGCGATTTATTTCTTTTTTTTGGCATTTCATCGGCTCTTGGGTTTTTTTAGTTGTGCCGATTTATTTTAGTTTTAGTGATTTTATTTAGTCTTGATGTTTTTTTTTCGTTTTGGAGTTTCAGTTTTTGGGGTCTATCATTCTGGCAATTTTTTTCGTTTGTGGGATTTTCTCGGTTCTTGGCGTTTTTTTAGTTTCGCCGATTTATTTTAGTTTCAGCGATTTTATTTAGTCTTGGAGTTTTTTTGACGATTTTTTTAATTTTTGGCGTTTTTTCTTTCTGGCGATTTATTTAGCATTTCTTCGGTTCTTTGCGTTATTTTAGTTCTGCCGATTTGTTTTAGTCTTAGCGATTTTATTTAGTTTTGTAGTTTTTTTTCGTTTTGGCGATTTTTTTAATTTTTGGCGTTTTCTCATTCTGGCGATTTTTTCAGTTTTTAGGGCTTATCATTTTGGCAATTTTTTTCGTTTGTGGGATTTCTTCGGTTCTTGAAGTTTTTTTAGCTTTGCCGATATATATTAGTTTTAGCGATTTTATTTAGTTTTGAAGTTTATTTTTCGTTTTGGCGATTTTTTTTTAATTTTTGGTTTTTTCTAGTGTGGAGCTTATTTTTGTTTTGGCGATTTTTTTTCGATTTTTGGCGATTTATTTTAATTAGGCGCTTTTAATATTATTTTGGAATTTTTTTAATTCTTATACGTTATTGGTTCGAACAGATATAACTTTTTATTCACTAGTGGTGCAAATTCGAGTTATAAGATAATCGATTATTCGATTAATTTTTTTTTTCTCATATCACGATATACTTTATTATTCCGATAAACTCAGTTTATACGTTACTGGTGCATTACTGGCGATTATTCGACTAAAATTTGTTTTTGTCATATATCACGTTATACTTCATTATTCGGATAAACTCTGTTTATTCGTTACTGGCTCGATATAGAAAAAAAAACAGATTATTTATTTAATTAAATTATATATTCGATCAGATATTTGATTGAAATTTTTTTCAACTCATATCACGATATTCTAGATTATTCGAATACACTTTTTTTGTTGATTGATCTAGACTTAAAACATATTAATTGTTAGATAATTTATTTTTTTAATACAAATAAAATCGGTTATTCAATTAAATTTTGCATTCGAGTAACCAAGAGCGAATTGTCATTTACCATAATTTATTCGATTATTCGAAAAAACTTTTTTATTCATTATTGATTAAAATTTACTTGTGTCACTTAATACCAATTATACGATTATTCGAATACAGATTTTTATTCATTTATTAGTGTAAATTGGAGTAATGAAATAATCGATTGATCGATTAAAATTTGTTTTTGTTATTTATCATAATTTATTCGATTATTCGAATAAAATTTTTTAGTCGTTATTGATTCGAATTTCTGTGTGTCATTTAAGGCGATTTATTCCATTATTTTAATATAAATTTTTATTTGTTATTGGTGCAAATTGGAGTTATAAAATAATCGATTATTCGATTAAAATTTGTGTTTGTCTTATATCATGATATGCTCCATTATTCGGATAAACTGTTTTTATATGTTATTGCTTCTATCAAATATAACTTTTAATTCGTTAGTGGTTCCAATTCGAATTGTAAGATAACCGATTATTCGATTAAATTTTTCTGTCTCATATCACCATTATTGGGATAAACTGTTTTTATATTTTATTCGTTCGATCTAGACCTAAAACATAATATATTATTTGAACGATTTTTTTTTTTGGAAATTTGAATATAATCGGTTATTCGATTATATTTTTATTCCTGTTTGTTTCTATCTATATTCTTAGCCAGAACTGTATATTATTGATTCCAATCTTTTGTGTGTTGCTTGCCTTAAACAAAAAATCTGTCAAATGCAAAATGATTCACCAAATGCTTTTAAATATGAATAAAATATGTGGAAATTAAAAACAGGCTGTCAATCAAATAAGACTCTTTGAAATATAACTAAAAAAATGTCACATCGAGCTTATTTGACAAGAATTTTTTTCTACTTGATATAATTATATTTTAAAGTGATTTTGCCTGAAGCTTTTTTTACAAAAAAAAAATTATATAAAATACAAAAAAATTCGATTAATATAAAACATATTTCTGTTAACAAAAAAAAATTATATCAATAATATTGTATAATATCTATATATAATTACAACAAAAGAGGACTTTAAGTGTTAAATTATTTTTTAATCAATAGAAGTCTTTGGAAAAAAATTATTTCATAAGATTTGGTTGGTGTTTTCTTTTTAATGAAAGAAATTTGCATCCTAATAGATCAAAAGTTATGTTATGACTTTAAGATAAAGAGTCTGGGGTTAACTTTATCTCTAATGCCAAAGTTTTTAGCGAGAATTTAGGCCACAAAATTTCACAATTGCTATAGATGAAATAGAAACGGTATGCTGGCAGTAAAGAAAATTTTCATGAGAGAAAATCTCGTTTAATATTTGCCAATACATAAGAAATAGTTTAAATATAATTCTATCTTGTTTGTGAGGCATGTATTGATAATTCATGTTCTATTTAAGATATTAAACGTTCTAGAACTAATTATCTAGAGGCATAATATGACAAGTTCTAAAATGCGCTTACTTACATTGTTATTCGTACTCATTTTCATTATTTTCAGAAAAGTTTTCCTTTGAATTTCAAACATTTTGCGAATATTTTTTTTTTTAAATTGTGCAAACACAATAGTAAGACATATTTTAATAAAAATACTCGCACAATACGAGCAAATGTATTGTTAATAATTTCAATAGCAGCGCGTGCAACTCATTACTACTGTTATTAATTATTAGCTCATATGCATATGTATTTCTCTATTACTTTAGCAGCACAAATGCATAGCTTTAGATAATAATTTGTACTCATTGTATTTTATAGTCTTACCTTATCACACCTCCTGTTGTTAATTTTGACTTAATGTTGCTTGTTATGTTGCAATTAAGTTCACAGCATGTTTGTTGTTCGTTGTTTTGTGTATGTTGCTCACATGGTAGTTTTCGAAAATAATTAAATATTATTAACTCTGTGTTAATATTTTATTAAACAGTTTCATTAACGAGAAATCAAAATTAAAATTAATTTAATGCAAGAAAAAAAAAAAAGACGGTGCCACAAAAACTTAAAATAATTTTAAAAGAAATTAAATTTAGCGAGTGACCTTGAATAAACTGTTAATGGGTGTTAGTACACGCTACTTATAAGTGTAGGTTAATTTAAATTAATGAAAAAATAACAACAACAACAACAACAACATTAATAACAACTGTTATGAAATTAACTAGTTTACACAAATTTGGAAAATGTTTTATTAATTTAAACATTTTGTTTCAAGTGATGCCCCCATCAAATTCATTTGTTAATGAATAAACAGGAGCGTGTTGTGCAATGAATGCTAAAGCTAATATTGAAACTTAATGTGAATAACTTATTCATCTAAGATGCTAAATATAAATAATAAAAAGTTACAGGGTAGGCAAATTTGAGTTTTTTTTAAACAAATGAAATAATGAAATGTATCAGGTATCTAATATTACAAAAAAAAAGTGCCATTATTCAAATAAATTTTGTTGTATTCGAATGAATCTGAATATATATTCGACTAATCGAATGAAACTTTCTAATAGCTCTTGGTTCGAATACGTTTAAAATATGTTCGACTAATCTAATAAAATATTTTTTTCGATTATTCGAATAAAATTTTTTAATCGATTAAAAAAAGTATTTCCTTTTTTTGTTTAATTAATAAAGGAAAGCATTTTCTTAAATATAAATCAATGCATGTATATTCCACTTACCGAGTAAAACTCGCTTATTCGTAATTGATTCGAATAAATTTTATAATATTATCGAACACTCGAATACAATTTTTTTCATTATTAGTTCAACAGTTTCGTTATTCCAATAATCTTTCATTCGAGTAAAACCTAATAAATATTCGATTAATCGAATGAAACTTTGCAATCGCCCTTGGCTCGAATAATTTTTATTAATTTAATTTAAATAATTTTAATTTTACTATTCAAATAAAATATTTTTTTCAATTATTCGATTAAAAAAATGATTTTCTTTTTTTGACATATTATATAAATCAATGCATGTATATTCCACTTACCGAGTAAAACTCGCTTATTCGTTATTGTTTCGAATAAATTTTAAAATATTATCGAATATGTACTCGAATAAAAATTTTATTCGTTATTAGTTCGAGTGAATCTTTTAAAGTTCAATTATTCCAATAAACTTTTATTACTCGAGTAAAACGTAATAAATATTCGATTAATCGAAAGAAATTTTGCAATCGCCCTTGGCTCGAATAAATTTTAACAATTTAATTTTAATAATTTTAATTTGACTATTTAAATAAAATATTTTTTTAAATTATTCGATTAAAATTTTAATCGATTAAAACAAATCATTTTTTTTCTTTTTAGATAGGAAAACATATTACATAAAACAATGCATGTATATTCCACTTACCGAGTATAAATCGCTTATTCGTTATTGATTCGAATAAATTTTAAAATATGATGAAATACTAGAATAAAATTTTTATTCGTTATTAGTTCGAGTGAATCTTTGAAAGTTCTATTATTCCAATAAACTTTTATTATTCGAGGAAAACGGAATAATTATTCGATTAATCGAATGAAACTTTTTAATCGCCCTTTGGCTTGAATAAATTTTATTAATTTAATTTTAAAAATTTTAGTTTTACTATTCAAAAAAAGCAATTTTTTCGATTATTCGATTAAAATATCGGTTTATCGGTTAAATACAATTATTTTATTTTTGTTCTATTAATAAAAAAAACATATTATATAAAACAATGCACGTGTATTTCACTTACCGAGCATAACTCGCTTATTCGTTATTGATTCGAATAAATTTTACAATATTATCGAATACTCGAATAAAGTTTTTATTCGTTATTAGTTCTAAGCTTTAATTAATTTCAATCGCCCTTGGGCTCGAATAAATATTAATAATTTTATTTTCATAATTTTAATAATTTTAGTTTGACTATTTAAATTAAATATTTTTTTCAATTATTCGATTAAAATTATCGATTAAAAAAATCATTTTTTTTTTGTTCTATTAACAAAGGAAAGCGTATTATATAAGTCAATATATGTACATTTCACTTACCGAGTATAACTCGCTTATTCGTTATTGATTCGAATAAATTTAAAAATATCATCGAAAACTCGAATAAAAGTTTGTTATTAGTTCAGGTGAATCTTTTAAAGTTCAAATAAACTTAAATTATTCGAGTAAAACGTAATAAATATTTGATTATTCGAATGAAATTTTGTAAAAGTTGTGCATCGCATGATTTTTAAAATATGTACATATTCGGCTATTAAAATACGATTCATATTTTTTTTTTATCAATTAAAATTTTTTAGTCTTTAATTAAAAAACTTTTCTGTTTTTGCTATTTATTATATTATTAATGTATATTATATAAAACAATGTAAATTTCACTCACCGAGTATAACTCGCTTATTCGTTAAAACTTAAAATACTATCGATTACTCGAATACAAATTTTATTCGTTATTTGTTCAAGTGATCGAAAAAGGCCCTAACACCATTCAGGAAAAATTTCATAAGGTTCCGTTTTTCGAATGAACTTTTATTATTCGAGTAAAACTTAATATATGTACATATGTATATTCGATTGATCGAATGAAACTTTGTAATCACTCTAGGTTCATATAAATATTAACACTTATTCGTCTATTTAAGCAAACTATTTTTTTATTTTGCGAATAGAATTTTTTGTGGATTAAAAAAACTTAATTTTTTTATTCGCTTAATAATAATATATGTTATATAAAATAATATATACTTCTATTACCGAATACAATTTGCTTATTCGTTAAAATGTTTGTTCTTTATTGGTTCAAGTGATCGAAAAGTATCTTAATGAACTGTTATTATTCGAATAAAACGTAAAAAATATGCGATTATTTGAATAAGACTTTCTAATCGCTCTTGGTTCGAAAATTTTTTAGCACATATTCGACTATTTAAATAAAATATTTGTTTCAATTATTCGATAAATTTTTTTAATCGATTATTTAAAAAAACATTTTATGGTTATTTATTCGATTATTAAAAAATATATGTATATAATATAATGCAATGTATATATACTTCACTCGCTTATTTCGTTTTAATTCGTTTAAAACTAAAAATATTTTTAATTAATCGAATAAAATTGTTATTTGTTATTGGCTCAAGTGATCGACAAAGACCTTAATATCATTCAACAAAAATTTTATATAGTTCCGTTATCCCAATGATTTTTTATTAATCGAATATTTATTCGATTATCCGAATGATCTTTAATATATATTCGCTTATTAAAACAAAATATTTTTTTTGATTAAAATTTTTAATCGATTATTAAAAAAGCTTTTTTTTTATTTTAATATAATACAATATATACTTCACTTACCGAATATAACTCGCTTATTCGTTATTGATTCGAATAAAACTTAGAATATTATCGATTACTGGAATACAGCTTGTATTCGTTAATGCATCAAGTAATAAAAAAATACCTTAATATCATTTACGTAAAATTTCATAAAATTCCTTTATTCGAATGAACTTTTATTATTCGTGTTAGACGAAATAAATATTCGATTGTTCGAATGAAACCTTGTAATCGTTTTTGGTTAGAATGAGTTTTAATATATTTGCGACTACTCAACTAAAATATTTTAGTCGCTTAATCGATTAAAAATTTTTAGTCGATTAATAAAATTTTTTTTGTTATATATTTGATTAATAAAATATATGCTTTACAATACATTACACTTGCCGAATACAGTTTGATTAATCGTTATTGATTCGAATAAAACTTATAATATTATCGATTAGTCGAATAAAATGTCTCTTCTTTATTGGTTTAAGTAATCAAAAAATCTCTTAACATTATTAAATTGCTCTATAAACGTTAAAGTCGAATAACTGATGGCTTCAGTTAAATACACGTGGATAAATAAATACAAGATGAAGCGCACATGATAAGATATTAATGTAACTGTTTCAAGATAGCTTTTGGCAAACTTTTTTTTAACACATTTGGCCTTATCACTTCTCGTATTGTCGAATAAAAAAAGTTTCATTGCTCGCGATTCGTTTTGAATTTGATACCAACCTTCTTTCCCTCAATGTACTTCTAATTATAAAATTTTTTTATGATTAACATCATTGGGAACCGTAACCTTTTTATAAATTTTATATTTTTGAACGAAAAAAATATAAAAAAAAGTAGCATGGTCGCACCCGTTACAATGGAATTACCCATATGTTTATTCTTCTTTCATTTAAAATATTATTAAACCATATATTTTTCAAACTTTATAAATGAAATATTTCTGCTCTTTCTTAATGCAGCAACAGGCAACTTTAGTTAACCATAATAAGTCTGTCAGACTGACAATTTGTTACGTTTGTACCATATGCCAATATGTTTGTTTCTTAAGTCTTTCGTTTTTGACATGCAAAACAAAAAAGAACCTTCGAACTGCATGTTCATTTAATTTGATTTCTTTCCAATCAAATTCGACATATTTTTTTTTCTTCTCTTTATTAAAATTGATTTTATTTATTGTGACTCACCCTGCTAGCGAAAATATAACAGTAAAATGTTTTTTTTAAATAATTTTTATGATTATTTTTTTTTCTTTTCATTAAATCTCATAAATAAAACGAAAAAATTTGTTAGATCAAAGTGAACTGGCTGGTATGGGTTATACCTCTGTATTTTTATTTATTTATTTTTTTTTTAATTTTTAACAACACAAGTATAGTTTCCTAAGTAAGTAACCTAAACTTTGACCACAATTGAAGTGGTTATAAAAAATCAGTTAACTGTAAATTATTAAAAAAAAAAACAAATATGTAACAAAGGAACTGGAAATTCATGTGTTTTGGGTGCCGTGTACCCTTTTGGCCAATAAATCTTAAATTGACCAATCATTTTGTTACAGATTTTATTCTATGTTTCTTTGCTGACGCTTTTCAATTGCCGTCAATAAGTGCGGTCGGTCGGTCGGTCGGTCAGTCGGTCGTTATGTGCTGTTGTTGCTGTGAAACGTGCCAAATTCTATTTATCATACTATTTTTTATTATTCCTTTTTTCGGTGTCAAGTTGTTAAAATCGATTTATTGCTGAGGCAAATTTTCTTTCTACTTTAAACAGAATGAAATAAAATTTAAAAATAGATTGAAAACCATTGTTGTAATCAAACTAAAATCGATTGGTTAAAAAAAACTTTTTATAAGCATTTTATTGACTTTGTTGGCCAAGTTGCATAAAATACCTTGCAGTGCTTAATGCCAAAAAAAATTATGTTAAGTATTGTTAAACACAATAAAACAATTAAAATCTTTTTATGCAAGTTAACTATTTTGTAGATTGATTTTTGAGCTGCAGCTTAATATACAGATGAAGTAGGAAGTTAATGGGGCAGCCTTAAAGTCCCACTGTTCGTATATAATCGTTCCTTGAAAAAAAATATTGCATTTAAAAATTTATGAAATTTTATTAATATTTAAAAAAAAATATTTTCTTCGAATTAACAAATTTTTTTTTAGATTATTTGTCTTATGAAATAAATAAAAGATTATTTGAATTTTGGCTTAAATTTCGAGCTTAATTCGATTATTCGAATAACATAAAAATATATTTAAAGTAACAAAAATAACGAATAATAATTTTTATTCTAAAAATAACGAAAAAAGAATTCGATTAATAATTTTTTTTTTTTTATTTAAAATAAATAAAAAGAAAATAGTTCGAATTATAGCATAAGCTTCAAGCTTAATACGACAATTCCAGAAAAAATATTTTGGAAAATAATGTACTATGATTTTTATTCGAATGAATAACTTGAAATTTTTTGCGTCTAATCATCTTAAATAACAAATTGTAAACTCAAATGATGGCATTAATTTTGAGCTTAATTCGATTATTCGAAGAGCAGAAAAAAAATTAAGTGTGGAATATAACTTATAGTAATTTTTATTCGATTAATCGCTTTTATTTAATTTAAAATACATAAAAAGAAAATAATTCGAATTGCAGCATAAATTTCGAGCTCAATTCTAGTACTCGAATAACACTGAAATAAAATTTATTTGTATTGTGTAAAATATTTTCTGCGAAATAGTAACGAATGATAATTTTTATTCGAATAAATAACGAAAAAAATTAGTCTATTAAATAAATAATATAAAAAAAATTCTCATTAGGGCACAAATAACGAACATAGTTCTATTATTCGATTAACACAGAAAAAAAAAATTTTTTTCGTTTATTCTACAAATTGTCTTGGAACTAGTAACGCATTATAATTTTTATTCGATTAAAAAACGAAAAAAAATATATTCGAATAATCGTTTTGTTTTTTCTTTGAAATAAATAAAATAAAAACTATTTCATTGTAGCATAAATATCGAACATAGTTCGATTATTCGATTAGCACAGAAAAAAATTTATTTGTTTATTCGAAAAATATGGAAAAGAAATTTATTTGTACTCGTATTATGGAAAAAAAATTTCTTCGAATTAGTAACGCATAATAATTTTTATACGAATATAGATATAACGAAAAATCATCATACGATTAATCGTTTGGTTTGTTATTTGTAATAAATAAAATCAAAACTCTTCTCATTATGGCATAAATTTCAATTATTCAATTAACACAGAAAAAAAATTTATTCGTTAATTAGAAAAATACGAAAATAAAATTTATTTGTGTTGTATAAAATATTTTCTGTGAAATAGTAACGAATAATAATTTTTATTCGAATAAGCAACGAAAAAAAATTTATCAATTAATAGTTTTATTTTTTTTTAAATAAATAAAATCAAAACTATACTAATTTTGTCATACATTTCGAGCATAATTCGATTATTCGATTAACAAAAAAAAAATTATTTTAGGTATAGCAAATATATTCTTGGAGTTAGTAGCGAATAAAAATTTTTATTCGAATAAATAGCAAACAAAATTATTCGATTAAAAATCTTATTTATTATTTGAAATAAATAAAATCAAAACTAAACGTGTTATGGCATAAATTGTGACCTTAACTCGACTAATCGAATAATATAACAAATATTATTTGAGGTATGACAAGTATTTTCCTCAAATTGATAACGAATAATACTACTATTAATTTTTTGTGTTATTAAAAATATTAGAATTGTGGTAAAAAAACAACATTTAAAAATTTTATTCGAATGATTGCATAACTCTTAAGACTTATTTATTTATTGCAATGAGTATCCAATTGGAAATTTCCATCCTTTATATTTAAAAGGTTTCGATTATTCAAATAAACATTTTATTCGAATAATTTCACAACTCTAAGGCCTTATTACTTTATTCCAATGAATTTCGAATATTAATGAATATTAATTTGTACATGTTATTTGTTTTCTTAAAAAATTGAAATAAGTTTTTCAATTGTTCGAATAAAAATTTTATTTGTTTCGTAAAAAAATTTTTTTAAATTTTTCGTTTATTCGAATAAAAATTTTATTCGAATATTTGCATAATTTCTAAGACTGTATTGCAATGAGTATCCAATTGGAAATTTCCATCCTTTTGCCAAAAAAAATATTTAAAAGGTTTCGATTAGGCATTTAAACATTTTATTCGAATAATTTCATGACTCTCAGGCTTTATTCCAATGAATTTCGAACTATGAATTTCATTCGTTTAGTGAACAAATATTTAAAATGCTCGTCAATTATAATGAATAATAAATTAAAAATTTTATTCGAATATTTGGATAACTCTTAAGACTTTTTCATTTATTGCAATGAGTATTAATATGGAAATTTTATTCATCTTGCAAAAAAAAATATTTAAAAGGTTTCGATTACTCAAATAAACTTTTTATTTGAGTAATTGCATTGCCCCTAAAACTTATTTCTTTATTCCAATGTCATTTTGTTCATTTAGTGAAAAAATATTTAACATTTTCGCCATTGTAATCAATGTTAAAATAAAAATTTTATTTATTTCTTTAAAAAATATTTATAGTTTTTTGTTTATTCGAATAAACATTTAATTCGAATAATAGCATAACTTTTAAGCTTTATTCCAATGAATGTCAAACTAGTAAATTTAAATTTTCGTCAATTATAATGAATATCAAATTAAAAATTGTATTCGTTTCATAAACAAAAAACAAAAAAAGATTTAAAATGTTTTGATTATTCGAATAATTTTTTTATATAAGTGCATGCATATGAAGCTTTATTCGTTTATTTTGAATAATATTTAATTAAAAATTTTACTCGTTTTGTCAAAAAATATTTATAAATTTTCGTTTATTCGAATAAACATTTTATTCGAATAATGGCATAACTTTTAAGCTTTATTCCTTTATTCCAATGAATTTCTAACTATGAAATTTATTCGTTTAAAGAAAAAAATTTCAAATGTTGGTCCATTATAATGAGTATTAAATTAAAAATTTTATTCGTTTCGTCAAAAAAAAAAAAGATTTAAAATGTTTCGATTATTCGAATAAAAAAGATATATAAAGACCATCAGTAATATAGTGTGAAAATTTCTGTGAGATTGGATCACTGTGGCTAAGGACGCCATTGACTTAAAACATACAGACAAACAGATATTGACTTGTACATACATACATATATGGGCTACCTTAATGTAGAAAGGACCTAACTCTTTATTATTTTTTTAAATCGAAATTATTGTATTTTTCAATAAATTATATGTTCTGCTATCGAAATACACAAAAAGCTTGATTTTCAAAAAATAATGAGTTAGGGCCTTTCTATGCTAAGGGAACGATATACATACATGGACATCGAAGCATAAGTGTGTATGATTTAGAGTATATGTGTATTTAAATGGATGTTTTTTATCCGAAATATTTTTGTTTTTCAATACATTAGATGTTCTGCTATCGAAATATACAAAAATTTCGATTTGCAAAAAAGAAAAGAGTTAGGACCTTTCTATATTATGGTAACGATGGTAACGATAGATAGACACATATAGATATCGAAGCATAAGTGTGTATGGCTTAGAACAATTCTATGTGTATATGTTTATATGGATGGGTAGTATAAAAAGCTTTTTTTTAAGCCTTCAAGAAATTTGTCCGAACAGTTGTCGCCACAAATAATTTATTGTTATTTTAGAGAGTTTAAATTTTAACCTTGATTTGTTTTTATTATTAAAATTTTAATCCTTTACAAATACGAGTACCAAGTCGCTAAGCAAAATCCCCACTTTTTGAATATTTTTTATTAATTAAAAAAAATAAAGAATTATTTCTAAGCTAAAGCTGAAGTAAACTACTTTTACCACACACTCCTTTATTTCTTGTTTTTAATATTTTTTAATATATTTAATTAAATGGTTTTTTTTATTTCTATATTTTGTCATTAAGACAAGACACACCCTGCCATATAAATCATCTAGATTTATGAATTTAACATTTAATGTTTTAGTGGTTTTTTTATTTATTTATAAAGAACAAACGGACTGATGATGTCTTATTAAGATTGTGTACCCAAAAACTTATTGATTTTATTTTTGAGTAGTTTACTTGACTTCTTTGAGATACTTTGTATATACATATATGTATGTATGTATGTACTTACATAAATATTTTTTTCTTACAAACCTTCAACTTGACACTTGAGAGTAGCAAGTCACGTTTTTACATCACTCAGGAAAGATATTTATTTAGTTGGTACATTTTTAAATAAATATTTAACGATAACAATAAGCGGAACATATGTGATGAATGATAAATAATAAAACAAAATTAATAAATAACTGAAAATAGTTTTTTTTTACATAAAGAAAATAATAATGAAATTTTTTTTCTTCAAAGTTAAATGAACTCTTAAGAGCAAACAATGTATTTGAAATATGTTAAAAGTAATCATGTAATTAATTATAGTGGAATGTTATAAGACGGTTTTTATTAGTTTTCATTAAGCACTAGCAGAAAGAAGAATGTAGAAGACTCTGTTAGGAAGGGAATAATAAATAGCCTGCTCTTCAAAATAAAGAAATCAAAATCAAGATTGATATCGACATAAATCAATGGTGGCTCTATATTTTAGACCTTTGAATTTCAATTTATTGCAAATTTCTTGAGTGCAGGGTTGTCAGATTTTTTCCAAACTATTTTGGCAAATTTAATTTTTAAAATCGCCAAAAGTCGCCAAAAGCAATTTAATGTAATTTTTCTTAATATACTATGTATATTATAGCTATGCTATTTATTGCTCGATACAGGAATTAGGACGTGATCTTCGTAACAAAAAAAATCAACACTATTACAGTTATAAATTTATTTTCGTTTTGATTTCTTTGTACTTAAGAGCAGAGAATATAAATATTTTGATTTTGTTTTGTTTCGTTCTTTGAAGTGCGTGAAACAAAAACAAAATGAAAACATTGCGAACAATTGCTCAATATGAAGAAATTTATTATTTGACATATTGTCAGAAGTATACATACAATAATTGAAATTTAGTTGCTGATAGTTTAGCATGTCTATATACGTATTGTGACTGTTGAAAATTGTGGTTGAAGGCTACTGATGATTTGGTTCAAGCGCCAATGAAATACGTATATAGACATGTTAAGCTATCAGCAAATAAATTTCAATTATTATTGCTCAATATGTTTTTGTATGAACTTAAGACAGAGAACACAGCCGATCAGTTGTAAGGTGTCTAACAGCCGCCACCGTTCATAAACAATACATTAATTTAATCGTACGCCTCTAAAAAAGAAAATAATGGGAAGTAAACTAAAAAGTTTTGAAATATTTGCGGCCAATTTGACATCATTATATAATATAATTTTATTGCATTGTTATTTCACACATAAAAATTTTTTTTATATAACTAAGCAGCATAGCTATAAGCGGGTGTCCTAAAACACCTCTCTTTTTTTTATGCCCTTTACCAAAAATTTATAAAAGGGTATATATAGCTTTGTCATTCGGTGTGTAATTTCCATAATATTACTATGCGACACATAAAATATATAAATTCTGAATCCTTATGCATAAGGAAGATTAATAAGCGATGTCCGTCTGTCCGTCCGTCCGTCCGTCCGTGAAATCCGTTTTCCGAAGCTCCCAGAAAAGCTGGATATTTCGGTCTTTGCTTGGTGTGTCAGAAATGGTCCAAAATAGATTGGTATTGAAAATCAGCAAAATCGAGCAGACGGTTTCAGAGCTGGAAAACTTAAAACTTGGTTTTGCCATATAAAAGTAATTAGCTAAAACTAATTTTTATGTATTCTTGTTAAATAGACGTATCTCATATTTCGGTACCAATAAAATTGGTATTAAAAATGTGATAAATAAATAAAAAAATCAAAAAGACGTTTCCACGGTTGGAAAACTTTAATTTTTTTTTGTTATATAAAAATAACCTACTAAAACTAGTTTTACCATTTTCGCTATAAATTAAACATATCCTACATTCTTAAAAGAAAAATATTAGCGTAAGAAATCAGGAAAATCTAAAAGGATGATTTCAGGGTTGGGATATATAAAATTAACTAGTTCTAATTAATTTTTGTTTCTTCTTCTTTATAAATTAAATATAGTTATTTATGTTTTGAAAAGAAAAGTTTGGTACAGACAAGTCGAAAAATAAAGACTCCAGAGCTGGAAAATTTGATTTTTTAAAACAATTTTTTTCCTTAATTCCTTATTTGCTTTGTTCACTTAACATATTTTATATATTTTTTAAAGAACAAGATTGGTATAAGGAACCAGAAAAATCTAAAAGGTGATTCCAGGCTTGGAAAACGTATACTTCTTGTGATATATAAAACCAATTAAATAAAACTAGTTAATTCTTTGGTTATTAAATATATTCTATATTTTAGAAAGAAAGAAATAAAACTAGAAAAATCCAGGGTGGGAAATTGAAAAAAAAATTTTTTTTGGTAAATAATAACCACAAATAACCTTATTTCGAATGGCGTCCTCGACGTCACATCAAGACGACAGTAAACATTTTCACTTGTCCACTCTTTGTCGACAAAAATTTGCTACTATTAACATGCTACACAAAGCCTTAGAGATTAGTAAGAGATTATCAATAACAGCCAATTGTTGTCGACAAAGAATAGACAAGTGAAAATTTTTACTACTGTCTTGATGTGACGTCGACAACGCCATTCACAATAAGGGGGATATTTTTTTTTCAGTTAAACATACGAGTATAGCATGTTTTAAGAAGATCTTTACTCAAGAATTGTATTATACATATAGTTAATTTTTATATGGATATGTAATTTAAGTATAAACGAAGGTTTTTATATTGTTGTTTATTATGCTCTCAGCAGAGTTATGTTTCAAATGGTCTTTTGGAGATAAAAATTAAATTAATAAAAATTTAATAAAATAAATTAAGGGCATAAAAAACTAATTTGTAATTCCCTGCAGCCATTCCTTTCTGCTGAACAAAATCGAAAAAATTCTTTAGGCATAAAGCGTTTACATAATACCGCGATATATATCATTTGCAATGGGGGGATGTTTAAATTGAGACACGAAAGAGTATTGGTATGGAGGTACAATGCTAAGACTAGTTTAGGGTTATTAAATAGTAGCACGGTTTTTGAATATCTTGAGAGCGAGTAAACAACTCCCAATTTTTTGGTATTGTATTCACGTGACGTCGATGTTGACAACTGGAATAAGGATAAATGTAATAGTTCTTAAATAAAGGGTGTAGAATAAAATATTTAACTATATCGAAAATAAAATATTTTAGTCAAATTCTTTAGTCGAAAAAAACCGAAAGTTCACATTACAAATTTTATCACTAATCAAATATGTATGTATGTGGTGGTATATTCCATATACATACGTTGGTGAAGGGTATATAAAATTCGTCACAGCCGAATATAGCACTTTTACTTGTTTTATAATAAATTTGTTTTATATGACACTTTTTTTTTTTAGCAGAAAATCGCAAAATCATCAAAATTGTTTTACTTTCTAGCAGACAAGTTTTGGCAGGATTTATTTTTCGAACTACTCCTTCAACAAAGTAATTTTCCTGAAATTACAAAAATTTTTGATGTGCAATTTTTTTTTGAATAGCCCTAAAAATTGCCAACAAATCAAAAATTTAGACTCCAAACACATTGGTTAATTGCCACGTTTGGTGAGAATTCGCCATATCTGACTAACCTGCAAATTCCTTCAACTGAACACACAGAGAAAACAGTGCCTACTAAATACCTCATAAAAAAATCTCTATGGTTTTTTTCACTAAGCAAATCTTATTAATTTCATAGAGAAACCCTTTTTGAAAAAGTCAAGAAGAAATCTTGTAGTTTTTATGAGGTTATCTTATTGATTTTTTCAATAAAAAAAATAAAAAAAGATTGCGTCTTTATTCTCTGTACTTATGTATTTTCATTTAAATTCTATACCATATACATATGTATTTATGTATATAGTATATTGTAGATGTTATTTATTTATACACACATACATACAGCCTGAATAACCATTGAAATTATTGTGCAAACATTCTTATACAAAAATGAAAAAGATCATGAAAAAAATTGTCTCTATGTCTATTTATAGATATGAAATAAGAAGACACCTTATAAAATCAAGAAGATTTCCTTATTAAAAACATCAAGAAGATGCTTTACACATAATCGTCCTACTAAAATCAAGAAGAAAACCTTATGAAAAAAATCAATAAGATATTGTAATAAAATCAAGAAGAAAACCTTTTTAAAAAAATTAATAAGGCAACCTAATAAAATCAATAAGAAATCCCTATAGTTTACAATTTATAAGAAAACCTAATAGAATCAAGAAGTTATTCTCTATGGATTGTTTTTTTGGTGCCAAAAATAACGGAAATTGAGTAAAAAAAACTTGTGAATAATAAAATTTCTTCTTGATTTTATGTGGTTTTTTTCTTGATAAAATTAATAAGATTTACCACACAAAAACAATAAGGCATCTCTATGAAAAAATCTTCGCTTCTTTCTGCTGGGATACCCCTTAGCCAAAAAACGGTTCATAGAGAAAATCTTCTTGATTCTATGAGGCAGTTTTTTCTCTATGCAGGAAAAGAATATTCCAAGGAATTGTTATTCAGAATGGAAGTAAGTAATCATGTTTTAAAATGAAATTCTTTTTAAACATACTGCTTATATTACATCCCTGTATCTTTTTACACACACATACATACATATAAATACATATACATACATATACGTATATATACATATATATATATATACATGTAAAACCCCTTACGAAATACAACAAGCACCAGGCAATTAACATTAATCAGCAGATATTATTTTAAGCTTAATTGAATATGACCATTTGCCAAGCAAAACATATAAACACTCGTATACTCGTATATGAAACTCACTGTTTAAGATTTATGTTGTGTTAATATGAAATTAAGAATCTTGTTAAAAATCAAATATTCAGCAAGTCATGGTAAATTCAAACAATTGTCTTCACTTAAGAGTTACTTAATTTTGCTTGAGGCAAAAATAAAAAAAAAAACTACAAATAAAATATTTGGAAAAAAAACACATCATACAAACTTCCGCATACAAATTCTAGTTTTTCAAACTTACAACATGACTTTAATTAATTTTTTTATTAAATTATTTTTATATGTGTAATTATGTTTTGTGTTTATACTCGTAGTCTCAACGTAGTTTTTGTTTTATTTTTTTTTTGAGTCCATATGACGCAATTTAGAATGTATCGGCCTAGTTCTTTTGTTAAATTTTGGATTTGTTGTAGAAACCCAATTTATTCTATTTAATATTTACAACACATTTTATGCTATATATGATATAGCGAGTATTTTTTTTAATCGATAAAGCTTTAACTTTAAAATAAAATAGCACACAATATAAAATTTGTATTAAAACTTGTTTTATTGGAAAGATTTCAGTTTAAGGAGACCTGTCTAAAAATCTCCAGGATTATTATGCCACTTCACCATACTTACACATGTGTCAACTAAAATTTTTAGCCCGATAGAAATTTAAATTGCAAAAAATAGCAAAAAAATTTTTATTTGAATTTTAAAATTTTCTTAATCGAAAGATAAATACATGACAATATTCGTTAATATTTCTAAATTATTTCGAGCATATGGCCACCACGGCTGTCATGGACGCACAGCGCATTCTGGACGTAAAATTTTTGGCCACTTCTACGCGCACTACTGGCCGCATGTCACGAATATCACGAACAATGTAGGCCTTGGAGGCCAACCAAGGCCAGTTTATCAGCATAAGCCAATGAAATGCTGTGTCCTCATAAGAAATAGTCAATATGTGTCACATCACACGACTTTGGAGGCTAATTTATAGGTCCATTCCCCAAATCAACTTATGGCCAAATTTTGATGTCATCATGTTTTATTAGCCATTTATTGACTGTAACACAAGTTCCGGCTTCATTTTTGAAAACCGGAAAAAAATTTTATTTTTCTGGACGTAATAGAGTTTTTCTTCGGAAGAGATTGAATACATTTGAGTGCTGTGGTAGTAGTTGTACAGTTTGTTTCTTCTGTTCTCCTTCTCAATCATTTCTTATTTTGCTCTCCAATGATTCCTCGTGCGTTATAATTTACATTCTCTTCCCAGGGATGGCAAAGTTGGTACAATTGTATTTTTTTTTCTTTTTTGTTACTATTTAAGCTCGGGAAGTACAATACTACACCAATGACCAATTAAGTACATTTAAGGAATAGGGAGATTCCTCCGCATTTATTTTCAAACGATTTCATATGTCAATCCTCACTTTTATATAATGAAACTCATATTGTTCTCATTTGAAAACAGTCTTGTGAAAGCAAAACTCAACGAGAAAATCAAAAAATGTAAGCTCGTTCATTTCCAAATCACATGTTATTAATTTGTATATTCTAAGTTTTAACTTGCTTTGACATCCCTTACTTACAAACAAATTTGTGCAAAAGATTCGGTAGTCAAAACAAAGTCGATTATTTTAATAAAAACAAATAGAAATTATTTGAAATTTATTTGCTGGTGGTTCAGCGATGTCTATATGCATTTCATTGTTGCTGTAACAAATCGTCAGTAGACTTCAACCACACATTTTGAACAGTCACAAACCTCTTATCTTACGCTACAGTTACACGACCAAGATTTGCATTCAAGTTTTTCACACATACTGTTGACAACCAGTAATTTAAATTGAAAGCTGTGACGTAGGCTGCACGCAATTTTCAAGCAAATTTATTTTCAATATTCCGTTGATAAGAAAACAGCTTAAACACACAACTTCATGGCTTCTATTTAGGTCTATAAACCGCAACACATCATTATATGTTTTACATATTTTTGTTCCTAATAATATTTATTTAAAGTTAATTAAAGTTTTAGGAGGAATATATCATTATGTGTAATAAAAGAACACAAAAATACTATACCGGCAGAATATTTAAAAACAAAATCGAAAAGTGTGCTCATTGAAATTGGTGTCAGTTGTTTTTTTCCTATAAATTTGAATACACAATTGGAAAGAAAATTTGAAGTCAAAGTCGCATCAAATTCTGAAAGTGTGAATGTATTGAAATTTGAAAGGCAAAACTTGATTGTGTAACCCTCAAGTTATGTACAGACTTTCAAAAACTATTTAAGAATTCACAAATAATAATATTTTTGAAAATCACAAAAGAAAAATAAGCATAGTAGACCTAGAGACTTATACAAAACCCAGCAAATAATTTATATTCGATATGAATCTATTCTATTTTTCTACACCTTTATACAATATGACAATATGTCCAATAATAAATTTCACAAATAGAAATATTTAAATGGAACTAAAAGAATCGTTGGGTACAATTAAAGTTAAAAAGTACAATTTTTTAAAGTTGTTGGTACAATTTAAAAGTTCTCAATGCCATCCCTGTCTGTTTCTCTTTCCCAGTCTCTCTCTCTCTTTCTCTCTTAAATTTAAATGCAGTTAATATTTTTCTTTATTTTATTTAAGTAGCTTCCCTAGTTTGCATTTTCTATTTCTTACATCCATGGAAAAAATAGCACTTCAGCATTGTTGTGACGGGTGTGACCAAATATGTCTTACAGCCAGATACTCAAGTATTATTATATTATTAATTGCGTTTACCTTGTTATTATATTGGAAAGTACAAAATATTTATTGTGTACAGTAAAGATCTTATGAAAATTCTTAAATTTGTACTGTGACGGGTGTGACCGCAAGTTTAAATATATATATTAATTTACAAAACTCTCATTAAAAGAAGTGGAAATTTCGAAAAAAAAAACAAACACTAGTATAGTCTTTTCAGAGAAAACGAGTTATAGTAAATAAACAGAATGGAAGTAAAAGAAAACGTAAAATGAAGACCAAACATAGGCCGAGCTTACATCTGTGTATCATCTACCCAAAAAAACGTAATTAGTAATTATTAATGAAAAACTGTTTGATTCAAACATATATTTATTGATTTAAACAGTTTCCAATCATGTTGGATTCTATAAAATTTTCTATTAGTTATGTATGAAACTGTTTAACTTAATAAATACGTGTCTGAATCAAACAGTTTTTCGTTAGTAATTAGTGGTTATGCTTTTATGGCTATATAGCCAAGATTCTTCTTAATCGCATAAACGAAAAACTGGACTCAACCATACGAAGACAGCAAGCTGGCTTTCGTCCAAACAGCTCAAGAACAAGAGTTACCATCGATCAATCAGTCGAATGGAAAGCAGTCCTGCAGCTTATATTCATCAAATACGGTAGGGCATTTGACACCATAAACAGAGAGTGCATTTGGGATGCATTTTGGCATTGCCCCAAAGCTGATAAGGCTAATAAAGGCACAATATGATGGCTTTCGTTGCAGAATTCTCTTTAGGAACAAACTATCCGATCAATTTAACACTACTTCTGGAGTATGTCAAGGTTGCCTCATTTTGTTCCTACTATTCCCCATACTTCTGCACGATGTTTTAACAAGGGCTATCGATGATAACGAAAGAAGAGGAATCCAATGGAATTTCCAACACCATCTGTAAGATGCGGCATATGCTGACGACATTTCTCTGTTGCGAGTATTTTCAAGGGAGACAGTGATATCACATCGCCAATCAGTGATTGGCGACATCAGTACCGACTCGCAAGCAGTTGGCTTAAGGATAAGCCCTAAGCGCTAATAAATACGTGCAAGTTAATCTCTATTTTTGCTTTGAAATGTGTTTAAACTAGCAAACCTATAAATCAATTCAGTATTTAAACCATCTGTAAACGCATAAAATTGGGGGTTTAAACTACCAATACAGGCCACATGGTTTTGTTACTCACAGACCATATGTTTTGCATTAAAATAGCACTCAACTTTTTTCCGAGCCTCTACTTTTCCTTCAGATCTTGTTCAACCTGTTTTCTTACACTCTATTATTCTTTTATACTATTCTATTCCTTTCTCAGTAAAATTTGGTGACTTTAATTAAAATTTATTAACTTTTTTGCCTTTTTCATTGTACAGAGAACTGATAGCCTGCTGCAAAGCAGCTGTTTTCTAACATTTATTCTAGTGCTGCCACAATATTATTTTTTAAAGTATGGTTCACTGATTTACTCCTGTTGAGTTTAAACTACATATAAATTTGAGTTTAGTTTAACTAAGCCAGCGTTTAAGCTTTGACTGATTTATTAGCTCTAAGAAGACGAAAACAGTGAAGATAAATGAGCTTGACTCAAATACCAATTTTAAAGCCGGCTATAATTTATTTTGAAAATGTCAACTCTTTGAATTACCTCTTGGAAGTGTAATCTCAGCAAATGGTGGTGCTTCTAGCAACATTTTAAGCAGAATATCTAAACCCCAAGTTGTCTTCTCGCAGCTCTGGAAAATTTGGAGATCATCTTCTATATATCTAGTGATACGAAAATGCGTTTATTCAACTTTAACACAAAATCAGTATTGTTGTATGCCTGCTAGACTTGGCTGATGACGGAAACACTCGCAAGGAAGCTTCAAACGCTTATAAACAAGTGTCTAAGGAAAATCCTGAAGATGTGGTGGCCAAACACAATTTCCAATGAAGATTTATTAAATAGAAGTAAACAAATACTGATACACATAGAGATAAAAAAGAGAAGCTGGAAATGGATAGGACACACCTTACAAAAATCTCTAGACAGGCCTTCCAGTGGAAACCACAAGGTAACCGAGCACGTGGAAGACCAAAACACGCATGAAAGCGAACGATACTCGTAGACAAAGATATACAAACACTAGGATATTCTTTCAATGAAGTGGAAAATATAGCAAAATATCGAAAGAGATGGCGAAGTTTTGTTGAGACCCTATGCTCCTTAGGAAGCCAGAGGATATAAGAAGAAGAAGATAATTCTCAACTCAGAAAATTTTAGCAATTTTTGTGGAAAAAATTTCAAAATAAGGTAACATAACTGCGACTTACCGCCTGTATCCACAAGGCAGACTTGGGTAGAAGATTTATATGAAAGCGCTAATTTTGAGGAATTTTCATAAAAAATTTTTACTCAAGTCAGCCAGCCGTCTGCATTGTGGAAACATGGTGTTATGTTTTAATTTCAGTTATTTTTAAGACTCATAGAAAAATGATTTCATCTTTTGATGAACAAAAAGAAAAAAAATTAAATAATACTAATAGATATTTTGAGTTTGCATGATGTTTACTAAAACAATGCCTATTTGACATACAATTAACTTTAATAAAATATTAGGTTTTTTTATATCAAAAACTAAAAACTACACGAAACTGTTTTAATAATTTATGGATTTTAAGAAAAAAAAATCAGCAAAGAAAAACATTTGCTTAATTATCTTCATATTAACATCAACACCTTTTTGATTGTTTATGAAGGTGCAGCTTGATTTTAATTTTTTTTAGCTAAAGTTTACATTATTTTTATTGCTGCCTTAAAGTCACATGATATCAATGAGTGAGTGTAATTGAGATTGTGTGTAGCTTCCCACATCAAAATGATTTAAAAAAAAAATTATACTTTTCGAAATTGTTTAATAAATGTTGCAGTTGGTATAATAAATTCTGTTAAATGAATTAATTAATTAATTTAAAAATGAAATAAAATACACAGAAATAAATGAATTGACACAACAGTTAAATGAAACTCACTTGTGATAAAACATGATAAAGAATAAAAAAAAAATGTATTTATTGCATGAGCCATTAGTCAACAAAGTTCAATTGAATTAATTAAATTGTTAGCAATATGTAAGGAAAATCATTAATTTTCTCTTTTCAGATGCGGCTCTCCTTAAACAAAACAAAAGACTTAAGACACATACTTACACCAGGTATGTACACCTTATGTTTATTTTCATTTAACAGCTGGCTTTTTATTTTTTTCTATATAAAATGATAAGCAGCGGTTTTTTTTTGGCTTTTATTGTATTTTGTGCCTGTCCTCCTAAAATATTAATATGGGTGTCATTTTACAAGACAAATTGCGAACATTTACGAAAAATCTCAATTTTCCATGATCTAGGACAATCCCTGATAGTTTTGCACAAAAATGTATGAAGCCAACCCATTGTGCGGCCTCTTATAGTATTTTTTTTTTATTAAAATCTTTAGCCTAATTTGGCATATGAAAGCGTTTTCCGCTCTTTAGTTTGTTTAAAAAACATAACAGAACATTTCTAACAGAAATGATGAGCAGTAATAATGCGTATTTTAAAAATCTCAAAAATCCAGTTGTTACATCTCTGCAGGAAATGGAACTGACACAAGATGAGCCGCGTGACCGATCCCCAAGTGATAGAGACCAGTTCGAGCTCTAACACTTCCTATGAAGTGGACCAGTCACTTTTCCATGGGGATGGCCTAGGATGGGGTTAATTGATACTTTTTATGCACCTTGTTACTTATCACTTGACTATCTTATAGGGACCGTGTAAAATATAAATTATATATAAATGTCATTCCGACATTTATGTAACTGTAACAACGCGAACTTGAATTTTTTTTATTATTTTTATTTTTCAGTAAACAAAATTTTTATATTCAAACTATCAACCTACGGCATGGCAGGCCGTATAAATACGTACCAGTTAAGCTTAGGTTAATATCTAAGTATAGTTATGGGATTTGTTCCAGAGTGACTTAGTACTCTATTTATATTGATTCATTGTTTAACCTTCTAACCTTCACTGTGAACAGATGTCCCAGCGAAGTCTTTCTTATATGTATATATACTCAAAAAAAAAAAAAAAATATTCGTAATACATAATTCATGCCCCAGCGGAGTGTTTCTTATATAGACATACTCAACCAAAAAAAAAAATATTCGTAGTACATATAATATATAATATTCGTAATAGTATCCTATTGAACTATGGATGAAGTTATGGAAGTGAACGAACAAAAGTGTATTCAGGTAACATTTACCTTTGAAAAAGAGATATATATATATATAGAGAGAGAGAGAGAGAGTTGTGCCTCAACCTTGATCGACGGCTTACATGGAAACATGACTCTTAAGCTAGCACAAATGAAACTTAAATTAATTCACGATTGCTTGAAATTAAATCCTCAGTCTAGATGATAAACTTTTGATATACTTTTGAAACCTTTATGGTGCTAAGGAATTCAGTTACGGGTAGGTAACCCGACCAGACATTCTGCTTTTGAAATTTTCAATCTCTTATTAGATTTTTATTAAAATGTAAGTGATAAAAAATCAATCCAAATATTTTTTTAATTGTAGTTATTGCTTAACTATCCAAATAACTGTGTGCTTCGTTACACCCGTTTTGCGATGAGGTGTCACTCTTGTAGTGCAGCTAATTTGTAGAATACAATTCCCATTATTAACATGTCATGAAGAGTTTCAAAATTATTCACTGCATTATTTTCTGTCGGAATCGTCGGAATTTCAAGTTTGTGCTTGCATAGATTTATAACCCTTGACACAAACCTTGCGCTTTAACAGAGCTCTATTAGTGTCCTAACAGAGCTCTGTTAAGCTATAATGCGTTTTGAAATGACTTTTGCAATAAATGAGACAACCGAGACGGAAAAAAGTAATGCAAATTTATTAACAAGGTGCTCCTCCTCCTCCTCCTTTATTATTGCCCATGAATCTATTTCTGAATTTGAACTAGATATTAGACTCTGTTCTGTAAACCCATCGATTTGAAACCGCACGATTTTAGAAATATTTTAAAAGATTTTTTTTTAAATTTTTTTATTATATAGATTCCCAAATATCATATTGGAAAGAAAATTATTGTGTATGATTTTAAACACGTCTGCAGGACCATTATTAATTTTTTGAAAACGAAAAATTTACTCGGATTCGGTTTATAGCACAGGGACGATTGCCAATTTTTTAACTTTGCATTTTCTGAGTCAATGTTGGCGAATAATATTGGTCATTGATTCATGTCCAAGTGGTCCTCTGAAAACGTGCATACTCAGAATTTCTTGAAGTTCCAGTTTTCAGAAGTTCTTCAAAAAAACTTTAAGTTTGCCCTACCTACATATGTATACATTAACATTTTCTCATGTTAGAAACTGTGAAAATTGTGTATCTTAAGTACATACCACTTTTTCATATTTATTTTGAAGTCCCGCTTTTGAGGATATCTTCTCTTTGCCACATCTGGCCACGTTTTAGCTATGGGGCACTGCTTCAGCTTCCAATGTAGAGAAAATCCAACAAAAAAAAAAAAGATATATTTATACAATTTGGTAGGTCCTGGATTCAGCCACATCAAACATGTGCAGTGCCGCTTACTACAATACTAGAACGAGTCCCAATTCAAGAAAAAGGTGAATGAATATCTAACCATTTACACGATATGTCTTCTTTTCACCATACACTACTCCCTACTTTTGTTAACACTCCCATTTTCTCAAGTCATTGGATGAGTACGCTTGGTTCAATTGTCACCGAATTTTCTGCAGGGATATTACAATGAAGTAACGCCCGTTTGTTCACACAACGTCATAACTCCAAAAAAGCAATTTGGCACAAAACGAGTTTGAATTTACACACAACTTAATGGAAAAAGAAAATTCTATTTTTCTCCCAAAAGTTGAGTAAACAAGATATTTATTTTACACACTATGAAAAACGATATGAGAATTATTTTTGCATCATTAGGACGTTCTTTAAATTAACAGAACCCAAAAAACAAAAGACTTAAGACACATACATACCTATAACATTAAACAATTCTGCCATCAATACAAAATGTAATGAAATATGTGTGAATTTTTTTCCACACTTCTTTTTAAAGCTTTATTTTAATTTAAAATTAATTTCAAATAAACGCTGCTAAATTAAACATTTTATTATGACTCCAAAATTAAAGAGCAAACAAACAACATACATTGCAACATTCTGCGGGGCAATAAAAAATTAAACTACTGCAAATGGCAATATAAAAATAAACACACACTGGTCTTGAACATTTAATAAATTGTGCAAAGCAGAAAACTTACAAAAACAAAAAAGCCAAATAGCAAATAAATCAGTTAAATGTTGAATGGCCTAAGACGCAACGCAAGGCAACACTTTGCCTAATGTAGCAAAAAAAAATAAAAAATTGTAAACATAAAAAAGCATCTGCCAACTACTTTAACAATCATTTCAACACAATTATTTTTTTTTAAGACCACTTCAATTAAGAAAGATATAATTTAACATTAAAAGAAATAAGAAATAGTTGTAACAGCGAAAATAAACCAAGTTAATTAAAAAGATGTAAGAAACTTTAAAAGCAGCCAGCTTTTTCATACAACTGCTAATAGACAGTTAAATGGAAATTTATCTTAAAAAAAATAATATAAAAATATTTCTATGAAATGTTAAGAGTTTATGGCTAAACGGCCAGAGAATGCAAGAAGAGACAGTAACATTAAGAACAATGTTAATAGGTCGAAAATTTAAAAATATAGGTTAGTGTGGACAATCATAAAAGTCAGAAACACACACACACGCAGAGAATTGCTTGTTACAAAAAGAATGTAAAGCAAAAATTATATGCTATGTTATATCTGTGGCAATAAGGAAAAAGTGCTTAAGTCATATTTTACCGTTTTGCAGCAGAATACTTTTAAGCGTTCAAATCGATTTTCAGAAATTTATTTCTTTTACAGCAGCTACGTCCATGCCATATGCACCATGTGCAAACTTTTACAAAAGAGCTTTTGTGCTTTCACACCGATAAGAGTACAATAGCCACAACAACAGGATATATGGGAAGGACACGAATCCTTGGAAATTAAATGGCCAAATTTTATGTATGATTATATTTTACCAATTAAAGCATGCGTTCTAAATTTAATTTCTTTACGATAACTCTTTCTATTTCTGGCTGCTGGTTATATGAACTCACGACACTGTGTGTCGCACAGTGGAGTATTTGAGCCAAAAAGCTGGTCAAAAAGGCAAAAATTAATTTAAAGAAATCTTATAAATTAAGTTGGATACACAAAAAAATGTTACATCATATTGCAAATTTTGAAGACTTTAAAAAATGATCTCGAATATTAATGTTGAAACAAATCGTTTAAAAATTAAAAAAAATTAAACACTTTTTTTGCAAACAAAAAACAAGAAGAAGGTTTTTAGAAATCAAGATAGTTACATTTAGAATTATGTTTTATAAAACAATAAAATTTAAAATCTCTTATATTAGTCTCAAGAAAGGAAGTTTGCGCAATTTTTCGCAAGTTTGCGCCAATTTTTTTTTTTATTTTTTGAAAATTTCACCTCCTTTCTGTCTTTGCTCAACTCGCATAGATAAATGTGAGTAAGAGATAAGATAAGAGGGGTATAGATACTCCCCTTGCCCATAAAAGCTCATAAGTTTAATTTTTATGATATTAAGTTATGCCTTACATTTTTTCAATATTTTCATTACTTTTGCAAATAAAATTGTTTGTCATCTCCCACAAAAAGAGGTGGGGACGAGAATGACATCTTACGTAACTTAAGTTCAATTTGAGGGTTTTAATCTCTTACCGACGTTAAAATTTGAATTTGCTAAGCAAAAGTGTGAAAAAAGTTAAGAAAAAAATTTAAGTTTTCAGAGCTGGGATTAGTTGCTCTGAGGGGAACTTTTTTTCCCGTTTTTCCGATTTTTCTGGTTTTCAAGTTTAAACAGCCTAAAACTATTAGACATATTTTTGTTAAGTTTCATTGATGTAGCGGCACTCAATAGCATTTCACAAGTCATCTGAACTAAAAAAAAAACAGTTTTTGCCAGCTTTTTGGCTCAAATACTCCCCAGTGCGACTTCAAAAAAAGGAGGAGGTTATCAATTTTTCGGAATTTTTTTTTTTTTTTTTTTTTTGACATTGTTACTTCATAACTCGGTATAGCTTAGACCGATTATAAAAATTCTTATTTTGTCTGTGAGGGTATAGCTTCCAATTGGTCCTATTGAAACAAAAAAGTTGGCGGAAGCACGTCCACAAACTTTTTTATTTAATTTTATGATATTGTACTTATTTGATGGCTGAGAAACCTAGCAAACAATTTTAATTCTTTGCACAATTTCAAAGTTGAAAAAATGGGCGGGGTTACGCCCATTAAAATTTATTATTACATTTCACGTGGCTCTACTTAGCTGAGGGCTAATCGTCGCTTTCGATAGCGAGCTGATTCGATCTCGCTGTTCAGTTTGAGATTGTGGCATACGATATCGTACAATGTAATAAAAGGGTTCGATATCGAATGCCATAATCTCAAAATGAAAAAACGTGATCGAATCAGCCCGATACCGAAAGCGACACTTAGACCCCTGATTTTTACCAAACTTAAGACACACCTGGAGCTTTGAAATAGACCCAATTTTACATTTAAAAGAAGGGGCGGAGTTACGCCCATTAAAATTTAATATTATAGTATATGAAGTGGTTCTACTTTACCGTTTCTTACAAGACTTAACACACACCTGGAGCTGTGAAATAGACCCAATCTTCCATTTAAAAGAAGGGGCGGAGTTGCGCCCATTAAATTTTAATTTTAACTAACATATTTAAAAAAAAATGTTTTTTAAAGAGTTCACTTCCAGTTTGGTCCCAGAAAGTTTTCTGGAAAAAGTCAATTTTTGTTTTGCAGAATTATTTTAAGGACATTATGATCTATTAAGTTTTGGCAGTAGGAAATTATTTGTTAGGCAAGTAGTAGTTAGAAGTAGTATCCTCTTTGTATCAAAATTGGGCACAGAAGTGTTTGTAAAGGCCCTTAATTTATAAAATTTTAAGGTGAATGGGCTGCCTTTAGCATCAGTTAATAAGTTTAAGTGCTGCCATAAAATTTTATTGTTAAGAATGTCAAGGTCATTTTTATTTTATAATTTTTCATTATTTAATATGTTGCCTTTAACTAAACACTAAACACATAATTTGTGTTAGCAATAGGCGCTATTGCCTTTTGATCATTGCCAATTAACACAATGTAATCTTTATTGTTTTTTACCCTCTGAAATTTTTCATTAATTTAAAATTAATCATTATTATTAAATAGCCTAACAAAATTTAATTATTTTCCTTAGTGGTCTTGATATTTTTTTTCAAGCCAGTTCTGTTTCAACTTTATTGTTTGCTGCTAAGTTAACATTTATATAAAATACTAAGATTTTACTTTAATATTATGTGAAAACAAAAACTATTGAAGCAATTGAAAGCTAACAACATCCTTGACCATTCGTTCCTTTTTGACCATCAATAGAGCAGCTACAATTACTATAAAATACTTTACTTTACTCGTACTTTAGAGTTTGCAATGCAAACCCAGTTACCCATTAAACAATTTAATCAAAATCAAGTCAAGTCTCAAAGCAAACGGCAAGTAAAACACAAAAGTCTTACTTTACAAATGACTCCTCTGAATGAATAGAGTTTGGCCGGTGTTGCAATAATCTCCCCTTAAGACATGACTTCAAAGTATTTCGTCTTACACAAAAAAAAATTTTACCATATACTTTTGTACAAAAACTTTAACAAAAATTTAATGTTGCAAATTGTTAAGAAACTTTTATATTCGAATACCTTTGGTATGCTTTTAACGCCTAATAAAAAAAATTTTACAAATACCGAAAGCAAAAAAAAAAAGTGCAGAGAAAAAAACTTTAATTTAGGTTTAGCAATTTGTAATTGTGGATGAAGCCAAAATATATAAAACTCGCTTTGTTGTGCTTGAAAGAAAAAATATATAAAAAATAAAAATAAATGTCTAAGGAAAATATGGTTGCTTTTATCTCGTTTTAGCTGCAATTGGTATGTGAGAAAATAAGTGCAATTGTCTGGTTTACTTTCATTTGTGTAAATGATGTCCAACAGTTGAATACGAGTGCAAATGATAAAGATAAAGATAAAAAGGGTGTAGCAAAAAGAGTTGAAATCTATTAATACTACATATTTCTTACTTATCAAAATACAATATATTGCAGCGCCTCTGGTGTCAATGAGGTGTATTAAGCTTTCAAGGCTATATTTAGTAGCCATTTTATTGGTTATTTTACTTCGCCGATGATTCTGCTACAGAACGAAGCAGAGCGCCCTCTTGATGTTACCATTAGGATTATTATCTGCTGAAGTCAGTATAGTTCAGTGACCAGTGAGTATGCCTTCATCACTTGAACTTTCCTACAGCAACTGATACAAAGAGACACTAATGCACATCAGAACAATACATGGTGTTGTTATCTAATAACTGTTGGATAAAGGGGGTCGAACCGAGTACCTGCGGTCTTGTAGTCAACGTGCTAACTACCCTCGTGAAAAAAAAAATCATTTTTAAAAAAGATATTTTTCGTAAAAAGAATTTTTTCATAAAAAGTATCTTTTTCGTAAATCGTATTTTTTTGCAAGAAGTACCTGTCTCTTTCATAAAAAGTACATTTTTACAAAACTGCTTTTTTCGTAAAAAGTATTTAAAAAAAAGGATTTAAAGGTAATTCTTATAAGAAAAATTTTTTAAATTCATAATAAAGACTAGGCATAAAAAGTAACTATTTCAGAAAATGTACATAGTTCTTCTTAAAAAGTACCTTTTTGTTTTATTTTTCTAAAAAATAATATTTTTCACACAAGTAATTTCTTTTATTAAGCACTTCCTTTCATAAAAGGAAAATTTTTAAAGTGTCTCTTGCGTAAAAAGAACTTTTTCCTTAAAAGTTTATCTTTCATAAAAAGTGTTCTTTTTTATAAAAGGTACTTTTTCGTAAAGCGTGTTTTAAACGTATTCATAGAAAGTGTCACTTTCACTTTTTCATAAAAAGTACTTTATCATAAAAAGTTTATCTTTCATAAAAAGTGCTTTTTTTTTTTAAAAAAGGTACTCTTTCGTAAAGTGTATTTGAAACGTATTCATAAAAAGTGTCACTTTCATAAAAAGTACTTTTTGCATAAAAAGAACCTTTATGGCAGCACGTATTTTTTTTATAAAAATATCTCTTTCATAAAAAGTATAGTTTTTCGTAAAAACTGCTTTTTCATAAAATGTATCTTTTTCGTAACGCGTAAAAAGTACATTTTTATAAAAGGTAATTTTTCCTAAAAAGTACTTTTTCATACAAAGTATCTCTTTCATAAAGAGTTATTTTACATAAAAACTTTCTTTTTTGCAACTGTTATGTTTTAATATAAAAAGTGTCTCTTTCATAACTAACAAGTAGATTTTTATAAAATGTACTTTTTCGTAAAAAGTAATTTTGCATAAAAAATTTTTCTTTCATAAAAAGTGCTTTTTTATAAAAAATACTTTTTCATAAAGCGTATTTTAAACGTATTCATAAAAAGTGTCACTTTCATAAAAAGTACTTTTTCCATAAAAATAACCTTAATGGCAGCACGTCTTTTTTAGGGTTCCTTACCCCAAAGGTGAAATGGAACCCTATTGTTTTCGCTACGCTGTCCGTCATAGTGAACAGACGTAATAGCGGAATTTTTCTTATATACAAACTAAACAAAAAAAAAGCATACAAAAAATATTCGTAGTACATATTAACTTTGATAAATAAGCATTTTTTTGCTTTGATAATATTTTTACATATAGAAATAACAAAAATAAAAAAAAACCGTAAACAAAAAAAACATACAAAATACCCTTGAGGAATACTCTTTATGAGTACCCCAGAGGAAAAAAATAGTGAAGTGAGTTCTAATGGCAGAAATGCCTATTTTACTGTGAGTTTTGATGCTCATAATGATAACAATAAAAATAAAAAATCTGATAATAGACTTGCTGTGAGTTCTGAAGCTCTTAATAAAAATCAAAAATCTGATAATAGACTTTTACTAACGGCAAAACCACAGTTTCGTCAGCGATCAACTTCGCTTTGTCCAATGCCAACTAGTGAATCGTTGACATTATTGCCTAGTACTTCTAAATTTAACTCAGCGATATCATCCGCTTCGGGCTCGTGGTCAACAATTAAACAAGTTGTTACTGAAGACAACAGTAGTACAAAACCAAAGGTACAAGTAGGAATGGACAGATATATAACCATTTTAAAGCGCGGGCGAAGCTCAAATTCTACTAAAATTGGATCCGCCCCAAAGATGTCTAGGGATAACAGCACATCTTCTATCAATCGTCAAAATTGTTTTTCATTATTGCAAGACAAAAACGACAAGCCCGCTGCATCATCACAAAAGTCTTTTAAGCCACCACCTATTTATCTGAGAGAAAAAAATTCAAACGCGATTCTAAAAAATCTACTGTCGACCATTGGTGAAAATACTTTTCACATCATTCCAATTAAACGAGGTAATATTGATGAAACTAAAATCCAAATATATGATGAAAAAGATTTCCGAAAAATTGTTAGTGAGTTTGAAAAAAATAAAACAAATTTTTATACATATCAACTTAAGAGTGCTAAAGGCCTACAAATAGTATTAAAGGGCGTAGATTCATATGTTGAGCCTGAAGAAGTAAAATGTGCACTTATCGAACAAGGATTTAAGGTAAAAAATGTTACCAATATAATCAATAGAGAGAAGATTCCCCAGCCTCTATTTCGTGTTGAACTGGAGCCGAATGATATACAGTTAATGAAAAATGAGACGCACCCAATTTATAGTCTAAAATACCTTTTACACCGAAAAATCACAGTTGAAGAGCCACGTAAGCGTTCAGGTCCCGTACAGTGCCATAATTGCCAAGAATATGGCCACACAAAAACCTACTGCAAATTACCTACAGTTTGTGTTATCTGCGGTGAATTGCATGGTACTGCTAACTGTACCAAGCCAAAAGTACAAGCTGAAAAAAAATGCAGTAATTGTGGAGAAAATCACACCGCTAATTACAGAGGATGCCGTGTATATTCTTTCGTTAAACAGGCTATGGGTCAAAAATCTAAATTAGCTCCAGTTCAATCAGCAAATGCTTACTCCGCCACTCTGCCTCAAACTAGCCAACTAGTTAATTCACGTGTATCGTATGCCGATGCTGCTAAGACTAGCTCTATTCCCACACAAAATGTTCCACCGCCAAGTAATTCAACGAATGCAAACTCAAGCTTTAACTTTAGTCGCCTTGAAGCTACTATTGAGAATCTGGTGCTAACTATAAACAACTTTACAACAAATATGACTAGCATGATGCAAGAAATGCTGAGAATGCAGAATACTCTGCTTCAAGCATTAGTCAACAAACCATGAACACGTTAAAACTATGTTTCTGGAACGCAAACGGCATTCGCCAACATAAAAATGAACTTGAGCACTTCCTCACGGAAAAAAATATTGATATAATGATGGTCTCTGAGACTCACTTGACTTCGAGAAGCTGCTTTAAAATAAATGGTTACACTCTATATGATTCAAAGGACCCGAGGGGGAGAGCATGCGGTGGATCAGCAATTCTAATTAAGTCAAGACTCAAGCACTATATCCTTGAGAACGTTAGTGAAGAATATATGCAAGCTACGAATATTTTCGTAGAAAATTTTTGTGCGAACTTCGTGATATCATCAATTTACTCACCTCCCAGATTTTCAGTTACCGAAGATCAGTATGAGAAGTTCTACAAATCGCTTGGATCTTGTTTCGTGGCAGCTGGTGACTACAATGCAAAACATACGTACTGGGGCTCGCGTCTTGTTACACATAGAGGTAGAGCGTTGTTAAATACAATTTCAAAAATGGGCTTAGATGTCATTTCGAGTGGGGAGCCTACTTACTGGCCTACTGACGTAAGAAAAATTCCAGATGTTATAGATTTTGGCGTCACGAAAAATATCCATAGGGACTTAATTCACGTAGAGGGCTCTGTAGATCTGTCCTCCGATCACTCTCCCACAATAGTTACAATTTTCAACCCACTAAGGAGTGATTTAACTAACTCATATGCGAAAACGATTAACAGGGTCAACTGGCTAGGATTCAAAAAATATATTAGTAGTCACTGCGTAGAAAACATTCAGCTAAGATCACCTGATGATATTGAATTTAATATTGCCAATCTTAACGAATATATTAAACAGGCTGCTGAACATGCAACTACTTCCTATCCGCAGACTGGCTTTAATAGAATTTATTCTACGGAAATTGAACGTCTTGTATGTGAAAAAAGGAGAGCTAGAAGAGAATGGCAACAACACCGATCACCCCTAAATAAAATCAGACTTAAAGAATGTACTAAACGACTCAAAGAGCTGCTATCGTCGGAAAAGACTGCATTACTGGAAAAGTATTTAGAAGGTCTTGATGTAACGTCAACATCTAATTACTCTTTATGGCGCGCTATTAGAAATCTTAAAAGACCCGTTGATCTCAAATCACCATTGCGTACTTCGACTGGAGGCTGGGCAAGAAGCGATAGTGAGAAAGGTAACTTATTTTCTGAGCATTTAAAATCTGTATTCACTCCCAATTCATGTACGGGTGCTGCCGATTTACCGAGTGTAGTCTCTCTACCCCCTCGTCCCTTAAGGTTTAAGATGCGTGAACTACAAAAAATAGTTGCTGAACTCGACCCTAAGAAAGCTCCAGGTATTGATGGCATTAGTAACAAGATGCTGATGAACTTGCCTCATATTGCAATAAGAATTTTGCTATTTATTTTTAATGCCATTTTACGAATGCAGTATTTTCCACATAACTGGAAACTTGCCAAGATTAAAATGATTCCAAAGCCAGGCAAAGATCTTACCAAGGCTGAGTCATATAGGCCTATAAGCTTACTTTCAACAATTTCAAAGCTTTTCGAAAAGCTGCTCATGACTAAATTGTCCACAATTTTAGCTGATACTGGGTGCATCCCGGACCATCAATTTGGCTTTAGAAGTCAGCATAGCACTATTGAGCAAACGCATAGATTGGTTCAAATTATAAGGAGGACTTTTGAAGAAAAGAAGTATTGTTCTGCCCTTTTTATTGATGTTTCTCAGGCATTTGACAAAGTATGGCACAAAGGCCTAGTTTTAAAATTGAAGACATACCTACCAATAAATATACAAAAGCTTTTGGAAAGTTATATTGTTGATAGGACATTTACCGTTGTGGAAGGAGACTTCATGAGTGTACCCGAATCTATATCTTCTGGAGTGCCACAGGGTAGTATTCTGGGGCCAGTCTTGTATCTAATATATACTTGTGATATGCCTGTGAGCAATAACATCCACACTTCTACATTTGCCGATGATACAGCCTGTTTGAGTATTCACAAAAATCCTGATGAGGCATCCCGCAATCTCCAAGCACACATTACCCAGCTTGAAATATGGTTGAACTTATGGAGAATTAAAGTCAATGAACAAAAGTGTGTTCATATAACGTTTACCCTAAGAAAAGATACCTGTTCCCCCATTCGAATCAACAATCAAAATATTCCTCAACACTCTCAAGTCAAATACCTTGGCATACACCTTGATCGAAGGCTTACATGGAAATATCATATTGACTCTAAGTTAACCCAAATGAAACTTAAATTGACTCAAATATATTGGTTAATTGGCAGAAATTCAACACTCAGCCTAGACTGCAAACTTTTGATATACAAGTCGCTTTTGAAGCCAATATGGTGCTATGGAATTCAGCTGTGGGGCACTGCTTCAGCTTCAAATGTCGAGAGAATCCAACGAAGGCAAAACAAAATTTTACGTTTGATAACATCTGCTCCATGGTACGTTAAAAATTCAAATATTCATCGTGATTTAAATATGCCACTAGTGAGTGAAGAAATTGCAAAATACGCAGGCAAATATTTAACTAAACTCGAGTCACATCCTAATCCGCTTGCCCGTAATATTTTGAGCTTTACTGGACACATCCGCTTAAAAAAAAGGGACACAAGGGCTCTTATACCTAACACTCCAGATGGGACTGCTTAAAAATACTTATTTTTGATTATCACTACTTATGTATTATTTATAACTATCACTAAGCTTATGTCCGATATTGGTCGGGCCTAATAATTATATTTAGATTTAAGATTTGATTACTTATTGTTAGTTCATTTTTGAAGATACAATAAATAAATATACTATTAAAAAAAAAAAAAAAAAAAAAAATTATAAAATCGCCAAACCGAAAAAAAATCGCCAAAATCAAAAAAAAAATCGCCAAAACGAAAACAAGCACCAAATTAAAAAAAAATTCTAAATCGAAAATAAATCGCAAAAAACCGGAAAAATCGCCAAATGAAAAAATCGCCAAAATGAAAAAAAATCGCCAAAATGAAAAAATTGCCAAAATGAAAAAAATTGCCAAAATGAAAAAAAAAATCGCAAAAATTTAAAAAATCGCCAAAATGAAAAAAATCGCCAAAATTAAAAAAAATCGCCAAAATTAAAAAAAACGCCAAAATGAAAAAAAATCGCCAAAATGAAAAAAAAATTCTGAAACGAAAATAAATCGCGAAAAAACCGGAAAAATAGCCAACACAAAAAAATCGCCAAAATGAAAAAAAAAATCGCCAAAATGAAAAAATCGCCAAATTGAAAAAAATCGACAAAATGAAAAAAAACGCCAAAATTAAAAAAATCGCCAAAATTAAAAAAATCGCCAAAACGAGAAAAAAGCGAAAAATAATAAAAAAAAAATTATTTCAGCTGAAAAAACGTAAAAAACACTATATTAAAAAAAATGCTCAAATCCCAACGTACGGAACCCTTCGTGCGCGAGTCAAAGTCGCACTTTACTGAATTTTTTATAAAAAATATCTCTTTCATAAAATATACTTTATATTTTTTCGTAAAAAGTGCTTTTTCATAAAATGTATCTTTTTCGTAACGCGTAAAAAGTACATTTTTATATAAGGTACTTCTTCGTAAAAATTACTTTTTCATAAAAATTTTCTCTTTCATAAAACTGCTTTTTTATAAAATGTACTTTTTCGTAAAATGTACTTTGTACGTACATATTCATAAAAAGTGTCACTTTCATAAAAAGTACTTTTTCATAAAAAGAACCTTTATGGCAGCAATTATTTTTTTCAATAAGAGTAAATTTTTCTAGAAGGTACTTTTTCGTTAAACGTAATATTCCGTAAAAAGTGTTTCTTTCATAAAATGTTTTTATTTCATAAAAAGTACTTTTACATAACAAGTAATTTTTAATAAAAAGTACCTTTTTCTTAGCATGTATTTTTTTATAAAAAGTAACTTTTTTATAAATAGTACCTTTTTTTATAAAAAATGTAATAGAATGGGCAACACATGCTCAATAATATTGTTTGTTTTAGTTTTATAAAAAAAAATTCGATCTATCGATATATGTGTATCGACGATATTTCAAAAAAATTTCACAGTTTTATAAATTTTAGCCGCTTTTTAATGGTATAGGACATCACTGCCAGTGATGCGAAAAAAGGAGATTTGGCATAATAACATAACAAGGCGCATCTATAAGGTTAACCCATTAAGCCATGGAACTTTGTGGTTTGTGTGGGTATAAGCCTAAGACTATGCTCTTGTTATCGTAATTTATTTGATTCAACTTAAAATTTTGTGATTTATTTTTTATAATTTTAATACTGCGAGCTGAAATTTATTTTATTCTTATGCCAAGTACACATTATGGCAGGTTGTGACATCGCAATAGTGTGTACTAGTGGCAACGTTTGTCATTTCCGATATTTTTCGTTGTGTGGCATGGGGGATTTGGGGAATATCTCAATAGAATATTTATGTTTTATTGTTTTTCTTTTACATTTGCAGATTGTTTTCAACTAGCATTAACTTTTAATGGGTTTAATTTGCCTGTGTCAGGATAAAAGTTAATCATGGATATAGACATTAAATAATTTTGTATTGTCAACATTTGTCTGGCATTTAATATCTTTTGAGAATAAATAGTGTTGCAATCGCACAATTTAATGAAGATGGTAATACCGCAAACATAAATATGTACAGAGGCAATACCGTCTTCGCAGCTGCAGCATTCAGCGTTGTCAGCTCGGTGCGTTTCGCACCATTTTTTGCGCTTTTTTTTAATTTTTCGTGCGGAAAATTTATTAGTTGGTGCGCGGTGCGCTCTTATGAAATTTCGTTGTGTTTTTTAATTCAACACAACTTTTTGTTTCAGTGTGTGAGAAAAAGATCTTTGTACAATAAAATACACCAACTTCAATAGTATTTAATTGTTGTTGTATAGATTATTTGTATTATGTAAAGAAAAGGAACATTTTCTGCACCTTTTAGATTTTCATAGTGATGATTTTGTAGTAAAAGTTGTCAGAATCATTGTTAATTTATTAATAAATTGCGTTGTTTAATAAAAGGATAAATACTAAACCATTATTAATTTTTGAATCCCTACTATAGATCAATGATCTCTTTTTAAAACGGTTTGGTATAGAATTTATGAAATTAAAAAAAATTTATTGTTAAGACAAATGAATACAAAACAAATCTTTTATTTTTTATTTTTGTTAAGTTTTATCTTTATTTTTTTTTTTCTAAAAACCCTGATGTGTTAAAGCCTGTTTTATCTTTATATTTTTAATGCAAAAATATTAGATCTGTTCATTTACTTTTGCAGCAGAAACTAGCAACGATAGAGTAAGGCAGAAGTTTAGAAAATTACTCTCATAAATATGAAAAAGTAAATGAACGGTTTACTTGTAAGAGCTTGCAAGAAAATTTTATTCATATCAGTACCATGGATGGAAATCATGATACAATTGTACTTTTTCTGATGTCCATATTTTGTTTGATAATATTTTAAATTGCAATTTGTTTTTAGAAATTGACATTTAATATGAAATTCTTTATACAGTTTCATGTATTTTTACTATTTTTATGCATTTTTTGTATATTTCTTTTTTTAATTTTATTCATTAACAAATACAAAAATGCCACTTTCCATCTCTGATCATATATGTATGAGAAAGAAACAAAATTATTTGCCATTAAAATTTAATTTATGTGGCTTAATGAAAGAAAAACAATAAATTAAGAAAACATACTTCCTTTTTACATACTTATACATGTTTTATTTTTTAACAAAGAAATTCATATTTTTCAGTTTTCCTTTTTCAGATATTTTTGAAATAATTAATTTGCAAGTAAAAATTTTACTAGTAATAATTTGTAGGAATTTTTTAGTCTCTCAATTTGTCTCTCTCTTTTGACGCTCTCTCCTTGCAAACTTTTTAAGTTAATAAACACTTTCCAGTAGCGAATTCAAAAGTATTTTCAAACAAAAACGTCCTAATGCCCTAGTTCAGTCAGAAGATTAAGGACGTTTTTGTTTGAAAATACTGCTGAGTTCCTGTCTTTGAAGTCTCTAAATTATTTTCTTCAAAAATGGTTGTTGTCTTTGATAATAAAAAATAAAAATATTATCGTCATGTTTTTAAAACATAAAAATTCAATTAAATTATTATACAATAGTTTGAAAAATATGTATATGAAAAATATGTGTTGGATATAATGTTTGGAACAAAATGATAAAGCAAATACACGAACCTTCTAGCATAGACAATAAATAATAATTGTTTTAAAGAATCACAACTGCTGCTTTTTCCTCGTCCATAGACAAGACGATACAGTCGTCGAACATAATTAGGGCATAAGTCCTTTATTATATTGTTACGTTTTTATTCTCTGTTAAAAACGCTTTTCCGTAGATTCGAAGATTTGCAATAAATAAAAGACCCCAGTGTACTAATTAGGGTTAAGAATGATACAATCTTTATTAAATCTATAAATACCACTAATCTAAATTCAAGAGCTTAAATACAAACACATAGGTTACTTCAATATTCACAACTGGTTACCACTACTCCTTCCTCGCTGTTGTATACACTCGTCTCAGACAACCGGCTGCGCTAGTGTTGACACAATTCTGCTTTCTCTGTTGCACGTCACACACAAGACTCACTCTGCCGTCACTCACAGTTGATACACCAATAACAACTCTATGGCAGACTCTCACAGTTGATACAATCTAGATCAAGAATCGCTGGCTTCACTTACACACCTTTATCAGCTTCCACTGCTCCCTTACTCTTCAGTCAAGGGTCTCCACAATAACCTCAAATCACGACAGACTCCAACTGTCACTATAGACTGTACTATAGTCTCTTCAATTTCCAACTCACGTATTGTAAAGCACAGACTCAAATATCAACTCACTGTTGTATCACAAATCACGGACTGCGCACAACTTAATTGTCAACTCACTTGATTAACAACAGAATTCTTATTAGCAACTGAGCTTCTTCGCAACTGACTTATTCCCAACTAACTTTTGATCGCGACTCAACTGCTGTTGGATGCGTCAACCCCTTTTTATACTTCGCACAACAACCACTAGAATTTTCATGCAAAGTCTAGACCGAATCATCATTATCTTCAATGTTGTTTACAAAGCGCGTAATTAAGTTCAAGTGGTAACTATGTACATACGTGTGTATATGCATACATCATTAAGTGGTTGTTTACTTTTATTTCTGCCTTTAGTTGGAATTGTCAGGCATGTATGTATGTATGCATGTAGCTATGTATACCTTCTTAATAAGCAGACGCTTGTAGTTTTTGTTGGTTGTTTACGTTTAATCACGTATGTATGTGCTACGCATGTGTATATAGTTGTTTGCTATAGTGCTTGTATGTGAATACGAGTGAACGTTTAGTTATCTATTTAAATACTTCTGGATGTTTCTTTATATTAGCCCTGTTCGAATATTCTTGCGTAACACTTATGTTAACTCGACGGCCATTTCCGTAACAATATGAATAGTATTTTTTTTTGTGAAATCAAATTTAAACAGAAGAAAGAATTCAAAACTTAAATAAATTCAGTAAAGTGCGACTTTGACTCACGCACATATATGTACACAGTTGCCACATGAAATAGGGGCGTGTCCTATTTTTTAATGTACCTGTTGTTGGTAAAACCGATTACAAACACTTGTAGTAACACCCCTTTTTCCACACTCAAAGTTTACTTTGCAAAGTCTTAAAATTCAGCTGAGAGAAAGATAGAAAAAGAAAATGGGACTAACTAATCTGCAAGTATTCCTCACTTTTTTCCTTCAGAAAGAAGAAGAAGAACTTAAATTTCTTTGCACTACTTATTATTTAAGAAATTTATTATTCGACAAAATTTGTCATAAGTTTATTTTAATTTGAAACCTATTTATTATTTATAAAAAAATGCGATTTTACAAAATCCCTAAAATGGTGGGACTTAAAATTTAAAAGTACCGGGCTTTACCATTTGCAAAATCCCAAAACTAGTGGGATTTCCAATTAAGCTACTCTGATACATACATACATACAAACATACATACATACTACATATGTATGTATGTATATGTATGTGTGTCTTTTTTTATTTAAACTGCCTTTACACTTGTCTGAGTTTTAGTAAAATTTCATAATGTATAGCAGAGGAAAAATAAAAATTTGCTCTTATATATTTACTAAGATATTTGTATTTAAATAGAGCATAAAGAATAAATAACGATTTCCGCTAAAATTATAGTATAAATAGACGAAAAAAATTACCTAGTTTAGTTCAGCATTTGTTTCAAAACGGATCGTAACTAATTAATTCTCACAAAATGAACTTTAACAAAGAAATTTTGTCATTTTTCTTAACTGTACTATGTTTGGCTGTTAACGTATATCCTGGCATTGGTTCTAGCTTAAAAGTTATTAAGGAACCAACCCTGGATAATATTGTACCTAGTGCAAAAGGTACACCTTCACACATAACCACCGAAATTACTTCTTCTATAGAACCCATTAATCATTCTATTTCTAATGTTAAAAAGGAATCAGAAGTGTATATTTCTATGTATGCAGCAACAGGTAATTGCTGAAATATTCAGTGAATTTTAATTAAATCATGTTATAATTTATAATTTAATATTATTGTAGGAAAGAATCAATGTTTTGGTAGGGGATGTCCAAGCTTTCATATTGAGGATGCTAAGAAAGAAGGAGTGTTTTCAAATTGCAAAGGTAAATAAAAGTACTAAAATAGTCAATTAATTTTTATTAAACTTATAGCATAACTTTTTATTTTTATAGGAGAAATTCAATGTGATCAGATTAAATGTCCAGCGGAAACTCATCGTTGTCATTTTTTTAAACATTATAATGAAACAAATTCAACCGAAGAACGTACAAACATATGCTATGCGTTAAACAACACCGTACTAGATGAAAAAACAACACTGTTACCAGCTCAAAATTTTGTTAAAGATATGGACTTCTTTTTGTATCTGGATACGGAAGGTGTTGGAAAATATTATGTAAACAAAAAACAATTGAACCAAATCCTGGAAAATATTGTACTTAGTGCAAAAGGTACACCTTCTGACATAACCATCGAAATTGCTTCTTCTATAGAACCCATTACTCATTCTATTTCTAATGTTAAAAAGGAATCAGAAGTGTATATTTCTATGTATGCAGCAACAGGTAATTGCTGAAATATTCAGTTAATTTTAATTAAATCATGTTATAATTTATAATTTAATATTATTGTAGGAAAGAATCAATGTTTTGGTAGGGCATGTCCAAGCTTTCATATTGAGGATGCTGAGAAAGAAGGAGTGTTTTCAAACTACAAAGGTAAATAAAAGTACTAAAATAGTCAATTAATTTTTATTAAACTTAAAGCATAACTTTTTATTTTTATAGAAGGAATTCAATGTGATCAGATTAAATGTCCAGCGGAAACTCATCGTTGTCATTTTTTTAAACGTTATAATGAAACAAATTCAACCGAAGAACGTACAAACATATGCTATGCGTTAAACAACACCGTACTACTTCAAAGAACAACACCGTTACCAGCTCAAAATTTTGTTAAATATGTGGACTTCTTTCTGGAACTGGATGCGGAAGGTGTTGGAAAATATTATGTAAACAAAAAACAATTGGATCAAAGCCTGTGAAAATATTTTAAAAAGCGAAATACAGGAAGAAATATATCTACATAAACCGAGCTTAATTACTAAATGATTTCCGTTGCCATACCTAATCCCGCCCTATCAAAATAACTATTTAAAAAATATTCCCTATTGTTTAATTTAAAATTATACTAAATTTTAAAGTCTAATAAATAAATTTCTTTTACCCACTTAAATATGAGCATTTATATATATACATATGTATCAGAGAACTGCAATGAGTAGTGAAAAAGTGAGTAGAGTTGAATCATCGCTTATAATTTCTTATACTTATGCGCACTCATACTTATTGCAATGTTGTCTGTGAATCATATTGACTCGAATGTTTGAAGTGCACATCGAACTCATATTTAGCAACATTTATGACGTTGTTGATTTCGACTCTCCTTTACTGAATGCCTATGGACGATGCAAAATAAGTATGATTCAAAAAGGGAACTTCGCATAAGAATATTAAAGTTCTACCAACCCTATTTACTACTATTGTGTACTACTTGCAAACTGTTTAATAACTAAACTTTTAAACAGGGTGCGGAGAGTGCTCGAATTAAACTCGCTCGCAAACGAATTCAATTCGGGCGAGTTTTATATTTTGTATTGAAACGAGCTACTCTTGTCTGCTCGCGAGTTAAAAAAATAACACTCGCGAGCGCATTTAATTTTTGAGAATCGAAAATAGGACTCGCGAGAAGAATTCAAATTTTAAGAGTCAAAAATAAAACTCGACTCGCGAGTCGAGTTAAAAAGAATTATTCGCGAGTTTTATTAATTTTGTTTGCTCAAATTCTGTTCGCTATAGGTCGAAATGTTGAAATTATATTTTATGACTGACAGGTAAGCATTTGCATAACTTTTCATGAAGCAGAAGCCTGAAAACATTTGAAAAATACCTCATGACATGAAAGTAAGAACAAATATTTTTATATATGTATATGCATTTGTAAGTATGTACTATGCTTTTCAAATTCGCATATAAATACATATACTTTTTCGAATAAACAAAAAAAATTTTTTTTGTAATAACTACTCGTTTTGAATTCGTTTATGCTCGTTTTGCACTCTTTTAAAATTTGTGCTTACGAGTTTTAAAATACAACTCGCGAGTACAAACTTTAAGGCGAGTCATTTAATGCTTACGAGTCGAGCACAAATAGAGTATGAGTTTTATAAAATTTTAAAACGAGCGAGTTAATAAAAATTGTGCTCGCGAGCCGAATTTTTCCCTACCCTACTTTTAAATAAACATACATGCATGAGTTGAGTAAGCTGAATCAATGTGATTAGTATAAGTATTTTTCTGAAATTAGAAATCAAACTGAGGTAATTTATGAGTGTGAGTGTGGTATGACCATGATGTCGACGTCGCATTTATACTTATTTCAACCTATACTTATAAATCAGTGTCATCGGGAGTATGCGCAAATCAGAGTAGTTGAGTTTAAATGAGTCCTACTCACTTGTATTTAAAATTTCATGAGTCAGTATGAATAGCTAAAAAACTATTCATTGCAGATCACTGATATGTATTGCAAAATGGAACAAGTCCTTTAAAGTCCAGGGCATATAAAAAAATTTATTCAAAGCGGTCAAGCCGCTTAGGAGGAGAATTATGTATATATATATATATATATATATATATATATATATATATATATATATATATATATATATATATATATATATATATATATATGTATATATGTTAAAAATAACGCTTTCAATATTGATTAAGAATTAATTGCTTTTGATTAATATGGTAACAATTTATTGCAACACTGTAATATCAAATTATCTGTTTTTTGTAGACTTTTTTTATTCATAAATTATGTCATATTCAACTTCCTTTTTTGTAAGCCCTCTCTTTTTTTTTTAATTCCATCAGGGTGACACGTTGTTCTATATGTATATTACATATGAAATAAACTTTGAGTAATCCAAATTAAGACATCAGTTGGGTCATTTTATTTAATTCGCAACAATATATATACATATAATAAAATCTTCATGGAAGTATATACGCACTTTTTTTCAAATTATCAGCATAATAATTTTCACTGTAAAATACTGTCGCAAAAGGTATTCTATAAACTTAAAGCAACTTGCTTATTAAATAGACTTGTGTCCAACAGTTCTTTTTGAACTAGTTTGAGAGCGTTTGAGTCAAAAGTTGTTCAAACCCATTTAATTTACATTGATGTTTTTGATCGAACTTGTGTCCAACTGAACGAACTAGTTCAAAAAGAACTGTTGGACACAAGTCTATTATTGAACATGTGCAAGAATAGACATTAATAACATTTACAGTTGACTCTCCATAATTTCAATTACAAAAGGAACGAAGAAACAGTTCAAACAATCGAGATTTTATGGGAGTATTAAGAAGAGTTTAAATTGTCCTCAGCGTATACTAATCCTAATGTAATATCAGAGCGCCCTCTTCTGAATAGTACAAATTTACATATTGGATAGTTTGACATGGTAAGGACTATAGCTGGGCGCGTGTCCAATTTGTCCAACACGAAACAACTCGAACACGCACGAAATCAAATTTGTTGTCATGAACACTTCGCGTTGTGTCGGGCGTGTCTCTATCACTGTAAAGAACACGACACGCGCCCATCTCTAGTAGGGACGATATGCCGCAACGTATCAGTTGCTTGCAAAATCAATATAAATATCATTTAGTACCAGTATGAACACTTCAGATTTCTTTAGTAATTTCGGTTTGAAATTACTTAATTTCGTGTCAGACTAAATGTGCCACATACTCGTACTCGTATGTAAAACACAAATTTTTAGAAATTTTTACTGAAATTTAAATGTATTCTTTCATTTGTTGAAAATTCATCCACCGTTTGCTTTAAATGTTTTTATCTTTTAACGTTTTCATATACATACATGTACCTGTGCCAAGTGAACAAACTGCGAAATTGAATGTAAAAAGAACTAAACAAAAATCCGTTTATCAGTTATTATCTGAAAAGAAAATAAAAAAAAAATTGGTCTGTCTTTCAATTTATCATAGTTATACTTATATTATACTTATGACAAAGTGAAGTTAGTTCTATTCCATTGAAAATAGGTTGTTTTGATATTATAAAACACTTGTTTTTCTGTATACGCACACACACACACATACATATTCATACCCAGTGAACATGCTTTGCCGATATGTCGTCTGACTTTAAGATACTCCGAATAACATCAGACTAGTCGTCAAATTAGTGGAAGGATATTTAATTTACTTTTTATACTACTGCACTTTTACTAAGAATAATCAGATATTTAAAAAAATACTCTGAACATTTCCTAAAGTTAATTTCAGACATTTGAGCGGCAAGTCTGCACATTTTCGGATTGCAATTTCAGTATTTTTGTTTTTCCTTACAAAAGTAACAAACGAAAACAACTTTGCAATTAGAGCTTGTTAGAAGGAAAAAAAATTACTTTAGAATACTGATTTCTTATCGTACATGCGGTTGCAAATAAATACAAAAATTCGTAGGAAAAGTTAAAAAATTTTCTATTCCTTTGTGAGCATTTTCTTTCTTTCGCATATACATATCAGACATTTTTAGAAGAAGTATAATATTATGCTAGACTTTTCTTGTCGTCAAACTCAGAACAGTTTCTAATGTTTAAGCAGTTATTAATGTTGCTTAGACCTGTCGAAAATTAAATAAGTATCTCTTTCGGAAACTCATTCACAGATTTCATACAGATTTTGCAAAAGTTTCACGAATTTCTCTTGCCACTCCACTCAAAAAATTGTTCTTAGGTTTTCTGACTTCAGATACTTAAATGGCATTTCATAAAGAGTTTTTGAACGAATTGGCCAAAGAAAAAATGTTCGTTGGGTATGCTTATGCAAGTTAATTATTATTTACGAAAACATATATTTTTTTCTAATGTTTAATCAGCTTTTTTCTCCTTAATACTATTAAATTGTGTATATTCCAATAAATTCCGTTAAAGTTTTCTTTAATAAAATTGCGTCATGGTATAAAATTATAAAAAAAATATACTGAACGAAGGGTTCTCTTTAAAATGTGTATATACTCGTACACATACATATATAGTAAGTATGTATATATACATATGTACGTTGAATATTTTGAATCAAATAAGAAAAATTTTAAAAACCCCGATATATCTAGAAGAGTGTGATATCTTTCAAACGTTTGAACCGATTTTGTTCAAACATAGCTAGGAACACTCTCGATCAAGTAATTTTTCAAACAGAAAAAACTACATTAAAATCGGTCCTGCTGTTATACGTGGACTCGTACAGACACACAGATCCACAGACACACACTACAAACTTGTAACACCGCTGTTGTTGGTCGGGGTAAACTTTTTAGTGAAGAATATCTTAATTCTAGATTAAACAAGTAAGAGTGCTATATTCGGCTGTGTCGAATCTTATATACCCTTTACCAACGTATATATATATATGTAGTATACAGATACACACATTAGTACATACATACATATTTGGTTTCTGATAAAATGTATAACTTTTTGTTATAGTGCAATTTTTAGTAAGTGACCTCTCGGTTTTTTTTTTCGACTAAAGAATTTGCTTGAGTAATGATCTTCCTAAAATACAAAATATTTTTAACTGAAAAAAAATATTTTTGGTTATTTTTTAGCCAATTTTTTTTCAACTTCCAACCCTGGAATTATTTAAATTTTTCTGGTTTTAATACGAGTACAAATTTATTTCTTTCTAAATTTTAAGAAATTTATTATTCGACATATTGTCATAAGTTTATTTTAATTTTAAATTTATTTGCTGGTGGTTCAGCGATGTCTATATGCATTTCATTGTTGCTGTAACAAATCGTCAGTAGACTTCAACCACACATTTTGAACAGTCAGAAAGCATGATTTTAACACAGGGGTTAAAATAATGCTTTCTGAACTAAATTGAATTTTCAGTAGAAGCCATGCATTAACTATTTCTTTTGCATGTCTTTTTTGCTGGGTATGTACATATCTATGTATATACCCAGCAAAAAAAACCTGACAAATCATGTGTTGAATCATGGGTTCAAGTGATGACGCATTGGTACGATTTATGTGAACTATGATACATGATTTTTACATTAGCTTGTCATTGGACATCATGTATTTGTGCGAGAATTTAAATTACTATAATATCTATTAAAATTAATGAATTGAAACCCTTGCAAGTTCCCTATCCGATCGTGTCACTAAAATACAAAACAAAAAAATAAATAAAAATTTTTGTCGCAGGATACGAACCGCGCTGTCCTCACTCTCAAGGCACACTCTCTACCACTGAGCTACTGTACTCTTGTTATTCTTTAGAGATAAAACTTATTTAATGAAAATATTTCACGTAAATACAAAACAAAAAATAAATAAAATTTTTGTCGAAGGATACGAACCACGCTGTTCTCAATCTCAAAGCACAGTCTCTACCACTGTACCACTGTACTCCTGTTATGTGTTGGAAATAAAACTTGTTATATGAAAATGTAGCAATGTGATGATAATTTAATTCCGTTTTTACATCCCCTTTTTGCTGGGTAGTTATTTCAATATATGTATGTACATATGTACATTAGGTATGGCGTTGTTTACGATTTTTCAATTTCGACTTGCAAGAACCCCTCATTTTGTGAGGTTTCAAAAAAAAATATTCGAGCCAAAAAATGGTGGCTGTCAGATGGGGGCAAAGGGCTCCGCATCGTGCTCAAAGATGAGGGTAAAAGCAAAAAAACTACAAACAATCATATAACTTTCCCGGGGTCACCGCTACCAGGGTCAAATGTATGACGAGCACCAATTAATTTTCTCCGCCCAACATCTTTTTTAAACACACCGGCCACCTAGCTCCTCTTCTTAAGAGGCTCCCATACAAAGGGGAAATTTTTATAAAATTTACTCGCAGGGCTCTAACTGCCCCTAGGGCGTACCTATCGATGTCAGATGAATGACTGACCTCCTATATTTTTTCATTACAAAGATTTTTTCTGAACATACTTATCGTCTATCTTCAACCATTAAGGTGGTCCCCATACAAAAAAATAGCTTTTGAATAATATTTTTTAAGAAATCCGCTTTTATGTTGCCTCCTAGGGGGGTAAAATGTAAGACCGACCCACAGTAATTTTTTATCTTCAACATTTCCTCCGAACATACCTATATCCTATCTCGACTCATTAAGGAGGCTCCCATACAAAGGCGAAATTTGTACAAAATTTACTCGCATGGCTCTAACTGCCCCTAGGGCGTACCTATCGAAGTCAAATGTATGACTAAACTCCAATATTTTTTCAATACAAATATTTTCTGTCAGCATTCTTATCGTCTATCTTCAACCATTAAGGTGGTGCCCATACAAAAAAAAAAGAATTCTTTGCCAAATAACTAATTTACTTTTGGCATGTGTTGGATAAATTTTTTTATTTTGGCAACGACTTGCAGTAAAAATATTTTTATTTCTTCGTCGCTGTATAACGCACTACTATAATCTTCTATTAATTTTACGCCTTTTTCGGCAGCGTCATTGACAACATGGAGTTTTTGCAATATCTTTAGCGCTTGCTTATAGTCTTCACGTTGTTCCCTGGTTTCTGGATCGCTATTTAAAAAAGTTGTTGGTAATCCGAAGCGTGGAAAAAAGTTTGCTGTCCCATGTGTTACATAATGGCACAAATCTTTCATTACTTTTTGTAGTACTTCTGTGAGAGCTAAGGTAATTCGCTTCACACCTGTGAACCCAATGACTAGGCGAGAACTACCTTTCTCTTCACTGGCGCCGCTTTTTATTTTGTCTTTTTTTGCCGGTGTCTTCGTTTGATGATTCGTCCACCTCTTCGTTGGACAACTCTTCCTCATATTTTTCTCTATCTTCTACAAAAATACGAATATCATTTGCCATTTTCCTTTTGATGTCACAGGTAACATTCTGGTCAAGTAATGCGAGAGCAACAGGTTCATCACTAAGGTACCAGAGATGTCCACACAATTTCTTCACCAAATGCTGCGAAACTGTGTTATCAATTGTATCATAATGAGCAATGGCCTTTAAAAAGCTCAAATCGTTATTTGGAGCTTCGATGGCCTTAGTCGCACTAAACCAAGCTCTTACATAAAGTGTGACGATGAATATACTGACCTCGCCGACTCCTCATTCTTGGTTAATCCCAGATATTCTCGAAATAAGAAAATGTTAACGCAGTATATCCCTTTCACCATCCAACGAGCATGACTTATGGGTCCTGGTGGTGCGAAGTGAAACTTTTTTATACCTTCACCTAGAAACAGTAACACCATTGCAAGAAATTCCTTGTAGTCGCCTCTGGGTTGCTAAAGATATTGCAAAAACTCCATGTTGTCAACGACGCTGCCGAAAGAGGCGTAAAATTAATAGAATATTATATCAGTGCGTTATGCTGCGACGAAGAAGAAAAAATATTTTTACTTCAAGTCGTTGCCCAAAATAAAAAAAATTTATCCAACACATGCCAAAAACAAATTAGTTATTTGACAAAGAATTCTTTTTTTTTGTATGGGACCACCTTAATGGTTGAAGACAGATGTAAGTATGTTGACAGAAAATTGAAAAAATATTGGAGGTCGGACATACATTTGACTTCGATAGGAACGCGCCAGGGACAATTAGAGCCCTGCGAGTACATTTTGTACAAATTCCGCCTTTGTATGGAAGCCCCCTTAATGAGTCGAGATAGGGCATAGGTATGTTCGGAGGAAATGTTGAAGATAAAAAATTACTGTGGGTCGGTCTTACATTTTACCTCCCTAGGAGGCAACATAAAAGCGGAAAAAGCGGATTTCTTAAAAAAAATTATTAAAAAAACTATTTTTTTGTATGGGCACCACCTTAATGGTTGAAGATAGACGATAAGTATATTCAGAGAAAATATTTGTATTGAAAAAATATTGGAGTTTAGTCATACATTTGACTTCGATAGGTACGCCCTAGGGGCAGTTAGAGCCATGCGAGTAAATTTTGTACAAATTTCGCCTTTGTATGGGAGCCTCCTTAATGAGTCGAGATAGGACATAGGTATGTTCGGAGGAAATGTTGAAGATAAAAAATTACTGTGGGTCGGTCTTACATTTTACCCCCCTAGGAGGCAACATAAAAGCGGATTTCTTAAAAAATATTATTCAAAAGCTATTTTTTTGTATGGGGACCACCTTAATGGTTGAAGATAGATGATATGTATAATCAGAGAAAATCTTTGTAATGAAAAAATATTGGAGGTGAGTCATACATTTGACTTCGATAGGTACAGCCTAGGGGCAGTTAGATCCCTGCGAGTAAATTTTATAAAAATTTCCCTTTTGTATGGGAGCCCCCTTAAGAAGAAGAGTTAGGCAGTCGGTGTGTTTTAAAAAATGTTGGGCAAAGAAAATTAATTGGTGCTCGTCATACATTTGACCCTTGTAGAGGTGACCCCCGGAAAGTTATATGATTTTTTGTACGTTTTTTTGCTTTTACCCTCAACTTTGAGCACAATGCGGAGCCCTTTGCCCCCTTCGAACCGCCACCATTTTTTGGCTAGAATATTTTTTTACCAAACCTCACAAAATGAGGGGTTCTTGGAAGTCGAAATCTCCTTACTAAGAATTCCCATATAAACTATGCCATAGCTAATGTACATATGTACATATATCATGAACAAGTGCATTCTTTAATACAAAACTTTATAAGTATATGCATACATTCATATGTAGCTACATATGTATGTATATAAAATAATTCTGAGTTTTTACAACAAAAATCTGAATATTATTCTTTCAATACAATTGGTAGCATATTGTTGTTGTTGTAGTTGTTCAATTCAACACAGAATACAAAAATTCTTATGGAAGCGTATATTTATGCATAAGTATGTATATATGTATGTATGTATGCTTATAGTATACCTATAGTTTTTTTTCATGACACTACAAATTCTATGCAAACACATTCGTTTGCATTTCCAGGAATAAGAATGTGCCAAGCAAAATTATCATTGTATAAAGAAATGAAAAAGAACAATGTCTATGCAGAGCTGACAAAAAGGGGTTTAATATGAAATAAAGCATTTTAGAGAAAATGTTTAACTAAACCAAATAAATAACAAAAGTTAGCAAGCCTCGGTAGCCGAGTAGCTAGTGAGGTTAATTAGAAATTTGATTATTCTTGGTTCTATGCACGGTAGTTTTTTCATACAATTTTCAAAACGTATGATAAAACTATATATATTGAACTTAGGGAGAACCGATTATTCATTTTTGCTGATTTATATAAGGAATTGTGCTAAGACAAGCGCGGTCGTTTTAGTCCAACTCCGAGCTCTCTAACTTGCTTGGGAGCTTCAAAAAACGCATTTCAAGCCTCCCATACAAAATCCGTACAGACAGACGGACAGACGGACAGACGGACATGTCTTTTTTTTATCTCCTAGTCATAAGGATCCATAATAACTAACTTTTTTTGGCCGCAAATGAATATTGTAGAAATTACAAAAATCTGGACAAACCTATATATACCCTTTTCCATTTTTGGTAAAGGGTATAAAAATGTGTGGCTAGTTTTACATAGACACATACATCTGTAAATGTGAAAATAAGATCACGGTTCCTATCCAAAAGCTTCGTCCACTAAAAGTATTGATATCAAAATAAGGACCAATTTCTTTCCTGATGCAATACCTATCACAGTAATTTTATATACATTTTTTGTGACCATCACATTGCCATTGTATTTCTACCCAACCTGCTTACTTGGCACTTTTTCTTCAGCTGTATACTTTAGAAAAGCTGAAATGGGTATTTAGCTTTATAAGTCCCGGTTCATACGTTTCAACTTTTGTTGCTCAACTCGTAATTCAGCCTTAAGAAAGACGGAGACGGAAGTACATATATCTCTTTTTTTCTTACAGCTGAATTACGAGTTGAGCAACAAAAGTTGAAACGTGTGAACCGTGACTAATAACGAAAATAATTCGGGTAAAGGGGGAAAAGGTTAAGTATGTAGCACAGTACTGTCTGTATTGTACTTTTTCTGTTTTGTTTTCTACTCTACGCATTTTCCACCTTAATTCTTTTTCACTCTCTCTCTCTCTCTCTCTCTATTGTTTTGACCTTAACCATTTAAACCCTTACGTTTGAAAAATTTATAGATAAACGGAATTTTTATTTGTACTTCCTTTTGCATTAGTTTTTGTCGTTTTTGTTTACTTGAAATGTATGAAAATTTTAATTAAAACAAATATAAACTAAAACACTTGACGTAAACAAAATTCAAAATATAAAGTTGATAAATTTGTTAAAGAATATTCAAAGATAAATGAATTTGATTAAAAACTTTGAAGAATAAATACCGTGAAAAAAGTTAGAGTTAGAAGATTTTGACATCTACTTAAAAGATGTGGTAGTGGGAAAAATTATGTACATACAACATACATACATATGTATGTGTGATAATACAAAAAAAAAACGAAAATTAAAAAGGAAGAAACAAACAAAGGTCCGGTACAGACAGTCATGTACTACACACTTTACATTTTCGTCCTTCCCCTTACCAACAAACTGCGTCTGTCTCTCAATTTATTAAATGTGAAAGACCGACCGCCTTCGTTGGAGTCAAAAATCTTCTAATAGACCATTCAGGCTGACGACAAATTATATATATACACACATACATATGTACCTAATCTCATGATTTCAACCGAAAACAAGTTTAAAGTAAAAGTAATTTCTGATAAATTTTGACATTTGCCAAATTAACTCAATTACAATGGACGACGCCGTTTTTATACTAAAACCTCCTTTTCTTTCAACCTATGTATATGTAAATAGCTGTAAGACAAGAAAAAATTTAAAGCATCCATTTGGCTAGAAATTAATATTTTTTTTTTAAATTCATATAGGTACATATTAAGCAAAATGTAAAATAAACCCATGGGTTTATTTTACATTGTACAATTTCTCGAGAGAACAATGAATCACTTGTCAACACACATACACCTAAACACCACTACCGAGATAATAATGACCAATAAAATACCCAAAAAACGAGGAATTTTCCAAGGAGATTCACTAAGTGAAATATGGTTCTGCATGTGTATAAACCCACTATCAAACGCACTTAACAATACACCATATGGCTTCAAAATCCGTCCCAATAAGGCAACAAAACACAAAATAAACCATCTGCTCTTCATGGATGACATCAAAATATATGCTGCAACCCAGACTGAGTTAAACCGCCTGATCAATATTATATCTAAAAATCACAGCAGATATCAGAATGGAATTTGGCCTCAGCAAATGTAAAACACAGCATGTTGAACGCGGAGAATGAATAGCATCCGAAAGAACGATTACACTTAATAATGAGATACTCGACAGCATGGAAAAAGGTGTGACATGCAATGCCAATTGCATGTCATACCTTTTGCGCTAGTTTTAGCGCGTTTTAACTATGCCAAACGCGCTTTTTTTCGCCTTAGCGCGTTTAATAAAAAAAAGCGCTAAATTAGCGCGTTATGATTAAAGTCAACAATCACATTTTAGTTCAATATCTTTTTACTTTTTTTGTATACATTTAACAATTTTCTAATATGTATCCAAAAATCTGATAAATTTTTGTTTAAATTTGTTTATGATTGCGCTGATTTACACGGGCATAACCAATACACACACAAATTAACAGCAAATGTTAAATGAATACGAAAAACTCTAACACCTATAAATTTACACGAAGGCTTTTATGAAGTCTATTTTTCGACATCATTTTTGGTTTGATAGCGAACGGGGTAGAGAAGAAAGAGGGGTAGAAAAAATTTCTCGATTTCTGTTTCCTATGGTTTTTTTCATATTTTTCTTTACACCAATTTGTGTTCTTGTTGTTACGTTTTATTATTAATATTCTCGAGTCGACACTACATTATTTTCGCCGTGAATTTGCTTAAAATGATTTGCAAGTAGCTTAGATTGTGTTGTTTTACCAGAGCCGTCGGTGTGTTCTTCGAAGCAAATCGGAAATTCGGTTAACTATTTCGCAAATAGTACTGACTGTCACTTGGATTACTTTCAATGTAATCAACTGACTATTTTAACATTGCGATGTCCTAGGCGGTAGTCAATTGCCTCACTCTGCACTACTTTCATCAACTAACTTAAAGTTGACTTTTTTAAATCACCTGGTAGTCAGTAAATTAAAAATTTTTTTTCCGGGATTCGAACATGTATCATCACACGTTGTGTACTCAACGCGCTACCACTCGGCTAAGGTACCATCTAAAATAACAACAGCAAAATGTTAATATAAAACTGAAATGAGTTTCAAAGTACCTGGGAATAAATTTGTTGGCTCTCATCAAATTTGATTACGTACTCAACTTAAGAATTAGTTTTGGGATTCTTCTGGATGACATTGCAGTTAGCTTTTAGTCAGTCTAAGAAAAGTTAACTATAACGGCCTGTCCCACGATGTCACTAGCAATCTATCGATCGACAACTTGTATGGCAAACAACAACAAATTTTATAATGTTATTGTTGTTTGCAATACAAGTTGCCGATAGAACGAATTCTGGTGACATCGTGTGGACAGACCGTAAGTTACCTATTTTGTAGTCAACCGCACATTCTCCGACAGGATATGTACTGCAAATGTATGTATAAACAATAAAATCAATAAAAAAAATTAGACATGTAAAAATAATCATCGTATGAAGGCAAATAATTTTTGGTAGAAACTTCAAAAGGGAATCAAGAAAAATAGACGTCATAAATTTCATCGTCTGAATCCTCTGTATCACACCTAAAGCTGTGTATACGTTAGAGTTCGACCGATTAATCGGATTCGGCTTCGGCCTTCGGCCAAAAATTGGTAATCGGCCAACATTCGGCCTATGGCAAAAATCGGCCGATTAGCCGAAGCCGAATATTTTTCATTCCAAGCTTGAAAAATAACATTATTTTTGGTCGTTGCTCGCCGACAGTTTCTATTGTGTTTAACGTTTTGAAAGGGTTGCTTTGAAATACAACCCTGTTGCTTTCTATTTTCTTTTACTTGGACGTTCTTGTGAGTGATCATATGAAAAAGCAATCCAGAAATTGCAAAATAGTTTTATTTTTCTTGTTATGTATCCAATAGATATTACAGCTATTTCAGTGATCTCAAAAAAGCAAACTCTTTTCTTAATTCATATAAAACAAGTATCATTTTCAAAATTTAAAACATTCGGCTTCGGCTTCGGTTTTGGCCGAAGTTTAGGATTTTAGCCGAAGTTCGGCTTCGGCTTCGGCTTCGGCTTCGGCAAAAAAAAACGCCTTCGGTCGATCTCTAGTATACGTATACATTTTATACCAGCTGAATTAGTCTCGTGTAATTTGGAAAAGAACAAAAAATGTACGGCTTAAAAAGTGTTCTCGTGTAAACTACCTCATTCAGATGTTGCAAATAAAATTCCCTTAACTGTCGTTTGAGTTAAAAACGCATTTTAATACTTTAAATGGCAAATATTTAGCAATTTCACAGCTAAAAATATGTACTCGTACTCGTGACCCCAAAAACTTATTAAGCTTCTATTATTTGTGTAATTCAAAAAGCATTTGAATCGCAACACTGTTCGACAATTTATATAAGTTGTTACAAAGAATGACAAATAAAATTAAAATAAAAACTAAGAAGTTCGAATATTTGGAAGGCGAGTCTGATTCTGTATTAAATGGTTTTAGTTATTTAGAATATAATTTCGAAGAAGCAATATTGCAAAATCTTAAAAAGAGGACTAAAAAAAATTTATTGTATTTACTAATACATGCATCGACATTTATTAAAATTTAATTTAGCGCGTAGGAAAATAGCGCGTAGGAAAATACTGCGTTTGTTGATAATGCAGTAACTGAGCGCGTTCTAGCGCGTTTAGAGAAGGGCTATAGCGCATTTAGGTTATAAATAGTTGGCATCACTGGTCATGGCTATGCCGTTATGGCTAGTCACACATAGTCAATTACAGTGTTGCCCATAAACTTAGTTCGAACTGCTTTTTTCTATGCTTATGGTTATGGAACGTCTGATTGAACCTTTAAGTGCAGTCATAAGTCATAAAATTAACCCTAGTTTCGTACTTTTGTAGAAGTTGTGTTAAAAGTTTCCTTTGGATAATGTGTAAAATAATAGCTTTGTAAAACCATCTGAGTTTTTGAAACGTGTCCTGTTTTTTATGTACGAGTGCATGTTGTTGGTAAGACCGATTACAGACACTTGTAGTAACACCCCTTTTTCCATACTCAAAGTTTACCTTGCAAAGTCTTAAAATTTAGCTGGGAGAAAGACTGAAAGAGAAAATGGGTCTAACTAATCTGTAAGTATTCCCCTATTTGCTTTCCTTCAGAAAGAAGGAGAAGGTTAAATTTCTTTTAAATATTTAACAAAATCCCAAAAATGCTGGGACTTAAAATTTAAAAGTACCGGGCTTAACTATTTGCCAAATTCCAAAAAAATTGGGATTTCCAATTTAGCTACTCTGATACATACATACATACATACATACATAAGTATGTATATGTTTTTACACTTGTCTGAGTTTAAGTAAAATTTCATAAAAAGGTATAGCAGAGAAAAAATACAAAATTGTCTTTTAAACTTTTTTTATTTAAACAGAGAATTAAGAAAAAAAAAACAACAATTTCAGCTAAAATTATAGTATAAATAGAGGAAAAAAATTACCTAGTTTAGTTCAGCATTTGTTTCAAAACGGATCGTAACTAATTAATTCTTAGGAAATGAATTTTAACAAAGAAATTTTTTCATTTGTCTTAACTGTACTATGTTTGGCTGTTGGCATTAAATCTAGTATTGAACTTATTAAGGATCCAAGGCAGAATAGTGTTGTTCCTTTTAGAGATCCAGAAGTAGAAACAGGTAATTGATCAAATATTTTATTAATTTTAATTAAATCATTTAATAATTTCTTAATTTTATAGAATGTAATGGGAAGGGATGTGAGTATGCTGAGAAATTAGGAGTGTTTTTAAACCGTGAAGGTAAAGAAAAGTTCTCAAATATTCAGTTAAACTTATTAAACTTATATATTAACTTCTTACTTCTATAGGAGAAATTCACTGTAATGGGATTATATGTCCAGCGGAAACTCAGCGTTGTCACTATTCACAGCATTATTATGAAAATCTTTTAGCTGCAGAACATATAAACATATGCTATGGGAGCAACAACACCATACTACTTGAAAATATAACGTTTGTAGGAGGTTTGTTTAATCTTTATAATACGGACTTCTCTTTGGAAGTACTTCCGGCAGCTGGTGGAAAATATTGGACAAACAAAACATTTGATGCTAATTATAGTTCTATTTCTAGTGATGCTAAGGATACACCTATAGAAACAGGTAATTGGTGAAATATTCGGTTCATTTGAATTAAATCATATGATAATTTCTTATTTTTATAGATGAAAAACATATATGTACGATCGGATGTGAAAACTTTAATGTTGAGGATGCTATGAAAGAAGGAGTGTTTTTAAAACGTAAAGGTAAAGAAAAGCCCTAAAATATACACTTATAGGTACTTATAAAACTTATATAATAACATTTTACTTATATAGGAGCAATTCACTGTGATCGGATTATATGTCCAGCGAAAACTTTTCGTTGTCACTTTTTGAAACATTATAATGAAAAACATTCAATTGAAGAACGTATAAACATATGCTATGCGCTCGACGACACCATACTACTTGAAAATATAACCTCGTTACCAAGTCCAAATTTTGTTAAAGATATGGACTTATTTTTGCTAGATGTTGGGGGAGATGGTGGTTATTATTGGAATATCCAACAAAGCAATTAAACCGAAGAAAAAAGAGATTCAAAAGATTGGGAAGCATGTGCAAATACTTTAAGAAGAGGAATACAGATAGAAATATCTCTACATAAACCGAGGAAATAACTAAATAATTTAAAAAATATTCTATTTTGTTTAATATAAAATTATCATAAATTTCAAAGTCTAATAAATAAAATTATTATATCCACTTAAATATGAGCATTTATACATATTTATTTAAAAATGGAACAAGTCCTTATAATAACGAGTTACCGTCAATTTTTGTAGGATAGGAACACTTGAGGTAAACAAAATTAAGGATATAAAATTAATAAATTTGTTAAAGAATATCAAAGATAAATGAATTTGCGTAAAAACTTTGCAGAATGAATACCGTGAAAAAGTTAGAGTTAGAAGATTTTGACACAGACTAAAAAGATGTGGCAGTGGGAAAAATTATGTACATACGTACGTATGTACATGCAACATGCATATCGTCAACTTAAATTCAAACGGACGTAACTACACAAAAATTCGAAATCGAGTTTTTGATTGGTTATGGTTCATTTTATCAAATTACATGTCGGCGCAAATATTTAGACTTCTGCGATCAAAAATGACGACTATATAAAAGAAATTCAAACGGAAGAATGATTTTATTTTTTATTGCAAAGAATGCAACTATAGTTATGTATACATATGTATGTATAAGATTGGAAAGAAAGGAGGTTTTAGTATAAAAACGGCGTTGTCCATTGTAATTGAGTTAATTTGGCAAATGTCAAACTTTATGAGAAATTACTTAATTTCAACTTGTCTTCGGACGAAATCATGAAATTATGAATGGTCTATTAGTAGATTTTAACTCCAACAAAGGCAACATCTAAGAAATTGAAAGTCAGATACACGCAGTTTGTTTGTAAGGGGACGCACGAAAATGTAAAGCGTGTAGTACATGACTGTCTGTACCGGACCTTTGTTTGTTTCTTCCTTTTTAATTTTCGTTTTTTTTTGTATTATCACGCATATGTACATTAGGTATGGCATAGTGGACGATTTTTCGATTTCGACTTGACACTGGTCTTGCTTGTACGCTCCTTGGCCTCAAAAAGGAGAGTCAACTAGTGCTCAAAGTTGAGGGTAAAAGCAAAAATAATTACAAAAAATCATATAACTTTCCCTTGGTCACCGCTATAATGGTCAAATGTATGACCAGCATCTATTAATTTTTTTCGCCTAACATCGTTCTTAAACACACCGACCGCCTTACTCCTCTCCTTAAGGGGACTCCCTTACAAAGCGGAAATTTTTTATAAAATTTACTCGCAGGGCTCTAACTTCCCCTAGGGCGTACCTATCGAAGTCCAATGTATGACCAACCTCCAATATTTTTTCAATACAAAGATTTTTTTTAAACATACTTATCATTTATCTTGAACCACTAAGGTTGTCCCCATACAAAAAAATAATTTTTTTAAGAAATCCGGTTATTCCACATTTATGGTGCCTCCCAGGGAGGTAAAATGTAAGAATGACCCACAGTAATTTTAACCTCCAACACTTCCAGCGAACATACCTATGCCCTATCTCGACTCCTTAAGGGGGCTGCCATACAAAGAGGAAATTTTTATAAAATTTGCTCGCAGGGCTCTAACTGCCCCTACGGCGTTCCTATCGAAGTCAAATGTATGACCACCCTCCAATATTTTTTCAATGCAAAGATTTTCTCTAAAAATATTTATCGTCTATCTTCCACTATTAAAAGGTGGTCCCCATACAAAAAATAATTTGTTTAATCTTTTATTTAGAAACACGTTTGTAAAACGTAAGACCGACCCACAGTAATTTTTTATCTTCAACTTCAACAACAGCTGTCCCTGGGACGTACCTATTGAAGTCAAATGCATGATCGACCTAAAATATTTTTTCCATACATAGATTTACTCTGAACATACCTGTCATTTATCTTCAACCATTAAGGTTGTCGCCATACAAAAAAACAATTTTTTTTTTAATATTTGTTTCTAAAAACACGCTTGTTCCGCTTTTATGGTCGTCTTCTGCCTCATTATCATCTACGCCATCGCTGTCTTCGTTTTATGATTCGTCCACCTCTTTGTAGGATAACTCTTCCTCATATTTTTCTCTATCTTCTGCAAAAATACGAATATCATTCGCCATTTTCTTTTTGATGTCACAGGAATCATTCTGGCCAAATAATGCGAGAGCAACAGGGTCATCACTAAGGTACCAGAGATGTACACAAAATTTATTCACCAAATGCTGCGAAATTGAAATGAAATCATAATGAGCAATAGCTTTAAAAAGCTCAAATCTTTATTTGGAGCTTCGATTCCTTTAGTCGCACTAAACCAAGCTTTTACATAAAGTAACGATGTCTATACTGATATCGCGGATTCCATCAAATACATTTTTGGTTAAATCAAGATATTCTCGAAATAAGAACATTTTAAGGTAGTATATCCCTTTCGCCATCCAACGAGCATGACAGTATCAAACGACGACAGCAACGGCGTACAATAAAAAAAGACATATACTATTATTAAGAAATTTTTTTTTTTCTAAATTTAAGTAAAAAAAATTTCTAAGTGCCATTATTACAACTTAAAGTTAGCTAAAAGTAGGATTTTATCGGACGTATAAAAAGTTTTCCATCAGTACAATTTTGGTTTAACCTCTAAAATAAGCGCCAAGGTAAGGGCAAATGTATCATTCATGGTAAGTTAAATTAAATTTATAATAATGAATAGCGTTTTATACGTCTGACAAAATTCCCACTTTTAACTAACCTTAAGTTGTAATAATGGGCCTAAGTTTAAGTAATTTTTTACAAAAATTTAGTAAAAATTACTTAATATGAGTAAAAAATAAAAAGTTCATATCCTCAAAAATAGTTCATAAAACTACACAAAAAATGTCTTCAATATAAGGAAATGCTTACTGATTTAAAGTAAATATTTACTAAGAGTAGGAAAATGGTTATAAACTTAAGGAAATTGTATACTAAGGACTAGTCAATTTCGTCTTAAATCAAAAAATAAATTTTAGGAAATGAATTACTCCTGGTTAGTTCATGAAATTTGACTTACTTAAAAGATGTAAAAAGGTATTCTAAATTTTAGGAAAATATTTACCAGTTTTATGTATTTTTTCTTTATTATTAATTCGCAACCAGCAAAAAATCTAGGAAAATTTTTCACATTTTCAAGTAATATTTGAACTTGAAATTTATTTTTTTTAAATAAAATAAAATTTTCAAACTCAATAATTTCAATGCTTATTCAGGCTGCCTTGTTAGGCAATTGGTTAGAGTGCTTGCCTCTCAATCAGAAGGTTGCTGGTTTCAATACTTGTCTCCTCTCAAGGATTTAATATGTATGCATGGTGAATTAAGTAAGAATATAATATGAAGATATAATAAATAACATATCATGTGATATAGAATTAATTAAAAATAAAAATAAGTACCAGAATTAAAGACAAAAAAAAAAATGGAAAATTTAGTATGTTTGGGATGAAAGATGAAAAACATTTTTTGCAAAGCTCCGAATTTTATGGGAAAATTTTACTTAATTTTAGAAAAATTGTACTTAAATATAAAAATATAATTACTATAAACTAGTTCATTAATGAAATAGAAATTTAGTAAATATTTTACTGGTTTCAAGTAAAAAACAGCTTTGTCACCATACGACAACTTTTTTTTACTCAAATTTAGAACATTTTCCAAAGTTTTAGTTAATTTTTTTTTTAGTGTGCTTATGTAAATAGCTGTAAGACAAGAACAAATTTAAAGCGTCCATGTCGTTAGAAATTAATTTTTTTAATTCATATACTAGTATGTACGAGTATGTACATATAAACCTGTGGTTTTCATTAATAACAGCGTATGGCCAAAAATCCAAATTTCCTCAATACACACATGCAGTGTGTGTTGCCGGAATCGAAATTCAATTTTACGCAGACGAACCTTCAAAATTATTCAAAATTTTAAAAATTACACAAAACAAATTTTGTGTTTGATAATAAGTAATGTTTTTTATTTAAGAATATACTGTGATTTTTTTACTATTTGTTTTTTCAGTGTCAATTTTTTTAAGTGTAAAGAAAAGATTCGTAAAGGCTCAGTTACCCGACTGTAATGTAAGGTAATAGCAACAGTAGGAAACAGCTGATCGATATTGTTATGTGAAAAGTAATTCAAATGGCTATAGAGATGTAATGTAACGTAAACTACTTTTCATATAAAAGTATCGATCAGCTGTTTCCTACTGTTGCTGTTACTTTACATGACCATGAATACACTAACAACAAACAACACTTTTAGATCATTGAATTTTATTATCAAAATTTGTGCTGTGTGAGAAATGTGTTTCGTAAATTACGTCCATTTTATGATCGTAATAATTGACCCATCGGCCAAACTTTTTAAGCTTTCTTTTGTACCAGTTTAATTTTTTCTTTGGATATTAATCCACCAACCTGTATGCAAAGAGTGCTGCTGTTATAGGCCAGTGTCAATAAAGATAGCGATATGCCAATTCGCATTCATGATAATTCATGATAATAATCGCAATTCATCGCTCATGATCATTTTTGTTGAAAATGTCAAATATATTATCCTGCATTTGAAAAAAAAGTATAGCATCTTTCGATACATGGCGCCACCATGTTTATACAAACAACTTAGTATATTTATAACTAATTTACATTATGCATTTTGAAATGAAATTTGTTGCACGAAACTTTTTCTATTCGCTAATTGTAGCGCTATAGAAGAGAGTGATTTATAAAAAATCGTAAATTATTGTAAATTCATCTCTGAAGCATTTTCAACAAATTATTTCGATCTTATTTGCTTTTTCAATTCATTTCGGAATCGGAATTCAATCCACCCCATTTTTGTAGGAGATGGTGTCTAAAAAAGAAAACTAAAATACGGAAATTTGTTTGGTGTCCGGATTGTTAGGGGCGCTGGTATGCTGGGGTATGCTTCGGCTGGGGCTTAGGGTTCTTGAGGTAAATTCAATTCCGTTTCTGAACGGAATTGAACTCTGTGACATGTCCGAATGTTTTTATCTTTTAACGTTTTCATATATATACATGTACATGTGTCAAGTGAACAAACTGCGAAATTGAATGTAAAAAGAACTAAACAAAAATCCATTTATCAGTTATTGTCTGAAAGAAAATAAAAAAAAATTGTCTGTCTTTCAATTTATCATAGTTATACTTTTATACCCGTATTCTAATAAATTGAGACAAATTTTTTGTCATACAATTTTGTCAAGTTTCTTGTTATATATTTTTAAATAAAATTGTGATGGTATTCTAATGTTCATATGACAAGAAAAAGCTTAAAAAGCTTTTTCGAGCTTTCAACATAGTATTGTGAGATTTTTGTCAAATTGAAAACTATATTTATTTATTTTAAAAATAATAATAAAAAATTTGTTATGAACGGCGAAGAAACGTATTTTTTTCATGACTGAGAGGGGTTATCTTGCAGATAATAAAAAAACAGAAATTCGTCATATTTGATGTGAATTAAATTGTGATTCTTCGAAAACTATTATCGATAGTGGGCTGCGGTTTTTTACTTATATTACATAGACTGTTGGTTTTAATAAATAGTATGTATAGACCCTGCACAATTTGCAGTTAGGGTAGTATATGATAAATTTTAAACACCCATAATTTTGTAAAATTTGAAGCTTAGAAGTGTATAACTTCTAAAGAACAAAAGGCATCAGAAAACCAAAACCAGCCAAAGAGAGATATAGATGTCTTCTTGAAGTCCATATATACTTTTGTACCCACCACGACCCGCCTGTAGAATACTTTTCTATTTTTAGTATTTATATATTTTTTTTACTATTTCATGCTTGTAAAATGTACATGCATAACGGTGTCATTTGTTAATCGATTTTCAAAATTATTTTTAGTCTGAAAGGGTTTGCTTGCGATTTGGTGCTTTAATTTTTTTTCGAACACCAAAGGGGGAAATTGTACCCTTATGCATAACGTTGTCATTTGTAAGGCGATTTGCAAAATTCTTTTTTGTTTCAAAGAGTTTGTCTGCAGTTGGGTTCCATAATTTTTTTTTCAAATTTGAAGGGAAAATTTTCTCTCATTATGCATAACTCTGTTATTTGTAAGGGTATTTTAAAAATTATTTTTTTCGAAAATCGGAGCAGGACAGTTTTTTTGCTCATGCATAAGTCTGTCATTTCTCAACCTATTTTAATTTTTTTTTACAAGGGTTTGCTTGCAGTTTCATCGTCGTCCCCCCCCCCCTCCCATCCCTTTCACACAATAACTTTTTCATTTGTAAGCCGATTTTCTAATAATTTTTTTTTGCTTGAAGAGGTTTGCCTGCAGCTTGAAACCACAATTTTTTCGAAAATCGGTGGTAAAATTGGTTTTAACCACTCCACCATTTAAAAGCTTAAGTTATATGTGATCATTTCCAAAAAATTTTTCTTTGAAAAGGCTTGCTTGCAGTCCCATAATTTTTTTTTTAGAAAATCTGTGGGTAATATTGAAATATGTTCAGGGATCAAATATTTTCATTGAAGTCGGTTTTTTGGCAGAATTATTTTAATTTATTGTCTTGCAAATATGTTCAAAGATCTAATATTCTCATTGAGGTCGGTTTTTTTGGCAGACTTATTTTAATTTAGTGTCTTGCAAATATTCGTCTAGTAGAAATATTTCAGTTATTTATGTATGGGCATATCTTACAAACTTATGTATATACATACATATATCCAAAAGAGTCTAAAATCTATTTATGACTGAGAAAACTAGACTTAAGTATTAAATTTTCAAAACCTAATATCTTGTTTTCATACAGATGATATTTTAGTGAAAAAATGGGCAATTTTATGCCAAAATTTAAAAAAAAATCGAAAGTTGAACTTTAACCTTAAATTTCTAAACAGTTACCGTACTGATTCTAATGAAATTAAATTTGAATAAAATCTATCCATTTAAAAAATTTAAAAAAATTTTAAAATTTAAAAAAAATCTGTATTAGTTCAAAAGTTACATAGTTTTGACCGATGAAAAACCATTCTGAACCACTGTGCGCCCTTGTTTACATAAATTAAATTAAATCATTGATTGATTGATCCAAGTAAGTCGTATAAAAAAAAAGCAAATAAGGTATTCACAGCCCTACATAAAGTATGTAAAATACCACATATCCAAACCAAAACTAAACTCCGTATTTTCTCACCTAATGTGCGCTCCGTTTCGTTTTATTACATCGAGCCATAACCGACAAAACAGCTTAAGCGATACATTTTTTGCAATTCGTTTTTTGACGAAAATCTATTATTCACGATAGCAAATAAACGATTTTGGTCAAAAAATCAAGCTCGAAAATTATGCCACTTAAGATTTTTTGGCTGCTATGGCACCTATAATAATATTATAAGGCGTGACTTAGAGTATCTTATTGTTTTGAGGCGGAAAGCCTCAGAATGGTAGAGACAGAAGCTGCAAAGGCAGGATTAAAAATAAACATAAACAAGACGAAGGTCTTGCGAGTAAACGCAACATCCAACCCACCATTCACTGTCCAGAAAACTCGAAGACGTGGAACACTTTTGTTACTTGGGTAGTATCATCACATCGACGCGTCGTCTCAAACCACATCATGAGAGCTCGGCGAGTATTCGGAACTTAACACAGTGCGAAAGTCATCATCAATCTAAATAACAATATTCAATTCGTGCGTGAAGTGGAACATGCTCTTCTATGGATGGGAAACATGGAATATGGCGGCAAAAAAAGTGAAGACTTTGCAAGTTTTTAGCAACAAATGCGTAAGGAGGATATTAAGAATTTTCTGGAATATCGAACACGCAGATCTGCACATGTACACGTCAAAGCAAAATATACTATATACCGAAGTATTGAGGAGGAAATGCAGATGGATTAGCCACGCATTAGGAAGAGCATCCGAATATGTCACCCGCAATGCCATTGATTAGAATCCGCAAGGTAGCAGAAGCAAAAGACGGCCTGCCCACACTTGGCGACGACAAGTAGAGGCAGAGGCTTCAAGAGCAGAAAAAAAACTGGAATGAAATTAAAAACCTAGCATAGGGGGGCTAGTACACCCATGGTCGGACCATAACCGTTTTGTGGACTCGGATTGGACAAAATTCGGGAAGATATATGGACGGAGATCAAGAGTAATAGGGAACACCTCTGGCTCAATCTCCCAGGATTGAGGCATGCAAAGCTAATGATCGGAACGTATAACTAAAATCGTTTCATAGCTTTCATGTCACTGAGTAAAAACAATCTAAGAATGCTCACAGGCTTCCACACAGGCAATTGTAGACTGAGAAAACACCTAAACAGACTTGGCATAGAGAGTAACAGCCTGTACAGATTGTGTGATTACAAAGATGAAACTCCAGAGCATATTCTGAAGGACTGTGAAGCGTTATGACACAGAAGATATAGCCAATTGGGCAAGCACCTATTGGAGGATTGGGAACGGCCAACTCTGGACCCACTGGCAATCTTGAGATTCATCAGGAGAGTAGGTCTAGATGAGATGAGATACAATAGATCTATGTTGGTCGCAGTGCTTCCCTTTTGACTTAATTCATTCATTCATTCAATAACCTAGCATCAAACAGAAACGATTGGAAAACTTTTGTTGAGGCCCTATGCTCCTTATAGGAACTAAAGGATCTTAATATACATCACGAAAGTTTGAAATTTATTTGCTGGTGGTTCAGCGATGTCTATATGTAGAGTGATGTATTTTTTTCCGAAAATTTGGTCATTTAGATGAATTTTCCGCCAAATTTGGTTGATAAACATACCGGCTCATAGCCGAAAATAAATTTGACACGGGATGAGGTAAAATCATGCTAAAGCAAGTATTATCACAATCACAAAAAATTAGTGATGAAGAGCTAGTCACTGTTCCATCTCTAGTTATGAGTGCATTGGCTGAAATAGTTAGCACTTTGACTATAAAACCGATGGTCCTGGGTTCGAACCCGGTATCCAACAATCATTAAAATAACAACAACAGGCATTTTCTGATGTGCATTAGTTTTCTTTTGTATCAGTGATTGTAGGAAAGTTCAAGTGATGAAGGCTAGACACTGGTCATTTAACTACACCGTCTTCAGCGGATACTAATCCCAATGTAACATGAGAGGGCCTCCTTCGTAGGTATTTTGTAGCAGAATCATCAGCGAAGTAAAATAACCAATAAAATGTCTACTAAACACAGCTTAAAAAATTTAATACACCTCATTGACACCAGAGGCGCTGCAAGCAACACTGCATTATTAGAAACGTGCAAAAAAGCAGAATTGTGTACATCAGTCTCCTGTATCACTTTTAAAGAAGGTAACACCTACTAATAGTAGTAGGCATTCATTGCCTGAGTCTTACTTCTCTTTAAAAAAGAAACACTTTACATATCATATCTAACTTTGAAACTGATTATCAATTTTTGAGTTTGTTGTAAGATTTTCTTGTTCGACTTTTGAGAAATTATTAACTCAACTTAACTGCACATGATATATGTATGTATAGCGTACATGTGTATGTATGTACATAAATCATAGCTGTTAAGTAATGATTAGTAATCGTAATGATTACTTTTTTTTAAAGGTGAAGTAAAGATTAAATTACGATTATATTCAGTTTCGCACGATTACTCATTGATTACGATTACTAATAATGTAAAAGTAATCTGAATTACTTAAAATTACTAAAAATAATCAAAAAGAATCAAAAGTAATCAAAAAATTGTCCGATTACTTCTAAGGATTACTTTTGATTCTTTTTGATTATTTATTAAGAATCAAAAGTAATCTTTGAAAGTAGTCGTATTACTTTTTAATTATTTTTGATTATTTTTAATAATTTTAAGTAATTCAGATTACTTTTCGATTATTAGTAATCGTATTCAATTATTTATCAGCAATTCTTTTGCAGGCAATTATATAATCATTACAATTCTTTTTAAAATGTAATCTAATTGATTACTAATCGTAATCGAAATTTAACAGCTCTGACATAAATATATTGTGTGTGGTAAAGTAGGCAGACAAACTATCAATGGTAAAATGATTTAATCGCAAAGTTGTCACCAAACTGGAAAAACATTTTTTTTAATTTATTTGTGCAAAGGAGGATAACAACACCTTGCAAATTGCAGAGACCTCACATACATATTTGTTAAGTTGTTAATGAGACGCTTGATGATTTATTAATTTGTTTATTGATTTTTAATAATAGAGTGGCTTTAAGTACAAGAAGTAATTTGTTTGCTTTAAGTGCAATATAATATAATTTAAGCAATATCGGAATAAAAATATTGCAACAAAAAAAAATAAATAAATCATTTGAAGTAAATCTAGAAAATGCCAGAGTATACTGATCCCTTTTAACTTAAGTCTTACAATATTTTGCAGCTTTTGCTGCCATTTTAATGCCTTGAAAGTTTTTATTAAAACTTTTGCATAATTTCGTAACAAAGTCAGAAAGTCGCACGTGTATTTGCCTTTTGGTACTCCAATGCATTTTTTTTTTTTTTATTTTTTTTTGCTTTCTGCTCTTGTTAAACAATCATAAGGCACGCTTTAAATTTTTCGCTTTTCTTTCTATATTTGCACAAAATTTATTATTTGTCGTGTATTTTATGGCTTAAAACACTATTGTTAACATACTTACAATCATAGACCCTAAACGTTAACAAATGTTTATTTATATGCTTGATTAATTGTTAAATATTGCTGCTCTTACATTTCATCTGGGGCTTTATCAAAATATTATACAAGAAAGGAAAAAAAACACAAACCACGCTGACACTTCCGGTGTCACTCAAAAAAATTAAAAACAATAAATAAATAAAACATTCAAAAACATGTTGGCAAAAGCATGGTAAATTTTTATAGCTGACATTTCTTTTTTATGTTTTTTATTAACCGACAATTTGCATATGCAGTGATGTAATTGAACGTGGAGTGTGTTTCAAAAGCACCAGCAGTACATGGATTCAATAACTTTTTGCGAACCGAAAATCGTAATATTTAACGATATACATACATACATACATATTTATTCGTTTTCTGTTAACGATAATGTAATTCAGTAATTTCTTTTTTAACGATTGTATACATCTGTATTTTACTCGCCATTTAATTGTCTATTATGTGGCATACCTGCAGACAAAATGCCAAAATGTCACAATAAGCGAAAAGCACAAAGAAGAATTAAAGATAAATTCAGTAAAGTGAGACTTTGGCTTTGATCATTTTTTTAATATAGTGTTTTTTTTTTGCGTTTTTGACATTTTTTCAGCTGAAATGATTTATTTTTTGTTTTTTTTTCGCTTTTTCTCGTTTTGGCGATTTTTTTAAGTTTTTGGCGTTTTTTCCATTTTGGCGATTTTTTTAATTTTGGCGATTTTTTTTCATTTTGACGATTTTTTTTCAGTTTGGCAATTTTCCGGTTTTTTTGTGATTTATTTTAGTCCTAGAAATTTTTTTTAATTTGGTGCTTTTTTCGCTTTGGCGCTTTTTTTTTTGATTTTGACGATTTTTTGCGGTTTGGCGATTTTATAATTTTTTGATTTTTTAGTTTTACCGTTTTTAAACATTTCAAGAGTTTGGCTCTTACGGTTCCAAGATAGATCAAGTTACATAGTTAAAATTGCATTTACTGATTGAACACCCTTTAATTTAGATTTTTTTTTAATTTTAGTGTTAATTGTTGTAGTCTGTATAAAAAAGTGTGGCTCGTTTTGGAGGGTGGTCCAGTTTTTAACCGGAATAATCGCGAAAATTAAAAAAAATCGCCAAGAATAAATAAAAACGCTAAAATAAAAAAAAAACGCCAAAAGCCGAAAAAATGGCCAAAACGAGAAAAAAGCGACAAAACTATAAAAAATCGTTTAAACTGAAAAATACGTCAAAAAAGCAACAAAAAAATGCCAATTGAAAAAATGCTCAAGACCGAACGTACGGAGCCCTTCGTGCCCGAGTCGAAGTCGCACTTTACTGAATTTATTTTACTTTTCACGACAGCGAATATTGTGAAAATGTGTTACTGAATAGCAAGGTCGATAAATTATCGTTATATATTTATTATTGTAAAATGCTTTGGCCAATGTTACCAACTATTGAATGCAAGTTCTTTGGCAAAACTTCCCCGCCTAACCCGGTTTTTTCCGATCAAATTGTAAAACATAGAATTCCATTATTTGCAGTTCTTGCAAGAAATGCCACAATAAATAATCTGCATAAGCGCATTGAAATTGAAAAGATACATCCCGCACTGTTGGAGGGAATGTGCCTGTTTTCAGTAACTTTTATTACGATAATCATATCATTATAATAAATATAACGAAAAGTTATCGACTATGCTATCCAGTAACATACTTTAAGAATCGGTTGAAGTAAAAAAAGTAAAATCACAAGTTGAAATTCATTTAATTTTTCCTTTTCTTGTCTTCTTTGTGCTTTTCGCTTATTTTGACATTTTGTAAGCAGAGATGCCACATGATATGCAAATAAATGGTGAGTAAAACAGATATGTACACTATCGAAAAAAAAAGAAATTACAGAATTGAATTCATAAATATTACTATTTCAGTTTGCAAAAAGTTACTGAATCCAAATACTGGTTATTTAATCCTGATAGAACTTGCGAAAGGATTAACTGTCAACCGAACTGTCATAGTGCGCTTACTTGTTGACATTTATGATTAGGTTAATCTGGCCTCAAATCGTCACATCCGTGTTCGTATCGATAATCGTACGAAAACAAGTTAAATGATACGTCAATCATATACGTTGAATGGGATTTCAGTACGTTCACGTATGTCATAATCCGAAAATGGTATTTTTACGTGACGAGTTGTACGTTCACGGATGTGACGATTCGACCCCTGGTTGGTTAATTTTACATGAAAAATATCTGTAATTGTAATTTCACTTAATGAAATAATTAAGCTTAAATTAGACGCGACATAGCCATAATGTCATAGCCATAACCAAACCAAAATTCAATTGGTTTCTATGGTGAGAGTTATGGCGAGTCTCTCTCACTCTCACCATAGAAACCAATTGAATTTTGGTTTGGTTATGGCTATGGCATTATGGCTATGTCGCGTCTAATTTTAGCTTTAATCTTTGGCCATGAGATTATGACCTACTCAAAAAATTTGTTTATTTTTTGTAGTATGACATTTTTGTTTCTTATACCAATTTTTCTCGTCACAGTCTGGCTTATTCAATAAAACGCTTTCAATACAAATTCGAAAGTTAGCTTCAGTTTATTTTAAAAGTCATTTAAAACTTTGCTCGTATCGCACGATCTTCTCGTTGATGTCTTAAATAATTTATGTCTTTAATATTTATTTGGCTAAATTAAATTTATCTTGAAATAACATAAATAATAGTTAATTAAGTAATTCCTATATATTTTCCTCCCAATGATTGCTTAGTTTTTATTTATTTTTTGTTTTCTAACTTTATTGAAGGCATATTGGCTACTGTTAGAATATTTATTTAAAACTTAGTTTCTAAAAAAAAAAGAACCAGTAGTTAGAAAACGTGAATGCAACAAAAACGTAAATGAATCGAGCAATCAAACAGGTTGAAATATTTCTACAAATAAATGGTTTATCTATAAAATTTATTAAAAAAAAACAATACAAATAAGAATGGAAAATAAATAAAGTAATTGACACATTTAAAAGCAAATAAGAAAATACAACAAGATAAGCTTAAAAGGAAGAGATTCTTAATCATTTTAAAGACAACACTAAAAAGTACAAGACAATCGAAATTGTGCTAAAATGCTAAGAAATAGTCTAGGGAAGCACATACCAATATATTAAGTACTAAATGTTTAAGCATTAAAATAATAATTAAAACTTATCATTTGTGTACTAAATTATCAAAATTTTAAGCGTTCCTTTATTATTTAAATACCAACACAACTTTTAAGTACTAAAGACATAAGCGTTAAAATAATAATTTAAACTTGTCATTTTACTACTTGCGTAAAAGAAAAGCGACCATTTAGTACTAAAACTCCTTTTTAGTACGAAATCTGTACATAAACTTCTTGCCTTAATACTTTAGTACAAAATTATTTTAACGCTTAATACATTACTCAAATAACGGAGTACTAATAATATATGTACACCTCAAGCGACCTTTTAGTACTAAAATCCTATTTGAATATACATTAATGGCCTGTTTCACAATAACGAAACAAAACTTTCAACTGAAAATTTATATTGAAAACAAAAAAAATTTTCATATTTTATTGTTGTTTTCAATATAAATATTCAGTCGAAAGTTTCGTTTCGTTATTGTGAAACAGGCCATAAAACTAAAAAATAACTAGCACTCACAAAACTGTAATGTAAACTCTTGAGTGCTTGGTTTTAATACTCTAGACATAAAGTCCTTTTGCATTTATGTACTAAATTATTTTAATACAAAGTAGAGTCCTAATAGTGATTTATTCCTACTAGCACTTTTGGCTTCACAAATTTCTTTTTAGAACTAAATAGGCCAAGTAACTAATTGTCTTAGTAGTTAAGTACTAAAACTAGTATTTGAGTGCTAAAAGTTTATTTGAATGCACTAACAAAGTTTTTTAGTATTTTATTTAATACTCAAGACATAAAGTGTTTTTACATTTATGTACTAAATTATTTTAACCCGAAATAAAGTACTAATATATCAGTACTAATAATGACATATTCTTAATTACACTTTTTGCTTTTAAAATTTATTTTTAGTACTAAAAAGGTCAAGTAGCTTACTGTTTTAGTACTTAAATACTAAATTTACTATTTTATTGATAAGACCATGGCGCTGAAAAAACTTTAATAAGGTTGCTCAGTGCTTTCTTTTAAAAGTAATGATATATAATGCTTTTGCATTTATGTACTAAATTATTTCAACATAAAGTAAAGTACTAAGATATCAGTACTAATAATGCCATATTCTTAGTTGCCCTTTTGGCTACTAAAGTTTCTTTGTAGAACTAAATAGGTCAGGTAGCTTACTGTTTTAGTACTTAAAAACTAAATCTACTATTTTAGTGCTGAGAATGGGGCACTAACAAAACTCCAATAAGGATCCCCAGTGCTTTTTTAAATACCCATGATATATAGTGTTTTTGGATTTATGTACTAAATTATTTCAACATAAAGTAATGTACTAAAACATAAGTACTAATAATGACATATTCTTAATTGCCCCTTTGCCTACTAAAGTTTCTTTTTTGATCTAAATAAATAGCTTATTGTTTTAGTACTCAAGTACTAAACTATTTAAACGCTAAATAAAGTGCTAAAATCACAAGATATTAATTATTTATTTTATGCTGAGCCAAATTTTTATTTCAAAAGCTAGAAAAGTACTTATAAAAATATTTAAACACAAATTTAAGTACTAAAAAACGTAGTGCTAATAAAATAAAATAAAAATAAAATAATAAAAATCTAATAAATACCTCAAGTACCCTTTGAGTACTAAGGCTATAAAATTACTTTAGTACTTCTTTGAGTTCTAAATAAAATACTAAAATAGATAAATAACAATAATCTTGTTTAGTATTAAATAATAGGGAAGTAACGAATACCCGTTTAGCGAATGCGAATGCGAAAACGAATAATACATTTTAATTTTTGCGAAAGCGAATGCGAATGCAAATATTACAATACGTTAAAAAAATCACATGAAAATAAATTTATCTAAGAACATGAAGTTGTGTTGTACACATAGATCTACTTGAGTCTTGAATTCAGCAAATATTTATTAATTTATTAGAAATAAAAATTGTTAAAGTGAAAGAAATGAAATCATATTAAAATAAGTATAGATAATAATTAAAAATAAATTTACAAAATGTTAGGCAATCAACCCATCCGTATTTCGGCCCTAAGTTCAATATTTCCTGTAAAATGCTACCAAAATACATATTAAGCAAAATTGGAATGAATTGTTCATAAACATTTTTCCAGAAGTAGTACTCTGTTCATCTCGGGAAAAACATATAAAATATATCTTCAACATTTTAAGTTTTCATGCGAAATAATATGACTGGCGCTTGTTTCGCAAAAAGTTTACAACAAAGAAGGATTAGTTAATATTTTTGCATTTCAAATTTTTTGAACGAAGTAATGATGTGCTTACCATTTTTAAAAAATTTTAACAGTTTTTTCTTTTTCAAAAACTGGAAAATATTTCCAATATTTTTGTCTTTAGTATTCGCTTTAAATATTCGCAAACATTTTAGCGAATGCAAATAGCAAAAGGAAGCGAATTATTTGTGAATGCGAAAGCGAATGCGAACATTCGTTACATCCCTACTAAATAACTAATAAACTTTTACTTAGTAACTAAAGCTTAATTTTAATAAAAAGTATAACAAATTTTATATGAAACTCAGATACCAAATTATTTGAAGGAAAATTTAAGTACTTAAATGTCTTAACACAAAGCCAGTACTAAATCGCTAGTATACTAATATTAATCTTGTGAAATTCATAAGCACAAAAGCTTCAAAGTACTAAGTTATCACTACATATGTACTGAGAAATAAATACTAATAATAAGATAATGAAGTTTTAAGCTGCGTTTCAAGTACTAAAAGTGCAAAGTAAATTAAATTTTTTAGTACTTAAGTACTAAATTGCATATTTATGTACAAAATAGAGACAAACTATATTTAAAGTAAAGCTCTATATAATATTAATTTTATACAAATGCAGACATTTTACACAACAATTTGAGAAACTCTGCTCTTCTCCCATCAACAACTCCACAATTTATTTAACAACAAATTTGTGCCACTTTAACAAAGAAACTGAAAAGTAAATAAATAACAGGCGACATGACTTTTTAAATAAATTAGAATTGTAAGACATTTAATTTTACATGCAGGCTTGCGGCACACGTGAGTTGATTCCCAAAAAAGAATTTCTAACCATTTTATATAATACATAAGTATATATGTATATATATCGGTCACTTGGCACACGTTGAATAATTACAAGTAATATGCATTTAAAATTCAACTTAATTTTTAAATAAATATTGTATAATTTTGGTTTAACTAATATTTATTATTTTGAACTGCCGCCAAGAAAAAAGATTCGTTACTGATTATTAAACTTTAATGGAAATAAAATATGTAATTGCAAATAATAATATGGTTACTAGGAAAATGTTAAGTATTGAAAAGACATTCGATCCATTTTAAATGTTTAATGATAATAATGTTGAAATAGAAACCGAAATGAATAAATAATTAAGATTTTTTCCTTTTGAATTTAAAAATAAAAAAACAGTGTGTGTGGCCTGCCTGCTTGATGGGATTGAAATAAAATTTTAATTTTATTTCAAATTGCAATATTGAATTTGATTTTTATAATTAAGTTTTTTTTTTCTATTTTATTTAGCAAAAGCACGTACAACAAAACCAATTATGGTTGAAATAAAAGCGTAAGATTCAAAAGAATAAGGCCACTTAAGCTGCATATTTGTTATTGCTGATTTTTGTTTTCATTGGATATTCCTTTTTCTAGTTTATTTTAAAAAATAAATAAAGCAAAAGTGTTTAATTTAACAAGCTTTATAAAAAAAAAGTAACCTTAACACTTTTACGCTTAGTGTTTATTATCGAAACCATAAAAACAAATATCAATAACAAAAAATTATAGTATAATAATAATAAATAAATTGTAGTTTACGCACTGTAGCATGGCTACTGGTCTTGACCTTACAAAATAATAAATTACAGAAATAAATTTAATATTTTTGCTTCTTCTAAATTACACTCATTACAATTTCATTATGTTTTTATGGGCGTTTCTTTTTTTTATTTTTTTCTCTAAATAAATTGTTTATTGATCATTTTTTGCACGCACTTTTTATTAAGACATTCGTTAAATACGAGGGCATTTTAATAATTCAGTGATTTTGTGCATAAAATAAAAGTATTTTTTGACATAATATCCTTTAAGCTGGAAAAAATTAGTCTAGGGTCTTGCTAGTTTTTTTATTCACTCCACAAAGTAAGGGTTCCCAAGGCGCTCAACATAGAGGTGTTGTTTCAATGATAACCTTTTCGTTTAGTCCAGCATCTTTCGAGTTTTTTTTATTTCCTCCAAGGGCAAGGTGCTCAAAATAGCCATTTGTTTCAATGATGACATCTGACATTGTCCTGATGAAACAACAATTTTTTTCTTCACTAGATAAGATAATTTTTACTTTAAATCAACACTGAGTCTATCTAAAACCTCTGTGTAATATTTGCTGGTAGTGATTTTAGCCTTCTTAAGTTAATCTATGCGGATTACGCTGAGCCATAATCTTGTTGGCCGACAGACCCATCTTAAACTGCTTTGGTGCATGTTCAACCAAATAAATCCACTGTGTTGATTACTCTTTGATCTCTGGTATATTGCCATGTATCCTTGTTTCATACTTAGTTACAAAATAGTGCAAAAACTAGTTCGAATTGTGCCTTTAATGTGGTCATAGGTCACACGGTTGCGCTTATGGTTCAATGTGAGCAATCCTGGCACTCATTGACAGTAAATGATCAAACAGAATATGTCCGCAACTTCAGGAAAAATCGTTGTCAAATTAACAAAGCCCATAATAAAATCTACGGCAGTAACTTCAAATGCTCTATAATTTTAGTTTTATTTTCTTTTGTGCTTATTTTTCTTTGTAGTTTTGTATGAAATTTATTGAAAATATGGTAGCATTCTTGAGAGAATGAGTATTTATATATGAGAGCATAAGAAAAAACGTTGTCAAAATAAGAGAGTCTAAACACAATGTTTGCCATGATATAAATATAGAAGGTACTTCCATTCTCTCTTTGTTTTTAAAAAATAAGTATTTTTGAAGTTTGTTTTTTGAGAGAAATTAAAAAAATGTTCCCACATCGTAAAAAATATAAGTCTTCCCCTATAAATTTTTTACAAAAATGTGGAATTATCTCAACAAAATTTTGAAAATAAATAAACTGATATACATGACTACACATCTGTGAAGTTTAAAAAGTGTTTATGTAATAGCTTGGCGCATCTGTTTAAGTTTTCTGCCTAAAATAAGTATTTTAACTATATTTTCATCCAAATTGATTGATGATTTTGATTAGTTGACAATGAATTTTCATTAAGTTTAACAAATATTGATTAATATTACATCTTGTATAATCTATATAATGCTCTTCTTGTTGATTGTGCCATGTTTTTCTAAAAAAATGACTTAATTACCCGATCAGATCATTTTGGCAAGTCTATTTCACAGATTTTGCAGGCTCTTAGACACTGTTGGCAAACACCAGATAATGTAGAGGACTAAAATATGCTACATTAATATTTTTACAATGATATTTTGTACATCTACAGTTTGCAATATGTAGCTCATTTTCGCTTTTTTTTTAACACCACAATACATTTACAATGCATTTCATTGCTTTTAAAGGTAATAAAACATTTATCATCACATTTTTTTTAAATTGTTTGAATTTATAAAAAAAACTTCTGAAATAATTTTTCAATAAAATTTTCAAACAAACAGGAAACAGAGGGGAAATATTAAATTAATACGGTAGCACGATTTTACTGGAAACTTCAAAATACCTATCCTTGTCAGAAGGTGAATGTCAAGAAAAAATGAGAGAATGGAAGTACCTTCTATATTTATATCATGATGTTTGCGGTGCGGTGCGATTTCTCGTTGCGGGAGAGAAAAATAAACACAATACAACGGAAGACGGCTACGGCGATACTTGTCATTGTTTGTTTAAATATTTATTAATTTTTTTTTTTTGTGAATACATTTTTATAAAAAAAATTTCCATTTGTGTTAAATATTTTGTAATGGCAGTAACTAAAAACAAAAAATGATTAACATTTTATACATTCGCAGACATATTTGATATATTTTTTAAACTTTTATATTTTATGACAAAAAAAAATCATGTTTTTTGTTATTCAATTATTCAAAAACTGTGGCAACATCAGAAAGAGAAAGAGTGTCGAAAATTGAGAGAATAAGAAAGTCCGCAGAGAAAATAAAATAGATTTTAATTTTATGCCGTTCCGCACTGCGGTTTTTTCCTTCAAAATCGTATGAAAAACCGCACCGCAATAAATTATCGTTGCATTGTGTTCAGACTCTCTATCCATGATATAAATATAGAAGGTACTTCCATTTTCTCTTTGTTTTTAAAAAATAAGTATTTTTGAAGTTTGTTTTTTGAGAGAAATAAAAAAAGGTTCCCATATCGTAAAAAATATAAGTCTTCCCCCATAAAATTTTTACAAAAATGTGTAATTGTCTTAACAAAAGTTGCGAATAAATAAAGTGATATACATGACTACACATATGTGATGTTTAAAAAGTGGTTATGTAATGACCTGGCGCATCTTTTTAAATTGTCTGCCTATATTTTCATCAAAATTGATTGATGATTTTGATTAGTTGACAATGAATTTTCATTAAGTTTGACAAATATTGATTAATATTACATCTTGTTTATCTATATAATTCTCTTCTTGTTGATTGTAACATGTTTTTCTAAAAAATTACTTAAATACCCGATCAGATAATTTTGGCAAGTCTATTTCACAGATTTTGCAGGCTCTTAGACACTGTTGGCGAACACCAGATAATGTAGAGGTTTAAAATATGCTACATTCATATTTTTACAATGATATTTTGTACATCCACAGTTTGTAATATGTAGCTCATTTTCGTTTTTTTTAACACCACAATACATTTACAATGCATTTCATTGCTTTTCAAGGTAATAAAACATTTATCATCACATTTTTTTTAAATTGTTTGAATTTATAAAAAAAACTTCTGAAATAATTTTTCAATAAAATTTTCAAACAAACAGGAAACAGAGGGGAAATATTAAATTAATACGATAGCACGATTTTACTGGAAACTTCAAAATACCTATCCTTGTCAGAAGGTGAATGTCAAGAAAAAATGAGAGAATGGAAGTACCTTCTATATTTATATCATGATTCTATCTATCGACTGCTTTCTGAGCAGTGATGCCAATTTAGCGCGTTTCGCGCTAGATTTAGCGCGTTTTAACTACGCCAAACGCGCTTTTTTTCGTGTTAGCGCGTTTAATAAAAAAAGCGCTAACTTAGCGCGTTTTGGATAAAGTCAATAACATCATTTCAGTTAATTTTTTTTTATTTTTTTGTATAAATTTACCAATTTTCTAGTATCCAAAACTCATTTAAAAAAAAATTTAAATTTCGTTGGTGATTCAGCTATTGCAAATTAAATTCCCTTGCATGTAATTAGAATTAAAAACGGATTTTAATACTGTAAATGGCAAATATCTTCAAATTTCATAACTTTAAATATGTAGTCGTACTCGTGACCAAAAAAAAAAAATTTATATAACTTATTAATCATCTATTATAGCTGAAGTACAAAAATCATTTGAATCGCAAAACTATTCGACATTTTATACGAGTATGTTGTTACTCCTACAAAGTTTGTTAAAGAAAATTAAAATAAAAACTAAGGATTTCGATTATTTGGTGATTCTGATTCTGTATTAAATTATTTTAGTTATTTATGATATAATTTCGAAGAAGCAATATTGCAAAATCTTAAAAGAGTTGCTAAAAAAAGTATATTTACTAATACATACATCGACTTTTATTAAAATTTAATTTAGCGCGCAGAAAAATAGCGCGTTTTGGCTATAAATAGTTGACAAAGCTGTAACTCAGCGCGTTCTAGCGCGTTTGGAGAAGGTGAATAGCGCGTTTGGGTTGTAAATAGTTGGCATCACTGTTTCTGAGGCTAGTTTTTTGTGTCATTTTGTATGGAAAATGTGTTTATGCCCCAATTCTGTTTGATCATTAAAGCTTTTTTATATCGAACTATGCATATGAAATGTAATATACTTGATCAAGTACGATGCCTGCAGCCTCAGCCATCTCTCGCTATTTCATTGTCCGAAACTTCAATATCATTTCATGGAGTTTCTCCAGTATTTCTTTTGGAGGTACTGAACTTTTGGCGTCGTTTGTGCTATTACGATCATAGCATTTTAAACTGATGGTGCAGAGTTCTCATAGTATTTATCAAGCCTTGCTTTAAGTTCGGTGATAATTGTTTTATGTAAAAAAAATAATCGCCCTTATTTCAGTTGTCAACATTGACGTCACGTCAATACAATACCAAAAATTGTTGCTTGTCTACACGCTCTCGAGAGCAGTATTGTGCTATTGACATTGGCGTAGCTATAAATTTTTTCTAGGGGGCCATTCTGACTGGTTATTTTCATGAGTAATAATAAAATAAATAATTACATGCAATTTTTAATAATTCTTGGAGTGACAATGCACCCTCCCCCCAAATGGCTGTTCTACGCCTATGGTTATTGACATTGGATTTCTGTCCTCTAAGCTCTGGCAAATAGCAAAAGCTGTCAGTTGTTTTCGACAATGGGTAGACAGGCCCCTGTTGTTTGGTATTGTATTGACGTGACGTCGTTGTCGACAACTGTAATAAGGGTGAATGTTTAATCAGCCTACGAAATTACCCTTTTTCTTTACATTTGCTTTAAAATTAGCGAGGTTGTGCACTTTCCTCATATCTCGTCAGTCTACTGGACTATACCAAAATTCACGTAATTATCAAACTGCCCTCGTTATAAAATGTATAACAAGTTGATATAAAAATAAGAAGTTTGCACGTATTTATTTTTTTTAAGTAAAATAACTGCCTTTTGGGAAACCTACATAACACTTATTTTAATTTTCTGAAGAAATTCTCGAATGATTTTTTATTGAGCTGAAGCCGAATTCACCCTTTTTTCGGATAAAATTTTTGTTATTTTATATGTAAATTTCTTTTACAAAAAAAAAATATAAAAAAATTTGTCTGAAACAAATGGGACAATTCCACTTTTGCATATTTTTAAATTTTTTTATTTAATATTTTATATTGATAACAACAATAAAATTCAAAAGGAAAAATTTTACATTTCGGACTCTCGAGCAAAAACTCTCTGACGCTTTATAAGTACAAGTATTTTCCCCCTGTCTCCACAAGGCAGACAGTCGACTGGATTATGAAAGGCACTAATTTTTTGGAGTGATTTTTATAAAATTTGCTTAGAAGAGTCGACTGTCTGGCTTAAGGAAACAAAGATTACACTTAAAGAAAAGAAATTTATTTTACTTGTGGAAAGTTCAAAATATTACGAATACCGTATTTCTATTACGACTACGACGATTTTGTACTAGATTAAACAAAACATGTTGCAATGTTCTTCAGTCGAGTACAAAATCGTCGTAATTGAAGTCGAAATACGATACTCGTAATAAGGGCCATTTTCTCTTATAAAAATATTATTAGAATACAATATTAGCTGAAAGTGATAAAATTTAAATGGATGTTAGCAAGATGTAAAAAATTTTTAATTTTTGCAGTGTTAAACATGGCATGAAAAATAATTAGGGAGTTCACAATAGTGTTTTAAAGTATGTCTTAATATTGCAATGCTTAAATTTTAAAGTATTTTCAATATGGCAATATGGTAATAATAAACTAAACAAACTTAAAATTGTCAGCACAGCTGCAGTTGATATAAACCGATCGATTGGAAATCGCACGAGCTTAGAAAACTAACTCCGACAATAGAAATATTTTATTAGATTTTTTTTTATTGTATAGATTCTCAAATATCATATCTGAAAGAAACTTATCGTGTATGATTTTAAAAACGTTTGCTGGACCATTATTAATTTTTTGAAAACGAGAAATTTGCTCGGATTCGGTTTAGAAAATAGGGCCGTATTTTTCGCTGCCTTTAGGCATTTTGCAGAACGAAGATTATTTTGTTAAATTTATCCAGAAATAATTTATAAATTAAAAAGTTTTGTTTTTTTAATTTCAAGATATTCATTGCGAATTTCCTAAATATTTTGAACTGTAGCCAAATAAATTATTTAAGCTTCGTATCAGTTTATTTATACATATTGCACTTGTTTCTCTAAAGTGGACCCTCAAAATTTTTGCAATTTTCCTTTTTTGGGTCATATCTGCCCACTGTAAGAATCTAACATCATTTGCTCCACTTTCTTACCAACAAAAAAACGTACAGTTACATCCCTCTTTGCAACATAAGAGTATCATACCCAGCGTTGCCATAATGTTTTTTTGGAAAACTGAAAAAGGGGGAGGGAGAGGGTGGGTTAACCCTACGTCTATATTGAAAAGGAAGTGTTTGAGTTGCACTATGGGATATTTCCCATTAAATTACACAGGGAAATTCTTTTTTTCCAAATCAACCTGAGGATATATATGGCTTCAAATTTTAAGGAATCTACCCTTTAATTTGGTATATATTTGGTCGTGTTTTATCTCATTCTATAAGAGATCGAATTATTTCAATGAAGAAAGTGTGAAACTTGTTTTTCTTTTTCAATAAGGCAAGGTGAATTAATATTAATACAGGAAGTGCTACGTCCGTATGAACTCAACTTGCAAACAATAAAACCAAATTCCATAAAAAAAAACACAACTTTCCTGTGAACTCCTTCTTGATGTTTGAGAAAGTACTAATAAAAGCAAAATGGCTAAAACTATGGCTTCAGATATCGGAATTAAAAGAACAAAATTTTAATAAAAATTAAAAACTGCACAGTTTATAGAAAAAGTTATTTTTTAAGCAAAAAACTGCTCTATGCTTAAAAAAAAAACTACTAAAATCAGGGAAAACTACACATTTGGCAACGCTGATGACACCTATTGTGAATAACTAGTGAAATTTTTGTTACTACGACATTTTTATTCCCCTCGCAGGGAAAAATGCTATTGTGAATCTCCCATGAAACTTATTCACAGGCAGCAGTTTCAGTGAATGTAAACAATGGAAGATAATGAATCGAGAATAAAAAAAAATTTAAGAAATACAAATTCTGGATTTCAAATAAAATATTTTTAAATGTAAAATTGAGTTTTTAATTATTCCAGGTGCAGTGCGACAGAAATTTTACTGCATGTGAACCAAAAATTTTCATAATCTATGAAAAAAATTTTGCTTATAATAATTGGTAAAAATAGTGAATATCCGTATATTATTTACTGATCTTAATCTAAAGATAAATAAACTTTCATATTATTGAACAAAACAGAAGGAAAAGTTAAAAAAAATCTCCGTAAAAAATATTCTACATGATAAGGGAATCAAAAAAAAAAAGGAAAAATATTTCTAGGGCAAAATTATTATTCATTATTGCAATTTTGTGCAAAAGGGGAACATTTTCGAGGGAAAAGAATATTCACGATAGGTGGTGTTTGTTGATAAAACAGTTTTTTGCCTCTACTAAGAATTTGTAAACATTGAGTTGACCCCCTTTAGGAGTAAGAAGTGAGATATTTTTCACGTTATTTAAGCATTTCTTTTTCATATCCTCAATCTCTTTTTTTTTTGTTCTTTTTCATATCATTCCTTAAATCAAGTTTGCTGCATAAGTCTTTTGTTCTCAGAATATTCTCTGAGTTTAAAAATGAACTACTGTACACACAACCAAACACACGTATGGATATGTTTTTGTACTTTATTTTGAGACTTTTTTCTTATATTAAATTTTACAAGGAAATATATTCATTGCATTACAGCTCAAGTCCATAAATTTAAATGTTAACAATTCAGTTTTAGTATTTCCATATAAATTATTCTGTCGCAGCAATGTTTAGCATGCGGCCGGCCAAGTTTTTAACTCAGTAGCAATAAAGCTTAAAGAACATTCAAAATAAGTTTTGTCTTTGTTCCGACTGGTGTAGGCAAACATTTGTCTACTTAAATTCTGTAACATTTTTAATGAATAATTGTTAAACAATTTTTGTTTTTTTTTTAGTTTTATAATTTTGTAACAACAAAATGTTTGAGTAATTTTACCAATTTAACTAACGAACAAATAGTTAGTTAGACAGTCGGATTTTTTTTTTTAATTTAATTTAATTTTCTTTATGTTTTTAGTTAATGGTTTACCTTGACTCTAGTCTAGTTTACATAATATTTATTGTTAATTTTTTGTAAACTTTTGACAAAATTTTTTATTTTATTTGTGGCGGCTGAATGTGGTCATTTATTTTATTTGTTTTATATTTCTAAGTAATTAAAAAAATTATTAGTGTTAAAAGGTGGATATTAAAGTTAAGCTTCAATGTAAATGGAGTTTATAATAATCCCAACTTTTATTTTGAAATTTTTCTACTCGCAAGTGTTATCAGATTATTTCCTTAGGTACCTTTAAAAAAAAAATACTTTCTGTATATCTCCTTAATTTTTTGTTTGTTTATCTGTTTATAATTCGATTATATTAAATTGCAGGTAATAATTTTTAAAGAACAAATTGCACCAAAGACAAATGTAAATTATTATGACAGACACTAGCAGAACGGAGCAACATGTCATTTTTGAATACCTCCACACCTTCATCATTAGCGTTCTTGTGTTTGGTCCACTGTGTGTGGTGTCAATTTGTGTAAACTTCAGATCTATATACATACATATGTGACCTTCTCCGAGAAAAGGGACCTAGTGTGTCAAATAACGGGTGTGTGTCAAAATCGATAAAAATGAGAAAAACACTAAGATTTTATTTTTTAAATGCGTTTTTCTCAAAATTTCATTTTCACACACTAGATCCCTTTTCTCGGAGAAGGTTACATACATATATATATATATATATTTCAATGCAAATGGAATATGCGAATTATTCTTATTCATCGTACTCCAATTTGTTGAAGGCGTTTTCTGTTGAAAGCATCTGTTAATTTGCCTATTTTACAAAGAGATACGAAACTTAGCATAATCGAGCCATAAATCTTTTGTATGCTTTTTTAAAGCACCTTTTAAGAATGTAACTATCATTTAAGAAAATAATCTTTGAAAAGTATTTGAAAATTCATAGTTGAAAAAAGTACTTTTTCAGGAAACTATTGTTTACCTTTATAAAATACTTTTTCTAAAAATAAGCACTAGTTCTCTTAAAATAAACTTTTTTCAAAAATAAATTTAAAAAAAAATTTTTTCAGATTAATTTTTTTAAATGAATATTCATAAAACGTAATTTTTTAAAAGAAACTTTTTATAAAAAGTACTTTTTTAAATGTATTTTTTATAATGTACTTTTTTCAACAGGTACTTTGCTTATTAGGTACTTTTTTAAAAGGTACTTTTTAATTTCTTGAGGAGTATTTTTTTCAAAATGTACTTTTATAAGACATAATTATTTTAAGAGGTAGTTTTAAGAGGTACTTTTTGAATGGTACTTTTTTATAAGATACCTATTTAAGAACTACTTTATTCAGAATGTACTTCTTTTAAGGGTTACTTCTTAAAAGTACTTTTTTAAAAGCTACTTTCTTAAAAAGACTTTATTTTCAAAATCTTTTTTTTAAGTAACTTTTTTCAAAAGGCACTTTTTGCTAAAGTAAATTTATTTAATAGATACTTTGCTTTTAAAGTACTTTTTTAAAAAATATGGCTTTCAAAAGGTACTTTTTTAAAAAGAACTTTTCTTAAAAGTTAATTTTTTCAAAAGTACTTTTCTTAAAAGTGATTTTTGAAAATTTAATTTTTATTGGGACATTCTTAGAACTAAAAGTACTTGTTTTAAAAGATACTCGTATCTTAAAAACTACGTTTTTTTAAAAGATACTTTTATATGTATAACGTGTTTTTGTTTTTAAATTCTTTTATATGGAAGGTACTTTTTAAAAAATTTTATATATTCAATATATTACTTATCAAGGAAGGTACTTTTTGTAACAGATACTTTTGTTAAAGTTGCTGTTTTCTAATGGTATTTTTTTTGAAAGGTACTTTTTTGACAAGGTACTTTTTTGAAAAGGTACTTTTTGAATAGGTACTTTTTTAAAAGGGAATTGCTTTAAAATTTTTTTTGGTAAATTTGTTTTTTTAAAAGGTACTTTTTTGCAAGGTACTTTTTTAAAATGTACTTTTTCAAAAGGTACTCTTTTGAAAGGTACTTTTTTAAAAGTATTTTTATAAAGGTACTTTTTTAAAAGGTACTTTTTTTAAAAGATAATTATTTTTAAAGGTACTTGATTTAAAAATAAGGAATTTTTTGATAAGGTAATTATTTTAAAAGTACTTTTTTAAAACGTACTTTTTTTAAAGTACTTGTTTTAAAGATAAAGAAGGTGAAAAAAATAAATGTTTTGAAAGGGCCTTTTTTAAAGGTAATTTTTATAATAGTCCTTTTTTGAAGTACTTTTTGCAAAGCATACTCTTTTTCATGCTGCTTTTTTAAAAGGTACTTTTTTAAAAAGTATTTTATTATAAAGGTACTTGTTTAAAAGGAATTTTTTTAAAAGGTACTTTTTTTAAAAGGTATTTTTTTAAAAGGTACTTTTTTAAAAGTAATTTTTTAAAAGTACTTTTTTAAGGTACTTGTTTGTGAATGATACTTTATTAAAGTTGCTTTTTTAAAAGGTACTTTTTTAAATGTAATTTTCTAAATGTAATTTTTTAAATGGTGCTTTTTAAAAAGGTACTTTTTTAAAAGATACTTTTTTTAAAAAGTACTATTAATCAGAAATAATTTCTTAATCTGGCTTAAGTTCAGTAATTTCAATTCTTATTGAATGAAATATTTTTTTATTAATTAATGTGAGTTTCTAAAGAAGAGAAGAAAAATTAAACTAGACTTTATTAGCTGGGGGAAAAATTTATATTTTTCTGTGCTGCCACGCACTTCAGCAGCACCCATGTCTATCTAGTGCGGTAACATCAGTTATTTAAAGTAAAGTTAAAATTATTATAAAAATTCACTATAGTTCAATTAAATTTAAAATGTCTCAAAAAGTACTTTTTTAAAAGGTACTTTTTTGAAAAGGTACTTTTTTGAAAAGGTACTTTTTTTAAAGCTACTTGTTTTAAAATGTACTTTTTTAAAAGGTAATTTTTTTAAAAGGTACGTGTCGTAAAAGGTACTTGTCTTAAAAGGTACTTTTTGTAACAGGTACTATTTTTGAAAGGTACTTGTCTTAAAAGGTACTTTTTAAAATTTACTTTTAGTATATTTCACTATTTTTAGAGGTACATACTTTTTTAAAAGGTACCTTTTTTCAAACCAAGTACTTTTGAAAGACGTACTGTAAAACACTTTTTACCATTGAAATTTATTGTGAACAGTCTCCATAGTATTAATCACGCTTAACCTTGATTTTAGTGATAGTTTTTATTTTTGCAAAAAATAATGCTTCATGAGCACATGAAATTCATTTATTTTTAATTTTCTTTTCAAAACTCGCGGTAGTCTGTTATCAGTGGCTGTCAAACACAAATTAATTAAAATAGCTTATTAAAATCTTGACGGGAGTCAACTGACAGGAGTGGTATTGCTCTTTCAGTAAAGAACGGGAAATTCACAAAGTCACGAAATTGTTGTTTCTTTTATATATATTTTTTTTTCTTCGTTAAGTTTAGTTATTAATTTCCAAGTGAAAAAATGTTTAAAAGAATTTAAAGACCTTGTCAAAGTAAGCTTTGCGTGTGCTAAAGGGTTATTAATAAAAAATTTATTTTACAACAGCAACAAAATTACTAAAAATCTGACTACTAATCATTATTTGCTACAAATCTCTCCCACCTCTGGAACATGCATTGTTAATCAAAAATAAATACATTTCAACAAAATGTGTTTCATATCTTTTATACATACTTTGCTGAGGCTCCTCTAAGTCTAATCGAAAAATCAGTTAAAATGATGTCATATGTAAATCATCTGCAGCACCTTTTGTTAAAACTCCATATAACTCGGTATTTAACAGATTTGATGTGTGCGTTTTTTAATATTTTAATATTCTCTTGCACATCACTTGATGAACATTAATTTACGCCCATATACGCTTTTGTTGCCATATAAATATATCAGAAGCAGTGGTGGGGAAATTTTGGATTTGATTGATGGGATTTCTAAGTTTAGAATTTTATATATTTTACTTTAAAGTGATTTTTTATCTAAAATAAGCTGCTACGCGGGCCTTTCTAGTCTATACCTGCTGTTTAACACATTCTGTGTAATTGTTAGTTGGAAACAAAAACTTTTTGCTGTTGGAAGAGATCGTATTGCACAAAATATTTCAGCGTTTGGCTTTCATTAAAAGTTTTTCACAAAGCCGCTTAACAAATTTTTTGTCTAGACTTTTGTACTTTTGATGTGTTTGGAAATTTATTTAATAAAACGCGTGTTGTACCCACACACACATACACAATTAATTAGATGTATTTGATAGAAAATATTTAATTGAATTTTATGTTTGGGATTAAGTTTTTTTTTTAATAAAAAAAAAATAATAGAGAAAATATTTCAAAAGAAATTCAAATTGAAAGGTCTTTAATCTTTGGTGTGTTATTCGAGATGACAATATTAATTAACAATATTTAAATAATTTCCCTTAACGCCCACTATTAATGACAAAATAAATTACATGTTTTCGTATTTATGAAATAAAATTCATAATGAGTTTTGCTTCAATGGGTGGTCAGATTTGTATGTAATTAATTTGAAAAATAAGCACTAATATATCCCTGTAGGAAATTTATAACAATTATTCAATACTTGCTTTCGAAAAAATATACTCTTGTAGTTCTATTTATTTACGACCGCAAAGAAATCATGTTGTTTCTTAAAATGGATTTATTTAAATTCATTTCTATAAAAAAATGTCTATGACATGATGTGATTCGTTTTAATTTGGCCAAAAACCATTAATCAGTACAATAAATGTTTATGTTAAGTTAATTGTCAGCCACCTTATACGGCTAATAATAAAAATCGTTTAAATATAAAAATTTTTATCTTTTAGATTATGAGATTTATATGGAAATGCGAAACAACGGGAGTTTCCAATTAACACATTAAATAATTTAGACGATTTTTTTTTGTTCGTGAAAAGAAATTTAGAAATGATGTTAAAAATTAATTTTCTGTTTTTATTATTATTCAATAAAAGTTAATGGCAAATCATGTACTTAATCAAGACATATAAGAAATAGAAGTTTTTGAACTACATATTTGTTTTTTATTTATTTGAAAGGAAAAAAAAAACAACAATTTATTTATAAATTTAAGTATGCCTACCGCGCATTTGATTTACTCCTAAAGCCGCCCACACACACGTTAAAAATAAGTTTTTTTTATTGAAATTAGAATTTTATGGGCCTACCTATAGTTTATAATTATTAAAATGCCAGAATTATTGATAACTTTTAAAATACAGGCTATAAAATTGTATCATTATCTTTGAACTGGAAAGAATATTCTGCAAATTAAAATTAACATAACCTGACATGAAGAATAATAAATTGCTGTCTTGCTTTAAAATTGTATGTAAAATTAACGTAAAGAACAAAATAGCGGTAGCCATTTTTAATCAACCAAAGAAATGTTGAAAAAGAAATATTGGAATTAAAAATTGCAATATATGACATACTGACAATATACTTAAAAGTATGTATATAAATTTTTATTTAATAAACGAAAAGTACAAATGTTGAAAACTGATTAAAATAATTTTTGTAAATACGAGTATGTACATATGTACATATGTATGTATGTACATAATATAATAATTATATATCTGCATGTATTAAAATAATTGTTTGTTTTATACAAAACTTCTTTTGTGTAATTTATAAAATTTCGTCTGTGTAAAATTGAATTTGGATTCCGGCAACACTGGAAGGAACCCATTTTATCCCAAAATTTTGTTTTTTTTTTATTTATTTATTCTGTTAGAATAGAGCCAAAAATTACCGTTATGTGGGAGATTAACAGGTTTAATATGTTACACCAAAGTATTCACCTTAATATATATGTTCTACAAAATTGCTGAACACACATAATACACCTCAGATGTAAAGAATATCCAATAAAAACGTCATTATTCACCCCTATGGTGAAAATATGTAAAATTTTTGTCCCCTCAAATATTCATTCACCATGAAGAGAAATTTGCTATCGTGAATTTCATTAGAACTTTGGTTCCCGCTATCAATGTTTAGTGAATGTTAAAAACGGGAAGAAGGTTTGTTAAGCTTAGAAATTGATTGAAAACCAGACAAATTTAAGTTTGATAGTGAGAATTACACAAATGTTGTATTTCGAATGAAATTTTTTCGAGTATAAAGTTGTATTTTCAAATATTTTAGATGTCGTGGAAAAAATCTTTAGTATACCACAGCCAAAAAATTTACTACATGTGAACCAAAGAGATGAATGTTCAATGAAAAAGGTGTTGCAGGAAGTTATTGTTATTAATCGTGGATATTTTTTTCTGATCTTGTCCTAAAAATAATTATTTTTAACTTTTAATATATAATTGGAAGTATTATATTGAAATAAAGCAATGTATTCACCCTTATCGGGATAAAAAAGCGAAAATTTTGTTGACGTGAAATATTTCCCGTGAACAAAAAGTGATGAACAAAATTAGACTAGACTTGGGTCGAACTCGTTCACTAGTTAATTTTTGCCACAAACCAATGATCAAACCTATGTAATTTAAATGGGTTTGATCATTGGTCTGTGGCAAAAATGAACTAGTGAACGAGTTTGACCCAAGTCTAATGCTGACACAACAACAACGCAAACATTGGCAATCACAATTTTAGGGAAATAGAAAATACATTTCACGTGAACTTTTATTCCCGATAAGGATGATTAATTCAGTTCGCTTGCAAAAATAAAGTGAAAAAATCCATGTGAAAAATATTCACAACTATCGTAAACATTTTTTTCCTCGAAATATTTTCCCTTTTCAACAAATTGCAATCGTGAATAATTTTTCCCTAGAAATGTGTTCCCTTTTTTAGTTACCCTCATCATGAACAATATTTTTCACGGGGAAGTTTTCACTTTTCGCTTGGTTTTGTTCACTTTATTTTTTGCGGGGAACGTAATTATTAAATATTATTTCAATACTTTCATTCGAATTAAATATTATAAGTTGTGAATATTTATTTTTAGAACAAGTTTAGTAAATAAAGTTAACGATTGTTAACAATAATTCTCTGCAATATCTTTTTTGATGGAGTATGAAACTCTTTGATGGTATACTAAAGAATTTTTTTTTCACTGAACCGAAAATATTTAAAAGCACAACTTTAAAGCTAAACAAATTTTATTTGGGAACTAAACTTAATGTATTTCTGATTATTAAACTTAAATTTGTTTGATTTTCAATTAATTTTTAAGGTTCTTCATTTTCTTACATTCACTGGGACTGATAGCAGGGAACAATTTCACGGAAGATCTAGGATAACATTTTTCTCTGCAAGAGAAATAAAAATTTCACGGTAACAAGAGTTCCACTTGCTATTCACGATAGGGGTGAGAATTCACAATATAATAATCAAGAAAGGGAACAAATTTGTGGGGAAAAATTATTCACTATTGCAACTTGAGGAAAAGGGAAAATGTTTCGATGGAAAAGCTATTCACGATAAGGGTGAATATTTTAATATTATTATGTTTTAAATAAAAACTCCTTATTAAAAAGTATTTTTAAAAAAAATTAGTAACAACACATATGTTATGATTATGCATTTAATAATTCTAATCGAATTTCATTAATCGAAAACACATACTTTTATAGAAACCAAAAAAATAAAAAACTAGACTGATTGACAAAACTAATCTTGATAAATCTTCAAAAAGCACCGAAAATTTAAATTATTTCCGTTAAGTACCGGCTAAAACAAAAAAAAAGCAATTGGTACTCTCAAAATAATTTTAAATTAATAATTTCAAATATGTAAGAAATACAATTTTGTTTCCAAAATTTATGACAAAAAGTTCCAACTGCAAAAAAAATCCATGCTCTTTAAGATTAATAATTAAATTTTAAGTGCATAAAATATCATTCATTTAAGACATTTTACACGAGTAACGTGTCTATTTGAAACTTAATTATGATAAGTTTTAATTTTATTTCACAACTCTCAAATGTAATTGTGTTTATTTTTGTTTCTTTTTATTTTGGCAATTAGCCGTTTATTCACATCAAAATAACAATATTTTTGTTAAATTATCAAAATAATTGTTCTTCTACATAATTTCAAAAAATTTAAGTTTTGTGAGCGCGCAAACAAATTAAGATTTTTGTCAAATGAGTTTATTCACCTTTTCGGTGGTAATAACAATATTTGAAAGTTCGATAAAATTTTCTGCTGTTAGTAGTTGCAAAGGTTTTTGATATAGAAATTATATCCCAGCAATATGTTTGCAAGTTAATTCAAAAAATAAAAAAGTTATTGAATTCCGATAATCATTGCAGCGAAGATTGCATTTTAAGGCTTAAGGATATATGACTGATAGGCATGTCCTTGCTACAATCACTGGTAAAATTATCAAGAAACTTAACAATATGGTGCTAGAATTCAAAATGTAAGCTGAAATTTTAATTTTGAAAATTAAGGACATGCGACATGAAAGCATATCCTTGAACTGATTGAGCTAAATTGTATCCGAGAGCTTCACTACAATAATTTTGTTATATTCCTATCATATTTACAGTGAAAATACAATTTTTAGTATTAAGGATATATGGAAATTGTGCATATCCTTGCACCCACTGAACTAAAATTTGTTAGGAATTGTCACTGCGTAATAGTAAGAAACATTAACGTATAATGTTTTTAACTAAAGCGAAAATTAATTATTTAAAATAAGGATATTGACATTTCCACAGTCACTTCACGTCACGAAGCAATTAAGCTTGCAGTTTAGACCCATGGTGTTCAATTTATTCCTATATTTCACTAGATGTAGAACTAACTACTATCCAATATCCAAAAAATATAAAACATACATACGTTTCTCTTAAAAAAAAACAATCGATGTCACCAAGTAACGAAACGTGACAAAAAGGTAGAATTTTCTGTGGAAATGCCCATACATGGGAGCTAGACATATAATTTTAGCGATGCAAATTATTTAAGATTTTAATATTAAAGATCAATATTACCCAGTTAATCTTTCTAGAAAATTTACTTCTAAATTTTATATTTAAATTAAATTTTTTAAATAAAGAACATGTAGGAAGTGGGCATATCCTTGCACCGATTGCATTGAAATTTACCAGATGCTTAGAACAAACACAATTAAAAGTTTTCTTTATTTTTCTAAAATAATTAGAGCTGATTTGAAATAAGGATATATGGAGTTGAAGTGATGTCCTTGCAGTGATTGGAATATAATTTAATTTCTGTTTAATTCTAGAAACTGTTGAATATTTTTGCTGCATTCTGATCATGTCTGCTTCAGCAAAAATTCAAATTTTGAATTTAAGGATATATGGGTCTATGTCCTTGAAAATGTTAAAATAAAATTTACCAGTGAGCTTAAATGTTTAATTCTAGAGTGGTTATTGCATTTTAATCAAGCGTAAAATTTTAATTAAATTTTTGTTTTTAAGGATGTATGGAAGGTAGGCATGTCCTTACAACAATTAAAGTAATTTTTTTTTTTGTAAAGCTTAAATTTATTATTTAAGAAATACATTGCGCTACATTTTTATTAAAATAAAAGCTGAAATTAAATTTTTTGAATACATATTAACATTTTATACAATCCTATATGGCATGTCCTTGCTCCTATTGCATTGGAAAGCTTTAATGTACAGTTCTAGCAATAGTTGGAACTTTTAACTATTTTCTGATGATCATAATCAAAGATAAAATTTGATATTTAAAAATAAGCATGTACAGGAGGTGAACGTGTCCTTGCTAGGATTTTCTTCTTAAAAAATGCCATCTCATAAAGTCTTAACTATCTAAAATAACGATTCTAATTTTTTTGTGATTTAAGTGACTTATGCAGCACCCAAATTTCTTTCTACAGCAAACCTTCTTTGTAAATTAGTAATTTGGCTTAAAAAATATTTAATTTAATTTTAAAAAACTTCCACTTAAGCCCCTTAAGGCCTTATAAGGTTTAATAGATTCCCCATGTGTTTTTTAAGGTGCAGCAAATGTGTATTTTTTTTTGTTTGTTTGTTTGTTAGAGTGTCTCTTTTACAGATGATGACAATAGAAGTGTCACAATGACATAACTCTGTAATCGTTTTCAAATGAAGTGCAGATTTGGCGATTAGCACAATCACTCAGTATCTCCGATATGATATCTTTTTCTTTTTTTGTTGTTAATTTTTTGGTATTAAAACCACAGATGAATCAATCTCATGGTTTTAATTGCTTAATATTTCTATTGTTGTTTTAAAAAAAAAATTCCTTTATTTTATTGTCATTATTATTTTTGTTTTAATGCAACAAACAACAAAAACAATAAAGAAAAAAAGAATAACTTACAATAGTATCACGTTTATCTTTGACACCAAAAATGGTAATGAAAATAAAAAAAAATTGCAAACGTTCAAACTGTGTAAAACGGTTAAATGTGGTTTTTTTGTATTTAAGAAACCAGAAACATGATTTCTTTTTATTTTTTTATTTTAATATCAAGTCTAGGAAAAACAAAAGCAGCAAAAAAATGTTGTAAGAAAAAACATTTCATCACAATTGTTCAAGTTATATGTTATAGATTTGATTTATAAAATAAAATGATTTACTGCACAAGTCAGGCAAATTTGATGCAAACATAAAATAAAGGAACGGTTAAAAAAAAAATAAATAAGAAATGGGAGAAACATGTGGTGGGAAAAAACGGTAAAGGTGGCGAGATTGACATACATGCAGGAAACCGTTGAGTATCTTTATTTCCAAAGAAAATAAGATCTGAGCGAATTTGCTCAAATCTATTTAGAACAAGGGAATTTAATTTTACTTAGTCCTAGTTTACACTATGCAAGTCTTATTGTTAAGCTGATAAGTTTGTTGCAGAGAGACAGAGAGAGAGACAGAGAGAGAGAGATGAGGGGGAGAGAACGAAAACGAATATGTACATATATATAAAAAATATCAGCTGAAAAGTAATGGTAGAATTAGTAGATTCGTATCGTGAGTTGACTGAGCAGCTGAGAAAATCTGTAGCATAAATATAACATGTTGCTGTTTATTTAATATGTATCGTAAGTGTATGTGAGGTAGAAATCTACAGAAAATAGATTTCTACGTCAACTTCTCTCTTACATACATGCACACACATGTATAAAGCAAAGAGAAATACAACAACAGCTGAAACGTTTGGTGGAACTCTCACGTTTTTACTAACTAACATCCAGAATTAAACGATACTACCCACTTCAAAAGTAACACGATACGAATCGACTAATTCTACCATAAGACTTGCATTCAGCGTTACCGTTGTGCGACTAAAGTCGCATTTTGCCCCTTTTTCGACTGCTTTGCCACTTTTTATGCCCCTTAGTTTTAAATCCCCTTTTTGTATCATTTGCATTCAAAGTCAACTTTAATTTTTATTTTTACAATAAATGTACAGATTCTACCACATTCGACAACAAGATTTTATTTCCTATGTGTATATATGAAAAAATAAAATTTTTTTTTTGGGAAATTGACAATATGGCGCAATATTATTTTCTGTGGGAGTATAATATGGTGTTCAAACGCCTTGGTATCTTTTTTTTTTGTTAGATTTTTAAATATGAAATTACATACACTCATTCATAGATAATTCTAACTGTATTTTCCGCAGCAATTGTGAAAGCCAAATTTGATAAAAGTAAATAATTCTAAAAGGTACAAAGCTTTATGATAATTGAAATAATATTGTATGCAAATAACACACTGAATTGCTATCATCAAGTAATAGTTTTCATTTAAGTTCCGATGAAATGTGTTCAGTAAAAAAGAAAAAATCAGCACAAAAGTATTCCAAAGATTAGGAGAGACGGCATAAGTGAGTTCAGATGGACGCAAATACCAAAAAAACCCATTTGTGTTTTCCGCAATCAGTTTCTCATCAGCCGAATCAATCATTAATCATTTGGAATGTCATTTTAAAACACGTGGCCAATTCCCAAAACTAATGATGTAAAAATATTCGACCTTTTACCACAAAAAATACCGTTTTTCGGAGAAAAGTGGATATTGCTGAAATTAAGCTTGTTGTAAGGATAAGTTGCAACTAGAGATGCTAAACGGGAAATCCCGAGCCCAGGTATCTATGACCCAGAAATGATAAGAAATTTATTTATGTATTCTTTAATATTTAGAAAATTTTAAGAACTAGGGCAAATTGCCGCATTCGATATCGAACGAATTTTCCATTTATTTGAAATTTCGATCAATATTAACATAGATTTTATCATTTTTTTTATTCAGTAGCTATTTATACTACGTTTATACTGGTCTTATTTGAAAATAGAAGTATATATGTATGTAGGCTGTGAGTCAAATAAGCAATTATAAAACTAAAAATGTATTTTACTGTATGCATACATCTCATCCCCAGCAATAAGTAATTGTTCTCGTGAATTAGAAAGTTAGAGTTTTTACTTGCAAATAACACGTGCGTATAAACGTAGTACATGAGTTTTCATAAAATGAATGTTTTTGAACTTCTTATACATGAGAAATTTTTTAATATTGTTTGTTTTAAATAAAAATAACTTAATAAATATGCTTGTTTCTTTAATTTTTCTTGATTTTGAATATTCCCCTTTTTTTCTTTGAAATCCCCTTTTTGTGCCACTTTTTTTTTGGAAAATCCCCTTTTTGTTCCCCTTTTCGAAATTTTTCAACGGTAACGCTGCTTGCATTGTGTGAACGTAAGTTCTTCTCTCAACTCTTGAGAGAAGAAAATTTTTTTATGCCTTCTAACTTGAAATTTATTTTTTTGAAAGCTAATTTTTTAAGTTATGTCTATTTTGCATTAAACAAGCGATATGATATACAAAAATGCAATTAAGAAATTATTTAGCAATATTATTTTTGAAATAAAATTCTTACTGTGCAATGATATCAATAATTAACATAAATTAATGTTAATATTTGAGGCTACTTTAGTTAAAGCATTTTTTGGCCAACATTTCGAATAGAAACAAGTGCAGAAACTACTAAAAATAATATTAACAATTCTACAAAATCGTTTATAGGTCATTTACACCTGCACGAAATCTAGCAGGGGCAAATTACGGCATTAGATATCGAACAAAATTTTCATACAACTTAAATTGTGCTTGTATGGAAATTTCTATCGATATCGAATGTCGCAATTTTCCCCCAAATTTTAATTAAAATATTTATGGAAATCTATATCGTTTACACCAAGTTTTCATGACATTTACCACGATTACTTAGCATTAACTTACCATTAACTGAAAATGTTCCTAAACAACAACCAAACAACTGCAATGTAGCCAATTCACACAACCGTTAAGGTATAGAGGCTGACTAATCGTCGGGTGGTGACTGGTTTGCCGCACAGTATATTAAAAATACATTATTACTGCGGCCAACCAATAACCAAGCGACGCAATGCTATTGGATGTCGGTGACAATCAGTAGTGCGATTCAGTAACTTTTAACGATCCAACAATCGCAATTTTTTTCTTTACATTTTATCGATTCCTATAACGATTGTGTGATTCTGTAGCTTCTTTTTAACGATACTGCGCAACTGATATTTAATGTTGATTTTTGCCGATAAAATTAACAGCACATAAATTATTGTCGCTTAAGTAATGACACAGCTGACATTAACCTACAGCGAATATCGTTAAAAATTTTACTGAATAGCAAATTCAATAAATTTTCACTATAATTATTTTAACGATTCGGTTATCGTTAAGAAAAGTTAGTGAATCGCACTACCGTGGTGGGATTCACTAACTCTTTCATAACGATAATCGCATCGTTAAAATAATTATAATGAAAATTTATCGCATTTGTTATTCCGTAAAACATTTTTAACGATATTCGCGTAGGTTAATGTCAGCTTTGTCGTTCGATTACATTTTCTTTCAGAGATTTATTTTTAACATTTTAGTGCCAATTTCAAATTTTCAGTTAGTCACACCCACTTTTCCAAATATTAGTGGCCCCTCCCACTTTTCTCAATGCCAGCTATCGCCAATTTCACAGCTCAAGGTGTGTGTCAAGTTTCGTAAGAATCGCTCAAGTAGAAGCAAGTAAAATATAATATTAAGTTTTAGTGGGCATGGACACGCCCACATTTTTTAAGCACAATATTATGCCATTCCAAGAACCTAAACTGTATGGCCAAATTTGTAGGGGATTGGATAAGTAAAAGTACATATAATTTAATGCTAAACTTTAATGGGAGTGACCCCGCCTACTTTTTGAAATATAAGACTGTGTAATTTTCAGAGCTTATGGTATGTGTCAAGTTTTGTAAGAATCACTTAAATAAAATCATGTAAAATATAATATGAAATTTTAATGGGTGTGGCCCCGCCCACTTTTTAAAGTGCAAAATCGTAACACTTTCTGAGCTCAGGGTGTGTGCAAAGTTGCGTAAGAATCATTTAAGTAGAAGTACATGAAATATAATATTAAATTTTAATGGGCGTGGCTGCTCCCATTTTTGTTTTACTTGTTTTTGTTTTGTCATTATTGGAGCCCAAGGTGTGTGCTAAGTTTCGTTTAGTAAAACTACATAAAATCAAAGGAAAAATTTAATGGGTGTATTCCCGCCCACTTTTTTTCTAGCAATGGGTCCATATAAAAGATATACCATTTCATAATTAATAATATAATTTTAAAGCGGTCTAAAAATTACGGTGCTATGAAATGGCTCTCATAAAATAATTACAGACGACCTCCTCCTTATTTGAAATCGGTTAAAAATAATATTTTTGTGCGATTTTCGAAGAAGCTGAAATATGCCGGTAGAAAAAGTTAAACGAATGATATTACAGAATATTTTCATAATAGTTAAAGTTAACTTTAGCTAAACTAAGCGATAAAGTTAGCCAAAAATCGTTTCACTTATTCTCCCTTTTCCAATTCGAATTTTTTGTTTTCCCTGTTACTTGCTATTAGATGGATTGTTCACCTTGAAAAATTTCACGTGGAATTTTATTCATGCTTGCCCTGATTAATTTGTTTCATTTTGGAGAAATTATAAGTCCGCTTAAATTTATTTCAAACCCTGCCATTCCAAAAGGTATGGTATTTATTTCTACAGTGCAATATTTACAAATAGCATTTAATTACAAAAACAATATTCTTATGCATACATATCGTCACCTTAAATGCAGACGGACGTAGCTACACTTTTATATTTTTTACAGGAGCAACAAAAAACGTTTCAAAATCAATAATTATAAATTGTTTTTGAAAATTTTCTTCAAAATTTACTTGTAGTATGGATACTTATATGTTTTTAACCATTTATTTCCTTTTTATATACATATACATATGTACATATGTATGTATTTATGCATTCGTAATTACATCAGTTTGAATTCCTTTAACAAAATGGTAATTTTTGATCGCAGAGGTCGAAATATTTGCGTGAACATGTAGTTTGATAAAATGAACCATAATCAAACAAAAACTCGTTTTCAAATTTTTGTGTAGTTACGTCCGTTTTCATTTAGGGTGACGATATGTATGTAATTATAACGGTTATTCGCAATTGCGTCATAATATGGCAAAATTTATTTCATAAATGAAATTGTTGAATACAAACAAAACGGTTGGAACAAACAAAATGCCAAGTGAAATTATTACCCTGCAATTGGGGCAGTGTGGAAATCAAAGTACGTACGTACATATTATATATTTTAAGTTATTTTTATATTGCTAATTAAATCTTTGGCACTTAAGTTGGCTTTGAATTTTGGAAGCGTTTGTGCTTGGAACATGGCATTTCGCCAAATGGTGTGTTAGAAGATTTTACTACCGATGGCTTAGATCGCAAAGATGTGTTTTTTTATCAAGCCGATGACAATCATTATATACCTAGAGCTGTGCTTTTAGATCTAGAACCACGTGTGATACATTCTATCATGACATCGACTTATGCAAAGGTAAATTGGGTATAAAACCTTAAAAAATAAAAGGTTATATACATATATGTACATCTGTACATATGTATGTATGTACATATGTATGTATTTTGACCAAATAGTTGAAAACAATTCCCTTCCAGCTTTACAATCCCGAAAACGTTTATCTCTCCAAACATGGTGGAGGAGCTGGCAACAATTGGGCTTCTGGTTTTAGTCAGGGCGAAAAGCTTCAAGAGGAAGTATTTGATATTATCGATCGTGAGGCAGATGGCAGCGATTCTTTGGAGGGATTTGTTATTTGTCATTCCATAGCTGGTGGCACTGGTTCCGGCATGGGCTCGTATATGTTGGAACATCTGTCGGACCGTTTTCCCAAGAAACTTTTGCAAACGTATAGTGTATTTCCCAATCAAGATGAGATAAGCGATGTTGTTGTCCAGCCCTATAATTCATTGCTTACGCTGAAAAGATTAACAAATTGTGCAGATTGTGTTGTAGTTTTGGATAATACAGCTTTAAATCGTATTGCTAGCGATCGCTTGCATATAGAGAATCCTACTTTTGCCCAAATCAATACCTTAGTTTCGACCATAATGTCAGTAAGTACTACGACATTGCGTTATCCTTCATATATGAATAACAATTTGCTTGGTCTAACCGCACCTTTGATACCCACACCACATCTGCATTTCCTCATGACTGGCTATACGCCACTTTCGACAGACAATGATGTATGTAATAAAAATTAAATAAATTTTTTCCATTTATTTATACATATGTATGTACCTGATTAAATTTTTTAGCCCAATTTAAACGTGCGCAAAACAACGGTTTTGGATGTTATGCGCCGCTTGCTGCAGCCTAAAAATATGATGGTATCTTCAGGTCCTGATAAAACAAATCATCATTGTTATATTTCCATATTAAATATTATACAAGTATGTAGGCAGCTAATTATTTAAAACAAATTGTATGCAGCAGGTATTAATTAAGTTTTATTTATTCTTCAGGGCGAAGTTGATCCCACACAAGTTCACAAATCCTTGCAGCGCATTCGTGAACGTAAATTGGCTCAATTTATTCCTTGGGGTCCAGCCAGCATACAAGTTGCTCTTTCACGCAGCTCCCCCTATGTGCAAACTAATCACAAGGTCTCCGGTCTTATGCTGGCCAACCATACCGGCATTAGTTCTTTGTTTAATCGAGCTTTGGCCCAATACGATAAATTGCGTAAGAGAGGAGCATTTTTGGATCAATTTCGTCGTGAGGATATGTTTAAAGAGGATTTATCAGAGTTGGATAATTCACGTGACGTTATTGATTGTTTGGCCCAAGAATATGAAGCGGCTACACAGAGGAACTATTTGCAATGGGTGCCAAAAAATAGAGGAGAGTAAATAAGTTGCTAAATAATACTATGTTGTACATGATGTACACTATTAATTTTTTTTATAATAAATATTTTTTCATATGTAAACCTTTCTGAGAACTTTAGGAACATGTAAGAAATCAACTGATTTAAAATACTGATGCAGTTTGCATCATTTTTTCGTCACACATTTTTCAATACCTACATATTGTTCCCTTAATGTAAATTCTATTTATATATAACGGTTGGATAATTTTATTTACTCATTGCAAAAGTCTGGTAGCCTTGTTGACTGAATATACAGATATCCACACAACTCTGTTTTATTCTACTCCTTCCACTGACATTTCGTTTGATTATTTGTCACATTCTTTAGGTGTATTCACATTTTTGCCTTTTCTGCAGATAAAAACACCGAAAAGTGATTCATTTTTGTGTAAAAGTTATAATTAATTACAAAATTATTAAAAATAAAGTTTAAGCAATAAGTAGTAACAATGGCCGCTACTTTAAAACCATATCTGACAGCAGTGCGACACTCCTTAACAGCCGCAATGTGTTTACAAGACTTTGCCTCTCAAGTGGTTGAAAGACACAACAAACCAGAAGTGGAGGTATGCTCCAGCAAGGAATTGATTTTAACTCCCATAGTCATATCCCGCAACGAAAGAGAACGTGTTCTCATTGAGCCCTCCATCAATTCGGTGCGCGTCAGTATTGCCGTCAAACAGGCCGACGAAATTGAAAAGATTCTTTGTCACAAATTTACGCGTTTCATGATGCGTCGTGCCGAGTCATTCATCATCTTGAGGCGGAAGCCTATTGATGGCTACGATATAAGTTTTTTGATAACCAATTTTCATACGGAACAAATGTATAAGCATAAGCTAGTAGATTTTGTCATAAGTTTTATGGAGGAAATCGATAAGGAAATAAGTGAAATGAAGCTGGCCGTAAATGCTCGTGCACGTACATGTGCTGAGGAATTTTTAAAAAGATTTTAAAATGATTTGAAGTAGCTCGAGCTACGTTAGGATATGCTCAAGATTTAAGTATTCTTTTCTATACAAGCATAGTATATGGTCTGTCTCTGTGTATCTCTTTACAATTTTAAACAAAAACATGTACTTTATTTTTAAATAAATTAATAGAGAAAAAATTAATATGTGTGTCAATAAAATGTGAAATGCAGCCAATGTTCTTCCAACATGAAATGTAATGTAACCATTAAAAAAAATCACGTTTTTATGCTTTATTTATAATATATGTACGTAATTTATTTATTCCCATGCTTCATAATTTAATTTTTTATTTTTTGCTGCAAATTCTAAAATTTTTTTGAAGGACCATACCAGAGCATTAATAATGAGTTTTCGTAATTTATCACCTTTTCTGTAGATTTATCATCTGACTCAGTTTCATCTACAAAATGATACTGGCCAGAGGTTGAAGAAATTATAGGCAAGGAAGGATGAAAACTAACCCCATTACAGCAATCCTGATGCAGAGGTAGCTGAAATCATAATAACAAATTATAAAATTTCAACTCGACAATTCATGATGTTTACCTCATAGCTTTGATCTTTATTGCTCAAATTCCATATTCTTATCAAACCGTCTGTACCTCCACTGGCCAACCAATTATTAAATGGCGATAGATCATAATAAATTCGTTGGTTTGTTTCCACAGTTCTTTGAAAAGTTTGTATTGGTTCGGTATAATTTCGCATATCCCACTGCAATATTTTATCATCTTTACGAGCACCACTGAATAAATACCAATTCGCATCTAAGGTTGGTGAATATTTTAACCATGTAATTCCGCCACTATGGCCACCTAACGTAAATAGCGTTCCCAGTTTTGGTGCTCTTAAATCGTAATGGTTTATGTAACCCGTCCAAGTTCCAGCTGTGACACAATTATCATTGTCTGTGTTTAGGGCAAAACAGGAAACAGCCTGTTTAACAGGGATACTGCTACAATCTCGCCCTGGTCTTTAAATTTGTTGAAGAAATAAAGTTATATATTCTTAAGCACACTAAATACATTAAAACTTACTAGACTTGTGTCCAACAGTTCTTTTTGAACTAGTTCGTTCAGTTGGACACAAGTCCGGTCAAAAACATCAATGTAAATTAAATGGGTTTGAAACAACTTCTGATTCAAACGCTCTCAAACTAGTTCAAAAAGAACTGTTGGACACCAGTCTAAAACTTACGTATTCGTATCAAATACTTTAATTGTTTTCTTAAAACCACCTATAACTTTTTGGGCGTCATTGCTAAAAACTACCGATATGGCGGCTTCAACTTCATCAACATCATCGTAGCCGCGATAAGAACATCTTAACTCACCAGAGAACGCATCCCACATGTGTATGGGTTCATGTTGTCTGGTAGCAATCCAGCTACAAAACCAATTTCTTTAATATATAACATTTGTGTTGGTTTTATTTAGCAAATCCTACCAACATGTTGCCGGATCCGAGCTATTCATGTAGGGATACCAACAACAATCATATACAGTGCCGCCCTCCTTAACATGAACAGCCGATGTTAAATCGCTCAAGCCCCTATCATCTGGTAATTCCTGTAAGGTATACAAATCTGTAGGCAATTCCATGATGTGCATGCCTAAATATTTGTTTGTTCTTGGTCTCCACATTGATATGTATCTTAAAAATTCAAATTCTCACCATCTAAATGTATAGGTACTAATAAACATGTACCATCCGGCGACCACAGACAACCTTTTGTATAATGTTGTTTCTCGCACGTTGAAGGCCATAATCTTCTACCCACTTCTATGAGGGAATTTTCGAATATATTACATTCATCTTCAGGAAAAAATGAGATCTCCTCCACCTCAATCATATACTCCGACTTTTCATTCTCTATCTGCAGTTCCGTACTTACAGCAGCATTTTTGGGTTGCAAGTGCGAAAACATATCTTCCTGCGCTGCATCAGCTATAGAATCTTTTCCAACGGTAACTTCCATGTCATCATCATCGTCAACAGGTATAACACTTTCATCTTGCTTTTCTTTGTCGCCCTCAATTTCTTCATTAGCAGATGCATCCATTGAACCCAAAGGCACATCTCTTTTGTTGCTTCGCATACTGTAACAATTATTTTTCAAAGCACCTTCGCCATTCTGTGCTATAGTAACATTTAATTTGTGGTTGGAGTATTGATGACCAGACATATTTGTAATGTCTTGCATTGCAGATTCTTTTGATATTTGACTTGTACTTAAATCACTACTAAAATTAGCACTGATGAGAGCGGAATCTTCTACGAAAGATCCACATAGGACCGCTGTTAAAAATTTTAATTATAACAAAATTCTACATCAGAATTTGCTAGTTTTACTTACAGCCTTGCAATTTGCTTATTTTATTCAGACTCATTTTTTCGTAATTGAAAATCTTATTGATTTCAGAAAATTCTTATTTATATATCAAAACATGCCGGTGAACTCACAAAAAAGTAATAGCACAGCAGCCAACAGTGCTACCATAGTTAATTTTCTAGCGTTTAGATTGAACAAGTAATTCTTATAACAAAAATCAAAGCCGGTCTGACATCTCTTCGGCTGCCACAGGCCATCAAAAACATTTAAAAAGTGGGCGATAACATCTTTTGCATAAAAAGGATATATAATCATTCTTCGGATACGAAAATTGAACAAATTTTTTTTGTTGTAATCACACATTAAATGTTCTTGCTCAAGTTCTTATGCAATAACTCTACCGAACTTTAGAATGATACTTAAAACTACAGTATTAAAATAATAGATCCTTATTAGTGAGTTTATTATATAATTTGTTAAATCATATAAGAATATAATTTCAAGTACTATTTCTTACCGGCTTTTCTTAATAAACCCTTTTTTTATTGAAGTATGGCATCCTTGAGAACTTATAAGAAAAAACATTCACAATAGCAAAAAGCAAAAATGCAACTATGGAACTTGGCTTCCTCAATTAAAAGCGCGAAAATCAGTATTGTTGCAATGTGCTTCATAATTCTTTTCTTAGTGCAAAATTTTTCTTGTTGATAAAAGAAAAGAATTTTTCACATAAGATTTAAACGCGGTATTGATAAAGTCTAGGATTCGTCGTATTGTACAAAATCGGTACCGGTGTGAAGTTTTTTTATGTTCAATTTCCAATTTCTTTAAATTAGAAAAGTCTAGTGTTTCTTATAAAAGTTTACATGATTCTTTGTGTTCAAAAATAGTGTTAAGTCTGAAGTAAATCATGTTTATAAAGAAAAGGCCAAAGCGAAGTTTTTTTAGCGGGTCCTATAAAGGAAAGAGAAGAAAAGTGTTTATACATAAGTATGTGTGTGTGTGTTGCCATAAAGGGCATTTATTGCAAAAATAAGCTCAGTGGGCTCTGCAATGAAGTTTCCTTAACCTTCTCTAAAGTTATACATTTAAGAAATCGTTTGCAGTTAAATAGGTGAGTCATTTACCCTTTTAAACATTTAACTTAGGACACCCTAAGGTCCTCATAAACTTAATTCCATTAGGCTATGAGGGCATCTTCTCTATCGTGGTGGCTCACTTGAGTCTGTTAGTTCGGTCACTTTGTAATAATGTAAATGTAAACTAACAAATTCTAAGCACAAATTAAAAATCAAAATAGACATTCAGCGCATTGTCAAGACGCATAAGTCCACATTTTCCAAATTAGCTTTACAAGACTATCTGCAATCTTGTAAGCATTGACGTTAAAATTTTATGTGTGTCTTTTTGTAGTCCTCTGTTTTGCTCCACGGGATAAGCAAAATAAATGCAAGTTGGAACTTAATAGTTATGAATATGAAATTGCATTTTTAAGAAAATATGAGTGGCTGGTGATTTTAATAGGTCTTTTTTAACCATCCTTACATTTTATAACGGAAACCCAAAATTCTTATTTGAAAAATGATTTTTTGATTCAGTGTACATAAAATATTAAAATAAAAAAAAATCAAACTCAATAAAATTCTTAAATTACAAAACTATTAAAAAATACCAACAAAGAATTGGTTACTAATATGTCCAAGAGGCCAACTTCGAGCATTTACGGTAATGGAAGGCGATTTACATTTGGATTTATAAGCGAATCGGCCTTAAAAAAGCGACCTCAATCATTCGAGAATACCGATGGTTTTATAAGGAATGATAACCAACTTATAACTGCTAATACTTGCCCCCAATCTATAAATATTGGGCCTACTTGTAATGAGTTAAAGATACCAAATGAGTTATTGCCAAGACAAAAGTATCAAATAGAAACAGCTCAAAAATGGTTAACATTGAATGGGAAAAACGATAAAACACACAAGTTTCCTTCGAAAACTATTTTGCCTAAAGTGCAAATGAATAAGCATGTGCCGAGCAAGCATTTGCCACGTGATGTAGAAGTGGATAGACGAAGAAGAGGCTATAGTAAAGTGGATATAGTAAAGGAATTGGATTTGGCGGGATTAGATGTGAAAGAGCTTTTGCCGACCGAGGAGCAATATTATATATTATCTGAAAATGCATTAAAACATTTTTTACCTTTGAGTTTCTTCGATGATTCTGATTATGATTGCCATTCCCCAGAATCTTGGCTGAAACTAGGACTAGTGGAGGAGACGTCAGAGAAATTTCCATTGCCGGCTATAGCTTTTTTGCCCGTCAATAAAAGTTTAATACAATATGAGTGGCAAAACGCTGCTATAACTTCTTATAACCCTTCGAAAGATAAATGGTCAGCAATGCTACTAATTGATGAATTTGTATATGAGGTACCAAAAATACAAATAATGTTTATGGCTGAAAATCCCTCTTGTTTTATAGAGCGATTAAAGCAGGCAGTTAAAATGCGGAATAATGCTGAAAATTTAATTGAAATGGAAACCTTAGTGGATTGTGTTTTATGGCAGCATGTGTCACAAAATCGTTTTTATCCCCATAAGCTAGTAGCAAAGTTAATGGAAAATGTACAAACTGATGCAAGCTTTTTCGAAGAGTTACGTTTAGAGATTTACGTAATATATGAACGTTTAATGATTTGTTATGAATTTGAAAAATTTGTTAAAAGATTTCCTCATGAACTTCCTAATTTTAATACAGTTATCTTCAGAGATTCTCTTCCCAAAGCATATTATTTTAGCAATAGTATAGACGAAAGGAAGCTTTTAAAAACTATGAACATAAATATATGTGAGAGGAAATATATGTTGTTGAGCTATACCCTATTCTATACAGCTAAAGGTATTGAGGCCATGTTAAATGTGGTATCCGAATGCCAATATGTAGAAACGTTACAGATTTTTATGTGTAATTTTGCAAAAGCTTTATCTTTGCCGGACTTTGTGCAAGCCCAACGGAATGAAAGCAGTAAAATAAGTGATTATTTAAAAGAAATCTGGCCTACGAAAATTTCAAATGGTGTAATAAGTCCTCTTAGAGCACTTGGTAAAGGCTGGCTGGATATAAGCCTTGATAACTGGACCGTCTATGAAATGTCTAAAATTTCTCGGTTTATATTACAAGTTAAATATCGTATGCAAGAATCTATAGAAGTGTTGTTGGAAACATCTGTAAATTCATTTACTACAACACTGGTAGATCCCTGTCGTCAGTTCTTGCTACTGGATTCTCATTATCAATGGTCCAATGACTTTAAAACCACTGAGTTCCCTTATAGTAATCCCATATTTTCCTTAATTCTATCAGTTAATGAAGATAAGGAAGTGGCTTATTCAACAAAACCTGAAAAGTTCGGTTCAGCTCTCAAAGATTTATTTAAAAAGAGTCTGGAAAAGACCAGTGGTATAAAGCAAATTAATGCCAACTGCATGTTCAATCTGAGATTTGCAAATGACTTATATATTTTCACAGTGGAGCTAATAGAAAGTTTGTATGTTAAGCGTAATGAGCTGTTGCAGGAGTGTTATAAAAAAGCCATATACCCCCTGCGATCATATGCCCACAAATATGATCGCTTTATAGACTTTTATCTGCTGCATGTAGACACTTATATGGATGAATACAAAGCAGCTAAGAAATCTTCTATGCAGGTGAAGGCAGACATTTTGGAACATAAACGCTTCAAAAATGAGTTGCGTGAAATTCTACCAGCGACCATAATAATCGGTCCCTTTTTGATAGTCGTAGAGTCTATGAAGCAGTATATGATTAGAAAACGCACTGAAATAGTCAAGAAAATTTTCGGATATTATATTGATCGCATGTATGAAACAAATGAAAGTTTATTGGAACGTTGTGCCGAAATACATCAAAAAATTAACGATCGTCCACAAAGTATAGAGCATTTGCATAGTATTAGAGATTTTGCTTTAACGGTACCCGATTTGGTGGATCACTTAAGAGCTGATATTCAAATAATGTGGATTGAGTATGATATGCTGGATAGTTTTTTCTACAATTTATCCGACCATCAATTTGCTATGAAATGGGAGGTGTATGCTTGGCCGAAAAATATATTACAGCGTTTGAGTACATTAAGAGAAGAACAAAAAAATGATATAGAAGATTTCAAGAGATTACATTTAAGTGAATGCACCGCATTTCAAGAACGTTTGGAATCTTTAAATGATGAAATTCAGCAATTTTCCTTGCATTTTGATCCCCAGAAAGTGACGGAAATAGCGGTAGAGGTAAATATGTATTTTTCAACCAAATAAATAAATATGTATGTATGTGTGAATCTAAATGTAGAAAGCTTTGCTTAGGTAAAAAAAACATGGAAAGTTATCACGGACTTACAGAAACTTGGAGAAGTTTTAAAATATCGCCAACAACTGTTCGAACTGGAAGAGCTTTCTCTAGAATTTCTAAATAGTATTATTGAAGGATTTTTGCCATATAAAAACCTATGGTTTGCCTGCCAAGATATGGTGAAATTGGAAGAAGCAACTTTAGGTAATCCTTTGGTTAATATTAACCTTGACGATGTTTCGGATGCCGTGGATGTTATACGTAATTCTTTACACAACTCATTGAGTATTTTCGAAGAAAAACCTGAAATACAAGAAGTGGTTCATTATTTTCTTAAAGCTGTTAAGGACTTTATGCCGAAAATTAGTGCCATTAAAGATTTAAAAAACGAAAATTGGCTCTTTATGCACTGGCAAGAATTAGCTACACGCTCTGGCATGGACATTAAGTATTCCATGGCTATGAATTTTCAGTATTGCATTCGCAAAGGCATAATGGATCACTTAGAATTAGTGCATGAAATCTCGGAAAAGGCAACACATGAAGCAGATGCTATACGCATAGCGTTGGAAGAAGAGGAGAGACGTAAAGAGGAGGAGAAGATGGCGTTATTAAGGCGTAAAGCTATGAGGAAATGTCGCACCGATATTTTGTAAATATTTATTCTAAGGCATTTTTTTTTCGAGCTAATAAATAAATTTTGTGTTTGAAGACTAGCTATGCTCTATCATTATTTATATAATTTTTGAATAAATTAAATATAACGGAAGTTATCAGAAGTAACATTTCGTCCATTGATTTCTGGCTTGCTGCAAACATAATGTATTTTGAATACACTGTGCCGCAAACAAGAAACCAACCAACGATTTATTATCAGAACATCTTTGAATTTGTTATCATTCTGCAGTACATGTCACTTGCAGCGCTGCCAACTACCAAGGCCTTGTTCAGTACTGTTATTGATACACTTTGCCAACTACTCGAAGTTTTTTATTCCTTGCAATCCTTGAATTGCAGAAATTAATACAAAGTTTATTTATTTGCTTATTAATAATATTATATTTAGTATTGTTATTATATGTACCAAATTGTGTTATGATTACAATAATGTGTGGATACTTGTGATTATAATTACTTTACATATTATTAAAAGTAGAGGTTTTTCTTTGTCTACATTAAGTTCTGTTTTTGTATAACGGTAAAAACCCGTTCTAACAATTTTTTATTGTGCGTCTTTTATTTCGATATTTTGTGCAAAAATTATATACATACATATAACAATTATCGACATCAGGCAGATTTTAGTAAAAAAAATTGAACCCATTTGAATGCAATGGACACGTCTGAAGGGTAAATTAAAAATTTTACATATTCTACTCATCAATAGCACAATTTTTCAAATTATGGTTTGCTTTCAGCGAAGAGAAAAAAAAACTTTTAGAGTGTGCCTTACCGCACTGCAAAGGGCTGCGGTGTAGTATTGCAAATAGATTTCCAAAAAACCCGCTTCATTTGCAGTTATGGTTGGATGCATTTGATAATCCTACTCTTAATGAAATGCCACGTTTACAAATTCAGTTCTTATACGTATGCAGTCGTCATTTTCGTGACGATGATTATGTTAACCCATCATCACGAAAGCTGAATTCCTTGGCGGTCCCAAGTTTAAATCTTAAAGCACTCAATGAGTTGGATAAATGCCGTCATAAAAATAATGAAAATATGCAAGATTCCGCTGCTCCTAATTTGTCAGACAGTGACACTGATGAAAATAATTACTTAAGTCCCTTAATTGACTCTCGCAAAAAGTTTGGAGAAAATATCTCGTTTTTAAAGAGTACTATTGTAACGGGTTCAGACGTTAATGATGGAACAGAAAATGTACCTAGTGTGGAAAACCCAAGTTCCATAGATTCTTACGTTACAGTTCATGATAGTTATATAGAAATATGGTACTGGCAACATAAACTTGCGATAGACGCTGACTTTTTGTGGTTGCGCCACATGTGCGATTGCAGCCAATGTTTCGATTATATGGAAAATAGACGTCTGTGCAATTTCTGTGAATTCGACAATGATTTGCAACCTGTTGAGTGTCAATTCATAGATGATGCCACAATTTTAGGTATCATGTGTAAGTGTTCAAAATTTGTGAAAAAAATTTGTGTTGCACCTTTTCTTCATGGTATTAAAGAAAAGTTAGAGTAAATCAAACTTAAATATTTTTAGGGAGTGATGGTCATGCATCCGCATACAACTTGGATAATGTATACAAACAACATAAACAAGAATTCCAACCGACGAAAAAATGCACTCCTATATTATGGAATTATGAGCAAACCCAATATCTACCTGAATTTGAACCAATAAGTTGTCATGATCTTATAAATTCAAACGATATAGTCTGTTATAAAGCCTTAAATCTCTTGCAAAAGTTTGGAGTATTATTAATAAATCAAATACCAAAATACGACAAAGACTCTTTACTGAAAAAGTCTATAATAACAAAACTATTTAATCATCCATGGCATAAATTTTCAACGGAAAAAAGAAAACTAACTTCAGAATATGCAGCAACTACACCATTTTCGAATTGTACCTTCGAATCCATGGATAAAGGCTTGCAAATATTAACAGTGGAAGATATAAGCTTACAATTAATATTAGCAGATGGTTTCAATTGCCTTCAACAAATCCCTGAAGCTGACCGTAGTTTCCTAACAAAATTTGAAGTATGTTATAGTTTTATTAATGACAATGGTTATAAATTTACCAGCAAAACACCTGTTGTTTTAAACCGAAATAGTTTGGAACGCATTTGGTTTTCAACTTTTCATCTGGATAATATAAAATCTAAAGATTATCGCCAAATATTTAATCATTTTCAAGCTCTAAATGAAGTGCTGAAAATGGGAAAAAATCAATGGCCCGTGGAGCTGAATGCCGAGACAATTATAGTTTTAGATAATTATCGCATTTGCTGGTGTTTAAAAGCACCAACGGAGGATTGTGAATTGGATTGCGTTTACATGCAAAGAAAACATTATTTAAGTATTTTAAATCCAGCTTCAGTTATTAGTTCATCAAATGAATGACATAAGTTGTGTAAGTTAATTCCAGCAATTTTTATATTCACTATTTTCCCATATAAAAAAAGCTTAAAATAAAATATAATATACAAAGGAAAGTTGTAGATATTTGTAGGTATTATTCAGCCATGTTCTGTAAACCGAATCCGAGTAAATTTCTCGTTTTCAAAAAAATAAACAATCACCCCATTGGTGTGTTTTAAATCATACATACTAAATTAATTTCAGATATGATATTTCAAGCTCTAAAAAATAGAAAACTACAAAAAATACTGAACAAAATTCGCTACTAGTGGATTTAATTTTTCTAAATCGAACGTTTTTAAACCGACTCGATTTACAGAACAGCCAGCATTATGTATTTTTATACAATATCGACATTATGTATAATGGGCAGATGTGGCATTCTTGAAAATATGTTGAGTAAATAAGGCAACAATTTGAAAGCGATTTAAATTTATTAAAAAGAAAACCTTCAACAACTCCTTCGTAGTCATAAGAATTTTATTTACGTATGAATGTATATATCAAATTTTTTAGTAAAAGTGTATTTTCTTTTAATTTTTCTAAAACTTATTCAGCCTTATCATGAATTCCACATGTAAAAATTTCCGAATGAAATATTGTGTTCACATGGATTTTAGGTTCGTATCATCAATTCCCATGAAATTAAAAACTTACATATTTCCACTTTTTCCAATAGAGAAATCTTTGTGAATAATTTTCTTCATAAATTGTCAAAATATTTTACAATAGTGCGAAGTTTTTTGAAACCAATTGTTCACACGTTCGGAAATTTCCATGTGAAAATTTATTTATGATAAGCCTGATTAACTGGATAATCTCTATTTGAAAAACAATATTCTAAGTTTAAGCTACAATTATGACAAGTGTTGTTTATCTTTTTGCTATAAACTGGGTCTTAATGTTGGTTATTCACACAACTATTTTGTTTCATTTCTTTGTAGGTAAGTTCTATGTAATTTGTTTAATGTGACTGTGACTGTGACGCTCGAACTTTTATTTTATGGTAAGTTTTTATTTCATAATTTTATTTGGTTAAATCTTTTAATTTGTTTAATTATTACTGCGACACACAAACTTATTTTTCCTGGTATATGCTTTTATTTTTTATAATCTTATTTGGTTAAATGTTAAAAGATTATTAATTCAAAAATCACGCACTAAAGTGCGATATGTTGTGCATGAGAATTTAAATAGTCTTACGTATTTAATCATCTAAAAGTTGATGAATTGACTAAATTAAAAAAAAAAATAATTTCTTAATACCCGATACTGCACGAATTTCCAAAGTATTTCTTCAATGCGCTTTGTGTATGAAATATTTTAAAATTTCGATGGATATTGAATTCCATAAATAAAGAACCCTATTCTGAATTAACAATTCCCCGGGAGTGTTTTCCCTATTTTAAAAATTCATATACCTACAAACTTTCAGTTTAATTAAACAACTCCGAACAAAATAGCTTACTTTGAAAATTCGAAAAATTACTCGTAACTTATTTCTGTCGCTATCTGTTTAGAGGCGTATAAGTATTTAATTCGCGAAAAAAAAATTGGGCTGAAATACATACATATATCGTTACCTTCATATCGAAAGGCCCTAACTCATTACTATTTTTTTTTTTTTGAAATATAGATTTTTGAATTTTTTTTTGATACAGATGTTCGAAATATACAAAAAACTCCATAAAAAAATAATTAGTTAAGGCCATTCTATATTAAGGTAACGATATGTATATACCAGAGAATGGCAAAGTTATTGTTTTGAACACTCTTGGAGTTAAAAGTAAAAACCATACTCATACACAAAAATAGACCTCAAGTTTAAACTGAATACGTATCAACAATCAACGCCTTTTGCTTTTATACACGTACACAATAAATACTCGTGAGTATCATGCGCATATTTATTTTGTCTGAATAAATGAATACGCCTTTCTATTTATAGTTGATCATATAAGTGCTCTTCGACGCTAGCACGTCCATCAGCTAACCTCTTCAGCACGTTGTATCATGCTGGTGAATTCCCAATGTGTTGGATGGTTGCTAATGTCATGCCAATCCCTAAAAAAGGAGAGGCTAATAAACCTGAAAATTATCGCCCAATCGCAATATTTTCTGCACTTTCCAAAGTGATGGAAAGTATGGTAAATTTCCATCTTTTAAGGTACAGTAAGGCCTCGATTATCCCTGATTCGATTAACAGGAAACGTCAATTATCCTTTAGAGAAATATCTTAATTATATTCTTTTTGCCCATCCATTTAAATTTATTTTTTGGATCGATCAACCGTGATTACCTCTATTATCCGGGGTTGCAAGCACGCAAACGTTTTCAGACAAAATATTTTTTCCCTTATAGTACATATTTATGCAATTTTTGATTATTATAGGATGTATGTATATACAAAGATATGCAAATAAATACTAAAATATAAATAAAAAATATGAAAAAAACTAATAAAAGCTGTTACTCCATTAACCGGGAAAATCGATTATCCATAATGCTCCCGGTCCCGTCCATTACGGATAATCGAGGCCTAATGTATCTGGAGTCCAAGAACTTACTAAAGGACCAGCAGTATGGCTTTTGTAGAGCCCGCTCTACAGGAGACCTACTTGCTCTCCTCTCGGAGAAATTGTGTAATTCAATTCACCATTTTGGCGCAAGTAAGGTGGTGGCTCTAGATATTTCCAAGGTATTTGATAAAGTGTGGCATAGTGCACTTCTGTCAAAATGTATTGCTCTTGGTGTTGATGATAGATTCTCTCGATTCTTATCGAGCTTCCTCAGGGATCGCACTATAAGAGCTGTTAGCGATGGGATCTCATCAAACGAGTTCAAGGTAAATTCAGGGGTACCGCAAGGTTCCGTTCTTGCGCCAACTCTTTTCCTAATTTTTCTAAATGACCTTGCCATGTCAAACTTTCAATCCTATCTATTATCTTGCGGACGACAGCAGCATCTGCCATTCTTTCGCATTCAGCCATAGAACAATCCTACCAGAGGTTGAGGCTATGAGGCAAACTATGAATGATACTTTAAATTATGATTTAACGAAACTTTCTGATTGGAGTCATGTGAATAGGGTCGCTTTTAACGCTCGTAAGACCCAATGTTGCATGATTAAATATAGACATATCACCGAAAATGCTGCTCCATCCGTAACTATGGATGGTATAACTATTAAGGAATACGAAGCTCTTCATGTTCTTGTCATGCAAATTCAGTGTGTTGTTCGATGGTCTGAACACATATTTCAAGTCTCAAAAGAAGCATTCAAGTGCCTAGAATTTTTGAAACGATGCAAGCGATACTTCACACCATCTGATCTCCACTTATATATACCACTTATATCCGACCAAAAATTTAATACAACCCTCATGTATGGGCCGCCGCTTCAAAAATTAATTTTTTTGCCAAACTGTTCGTATCTGGAACAAACTACCTGCGGAGGTCTTTCCTGTCACTTGCTACATGAAAAAGTTCAAATCGATTGTCCACAGACACTACTCGCTCTATCTTCCTTTCCATAACCTATTTTCCTAGTTCTAGCACAATGCATTGCATGAATAAGGATCATCCACTAAGTGCCGGTTCTATTATAAAAAAGTTTATCCAATACTCTTGTGTACTGGAATCGGCTATAGTTATAGTTTCAAAGCAAATATGTCAGCTTACGAATAACGAGAATTTTTACTTGTCTTCTATAAACTGGCAGTTAATCATAAAAAGGGGAACTTAGTAATCATTCACAATTGCGGCAAAAATTTTTAGAAAAATATTTCACATTCAATATTACAATAAGCCCCCCGAATAAGAGAAGCTATAGATTAGAGCATAGCTGTTAAGTAATGATTAGTAATCGTAATTACTAATTTTAATTACTTTTTTTTAAAGGTGAAGTAATGATTATATTACGATTATAGTCATATATAATCGCACGATTAATAATTGATTAGGATTACTAATTATGGAAAAGTAATCTGAATTACTTAAAATTACTAAGTAATCAAAAAATAATCCGATTACTTCTAAGGATTACTTTTTAATTCTTTTTGAGTATTTATTAAGAATCAAAAGTAATCTTTAAAAGTAGTCGGATTACTTTTTGATTATCTACTTTTGATTATTTTTAGTAATTTTAAGTAATTCAGATTACTTTTCGATTATTAGTAATCGTATTCAATTATTTATCAGCAATTCTTTTGCAGGCAATTATATAATCATTACAATTCTTTTTAAAATGTAATCTAATTGATTACTAATCGTAATCGAAATTTAATAGCTCTGGATTAGAGCAAACTTGGTAATTATTTCAATGTTAACGAAACAAAGATAAAAACTTATATCTCAAATGCCCTAATTTTGGTAGTTGAAATATATATTAGGTATTTATTATGAAGTAAATAAATATACTTCATAATAATTAATATTTTTTATTCATCCAAGAACAATATTTTGCTGTGTAAGAAATTATTTTAATATAAGAATATCACTAAGCCTAAAATTAAATAAAAAATTAAATTAAAATTAATGCTAAGAACAGCTGATGCAGCTTTCTCGTGCACATCAAAGAAACGCACCGTCATTGTAATGGGCACCTCTAAATTTTCATTTAAGGAAAATTCCAAATCATGACGTTCGGCTAAATGCAATTCGGCATGATTGATGACCTTCTGCAAGGGAACATTGTCCACCGTAAGAGTAGCCATATGAAACTCATATGCTAAACTCAATAAAATGTTGCGACAAACAAACGTATTAGTTTCCTGCAAATATTCGCCAACTACGGCATCAAAGTGTGTATTGTAAACTTGTAATTGCAGCCATTTACTAGAGATATTTTGCGGCTTGCCAAGTTGTGATATGAAATATGATGAAATATCTTCAATAGCAAGTTCTGGGCCAAATAGTTGGTCATGTATACGTTGCTGCATATTCAAACAGACTGCAGTAAAGTTAATATTTGCCGGCTCGTCTGCTACCAGCGTAGCATTTTCCAGTTTTATTTTGCAATGTTTAGCCACATTAATTCCATAATTTATAAGTTCTCGATCGTTAAGCAAGCGCTTGCATGCACCGTTTTCTTTGTCCAGCAAAACTAATGTGTGACTTACGTTATTGTTTAGGGAAAAGTAATTCAAAACTTGATTGTTGTTCGACATAGGTTGGCTTTTATTGAAGGGCTCATAGCGCGCAATGATTAAAGGATTTCCCAGTCGATAGCCCAAAGCTCCAGATACTATCAGAGGAGGTTTTTGAATATTTTTGTTTGCTCGAGTTTTAAATTCTTTTAAAGTTTTGTTAAGAAATTCAATTTCATAGGACAACCAATACTCGTCCTGTTTAGTAGTACTGGTACTATTAAAATTTTGAAGCCACAAGTCCACTACTACCTCTTGAATATTGGTAAAATTATGTAAAATATTCACCTTTACTTTGGAGAGTGTGTAGTTTTCAAAATTTTCTTTGTTTTCCTTAAATCGAGTGCAAAATTGTTTGCTTTCCAAGCACTTGTAAATCGTAATATTTCCCACAAAGTTTTCCAAATGCTTATTGTTGTAAATATCATCTGGTATAAGGGGTGTATTGAAAATTTTATATTTTCTTTCTAGTTGCAATAGAGTGTGCTGAACTAGTTTTAGATTTTCATAGGACGAGATGAGGCAGAATCTTTGTAGGGGTTTTAAGTGATAAATGGGCTCTTGTATGCGACAAAAGGGTGATTCAAAAGATGATGGAAGATCTGAAAGAAATTAATGTTTAAAAGGTTGATATTTTTATTATGCAAGGAACTTCTTTTTATTGTGTGTTTTAAAAACATACATACATATGTACATATATATAAATAAAAATATATGGTGAGAAAATAATTTTTTATGAAAGTGAGAAAGCGGCTTCATGAATATTAGTTTCAGTGAAGAATGGACCGAAAATTTTCCAATGAAAAGAAAAACACGAAATTTAGCACAATTTTCGGGGGTTTTTGACCCAATTTTTTATATATTTTTATTATATTATATTATAGAAATAACTACAATGTTCGTTAGCCTAGAGCTGATTTACGGCTTTGGAATAGAAATATGTATTTGTACTACTATTGTGAATGAAATTCACAATATGAACATCTCCTCTTCTCACCCTATGTGTACGTGTGCGTGTGCGTGTGTGTATCTCTCTCACGACTACTGCCCAAAAACGATCCAGCTCTTCTTTTATTTATAATAAAAAAAATATTAAAGGCATATTTATGGAAGAACATGCGTCTTATAGAAATTAAAAAAAAATTGCAGAAATAAAATTAAAAAACTGCCTAAATAAAAAATTTCCTACTTTTTTTTCCAAAAAATTTCCTTAGGACTCATGTTTATCAATCGACATAAAGCTTAATACTTGCGATTTTAGGTTTTCGATCTAAATTATTTTTTAAACAAGAGCTAACTTAAAAAATGGTTAGGGCCATTGTATTCAGCATACTAAAATTGAGTTTGCCCACCGGGACCCCGGCTTGTTACAAAAAAAGTTTCCAATTCGAGCACAGTGTAATTAATTAATAAGAAATAACTATAATGTTCGTTAGCCCAGAGCTGCTTTACAGGGGTTTAATCGTCGCTTTCGGTAACGAGCAAGTTTTCGAACAAGTTTTTTCAGTTTGAGATTATGACATTCGATATCGAACCATATTTATTATTACATTGTTCGATAGTGAATGCCAAAATCTTAAACTGAAAAAACGTGATCAAATTAGCTCGTTATCGAAAGCGACGATTAGACCTCAGCTCTTTAGTTTTAGTCTTACTTGTTGGAAATATTTGTACTACTATGGTGAATGAAATTCACAATATGTAAATCTCCCTCCCTCTCTCTCTCTCTCACACGCTCGCTGTGTGCGTGTGTGTGTGTGTCTCTACTAATACCAAAAATCGATAGATCTCGTCTTTTATTTTACCTGCTTGTTCTGTAAACCGAGTCGATTTAAAAAAGCTCGATTTAGAAAAATTAAATCCACTAATAGCGAATCGTTTTCAGACTTTTTTGTAGTTTTCTATTTTTTAGAGCTTGAAATATATCTGAAATTAATTTACTATGTATGATTTAAAACACATCAATGAGCCCATTATTTATTTTTGTAAAACGAAAAATTTACTCAGATTCTGTTTACATAACATGGCCGATAATAAAAAAAATCCTTAAAGGTGTAGGTGTATTCCTTATATTATATATTTCTATACATATATTTATTATATTATATTATATTTACCAAAATTTTGTATTTCCTTGGTTTCAATATTAATAATTCGTAGTAAATCGCCAAATTTATAAAATTCACGGGTTTTAACATCTTCCAATGACTCCATTAGCAAATTAGGCCATTTGTAGTAACGTGAAGTATTCTTTATATAATAAGCGGACTAAAAATTATATAAATATAATTGTTTTGGTTTTTTATTTCGAAATAAATATATAAATAAAAGTGTAGCACCTACCTCTTCTTTGACTAACGGTTGGTTTGTCCTAAACACGCACAACCAACCATCGTTTACCTCACACGAAGGCAGGCCGTGTTGAAAGTTAAAGACTTCAAAGTGCTCTCCATGGGTTTCTAAATCAATATCAGTTTCCCTTAGACAACGAAATACCTTAAATGCTTCCGGTGAACAATCTGGATCACAACAACAATTGATATCACAAGCTTTTTGAGTTAAATCGCAAAAGCAATAGCTTGATTGGTTGATTGGCCATGTGGGTAAGGAAGTGTTTGGGTTCAATGAATTATCTATGGTAATGGTGTCATTATCCAGTTCGTTAAGGGTGCTGGTAGTAGTTGATGTTTTGATAGTCGTTGTAGAAGGTTTTGTAGTAGTAGTGGCTTTCTGGGAAGTTGTTGAAGTTTTCTTACGTGGAAATTCAGGCCATTCAGACTCTGGCAGACTTGTTGTTTTTGCTAAACTTGTTACCGTTGCAACGGTTGTAGCAGCTGTTGAACTGGTAGTTGTACTAACAGAATCTGCACTGCTGGTTTCTTCAAGTCTTGTTTCCGTTACAGTGATAGCTGGTGGCAGGGTAGTGCTTAAGGGTAAAGGCTTTGAGATGCCTATTTTTACAGCCTCACTAAAAAAAATCGCCAGCAATAGCAACTGATATAGAAAAATTATTTTTAAAGGATACATGTTCTTCACTTTGCTAAACATTCACTTAAACTCTATGCCAAATTTGGCAAAATTACGAAAAATTAAATTGATATCAATTATTATTTTGCCCGAAGAACAAGTTTTTAATTTGAATCTGTAAAAGAAAGGAAATCGTTTGTTTGTATTGTTTTGCAAACATCAACAATAAAATGCTACCTTTCCAAGCCCGTGTAAATTAAGTCCTCCTTGCACAGTGCCAGGCCACCACCACCGAATTTCTCGCGAACACTATCGTACCAAGAACGCGGAGCTAGTTTCCAGCACAAAACCTCCAAACGTTGAAATCCCGGTTTTGTAGGTATATGCACAAAACCGTAACCCACTGGCCAACTTTTATTCAAAATATTAACAGCATGTATTTCTAAATGTAGTTTAGGCCAACCTTGTAGCGATGTAGTGCCCAAATGTAAATCTAAAGGTTGGCAAAAGTCCGAACAAGCTTCTAAACGATTTGTGGCTACAAATGTTTGACCCACCGCCTCACCTTGTATCAGACGCCAAGAAGTTCCTTGCAAACAAACAGATTTTTGTACTTTTTTTTACCTCGTGCCGAATAAAATTACTACTGACCACTTTGTAAACTCCACTTGCAAAATATATGCGGTTCGGGAAAATCAACTGCTTTCAATATTTGCCCAATAATATAAACTTCCGCCATCAATGCGTGCTTACGAAAGATTTTAATTCTATGTGGGCTTATTAAAAAAACATTTTTAAAATTGTACTATCCGATTGGATATGAATTCGCAAATGTCAGAATTTTCTTTTTGTTAAATTTTTTCCATTTGTTTGTTGTTCCACTACGGTAACCTTGGTTACATAAGGGTGACTGTAGTTTTGGTTATAGCAAAAATTTTATACAAATAACCCTTAGAAGGTTTAGCACTTAGCTAAGACTAAAACCTTGTATTACTGTGAATAGTTAAAAATAAAATGGTGTTGGAAATAATTGCTAGTTTCTGCGAGAAAAATTAAATTAAATTTAATAATTTTTAAAATTAATTTATTAATTAAAATTTTTTAATATAAATTTTTAATTTATTAATTTAAATTTTTTTTAAACAAATTTTTAATTTATTAATTTAAATTTTTTAATTTTAATATTTTATATATTAATTTATTACCTATCAAAAAAATTTAGTTTTTTTCTCATGCTGTGATATGTACCAATTTTTTTGACTCGAAAAGTTCTCACATTCGTTGCGGAAATGAGGCACTTGGTATCAGGATGTGTGCATATCTGCCACGTATCCTTCATTTCAAAATCAAAATTTAAGTTTATTATAAAAACACAGAGAAAATTTATCATTTGAAATTTTACAGTAAAATAAATAAAATTCGTTTCAATTGATGCATATTCTTAATTAAAAAAAAAATGCAATTTTATTCACAACTATGATTAAAATGCATAAACATTTAGTAAATAGCTGTAGAGTTATTCAAAGAAAGCTCTTTGCTAATTTAAGTTACAATTGGTATGAGAATGAGCATACCTGCCATAAATTCTTAATATAAAATATTAATTTAAAAGTGACAATTATGATAAAGATGCAAAAAAGTTTCACCATTGTTTCTTAAATCATGCAATTAAAACTGTCTAGTAAGTTTTATTACAATCAGTGCAAGGACATGGTAATTTCATAAATCCTTAATTAAAAAAAATTTAATTTTAGCTAGAAATTTGTAGAGAATGCAGCTTATTAGCTTTAATATACAGTTAAGGCTTCTATTACAGTCCCTGCAAGGACATAGTCACCTTGCAAATATCCTCAATTTAAAAAAAATCTAATTTAAGCTGCAATTATAATCAGAGTGCAGTGAAAAATTATAAATAGTTCTAGACTTATATACAAAAGCTTTGTGGTAATTTTTATTGCAATCGTTGCAAGCACATACGTACATACCTCCCATATATCCTTTACTTCAAATATTTGATTTAAGCTTAAGCTAAGTTCAGCATGAATAGAAAATTACAACTGTCTTTATTAATAATTATATACTTAAACTCTATGGCAAATTCCGTTTAAGTCCATGCAAGGACCTCCCATACATCCTTATATAACTATGATCAAAATGCAAAGAAGTGTGTTCTCTATTTTGAAAATTAAGTAGTTAAACAGCTAGGTAAATTTTAATTTTAATCGGGTCAAGGACATGCATACATGATATATGGCAGTATCCTTAAAGCTAAAAATTGGCTGTGAGCTACAATTATGCTCAAGAGGCAGCAAAAAGGTGTAACTATAGCTAAAATTATACATATAAGCTTCCTGAAATATTTCATTTCAAACGGTGCGAGGACATGTCTACCTCCCATATATGCTTGATTTTATAAATTATGATTTCAAAAATAAAATTTAACAAACGTTAGTTATAAATAAAATTATACAGCTGAAAAATCGTCTAATGCTTAAAAAGGACCCAAAATATCCTTCGAGTTATTGAAAATGCTTAAGATTTTTCCTTACAATTTTCGATATTTGAAACTAGAGAAACATCTCAATACTCATACTTGGTAATCACATAAATATCATGAATAGAACTCGAAATTAATTGTCAATATTTTTAAAAAATTTTCAATTATCAAAAACTTTTGGAATCAAAGAAAATATTTTGCCATAATTTAACAAAATTTTTGTATAGAACAAATATTAAAAGCCCTAGGCTACCAAAAAAATCTCATCTTTCTTAAAACATAAAAACGTGAGACTAATTTATTTGAAAAAAAAATTCAACAGCTGCTCTCACGATATTGCGAAATCTCACGGTCTGAAAAGACAAAGCAGAAATTTTTGGATCAGACGAACAAGTTTTTTTTTTAATTAGCGAAATTCCTCCACACAAAGTCTTCTTAAGAGGCAAAAATTCTCTCGTTTAAAAGTTTAGAAAAATTTCAAAACACGAGTCAACACGATGATGCTCCCCAAACAAGTAATAGTGCCGCTGCGAAAGCAGTACCAAGTACGGAAAAAATATCGGCACAAGTCAGTGACTCGACTCAAGCAGGAAAACCTAAATCGATATTGGAAGAACATGGAATATTGATGGGCAAGGTAATTGGTTCCGGTAACTATGCCAAAGTTAAAATCGGTTATTCCGAAGAATACGGCAAACGTGTGGCCATCAAAATAATTTCAAAAGTTAAAGCACCGCCAGAATATACAAAAAAGTTTTTATCCCGAGAAATAGAGGCTGTCAAAGGGTTGCATCATGATAATTTAATAACATTTTACCAGAGCATCGAAACGAGTCACAGGTGGGAAAAATCAATTAAGTGTTAATGCAATATTTCATATTTCAATTTCAATTTCATCTCAAGGGTTTATTTAATAATGCAATTGGCAGAAAACGGTACACTTTTGGATTATGTGCGTGAGAAGAAACATTTAGATGAACCACAGGCACGAAAATTATTTAAACAATTAATCAGTGCAGTGGATTATATTCATTCGAAAGGAGTGGTTCACAGGTACGATTGCTATATGCTAAAAATCACACATAAGAAAATAACATGCGTATACGAGGTTAGGAATGCTTTTACAGTGATTATAAGAACTAAATTTTGATCATAATTATTTCCGATACTGAATATTTAAAATTAAATATATACATACATATGGAGACAGGCGTGAATCTTACACCGATTGTAATGGTACTTCATCTAGAGCTAAACTGTACAATATTGTAGCTAATTGTCATAATTGTAGCTAAAATTTAATTTTTCAAAAAAAAGGATATATGGGAGACGAACATATCCTTGCACCCTTAAAAACAAAATTTCTAATGTAGCTTAGCCTTATGATTTTAGAAATAGTTACCAAATCTATTGGAAATTTTGATCACAGTTATGGCAAAAACTTGATATTAACAATTCAGGATATGCATATGTCCTTGCTTCGGTTGTACTAAAATTCACCACAGAAGCTATTACTGTAATTATAAAAATATTTTATAATTGTGGATGCACCCGGCATATATTTCTAGCTAAAATTCAGCTTTTTAAAATTAAGGATATGTGGCAGGAAGTCATATCCTTGCAGTGAACTTTAAGATTTTAGAGTTACTCCTTAATTTTTTTCTGCATATTGATCATACTCAAGGCTTGAATTGAATTTTTAATATTAAGGACATGCAGGAAGTATGCATATCCTTGCACCAATTGAAATGAGTATTAGCAGAAAGATTTTTTATTTTGTATAGTCTTATTACTATTTTCAAACGTATTAGCAGAAAGATTTTTTATTTTGTATAGTTTTATTACTATTTTCAAACGTTTTAAGGATTCTGATCTTAATTCTAACAAAAATTAAATTCTTTTTTAAATTAAGGATACATTGAACGATAGCATGTCCTTTCAAAATGAAAAATTCAAGTGAAAATAAATTAAAATTAAATTTATAGGAGAGATTAGCTTTATAATTTTAAGGATAATTCCTACTTTCCGCTGCATTCGGTAAATAATTGTATCTAAAATGCAATATTTTAAATTAAGGATATATGAGAGGTCTGCATACCCTCCAGATGATTATAGTGAAACTTGGCAGTAATTTAAAGAGCATAATTTCTAAACTATTCGTCAACTTTCAGCTCATTATAATGCCTATCACAAGCTAAAATTGAATATTTAACATTAAGGATATATGTATGGGAGATCTTCATATGCTTCAATCGATTGCAATAAAACTCTCTAGTTAGTTTCATTGCATAATTTTTTAATTATTTGTCAATTTTATGAGCATTTTTAATCCTTATCACAAGCTTAACTGGAATGTATGTATGTATAAAATTAAAGGATATGTGGGAGGATTGCATATCCTTGTACGTAGTGCAATGAAATTCTCCAGAGAGCTCAACTGCATAACTTTTTAACTGTTTGCCAACTTTCGCTGCATTCTGGTGCTTATTACAGCTTGAATGTTTAAAGTTAAGGATATATGAGAGGTATTCATATCCTTGAACTGATTGCAATACAATTTCCTAGAGAGTTTTACGGAAAAACTATTGAACTATTTGTGAACTTTCTGGGCATTGTGATGCTTATTATAATACCAAAGTACAATATGAAAATAAAGGATATATAGGAGGTTTTTATATCCTTCAACTAATTGCAATAAAATTTCCTAGAGATTTTCACTGCATATTTTTTTAACTATTTGGCAAATCTCTGAGCGCTCTGATCCTTATTATGGCTAAACTTGAATATTTAAATTTAAGGATATATGTGAGGTTTTTATATCCTTGAACGAATTGCAATGAAATTTCCTAGAGAGTTTTATGAAATAATTATTGAACTAGTTGTGAACTCTCTGAGCATTATGATGCTTATTATAATACCAAACTAGAATATTCAAAATAAAGGATGTATGCGAGGTCTTTATATCCTTCAACTATTGGCAATAAAATTCCGTTGATAGTTTCACTGCATAATTTTTCAACTATTTGCCAAATCTCTGAGCATTCTGGTATTTATTATAGATAAACTTGAATATATAAGTTTGAGGATAAGGACGTAGGCATGTCCTAACAATAGGAATCAATTCTTTTGAGAGGGTATTGTACAACTTTGAAGGTAGCTGCTACGATTGCTGCGTTCGAGATATAATTGATTTTTTTATGTAAATCAAGGATATGCGGAAAGCAGATTTTAACTTGAACTGATTGCAATAAAATCTACCAGATAGCTTAGTAATTAATTTCAGAATTTCATATATACCAGCACTCGGACCACTAAGATCCAATTGTAGAATATACCTAAATTACTAAAATCAGGATTCATTAGAAATAGGCATCTACTTTCACTAATTTTCCTCAAAACTTAAAATTTTTCTTAAAGTTCATATGAAGCATCATTATAAGGTTTTATGTACATATATAATTATATGAAGCAGAGCATTCAGGCCTTTTTTCACATATGTATGTACATAAATATTGTTGGAGAAAACTTTTAAGATAGAATATTGTTATTTTAATATTTTAGAGATATCAAATGCGAAAACCTTTTATTAGATGAAAATTACAATCTGAAATTAATTGATTTTGGCTTCGCCCGCAAAGATACCCGTACCAGCGACCAGCAGGTAATATTATCGAAAACTTTTTGTGGCAGTTATGCCTACGCAAGTCCGGAGATTCTTAAAGGTAATGAAAAAAATAAATTCAATGGAACTTTAAAACAAAATTTTTTTTCTAACAAACTAATCTTCCGCAACTCAAGGCATGGCTTACGATCCATTTTGCTCTGACGTTTGGTCTTGTGGTGTGGTCTGCTATGCCATGGTCTTTGGCCGTCTACCCTATGATGGTTCAAATGTTCATATATTATTAAAACGCATTAACTCGTTTTTGATTTTCCCCAAAATGCCTACAGTCAGCAGCGAGTGCAAACAATTAATTTTACATATTTTGGCTCCCATAAAAATGCGTTTCAATATCGAACAAATAAAAGAAGATCCCTGGATGAAGACAGACTAAAAGTTATATTTATGCGCAGTAAAGTTGCAGTGAACAGAGAAAGACATCTTTTTTTTGGTAATTGGCTTTTGATCAACAAAATTTTCCGTTTAATAATTTAATAAATAATTTAATTAAAATAAATTAATATAAAGTAAATTATAAAATTGTGTTTTTTTTAGCAACATTATTTTTTACAAAATAATTTTTTTATGTAAATAAAGTTTCTTACAACTAAAAAAATCAAAATATCTTCTCCCACCTGTTTTGCTGTGCATATTTTTTAATGCTTTCAAACATTTGTTGTACCTTTAGGCAAATAAATTCAATTAAAAATTTTCTTAATTTTTTTTTTAAACATTTGCTTCAGCCATTTCGTAACAAAATGAAGACCAAAATACTGAAAACAAACTTTAATGCAAAAAAATATATACATTTATTTATTTATTTATTTCAAGAATACTATACAAAGTAAATTTGCATAGTATTGCGTTGCACGAATATGGGCGGAGTAACTAGACCATATGCCCAAGATGTTATTAACAGTACTTCCAAAAAAATTCCGTGACTGACTGTACGACCTATGCCTTCACATAGGAAGTAGCAACGTGGTTGTTAAAGAAATTCCACAGAAAACCGCAAGATATACGGTTATCCGTGGCAGATCAGTCAACCAGTGCGAGCGAGACGAAAAACTCTCGAAGGCCCAACAACAAAAAAAAGCCTGACCGCACTTAAGAAATAATTACGATGACGCGAAATGATGTTCCTCGACCCAGAGCTGCTTAACGACTGAAAAAATATATACATATATATACATATATATGCTGAACTGCTTTCGTTTGTATAAAATATTAAATGCCCTTCTCCTATCGGCAGTTGCTTCACGAAAAATGGCACTAAAGCAGAAATATTTTATTGAGAACAACAACATGAATTTTGGGTTCTTTTTGCCACCACTTTTAATTTGTCTTTTTTAACTTGAGATAATTTTTGCTTATTTTTGGGATTAATTTTTTGTTTGAAAAATCACCCCAAACAAAAAATTAAAAATTAAAAATGATGAAAAAAAGGCCTGAAACTATTCGGGCGTATTCTCGTTAGAATAACCTTGTAAAACGACAGATAAGAACTTTTTTACATTGAATTGAAACCGTGTTGCCCTATTACTGTATTACCATTTCAATAATAAATTATCTTTTTTTGTGTTGCTTTCAATGTAAAAGTTTTGGGGTGATTTTTTTATTTTAAGTTTGGATACATTTTCCCCCAAATTGGCCCAAAAATGTTTATATTGCCAACTACAATAAAAATGTTGGGCCAATTTTTCACTATAATTTCTTTTAATGCTTACTTTGGTAGTAAAAAATATAAATAAAATAAAGTAAAATTTTTCTTGCTGAAAAAAGGCGAATTCCTTTCTGTTTTTTCATTGATCATATCAAGCCTGACAAATTAAATATCTCCCCCCCCCAAAAAAAAAAACACAAATGATTCGACTTTTTTTTAAATCAGACTTGTCGTAACGAATTCGTTAAGATATTTGGGTAGTTTGTCTGAGGGTCTACTGTGCAATTCGAAAAGAAAGAAAAAACTTTTGAATTTGTATGCTTATAACATGTAAATTCGAAAGCATTTTCTTTCGAATCGAAATATTTCGGTAGTTTCTCTGCACAATTTTTTTTTAATAAACTTTGATACACAAATACAGTGAAAAGTTTTGTTTTCCAACTGTTTCCACAACGAAGGCGTTCGACTTGTGTAGAAAATTTATATGAAAAGCATTAAATTTTTTGCCGTGTTCATAGAAACAGGTAATTAAGTAAATATATTTCAAGAAAAGCAGCAACATATTGTTGCGATTTCGTACCGGCATATCGTATCGATTTTCGTACCTACATATCGTTGCGATTTCTTACATTTTATACAAAAATCGTTACGATTTCGGTATTATTTCGGTTGGGAAATCGTAAGATTTTGTCGTTCCCTCGTTACGGAGTCGGAGCAATTGGCTTGGTGGGTTATTTTATTTTTCAAAAAAATTACTACATGAAAAAGTTAAAAAATAAAATGAAAAATTGCTGCAAGAAAACTTCCATCATCTAAACCCGAAACTACTAATGAATCTGAAATGTTTTTTCCTCTTTTTGAAAAAGAAAAATGTTGCCCTTATTTTTATGAAAACAAAAACGCCATATGTGAAACATTTGACCTTTTCGTTACGCGCTAGACTTAACACGTTTTAACTATGGGAAACGCGCTTTTTTCGTCTTACCCTCATCCCTAAATAAGAGCGGCAAGCGTCGCGTTAGCAGCAGGGTACGTATTTTCAGTACAATCACACAATATTTTCACATTTAAATTGTATTGAAAATGCATACCCTGCAGCTAACGCAACTCTTGCTTGCCGCTCTTATTTAGGTATGAGGGTTAGCGCTTTTAATAAAAAAAAAAAAACGCGCAAAATTAACGCGTTTTGAATAAAGTCAATAACATTTTTTTACTTTCTTGTATAAATTCAACAATTTTCTAGTATCAAAAACTCTGAAAAAAATTTTTTAATTGTTTAATGATTCAGCTGTCACAAATAAAATTGCCTTGACTGTGGTTTAGAATTAAAAACTCATTTTAATACTGTATATGGCAAATGTTTTTGAAATTTCACTACTCAAGCTACTCGTATGTACTAGTACAATGACCCAAAAAAAGTTTACATAATTTATTAAGCATCTATTCTAGCTAAAGTACAAAAAAGCATTTGAATAGCAAAACTGTTCGACTACTTATATGCTGTTACAAAGTTTTACAAATAATTTTAAAATAAAAACTAAGGATTTCGATTATTTGGAAGACGAGTCTGATTCTGTATTAAATGATTTTAGTTATTTGGGATATGATTTCGAAGAAACACTATTACAAAATCTGAAAAAGGGTTACTAAAAAATTTAATTGTATTTACTAATACATACATCGACTTTTACAAAAAGCGCGTTTTGGCTATAAATAGTTGGCAATGCTGTAACTTAGAGCGTTCTAGCGCGATTTAAGTAGGGGAATAGCGCATTTGGGTTATAAAAGTTGGCATCACCACTGCTTTTGATTATCGACAATTTTACATTGAAAGGTTACCGTATTACCCTGATACCGTATTATCTATCATTTCAATATCATTCAGTGCTGCCAGTTTTTTTCTAGAGCTTATCCCCAATTTTTGATTTGTCATCCGCAAAAATCTCCAAATTGAGTCTTTTGATTAAAATTTTTTCTTTTGTGAAAAAAAAAATAAAAAATTTTTAATTTTAATTAAAAAAAATAATGACAAAAATAACATATTTATTTAATAATGTCCATTTATATATTTACATTCATATTAATTTAATTTGTACCTATAATACTTGTAAAGAAAAAATTACACATACTCGTAGTTTAATATACACAAGTATAATTTCAGATTCGAAATCTTCTGATTCATCAGCCTCAAACTTTGTTGTACATAGTACTTGTATTAAAAATCTTTAGCATTTCTTTAGAAGGATTAAATTTGTCACAACAAACGGAGAATAAGAAGTGCTTCCAACAAGTCATATTACATTTTGTTACGTATTTTTATTTTGGTAGTGTTTATTATTGGTTAATCTGCCTTGATACTTCTTCTTTATTAGAAACCATTCACTATGAATAGTAACACACATTTTTAGACTTGCCAGACGCATATTTCTTAGTTCAAAAATCATTCTTGTTACCATCAGTTATAAGAAATCCCTAAAATTTGGTTATCATCCCCAACAAATACCCATATCCCCAATACGAAATTTTCATCCCCAATCGCGAAAATAACCCCCAATTTGGGAACAAATCCCCTAAACTGGCAACATTGGTATCGTTTCAAAACGGTACTCAAACGAGAATAGAAACAATTATTGTAAGTGTTACCTACAGTGCTCTTCAAGGTAATGAAAATAACAAATGAATTGGGAATTTTTAATATTCTTGTTACTATTTTGTAGGGTATTAAAATAAAGCGAATGAAGAAGTAAAATATTTAAGCATAAAAAAAGGAGTTTAAGCAAAAAAAAAATTGGCTACTTTAAACAAAATGTAATGGAAACCCGTTATGGAGGATGTGGTTGTTGGTCGTAAGCAGTCATGTTTGAAAACTGCCTTCATTCAGCTTCAGGGTTAAATACATTATTTCACTTTTTTGTTTTATTTATTTTTTTCAGTTTGGTTGTTCTCTTATGCCACACTGACGTTAATGCAACATAAAATTAAAAAGTTCGAAGTAAGACAAGAAAGTATGTAAATACATATCGCTCATGTACTCAAAAAATGTCATAACGTGATATTAATCAAAACTTTTAACACTTCAAAGGCTATAAATACTCGTATTTTAAAAGGTATCTGCTACATTATAAAAGAAGTCACATAAATATAAACTGAAAGAACATTCCTTTAATGTATTGAAGTTCTTCTTAACGTTTTGTAGGGTGCTGTGACCTGCGCTCTTTTAATAAAAAATAAATAAAAAATAAATGTAAATATTACTACAAATGCATTTATGTCGTTACAAGTATTTCGCATACATTTTTTACAGTTTGTTTATTCTTTTAGTCACTGCTGAAATTTCGAATTTTTAACGCATTATTTATTACGTTCTTTTTTTTGGTAGCTTAACTATTTGTTTGCTTTCAAATTGTTTTAAAATGCAAAAAGTGTAACAAAGTGTTTTTGTATTTTGTTTTTGTTTTTCAGTTAATAAAACAATCAAACTTTTGCGAAATATTTAAATATTAGCTTTGGCATTCATCTGCATACAACCAGTGTAGTGGATGATTTTCGCAAAAAAAAATTTTTTTATGTTGTCGATTTTTGTTTTTGTTAAAAGTTGGAAGCAACATTGCAAAGGTGAATGATAGATTTTTTTTATAACGTGCATAACATTAGGTAACTAAAATAAAAATTGTGCGAAGCTGGTTAAAAAGAAGACAAGCCAAAAAGGACAGTCTTAACTAAGACATGACTTAAGTGGAAGTTTGATAGAAAACAAATCCCAAGAAAATTAATTTAAAGTACACAGAAAAAAGTCCAAGGTAAATGTGACCAATTAGAATGGTTAAGATTGCGCCAACTAGTAAAATTGGTTAAAGTAACTAATGTTAAGCAGTTAAAAATAATTAATTCATAAATTTGTTATAAGACAAAGACCTTAAATGTTAAAAAAAAATTATGCTTTGATCAATACAAATTTTTAAAATGTCCATTGAAGGGCACCGACCAAAGTCGGTCTTTAAGTCTGATAACGAAGTCAGACCTTGGCCATTTAATTCACTAATGTCAAATAAATTTTAAATTTCTAGTACCAATTAATTTATTAACAAGCGAGAATATAATTGTTTTGTAAACATTTTTAATTATGAAAAAAAAAACAACAAACATCATCATTTAAATCTTGCTGTCGATTTCTGCTGCAATTCCATGTATGGAATTTTGCATTTATCTCTACAAATTTTTTTTATTTATATATTAATGATTTGATGTACACATATTTTATTTAGTTTAACTATTTAAACAAACAACAATGGCAAGACTGTTTTAAACCAGATATGCTAAAATGGAGCTTTCATTAAAAAAAACCTTTTAGCAAATTTTAATATGATGTATCAAAACAATTCACATATTCCATTTGCACATCACATGTAATTTGGCTTTTTAAAAACACAAACTGTAGCCTTATCAAAAGCAAACAAAAATATATTTTAACAACAGGACAAAAGTCGAGGAAATTTAATATTTGATTGTACATTATGTTCCATGTACTCTTCTCGTTTGAAATCAGCTCCTACGGTTCTCTACAAAACAGCCTGTGATGGACATCATAGCGAAAACAATAGGGTACGGAACCCTAAAAAATGCTGCAAATTTGTCTTAAATCTTAAAGTGAATATAAAACCCAGAGAGTGTGAGAGCAAGAGAGAGAGCGATAGAGAGAGAGAGACCGATATATTTTAACTAAGAAGACAGTACATTAACAATTTAAGTTGGTTTTGTTTGATAATAACAACTAAACTAAATTAGATGGTTAGATAGATAGTTTGCTTAGCCGAATTACAACTGCAGCTTTTGTTTACAGTAAAATTTACCAATAACATTAGTTAGATTATCCTTCGTTTGTTACGAGTACTTTGTGGCCTTTAGTTTTGTCAATTGTGTATATTTACTAAATTCAGAGCTGGGCAAAATACATGGCTTGCGGTATTTGAAATACAAAATACAAAATACTTGCTGGTCATGTATTTGAAATACAAAATACAAAATACTTGCTGGTCATGTATTTAAAATACAAAATACATAATACTTGCTGGTCATGTATGTATTTAAAATACAAAATACAAAATACTTCAATTTTTTTTACGTATTTAAACTACAAAATACTTCCACATCATTTATGTATATACATATATATGCTGTTTTTACAGGTGGTGTTACTAGTTCAGGCTCACTCTATTCTTGCTAGTTAGAAACACGTACATACGTCCTTATGTTGGTCCTCGCCCATACTTACAATTTTTGTTGCAGCAATTCTTGAGTGAATTGGTGAGAGGGGTGAGAAGATTGGGGAGGGGTACAGAGTTGCATGTGCTCGCAATGACAATGTGGATACTTATGCAATTTCAAAGCAGAATTTTAAAAATTTGCAAGTCTGGACGAGGACTTGACAACATAATCTCCCAAGGCAAAAGCAACCATGTTGTTTTTGTAT